>JARFIY010000143.1:16250000-17500000 GCA_036346155.1 Sinelater perroti
TGCCAAAATGCTTTGCTTTAAATTTATATACGTGTCTAAAAGCAGTAATATTTTTTGAAAAATAACATCACAACTAAGAGTTCGTTTTTTCTTTACCGCCGATATCTTAGCAGCATCTTTAAAAATTAGTTTTACTTTAAAAAATAAGCAACTCAAAGACTTTTATCGTTTATGATATTTCTGGAAATTTATATGGCAATTTTTATCTTGACGATGGTTTTCTTAAAAAGTTCAGTAGAAGTTTGGCCAAACAATTTTCGTTGGTTGTGCAATCACGAGTGTCTTTTTTGCTTTGTCTTCTTTTGCCTTTTATCTTACCCTGCAATATTAGTTGAAGTACACGATATTTATCGTTCCTCATTATGTGATCAAAATTGGAGCTTACGTTGTTTGATAACAAATATAACTTTCTTCTGCTTTTGTATTCTCCTTAATACCTCTTCGTTCTTATATCATCTATCTATAATATGCGAAGAATTTAGTAATATGGTCACATTTCAAAAGCCTCTAGTGTCATGTAGGAAAACCGAGAAAATGTAACAATAAAACGTTCTTATTTTTAAAAGCAGGCTCAGGTCTCTACTGATAAACAGACAAAAACAAAAATTTTGACCATTCTTTTTCTATTCGGCTACGAATTTTTGTTGAGTGTTGCCAGTAGGTATATGGAGTGTAGCTACAGGAGTGTTTATTAAGGTGAGTATGCCCGGTGGTAAAAGGTTTTCGCCGACAGTCATGTATTTATTTTTGGGTATATTTAGTGTAATACCATATACCTGGTTAGCTCGATTGACAATTTAATAGGCTTTGAAGACTTTAAAAAAGAAAGTTTTACTTTTAGAAACATAATAAATATAAAAAAACAAAATAGCAAACAAATAGAACTTCCCATGTTTTTTGTGGATCTGAAACCTGCCGCTATCAGTAAAAATATCTACGATATAAAATACCTTGATAACAAAGTTATTGCAGTTGAACCACCACGAAAAAATACAGACTTAGTATAATGCACAAGATGGCAGTAATATAATCATACAAAAACTTACTGTAATAAATCGTACACCCCATGACACCAAAACCTGTAAGAAGACAAATTATGCCCTTGCTAAATGCGTATTATGGTGCACATCCGGAAAACTGTAAAGGTTGCCATATATACCACAGTAAAATAAATATCGCATCACACAACAACCAACGAAGCGTAATACTGACTTTAAATGATATAATGACCAAACTGCTTATGTGCAAATGACAAAACTTAACAAACGACCAGTACTTCAGGGGTAACCCTTTAGCAATTAATTCAGCAAAATGACATGATTCTCAACATGTTGTCTACTGTTATAAATAAACTAGTTAATAATGCATAAATTCTTTCTATTCGCTTTATGGAACGCTAACGGCTTCCAACCAAAAAAACTTGAAGTGAAACTCTTTTTTACAATTTGTATATTAAAATACCCAATTATATTACATATTACACTGAGCACCCAGATGGTACCGTATAGAGTAGGCCATTATCTTCTGCGATTGTACATCACGAATTACGTAAAGTACGACAACGATTTTCTTCAGATTATAACAATCCAGATTATTAAGTTACATTAGATATTCACAATATCCGTTGTACTATATACTGTGTACGAAAACACCAACTAGCTACCGACGACTTTAAACAATATTTCGAATCACTTGGTACTAGGTTTATAGCAGGCGGAGATTTCCATGCCAAACACGTCCATTGGGGTTCAAGACTAATAACGACTACAAAATTATCAACGAAAAAAATTATTCTACACTGTCTACAGGTAAATCGACTTATTGGCCATTAGATTTAAATAAAATCCTTTATCTGCTAAATTTCTGTATCGTTAATGGTATTTCGCCTAATTTTATGGAAGTACACTTAAAATTTGACATAGCTTCAGATCATACAGCTGTATGTACTACCATCAGTAGTACCTGCACTACATAACAAATCCACTGACTGGAAATGATTTCGAGAATACGTCGATCAAAAACTGGGTAGCGCCAACATAAGTCTAGAACCAGAAAATAATATAGAAGAAGTCACCAATTATTTTTTTATAACAGTACAAGAATCCGCTTGTAATGCAACGTCAGTATACAGAACTGAAAAACGACAAGCTCAAAACCTTCCTGCAAAAATAATGAACCTGGTTGCTAAATAACGTAGAGCTCGAGCTAGGTGGCAAGGAAGTTGACATCTAGTAGACAAAACCGCTCACAACAGACTAGCAAGTAAATTAAAATCAAAACTGCAAAAGGTTCGCAATAAAACTTTTACTAGATATCTCAGTAATCTCTCGAATAGAGATTCTTCCATCTGGCTACAAAGGGAATCAAACAATTAGTACCTGCTGATTCCCTTATTTATAATCTCGATAAAACCTGAGAAAGGTCCCATAGTTAAAAAGAGAAACGTTTGCTTAGCATCTTGCTCAAGTTTTTCACCACATACGGATGACATGAACAGTTTTTAGATGCCCCCTTTCAACTCTCTCTTCCGATTCCAGATTTTACTGTGAATGAAACTGAATATGAGATAAAACATCTAACAAAAGAAGGCACCAGAATATGATTTAATCACCGGAAAGGTGTTATCTGAACATCCAGGACAAATTTGTGGGTCTACAAATATTATTTAATTCCATCTTCAGATTATATTATTGGCCAACCTAACTTAAGTATGCACTAATGATCTTAATATTAAAATCAGAAAAAACGCCAGCAGGTGTGATCTCCTACCGGCCTAATAAGCTTGCTTTCAGTAGTCTCTAAACTATTAGAAGAATTGTTACTCGAAAGAATGCGAGAGACTAATTTAATAGAAAAATGCCTACCAACTTACCAGTTTGGCTTTAGACAAACTCATTGACAATCCCATCATGCTATCGCATTGTAAATATCATTTATAAAATTTTAAAGAAAAAAATTCTGTTTAGCAGTCTTTCTCGATATTCAACAAGCTTTTGATAAAGCATGGCATAAAGATCTTTCTATATCAAATCAAGCAAAACGGTGAAGAAACTTCAAGACTTTATTCCATTACATCAGGAGTTCCCCAAGGCAGTGTATTTGGGCCACTTTTCTACCTAATTTATCCCAGCTGATCTGCCAGTTATCCCACAGACTAAAATTGGAACATTCGCTGATAATACAGTAATTTTAGCTAGAAACAAAAATCCGGTTATTGCTTCCCAACATCTCTAGAAACACATTAATCTACTGCAACAATGGTTTACTAAAAGAGTTAAGGTAAACGAGAGCAAGTTTACGG
Source organism: Sinelater perroti (assembly GCA_036346155.1). Taxonomy (NCBI): domain Eukaryota; kingdom Metazoa; phylum Arthropoda; class Insecta; order Coleoptera; family Elateridae; genus Sinelater; species Sinelater perroti. The sequence goes on from JARFIY010000143.1 coordinate 16,253,302, forward strand.
AAGTATTCGCTCTTAGAACACAACATATCACATACCCCAGAAGTCAGATACTTCGGATTATACCTAGATAACAAATTGGTGTTGAAGTTACATATAACAAAAAGACGAAGAGAAATAGACCTTAAATTAGCAAAGCTGTGGTGGCCACTTGAAAGAAAATGACCCTTAACTTAGCGTTAGAAAACAAGGTTTTTCTGTATAAAGTTATAATCAAGCCAATTTGGACTGGAACTGTGGGGCTGTTCTAATAAGTCCAATCTAAAATTTATTCAAATGTTTCAGTCCAAAGTTTAGGCAACTAGCCAATGCACCTTCATACGTAAATAAACGCTTCATAGAGACCTACAAATATCTTTCGTAAAGGAGGTGATTCACCAACGCGCAATAGTACACAATCGTCTAGAAGCCCATCTCAACCCATCTGTAGAAACTCTAGTCAAAGGGCCTGCGTTCAGAAGACTTAAAAAGAAACGACCCTTCTTATTATTTCGTCATCACATCACCCTTATAGAACACATATGTATTGGTATATTTTGTATATTGTACATTGTTGTGATTGCTGATCCAGTTTTTTAATAAAAGAAAATAGTGTAGGTAACACAACACATCCCTAACGTACTTTCTTCTGAATTTTTGTTTTGAATTTTAACTTTTATAACTTGACTACACCGATTTCCTTGATAACATTTGAAAGCTTTTCATGTTTGACTCAGTCTATTTTTATGTTTGAGTAATCCAGAAAACAAATATAGACATCATGGTTTACGTCTCTGCAACGTTGAACCAACATCTTTAGTGTAAAAATGGCTTCTCGGGTACCAAACTCGTTTTTAAATTCATATTACCACATTCATATTATATTATAATTCAATCATACTTAGAAGAAAGATACTTCCAGATAAAATATGATCAAACGCTCACTAAAATACATCCAATTAGATCAGGAGTACCACAGAGGAGCGTCCTCGGACCCCTTTTGTATACCCTTTTTACAGCTGGCTTGCCTACCAGTGATCAGTCGCTCACAGCTACTTTTGCGGATGATAAAGCAGTCTTGGTGAAACATAAAGACCCAGTAACAGCTGCAAGAACGCTACAAAATCACTTAACTGATATCGTAAATTGGACCAAGAAGTGGAGAGTTAAAATAAATGAATCTAAACCATACCACATTACGTTCACCAAGTGTAGAGGCAACTCACCACAAGTTACCTCAAGTAACAGAGGTCAAATATCTAGGAATGCACCTTGATAAGGGGCTGACATGGAAGCCACATATTTGGAATAAAAGAAAACAACTTGACACCAAATTTAGCAAACACTACTGGCTACTGGGCAGAAAATCCAAATTGTCTCTCAGGACTAAATTGTTAGTTTACAACGTCGCTTTCAAACAAATTTGGACTTACAGTGTCCAACTATGGGGAACTGCAGCCAACACTAACATCCAAATTATCGAAAGATATCAGTCAAAAGTCCTACGTGCTATGTGCGATGCTCCGTATTTTGTGAGGAATGCTGACATAATGAGTGATGTGAAAGTGGACACAGTTAAGGAAACTATTAGAAAGTTTAGTGCTAAATATCTAAATAAACTAGAACATCATAGCAACGTCTTAGTGATCAACCTTTTGGACAATAGTGACAACATCCAAAGACTAAACAGATTAAAGCCCCTTGACCTGCCAAATAGACTTTAGTTGTAGTTAATGTTTTTATTATTATTATAAATATAAGCAACAAATATATTTTAAGATAACACTGCGTTAAGGTCACTGGACCCTAACTCGCATGCATACTACTCAACCCCCAATTCACACATTAAATTTGCTTATTGTAAGTCTTTATAGATTGCAAATAGTTAATAAATTAATAAAAAAAAAGTATTCGGTGCATAATTTTTAGAAATGCTTTGGTTACATGATTTATAAAGCCAAGTCAATAATAGTCACATAATCTTCTTAGTAACAAAAACTTAAATCATTGATCATGACGGGTTTGATTAGTTACGTCATAATAAATTAAAAATAAATTTTAAGATTGTATTAGTAAGCTTTTGTTTAATTTGTTTTGATTGCAATTATAATAGTTACATATATTGACACACCTGTTAAAAAATTATAATTTATGGACGAATTTTTGCGTGAAGCTATTTTTGCTTCAGCACTGCCCCCAGTAATTTTTGTTTTTATCATGCAAGCTGGGTATTATGGCTTTTGCCCCAGCAACTTCTATAATGAAGTGGCGTTCGAAAAAAGCGCAAATTTCAAGTTTAATTTAGAGCCCCTTAATGGGTTTTCCGCCGCCGCCTGGCTACATTTCGTAAATGCAAATGGCGCAGACATTTAGCCGCTCACATCACGCGCCCGTCCATGCATCATTCTCCACATTAATACGAAACTAAAGTCCATATTTTATCGGGGCGATTTATCTAGAATGCATTTATACGGAGTTAGGAGCGCGTGTGGGCAAACCGGGTAAGTGATCGCGGCGCGAGGGTGAAGTGAGCACCGTGTTATAATGGGGTAAACCGCGTTGTTATGCGCTGATTTCACGCCGTTATCTGATCGCAGCCCCTCGCTCGCTTTCCCGTTTCCAGCTCACTGTAAGCTGGCGAGCTGCACCGCCGTCCCGGCGCTGGGGCCGAGGCGAATCGCTCCCGAAGAACGTGCAGCAAAAGGCGCGCTGATCGTTGCAGGTTGTAAGCCGCCGTGTGCCGATGCGGCTCTTTTTTGCGGTGCATCAAAATATACACCGCGGTGTTTTACTGATAAAGCGAATCAAAGTCGTACTGTCTGAAAAGGCATTCGCTGCAGTAACTGCCGGTTGCAGCCAAATACATCGATATCCATAAAGAATTCCAAGGAAAAGGAGTGTTACTATCAAAATTATTATATACCAACACATTAAACAATATTTAAAACAAATTTTTTATTCAACAACCGCGTATGTACAATTTACTCGTTATATGAGTAATAAGTAAATGTGATGTAGTTTTGCATGGACATAAGGTGAGTTAGGCTAGTGATGTTCTCCCCATAAAATTTCACATTACCCTTGATCGGGTTGAAAAGGTAGAATTTGTGACCGTTGTCTTTTTAACCTTCTAGTGACGATTGATTGATTAGAAAGCTGCTCTACGGATTAATTTTCATGCCCTGCCAAGTTGCTGGTATATGCTTTTGCAAGCTTCTTGATCTCGTCTGCTACATATGATATTGCTATGGAGGGTGTCGTTTGTGACGTGTCATGGAGAATTTGTTATGTTTCTGAGAATGTTTAATTGGTATCTCTATAAATTTTTTCTATGTGATACTTTTGCATAGCCCCACAGCTGAATTCCATAGGTCTATACAGGCTTTAACGTTACTTTATTAAGAGTAATTTGTTTAATAAGGAAAATTAAGATTTTTTTCCAATCAAACAGTCTATTTGTTTAATTTTTGTTTCTTTGTTTTCTCTTTCCTTAGTGTGGGTGTTTCAAGTTAACTTTTAGTCCAGATGAAAATTTAAGATATTTAATTTAAGATCTCTGGAGGATTAAGACCTTGTTAAAAGTAATAGGACATATGATGCGTACATTGGTGAATGTGACCTGTGTCGATTTATCATAATTTACGGTTAATCTTCACTTATTACATTAATTTTTCAAGGTGTTACGGTAGGTTTGTAAATGTACTATTGTTGTTTTCAATTTTTCATTAATTAAGAGCAAATGCGGCAATTATGTTGTTTGTAATAGGTGTATTAGAGGTGTATAACTAGTAGAGTAGTGATCCTATTGTAGGACTCCAGAAATAATTGCATCATAGTCAAACATAATAATAACTTCGTATATTTTTTCGAATAGTAGATACGATTTTAAGTATAACTGACTTGGGAAGTGAAGTTTAATTTTATATAATAGAACCATTTTCCACATCTTATCGAAAGTCTGCTGTATATCTACGAATTCAGCTCTACATATTCGTTTTGTTTCGAGACTCTCCATTATACGGATCAATTTGACGATTTTGGTGTATTATTAAATGATATTGTTGAAATGAGGGTTAAACGGTTGGTATGGTCTTGATGAGAGTGGAGATGTCGAATAACCACCCTCATAAATAAATAGTCGCAATAGACTGAGGCCACAAAGAAAGGGCGAAAACCAAATACACTAAAAGAAAAGACAGCAATTGAAGGGCACTTGTAAAAAAATAATACCGCTAAAAAGTTTTCCGACAAGCCTCGAAATCGGACGGATAATAACTTGAGACTGTAACTAGCAAAGAAACGAACCATTAGATTAGCTACCGGGAATGTACAGAGAATTAAACCAACAAAAGATTGACACAGAAATTCTAAAAAAATAATGAAAGGAAAAACTAACAGACAACAAATTTGGTCTGGTGTAGATAACTCTGAAAGAGCAGCATCAGGTATTGCTACTTTAGTACACAAGAAACAAGATCTGTGTTAAAAACTTCAAATGTGAATTAAACAGAATTGTAACACTAACAATATATAGCTTTATGCATACGAAACTGCCATAATTGGAGTTTATGGTCGCAAAGGGTGTAAAATAATTTCTATCAAGACTTAAGAAGAGTTATGGCAAAAACAAAAAGTGACCAAAAAATAGTACTAACTGAAGACTTCAATAGAAGAACTAGATACAAATATAGATAGATATAGAAATATAGATATAGAAAAGAAATATACCAATATTAAGAAAGCACTGCATAATGCCGCATATCAAGCACTTGGAACAATAGATGAGAAGAAAAAGAAGCAAAAACCTTTCTAGATGACAGAAGAGATAGAAAGACTGATAACAAAATTTACCTATAAAACTAGTGAAATATGGAGGAAAGAAATTATAAGCCGAATTGCAAAGTTAATGAATAAATGTATACAGATCTCCCAGGAATGGAAAAACACCTATATAACACCAAGTTTCTATTTTACTTTCGAATAGGAAAGACGTATCTTGCGGTTAAAAGTGCAAGTGCTAGCTGCGCGATAACCCGCGAAATCGGGCTTTATTTATTGCTACACATATTTCTAAATTTCAAACTTAACGCTGCGTGTTAAATTAATCCTATATAAATGAACGAAGCCGCAGCAGAGGCCTTTATGGCCTACTACCAGCCTCCGGGAGGGGTGCAACCCCCCCAAATACCACCACTAATGTAACCATCAGTATTGACACCGGACCAAACCCAGATCTTCTACAGCCAATTCCACCAAACACCAGGTAATTTTCCACTTCAAACGCAACAAACTCAAACATTTTATCCCCAAACCTCTTATCAAACCCAACAAAATACTCATTCCAACGCACCCCCGCAGCCAGAAAAAAACACTAATAACTGGACCACAGTATCCTATAAAATAAATAGAAATCTAGATGAAGTGGAAATCAAAAATAAACACCCTAAAGAGAGCGAATATTGGCTTAGCCCACCCTCAACATCAAATCGCTAGAAGAAGAGAGAAATTATAAAGTGGTGCTAAAAAATCTACACCACTCCATCGACTGTAAAGATATCAAAGGTAAAATTGAAAAATTAGGGCACGAGGTCACAAACATTTGTAATATAAAACAATTTAAAACTAAATTGCCTCTCCCAATGTTTTATGTCGAGCTTAAACCAGCCCCTAACAATAAAAGCATTTTTGAGGTAGAATACTTATAGCAATGCAAAATCATGTTTGAACCCCCAAGGGCAAAAAGAATTATTCCACAGTGTGTACGCTGTCAGCGTTTCGGGCACACTAGGAACTTCTGCCAGCTACCCGCTAGATGTGTAAAATGTGCAGGCGATCACCTCACGGAACAATGTCAAAGAAAAGAAAAATTCCCGATGTCCGCTGCATCCTGTGTAAAGGAAACCATCCTGCGAATTACAAAGGATGTACTATATATAAACAGTTACAAAGTAAACATTTTCCAACCCTTCGACAAGAACAGTACATACCACCCCCACAAATTAGACAATACCAACAAATACAACCGGGACTATCGTATTCACAAATAGCTTCAGTACAACAACAAAACTCTGAACCTGCTGTAAATCTCCCATAAACAACAAATACTAGCCATCCAAACCAACAAGAAAACAACATACAAAAATTAAAAAACATAATGTTAAAGCTATCAAAACAAATAGGAACAGTATTAAACCTATTAACAGCAGTCCTTGCAAAAATTAAATAATGGAAGGACACTTACAGCTTGACCAATGGAACGCCAACGGCGTATCACAGCACCTTGAAGAATTAAAACTATTTATTACTAGTCACAACATTGTTGTGTTACTTATTTCGGAAACACATTTTACTAATAGGAGCTTTATCAAAATTCCAAATTATGCGGTTTATACCACGAACCATCCGGCGGGAACAGCTCGTGGCGGGTCTGCCATAATAATCAGAAACACAATCAAGCACCATCAGTTAGAAAGCCACAGTAGCGATTTTCTCCAAGCAACAAGTGTGTCAATTGAGGATCAAATAGGACCCCTCAACCTCTCCGAGGCGTATTTCCCCCCTAAACATGCTGTTAAAGAAGAACAATTTACAAACTATTTCAAAACCCTTGGACAACGATTCATTGCGTGCGCCGATTACAATGCCAAGCACATTGACTGGGGTTCCAAAATTACAACGTCAACAAAACTCTTGAACACAATAACTTGCGGCACCTATCTACGGGAGAACCCACATATTGGCTCACGGACCCAAACAAATTTCCTGATTTGGTGGACTTCTGCATAATAAAAGGAATTCATCAAAGTCATGCCAATATAAAATCCTGCTTCAAACTTTCCTCTGACCATTCCCCAATCCTGATCACCCTTACCACTAAAGCTTTCAAAAAAGAAACAACCCCTAAATTAAGCAATAACCGTACAAATTGGAACATCTTTCGGTACGTCGTAAATGTTGAACTAACCTTAAATATCCCATTAAAATCTCCCGAAAACATAAAGGCTGCAGTCAAATTATTCAATGATGTCATTCAGCGGGCATGTTGGAAGGCCACGCCAATTATACCCAATACAGTTACAATTCCTGATTGCCCCTCAATTATTAAACAAAAAATTCTAGATAAAAGAAGACTTCGAAGAAACTGGCAAAGGCTGCGTACACCTGAAAGCAAACTACTACTCAACAGAGCAACTCGAGAGCTACAAGATCTCCTTAATAAAAAACAAAAGCGATTGCATCGAAACATTCCTTAAAGACTTATCACTCACGGAAGCGACGGATTATTCCCTGTGGAAGACAGCAAAAAAACTGAAACAACTAAAAAGATTATCTCCGCCCATCCGTAACCTCCAGGGCAGCTGGGCAAGAAGAGATAAGGAGAAGGCAAACGTATTTGCTGTACACTTAACATCTGTGTTCCAGCCACATCCTTCAGAAAATCTCCCCCAAGAAGAAGACAACCTCACTCAAACACTGTTTCAACCGTAACAACTTGAATCGCCTATTAAAAAATTCAAATCTGCTGAAGTTCATGAAGTCATTAGCACATTCAACCCTAAAAAGGCTCCGGGATATGATTTAGTAAATGGTAAAATACTCAAAGAGCTACCTGCCATCGGTACACAGTACTTAATTCAGTTATATAATGCAGTCCTTCAGAATGGTTATTTTCCATCCCAATGGAAAGTGGCACAGATTATACTCATCGCAAAGCCTAATAAACCCCCAAACGACCCAAAGTTCTATCGACCGATAAGTCTTCTGTCTATAGTAGCTAAAGTTTTCGAAAAGCTCTTATTACAAAGACTAATCCCAATTATTGATGACAAAGAGCTACTACCATCCCACCAGTTTGGTTTCCGAAAGTTGCACTCAACAACTGAGCAAATCCATCGGGTAGTTCAAACAATCAATCAAGCCTTTGAAGACAAGCACTACTGCTATGCTGCGTTCCTAGATATATCACAGGCATTTGATAAAGTGTGGCATACGGGACTCCTATGCAAACTAAGAACACTCTTCCCCCTAAACTACTTCCTAATTAAAAAAAATATATAACACCAATTAAAAAAAAAATAGAAAATACCTGGTTGCTATAAAGGCATTAGTGTTACTGGTTTGGAAATATTCTCCAGAAAAAGGTAAGAGCAGATGTTGGCCGCAGTATAAGTAAAGATCAGAGTGGCTTTGGTACCTAAACACTGTGCAGCAACATATCAAAATCATTCAACTTTATTATAAGTTTATTATAAGTGGCGAAGCGAAGTGGAGTCACTTACTAACTTCATGTTGTCCGTCCGTCCGTGCAGAGACTCCAGAACGGCTAGGAGTTTCCAAATTCTATTTTCACCAATCGACAGGTAACCAAAAAGGCTTGTTTGCTAGTGATTTTGAAACTGACCTAACTAGAGGGTTCTCAAATTTGGGAGACTGCTTTGCCACTTCGCTATGCATTGCAAGCTTTGTAGGTTTATTATGAAAACAAAGATCAGTTACGATTGCACAAACTTAAACTTCTACCATTGTTTGGATGCATTAGTGTGTCAAGTGAGCGCACAATCCGTGATCTAGTGCAAAAGTTTGAAACAAGTGTTATGTTTTTTGACAAAGTAAAGGTTAGCTAACAACGCTCGAGTAAAGAATAGTGTGCATGAAAAGCACGCCAATGCATTGTCATCCACAGCAATAGAATCTTTCATACGGCACTTCAAAATAAAAAATGCATTTACAAGCGTATAAAATTTAATTGACCAAGATCTTAAACAAACGGAAGACTAAAAACTCCGTACATTTGTAAACTTGGTTTTAAAGAACATAGCATTTCGTGCCGATTATTACAAGAAACCCATATTGAGTAATGAAACTCCACGTGCTATTCATTGGCTGGTATTTTTTTAAGTGCGAGACTGGCCATGCTGTTACTGTCAATAGTGTACGTTATGCTGAACATCTTTTTTCCAATAAAACCAACGATATAAACTTGGATGATAGGTAGCTTCAAAAGGTAGAGCCCTAAGTTACACAGCAGGCGATAAACTCATTTTACTTTAAACCACATTTTTTGATCGTGTCAACTCCAGAGTACTGACATCAATCGTTCATCGCGGTCTTGCAATCTAATCTCATTAGATATTTTTTGGGGGATATTTAAATAAAGAAGTTTATGTCAATAAATCTGCTAGAATTCCAGAGCTAAAAGAAAAATTAGGGGCGTAATTGCTAAAACAGAGCTACATTTATGGAAAACTTCGCTAAAAGAATAATCCCATGTAGCATGGTCGTGGAGAGCATTTGACCTACATCATATTTCATATGTAAGTGCCACGTCTGTACTTTACTGTTAGCAATAAAATTCGGATCGCTCAATGTTTTATGTTTTATTCAAGAAAAACAATCTAAAGTTCAATTTGGACCATCCTTTAAAATTATACTTAGTATAATGCAACTTGGTTTGGTTCTAGAGGTAGAGTTAAACGAAATGTATTTATTGTTTCGGTATGGTAGTAGACGATTAAACATAAAAAACAAAAATGCAGTAATGGCATTTAGAGCTTTGAGCAAGCTCCAAATTACATTCTACGAAACTAAGAAACTGATTCTCCGGCATTAAATGCAAATTCAGTAAACAATAACAAAAACACACAAACTGTGTTTAAATGAGTGGCTATTTCTCAAAATAAAAAAATTAATAAGCTCGGATTGCAATGGACGAGCTGCAATAATGGACTGGATTTGGTAATAGTTCGAGCTGTTCTACATATCAATTGTATATTATAGTGGAAACAAACATTAACGCGCGATGGTCTATATAAATAAGACTGGAAAACTCCTTTTTTTCTTCTTTTTCAGTATTTAATTGCTTACTCTTGAACACATTTTTCCTATTTTCTTTTCAACTCGGTTCTGTTTTTGCTTCCTGTAGCCAGTTTTTCTCTTTAATATCGTTTACCCATCTCCTGGTTGGTTTTCCACGGTGCGCGTGTGCAGTCTTAGCCTCCATTCAAAAATGTGTTTTGTCCAATTTGTTTTTTCCTGTCCGGCTATATGTTTTAACCATCTCCACTTTGCCCTCACAGTTTGACATATTCTACTGTAGTTCGTCTTATAATTTCTTTGTTTGTAATTCTTTGTTTGACACGTTCTATTCCCTGTTAACTTGTTCCTAATATATCAATGATTTTATAGTTAATGATTTAGTTTGGAGGCTTTTGAATAAAACAGTTATTTTTCATTTAAGTAATATAAACACTGCAGTATGGATGAGCATACTGAACTGCCGTAAAATGTCAAATTTAAAATTGAATCTATTGTAAATACTTTCATATAAGATATATTGTATTTAAAAAATAATAAAGAGTTTTAAAGTTAAACAAAAAGAACTACTAAAAATGTCACAGTAAAAACTTGCAATATTAAAATTTAAATAATATATAAATAAAAATAAAAAATGTTATAAAGTTGAATAACTTTCAGAACAAATAACATTGGAACTTATTTATTTAATGATATATTTATTACAGTATTAGTTTGGAAATATCTTTTTGCAAGTATATGGATAGACATTTATAATTTGCAAAAAGGCAAATCATAACACGTAACTTTCTTTATCTACTTAACTTTGTTTTAAATTAAAAATCTAATTTGTGTTGCTAAGCAGGAACTACTTTGGATTAGCTATATATAATTTCAAGAGAGAAAGCTATCACGCTAAACAAGAGGAAATTTAGATATCTAGAATAATTTAGATCTTATTTCTGATTTTTTTAGAGAAATCAATAAACCGAAAATAATCGAACAGGACCGTAATACTTCTGACTAAATAGAACATTATCCACTAGATACGTGGGAAATTCCAAAAACAAGGTCTCTTAGTTTTTGGAAATAAAAAAAGTTGATTTTTAATAATTGATACACAATTTTAAAGCTTAAATATTCCTTTATTTTTCTACATTGTCACCATTTTTGTCAATGCTCTTTTGTAGGCGCTGTGGCAATTTTTTGTATGCCTATGTCGTACCAGCTCGCCGCTATGTCGCTATGCCGTTGAGAAAATATTGGACCGCTCGTCATCGTCGCATTCCGGCCAAATGTTCCTTCAACTTAGGGAACAAGTAGTAATCACTAGGTTTAAAGTCCGGACTATAGAGTAGGTGGCTGATTTTCGTCTGAATAGCGTCAAAGAAATTTGTGGGAGTCAACGCGTTGCTTCTGTCTTCTCTAAGCATTCGCGGAAACCATCTTGCACACACCTTTCGATATTTCAATTTTTCAGTCAAGTCCTGTGAATGGTGCTTTGAGAAAACTCAGGAATCAAAATGCAGAGATCATCGAGAGTGATTTTTCGATCTTTAAGCATGATTTGTTCAATCTTTGCGACTGTCTCTTCGAGAATTGACGGTCTTCCGCTTTTTTCTTTGTTGTGAATTTTCACGCAACCACCAGTAAACTCCCTACACCGCTTGCGGATGTTTTTAACATCCATGCATAACTCTTCATATACTTCTGTCAACTGGTGATAAATTTTGATTGGTTTAACGCCTTTTGCATCCGAAAATCTGCGCGAACTTCGCACCTGGCGGTAGCGGCTAGTGAGAGCTTTGTTACGAACGGTTGTCGAGCCAAAACTAAGGATTTCCGTAGGATAGAAGACGGTTTTCTTGAGAGCGGGGGAAGAAGCAAACACAGCAGTGTGACCAACAGCCCCGAGAAATGTGTTTCTGTGGCCCTAGTGTTTTGGGGACCTTATTTTTGAGAGATATAAAGTGAACTAAAAGTTACAACTCAAAAAAGTGAAGGCTTTTAATACACTTAACTATCAATCGGATCAATATACAAAAGTTTTTGGCCTGAATAAGTTTCAGTAATACAAAAATATCGCCATATTTAGTTAAAAGTTTGTAAAAATTTTAGCTGCCGATTTGTTCAGTCAACAACAAAACACTTAAGTTGTGTGGTAAGTGCCGCGTCATTTTATACAATGTTGTACCGAGCCGTGATTAATTTTTTTAATAAAAAAGCTTTTAGTCTCAGTGATATTAAACAATATTTAAACGGTGTGTACGATAAATCTCCGTATTTATATTTCACCTAAAGAAACCAACAAAACAATTTCGTTTGGGTTGAGAAAGCATTGAAGACGAACTATGTGTAGATAGCTCCGCCCTCGTCGAGCGTGAAGTGCTACCAGACGTTTAAAAATAAAAATTATCAGCAAAGTTAGAGCTTTTTGATATGGTTATGCGACGCAAGCGCCACGAGCACCTTTATATGAATAAGGTCGGTGTTCAGAAATAGTAACGTGTAGCCTGTTGTAAACAATTTTTAAACCCATATTCCAACAAATAAAAGAATTTATTCAATCCATCGTTACGAAGGATGTAACCTTGCTCCTATTCTATGATACCCCAGTAAATTGTTTAGTTGTAAATTTTCTCTAAGCTTTCTTTATTTACTTATTACTTTGTATTGGTATTGTTGTTATAATAATAATAATAATAATGGTAATGGTAAGGCTCTACGCCCCACGTGGGAGCACGGCCTGCGAACTGAGAGGTTAAGGCTCTTATACGTTCGCTCTCTCTGCCCGGTCGTTGCGCACCATCTCTGGTGCGGGGCGGTGTGGCAAGCACTGCACCTAAGACGACCGCCATTATTACCCCTTGTTCGAGTGAACGCAGGTACTCAATTATTTTTAGTGACTGAGTAGGCCACCCGCCAGGCATCAGAGGGCACTGGAAATTGAACCCGAGTCCGTCAGCATCGTAGCCCGTCCCTAAACCACGGGACTACGCTAACTTATTGTTGTTATAGATACATTAAATTATTTGAATTATTATCAGCTTTCCTTTGACTTCTTATCTCAATTGGGCTGCCAAAGTATTTTTTATCTATGGGTACTTGATTGACTTGGTTTTTTGTCCTTTCACCTGGAAATATCTAACTAGCATTTTATATATTTTTATAAAAAAAGACAATTGCATCTGTTATCGTACTATTAAGTGTTGCAAAATTAAAGAGACAAATTTCGTTATTCTTACTAAAGTCTTGTAGTTTATGCCTTTCTATGATAAAATTTATTGCTTTGTTTTGAGTATTTACTTTTACATTAAAATGTTATGACTCTCTTAATAATCTGCATTTTGTAATTATTCGGAGAAAGTGTCTCTTTTTATTATTTGTTGTTGAATGAACATATATTATAATTACATTGTGGAATTTTCCTTTATAAAATACGTTAATTAAAAGTTAAGTTAGAAAAAATTAAATTTGAGTTCTGGAACAACAAAGCATTAGAACTGTATATACATTAGTGAGTCAAAATAAAATAGACGGATACTAAATTTGAACAATATATTTTACTTACTCACATACTCAACTAAAACTACAATTAATACTTAGTTGATACTTCTTTATTGTCGCATAATAACCTCTAACCTTCGTCCTTCTCTATCCTTTGAGTATTTTCTGTTACAGCTACCACCAACTCAGTTTTGTTGTTAGACTTTAGTGATCTTTTTACCATATTTTCTTAGATGATGTACCGCAGATTTCTAGTTTAGTTTATTTTAGGAATTGCCTTGACTATTATTAAAATTAAATTGTTGCCTTTCTTTTCTCATAGTAGGTGTATGCGTTTGATAAACGTTCTTATTAAAAAGATAGATAAAAGTCCATTAATTGAAATTGTAATATATTTGACGCCATTACACAAAATTTAGTGTGAGCTTTTATTATGCTAACTCTCCCGTATTTTACAATTTGGTGAAAAAATTCATCATTAAATTAACTGAACAAACTTTTCAATGCCCAGATTCAACCACTGTTATTAAGTTAACAACAATTTTTGCCAAAAAAATATGGAAGACAAAAGTCATTTGTTCGAAAACGTTTGTAGCTCTGTGCTCAATAGTGTCGATGCTTTTATGAAAAATGTAGCATTGAACGTTACACTTGTTCTTTTCATCATCCTTGGGTAGAGGGAGGCGGGGCTCTAACAACTGTTCTTACTACTGATCGTTTTGCTCAACTTGAAAATCCTGGGAAACTATATTTTGTCAGTGCGGATTGTTCATCACTTCTTTTAAATTGAGTAAAACTCAATTAACTGTTGACACGAATATTCCTAAACACATATTTGCCTACGTTAAAACTGTAATTTTTGCATCCAGACAAGGGTTATGTGATTTAAATAATACTAAACTATTTACATATGTTTAACAATTTAGCCATTTAGTTACAGGTCATTTACTCCTTTTCCCAGAATTTAATTTTAATTATTTTACATGTTTGCCGTTACATTATTTCAAATTGGCAACATAAGAGAGGTATGATATGTTTAAAATCAGATATACTTAAATGAGATTTGATAAAAAGATATTAAGTAAAAACAGTAAGTAAATAATAGGTTGTAGTAAGAATATTGAAAAGACTATAACTAGTATAGTTGTCGTAGTACAAAAAAATACTATGTGTGGTTTTGTTCGATTAAGTGCTGATAAAGAAATTTAACTACTAAATTTTTTGTTTGTTGTGCCAGTCTTATTTATTAAGTAGATAATATTCACAAATCTAGGTCTATATTTTGCACTTGTATTTAGAAGTGGGCGGACGTGTGTGCCTCTGCTTCAGTTATCAACTGCTCAGAGCTGCCTGAGCTGTATAAAGCCAGGTTTCTGCTTTTAATGTTGATATTTATTTTATGCTCTCATTTCATTGAAAAGTGTAAAAACGTGTTGTTTTGCTTTGTTATCTATCAAGCCAAAAAGAACAAGTGAGTTCAGGATTTAAAATTTTATTTATATGTTCCAAGTAAATTTATTCCTTAAAAAGCACCAAATACAAGGAAACCGGGTAGTCACGCTAAAATACCTAGCAATTTTTTAACTTTAATCAGCATAAAAATTTTACCATGCAACCAATGCATCTCCAATATTTACTTTTACATTCCCTTTACAATAAAATTATAAGACACTTTAAAGGTTCATAAATACACAGCAACAAATGTATTTGCTGCAGTAAAATTTAGCATTTACATAGACGCAACCACTGCTACCACAAAGCATGGTTTTATCACTCCCCCCAAATCAAATATACACCAACCAATCAACATCATTCCCGTCACTATGTCAAACTGCATCGTCAACCTCTCAAATGGATTTTATGTTGTCCATCCTCATCGACTCGAGAAACACACGCTATGTTAATTCTCAAAAAGCAATAAAGAAGAAATAATTGTTCTAAATGATTTATAGGAAGTAAGATCACGGAAAAGGAACAAAACCAGCGATAACTAAATAATACGAAGAATGGTAACACAAGACAGATTTTTACCGCTTAAAAAGACAACAGAAACGAATGGGTCCAATAATAATAGCACAACACAAGTTTCATCTTCAAAGATTTGACACGCAAAGAATAAACAACGAGACGGATGTAAAATCCGGAAAAGCCAATTTCGAAGACGGAGCAAGTCGTGCATGTGAACTTGTGACCACTGTATTTCGGGTCAAATGAGAGCTACAGATTTGAAATTGAATATCGAGGAAAATATCGACCTAAGGTATCTACTGAGTATGAAGTGAATCGGTCAAATAGCTTCTGAGAGATTGTGTCGACAAATACGCAGTCAGGCAGACAGGATTGTGATAGCATTAACATTCGCCTACGCCTTAAAGGTTTTCTTCTTCTTCTTCTTGTTCTACTCTTATACAGGCTATTATCCTGTTTTTAACTACACTTTTCGTGTAGTACTATGAGCCATGTTGGGCGTACCCCGAGTAGGTGGCTAGTCTGACCCGATAGAAGAAGGAAAATGTACTTCACAATCGCCAAAGGTATTTGTATGATGACCGGAGAGCACTTGATGTTTGCCGTTGCTTTTGGCCTGGAAGTCGAACCCAAGCTCGCCGGGCGCTAGTGTGGCATGCCGAGCCCTTTACTTCGCGACTGTCGTGCTCTCTAAAGTTAGTAATAATAATATTTAAAATTAAGTATTAAAAATGCATTCGTACAATTTAACAAACCTAGAAAAAAATGTTAGTACTAGCTCGCTGCATAAAATATGGTAAACTGCATGCTTATCGTTCTTGTGCCAAAAATAAAGAAACAGATGGTAAACCAGCAACATGCGTAAAGTAGACATCTTGCAAATTACAAAAGGAGTAAAGTACACATTATGTATTAGTCAAACATGATTCAAATTACTTATATAACCAATTCTACTCTCAATCAGTTTACATCCTACCTAGCGCAAAAGCAATACAGCCGTATGTACTAAATACAACAATAGTCAAAGATATACTCGCACATAGCGGCTAACAAACAAAGTAATACTCGGTCATTCCATATTAAACTTCAGATATTCGGTCAAAGATGGAATGGTCAATCACATCGTCAAAATACGTTTATATCTTAAATATGATAATATATACCCATACTCGACAGTAAAACAAACAAACACTGTAACAGTAGTTATAATGGCAATGCAACAAACTGTTGAAGCACAGCAATGGACCATAAATGAACTGACAAATTAAACTCCTTAGGAAATAACCATTAAAATAATAGAATAGAATGCCAACGGCTTCTTAAATCATAAACAAGAAATCAAAACATTCCCCAAATGCAATAAAAAAGATATAATGCTCATCTCAGAAACTTGCTTCTCCAAAAAATAATTTTTTAAATACCAAACTTCTACATTTACACGACTAATTACTCCGGCACAGAAAGGCATATCAGAGAAAGCTCAGTTATCCTAACTCAAGTGGTAAGAAAGGAAAAAATTGCCGAAAACAAAGAATCTGACAGTCTGCACAATACTCTTTAGACAAAAGATGCTACAATAAGCTGACAGACCACAAATTCGCTCTATTATGGGGTCCAGCAGCCCCATTCCAATAACTGAAAAATTTCAAATCATTGTATTGCATTCAATATATGATGTGCGCTGTTATGTTAGAAAATTGATATTTTAAGTAACTTAAAATTAAGTTTAATAAGGAAAAAAATAAGTAACAGACTACAAAGCCAGCCGAATGCTTATGATATAAATTTAGTAGATAATAGTACACAATCTTATAGACTTGAAAGGTTACAATTATTGGATTTGTCATAACGCTTTTAATGTGTCCGTCTCGTTTGTAAAATCACTCCTTACCTTTAATAAGTAACTACAGAGAGACCCTCAACTGAATGATTTCTATTCTATTTTAAGCCTGTAAATTTTTAATTATAGCATGTAATCAGATTGTAAAAAATAATGTTTGGATTTACATGCTGAGCAATGGTGCTTTATAACACGTGTCGGTTCCATATAATTTTTTGCACAACATTTGATTGATTTTAAATGCTAAATAAATTTTTAAGACCACTCTTTGCTGATAAAGCTATGGTTTTATTTTGCAAAAGTTTAATGATTCTTGATTTTAATAAAAATTAATCAAGTTGACCTTAAGATTCTTTAAACTATAAACATTTAAAGCCGCATTTGCACATCTTTTGTCTGGATATTGTCGTCTGGGTCATATTGGTGTCGTTATTTTAAAGGTTTTAATTGTATTTGTAATTGCTTTTTCGTGGGCCAGAATGTTGCATAGCTATGTCCAGTCTCGCAACCTGGTGGCCTCGTCGATCATCCGGACGACTTCAACATCGCCATTATCAAGGATGTCCACATGCGGCACTTCTCACCCTAGGGATTCTAGATAAAATCAACGATGTCACCTTCTATTTTCCTCACCATCCGCTTTAACAAAGACCTGGAGAAAGCAATACATCACTTCAGCGCCTCAATTTAATGGCCTATGGGCTTTGCCACTAACCCTACCGTCAAAGATAGAAAAAATCTCTTATTTTCAGAGTAAAAAGAGCGGGCATGTAAGAATAGGACACAACAACGCGTACTGCAGTTCCTGTACGCTGACGATCTGGAAGTGTAAACTAGAGACCCTATACATCCGACAACTTCTTATGGAGAATGGTCAAAATATTACGAAACCGACTCCTCTACGAAGTGGTGCACACCGCCGTCAACAAAGTAGAGGCGTTTGCTAATTGTCTCAAACGTTAGTTTGACTTGGAATCCTCCAACGCTGATTTTGACTATCTCATCATCGTCGATCTCGTGGTAAGATGCCTGCAAGATCTGGACTGCAAAAATTTGCGCGTTATCATTACGCAAGACCCTTAAAGCAGACGGCATTCCAAATCGCTATTATCACCGCCTGCTTCACCGCCATCACCAAAGTTGTCCTGTGTCTGCACCACTTCCTGAGGGTATGGAAGCTTAGAAAGTTAGATACGTTTTCCCGAGACTAACGCCTCATCAGCCTCTTTTGACTCTGGGAAAACTAGTGAACATCATTCCCCACCGCCTGACGACAGCAGTCGGAGAATTTCAGCTACTACCGGACAACTGGCGTGGCTTCCACTCACCCACCAACTCTTAAATGGTGGAAGAAATCACGGAAGGCTTCAACAAAAAGTAATACACCGCCGCAGCCTTCCTTGACGTGACCAAGGCATTCGAAAAAGTGTGGCACAAAAAATTATTTTCAAGATGGCTTTAGACTCCATCCCGCTGCCGATGGTGTAACTGATCCGGTCCTGATTGACCAGCCGGAAGTTCAGGAACATGTTCGGCATCATGAGGTCTTCGTATACGCTTTTTCGAGCTGGCGTTTCCCAAGGTGCTGTACCCCATCCTTTTCAACATGTATATTCGGGACATTCCAACGACGTCCTTCATGATGATGGTCTAATTTGCAGATGACAAAGCGGCACTGTTAAGCTCTCTACGGCTTTGATTGGCAGTACGACGTGTCCAGGAGGAGTTAGAACTAATTGAAGACTAGTGCGAAAGGTGGAGAATCAGAATTAATCCCGAAAAGAGCGTGGTAGTCCTGTTTTACAACAAAAACAAGATCACATAGCGCGGTAATCGCTAAGGCTGTCCAACAAGCTTTGAGCAGTTTGCCCAACAGCAAAATATAGAACAAGCTAACGGTATACAAGACCATAATCAGACCGACCATAACATAGGTATATGTTTGGGGATACGCAGCAAAATCCCATGTGGATAAATTCCAGATAGTTTTGGTTTATCCCCCCTTTTCTTTTTTTTTCTTTTTTGCTTGTTTTTGATGCTTGAAGAACGCTTTGCAAAGCTTTGTAAAGTTTGATACTTTCTTCTACAATATATTTTTAGTAATTTAATAGCCATTACCTAAGCTGTGACAGTCTTTAGCGAGTCTGTTAATCGGAGACTAACTAACAGACTGTCGAAATTCTTTACTTTTGTGCAAGTTTCAACGCATTAAAAAGGTACAGTTCAACAGAAAAATGGTTGTAAACCAAATCGTTGTAACCAAACTCAACCATGTATGAGTTACTACCATATGAAGTTCAGATTCCATGACAACTAAAATCCTGACATCTGGTGGCATCACCCGTTTACCTTAAGACTACATCAGTCTTTTAATCTTCAATTACAGTGTAACTAACAATGAACTTTTGTCTTTAACAGCCTAACTGTTCTTTATCTATGATTAGTTGATTAACTTAATTGTTTATAAAGTCGATGTGATTTCTAAGTAAGATAACTCTAGTGCCACTTTAAATAAACGCCATAATTTCACAGACTTTAATCTAGAGACTTAAAAGGTTGTAAAAAAATTCATTTCAAAGCTGTATTGATCCACATATGCAAATGTTGTTTGATATGACTCTTAATTACTCTGAAAATATAAATTTCAAGGAGGCGTGCAAAGTGAGGTAATAAAAATTTACCTTTGAACTACAGTGCTGTAATTAGAAACAAAACGCTTTTGATTCCTCGCGAGTTTCATACGCAATTAAGCTGCACTCCAACTAATTAATTAATGCAGGGCGCATTTGTGGCACCAGCCTCTTCAAGAAATCGTGCGTGTTTTGATGTTCCTGCCGGCATACATCCATGCAGCTCTCCGTTTCCCGAGTTCAGGATTATTTCCAACACAAAGCGTAACTCCCGTACTTCTGCATTGTTTGTACCTGCATTCCTTCCGGGAAAACGTAGAATAAATAATCTTACTTCTACTCTTTTGCAGGCCTTTGTTGTGTGCAAAATATGAGCCCTACATTATTCACCACCTCTAATTATCTCCTCCTTTGCCTCCACATGCATCCCGGACCTGTGAGCAATTACAGGCAGCAGTTAATCGCTGCAGAAACGCAACTGCCGCCCGTGCACACACGTGTTTTTATAGCGTAATCGGTTCGGTTTGGCGAGGGGCGCGGACGGCGAAGTGCGAAATAATTACGGGCGAGTAGTTTTCAGCGCGAAAGGGCAGAGTTTGCGTATTTCCGTGCCGAATTTGCCCAATTTGCCCCCGAGAGGCTGCGGCGCGGCGTTGGCTAATGGAATCTAGCCGTGCGAAGTTATCAGCGTTATCAGTGCAAAATTCATTAATTCACGTTGGCTCTCGATCCGCCGCGTTGCCCCTAATAAGTCCGCTGACTGAAAATTAACGTCCACTCACTTGCAGTAAATCATGTTCCAGTTTTGGAACTACTATACTATTAACGGTATGTGGTAACAAAATTTAAAACAAATATGTGGGTTGTTTAGAAGTGGCTCTGATTTTTTCATGTTGGTGATGATTAAAGAGAGGATTTTATGCAAAATGCGTATTCTTTATTTGTTATAGTTATCCAGCCTTCTTTGCTTTTTAGACGAATTACACTAAATGTGATTATTTAGCGTTAATTAATTTTTGCATATTTGGCATATTTGAAGGTATAATGCATATTTTGATGTTTGACGCAGATTTGGACATGCATATGTTTGCATATTATGTAAGATTTTTGCTCGTTTGCCGGTATTGGTACAGCATCAAATTTTTCTTTTAATACATTAGTTGGCAGGACGGTTTGGTGCTATAAATACCACACTTGTAGAAAGGGGCGGCCCAAAACAATAATATGATGTCCCTTTAAAACCTGCCTACAATAAACCGAACATCTTGCCGCTTAACTATAAAATGCTCATAAAAATGTGCCGACAAGTTTTCAAGAAACTAAACGATAATTTCCTGTAATTTATGGGTACCTCTATTTTTCCTTTCATTGCACAAAATTTAAGCATTAACATTCGTTCATTCGTTGAAAAACTTTCAACTAAAGCAGATTTGCAGAATTTTGTGATTTAGTTTCGTTCTAAAATGCCGCGTGAAAAAGTGAAAGAAAACTTAGTTCCGATGTGGATAAGAAATATTTCCGAACTCCGTATGAACGGAGAGGTGTATTTTGCACAGCATGCGAAAAAGTTGTAAGTTACATTACTTATTTTTAATTCATGTATTTTATTGTTTGTAATTAAACAATTTAATAATATTATTTATTAACTTTTGCCAAATAAGATACGAAATGTGCTCTTGAATGTAATACGATATCTATTTGATATTATTCAAATTTTTAATAAAGAATTTTGAAATTTACTTTCTTTAGATTACATGTGAGCGAAAATCTCAAGTTACGCAGCACATTGAAATGGCTCTACACAAAGAAAAATTAGCAAAAATGAAGAAAACCAAACTTTTTCAGACACTTCTGCGAGATACGTTGTTTGGGGAAACATCGAAAAAAATGATCGAGAAGAATTCAATTTCGCGTTATGCAGTGCTCTTGTTGAAGCTAATATCCCGGCAAAAAAGCTTCAAAACTCTAGTTTTTGATTATTTTTGGGAAAAAATTAGTTTTAAACAGGTGTCAGATGAAAGCACACTTAGAAAAAGGTATGTCAATGACGTCTATCTTAAAACCATAGGACATATAAAGGAAATTATTAAAAATAAATATCTTTATTTCATAGTGGATGAAACCATGAATTTTTGTGGGCGCTATATTGCAAATTTAATGATTTGTTGCTTAAGTGAAGAACATCCTAGTAAATCTTATTTAATTGCTTCCAAAGTGCTTGATATGACCAATCATGTAACAACAGTCCGTTGGTATATATTGGTATATGGTAAAAGCTGGTGCACAAATAAAAGTATTATTCAAAAATTTAATTTATGTCACACGTCTAGCTCATGGTTTAAACAGAGTAGCCGAAACAATCCGTAATGAATTTTTGCTAGTAAGTACCTAAAAAGTATTGTGAAAAAAATGTTTCTAAAAGCTCCTTTACAAATACGGTTGTATAGGAAAAACTTCTAACATTTTTTTACCCCAAAACCTATAATTACAAGCTGGAGCACTTGGAAGCTCTTTTTTATGCAGAACATTTTGAACACGTAAGGGAATTAATTTTCACGTTTTCTGATAACACAAATAATTATATTGAGAAAGCCTAATCTGTTTTAAAGCGCTTATAAAAGTTCGTTATTATTTTGTAAGTGCAATAGTTTCTAAATTGAAAACGGAATCATTGTCTCTTAATGAATCTGTAGCACTAACTAATAAATTTGAACAGTTGATTTCTCATGTTCCGGGGAATTCGGGTAAAACTATTTTCAATAAATTGAAAGAAGTATCACAGAGAAAGTGTGGATATCAGCTGTTGACTAATGTTAATAAAATTCTAATACAAAGTGAAAATTTCAAATACCGTAAAGTAAATTTAGATTTATCTATAATAACAGCTTTGAAAAATGCACCTATAACATCGAAAATGTCGAAAGAAGTTTCTCTTCTAACAAGTACATGTTATCAGACAGACATCAAAATTTCCTGCCCGAAAATATGAAAAAACATTTAATTATTAATTGTTTTACAAATGTTAATGAACAAAAGTAAAATATTATTATTGTGTATAATTGTATATATATTAATAATAAATACTACTTCATTAGTCATTATTTCTTATTATTACTTTTTTTTTGTTAAGTTAAAATGTACTTAAGTAACTAATGTTTTCTTTTTTGCATATCTTTTTTTAATTAAAAGTATGTAATAAATCTCCATTTTTTATTGCTACATTTAAATTTTAATAACATAAAAATTTGAAATAAAGTTTTTTGCCATGCATATAATATCAATGCAATATACATTTTGCAGATTTTGAATAAATAATTCCTTCTCTAGTGATGAAAATTAATGGAATTGTTATCGTAATGAAGGTTTGTCATTATATTTACTATTATTAATACATTGAGAATGAAGTATTTAAATTATTTCAATCAACTTTTATACTTCTTCTTATTCGTTAACGAATGTTGGCTATGATCACTTTGTCAACTGCTACTCGGAAAAGTGACTGTTGTCTGTCCAAACCATAGCCTCAGGTTTGTTAATGAGATTCTTCTTCTTCCAGGCCCCCGCTTGTTTCTATCTTTTCTTGTATAATTAGGTGTAAGATATTCGTCCCTGACTGCCCCATGATGTGCCCGAAATATGATAGCTTTTCGTATTTTAATTGTTTGTATAAACTCTTTGTTCTTTCTTATTCTTGCTAACACTTCTTATTTCGTACACGACCTACACAACTTATGTTCAGCATACATCTGTATGTCCATAATTTAAAGGCTTCCAGTCGTTGAGGGAGGTTTCTGTTAACGTCCAAGCAGCTACTAAACGCATTCTTAGTTATAAATTGTGGTCGTGACCACACAACATTTTTTTAAGCGTGTGAATGCTGCTCTGACACGTTCTAAGCGGAATTTGATTTCAACTATGTGATCTCAATTACTGTTAATAACACTTCCAAGATTCGTGATTTTGGCAGTTTTTTCTATTGGTGATCCGTTCATATAAATACCACGATCGTCTGGTTGTTCTTTGCTAATAACCCCGTGTTTCCTTGATGTTGAGTTGGAGACCATATCGTTCAGAAGTTTCAGTAATTCTGTCAAAAGGTATCTGTAAACCTTCTAAAGTAACAGTGTCAAAATGTACGTGTGTGACTTCTTTTGTATAGCAATGTCATCTGTTGTTCTGTTCTACACTCTAACACTAGTGTCAATTCCTGTGTATCTACTATCTGTTCGTGCCGAATCTTATCAAAAGCTTTTTCGAAGTAAATAAATTCTAGATATATATGGCAATAAATTGCCATTTACATCTCTAGATTTTTGCACTATAACTTGGATAACAAACAAAACCTTTTGCGTTTCCAGACCCTTCCAAAATCCAAATTGTGTATTTCCAATATTCGCTTCTATTTTTCTATAAACGCTTTCATGTATCACTGCGTTTCCTTGCCTTATGTTTTTTTTTTGGTATGGTAATAAATGTTGATCTCAACCAGTCTCACAGAATTATTCCTGTTTCGTAATTGAATTTATCTAATTTTAGAAGTGTGCTTATATCCATGGTCTTTAATAATTTCGTTGATATTTCGTCTGGCCTTTTTGTTCTTTGACCTTTCAATGGTTTTTTCAACTTTTCATTTTGTTATAGGTAATATTGTTAGGGCATTTATGCCCCACATTTTGTTGGTCCGCGAAGAGCTTTTCTATATACTCTTTTCATCTAGTCAATTTTTCTTCTATATCTAAAATTAGGTTTCCATTTGGGTCTATAAGTTTGCCCGTGGTGTTGTGTCTTCGAAATCGCTTGTTTCTTTGACTTTTTTGTGTAGATGGAATGTGTCATGTCTTCTTCCATATTCTTCAATCCCTATGGATTCGTTAGTATACTAATCTTTCTTTTCTCATTTGTTTTCTTATTTCCTTATTGAGTTCGTTGTATATTTATGTATTTTGGTTTCTATGCTGTCTTCTCTTTTCTAAAATTTTATCTGTCATCCACTTTTTCTTCTTCTGAGGTCTATTTCTTTTTAGATTCGAGTGCCCTGATTTATTAATGATCGTTTTGAATTCCTCCCATCTTTCTTCAATGGCGTGTTTTTCAAATTCACATGTTTCTTTATTTGCAAACTTTTTTACCAACTTAGATATTTTGTTCTTGTCTGTTCATCTTTTAATTTATCTAAGTTTATTTTTGTCAAATGTTTGGATGAGGCTAATTTTTTGTCTTATTCTTACTTCTGTTGTTAGTAGATTATGATCTGATGGCACATCAACATTTGGGTACGCCTTGACACTTTTTATGGCATTTTTGTATCTTCGGTTAATTATGATATAATCTATTTGGTTACGGACCACATAATTTTGTGAATCTACCGGGGACTACCAAGTATAGAAGCGTCTTTTTGGAAGCTTAAAGAACGTGTCCATTGCAGCTAATTGGTTTTCTGTACAGAATTGTATAAATCCATCTCCTCTGTTATTTGTACCCCTACTCTATATTCTTCAAACTTTTCATTTTCATTACTTTTGGTTTGTTGTTTATCCAAAATTCTTTGTCATCATAGTTTATTGTTGGGGCTTCACCTCTATAAAATTGATGTTCATAGGAGTAGTCTATATTTGTAACATCATTATTCTGTCAGAGTAGGGTATAAAGTTTTTTGCAGCAGCGTTAACTTCTTTGGTAATAATAATCGCCATTCCATTTTTATCGTTTGCACTATTTTCTCCTGCGTATACTACTTTTCTTCCACTACACATTTTCCTGACTGTGGCTATCTCATTTCACTTATACTGAGTACTGAGATGTTTATTCTCTTCATTTCATTGATAGTGTTCAGAATTTTTCCTTACGCATACTTCGACATTCCACGTCTCTATTTTTATATTAGATATTGTGGCACTGGCTGGCCGGGAGATTCTTTACACCTCTGCTTTATTCAAGAGGCGCCCGTACTCGCGGCCATTGTTTAAATTTGTAGCCATTATCACGATTATTCTGGGGAAACATAATGTAGTGGTTTTCTGCTGCCATTTACACCGCCGTGCAAACGACGTTTATGTGGATTCTACTGCGTCGTTTGGTTTCCAATATACAGCCGTTCTATAATTTCATTTTGCCTGTACGCAGTATTATAAAGCTGCCACTTTCAACCTTTGTAATTGGGGTGGAGGTCTTCTAGATGAGTCAACTACAGCTTTGATGCTCATCACACCTTGGAAAATATAAGAGCCATTAATTCCATTACTTAGAAGTTAGCTCTCAGGTTAGTTTTGGTCCGCTTTGGGTATTTTATTTTCCCAGCACCCGCTATATCTAACTGGCGCTTCCCTATCCTCTACTTGAGGAAGGGTCCAGTTGGAGATCTAGCAATCCAACTGGAAACTTTTATATTGCGTTTCTATAGAAAAATTTACTATTCACTATTTTTATAAATTAAAATTTTTATAAAATACTCACCAGAAACTAGTAGTAATTAAGAATGCAATGAAAACACTCCCCCTTGCCGATGTATTGAGTTTCACTTCTGTTTTGTGGGCAGCACAAACATGGTACATCTTTGCAGGATATTTTCTTTTACCCCATTCACTTACAACAATTTTCTCTAGCACATGTCTGCTCAAAAATCTCCCAGAGGGAGACACACTTCTCACATCTCATTTTTATATAGGATTTAGTTTTTGATAGCTTTGAAAAGAATTGAAAAGTGCACTATTTATAAGCCAAATTCTTTAGCCACTTTACCGTTTTCTTCAAGAAAGAATAAGACAAACACTGATCTGATCTGCCAACGCTGTTAAATGTATTATACTGAAAAACATAAATGTTGAATTCTAAATTGTGGGATTTATAATGACAACATGAGTAGCTCTCTAGTTCATCTTTTGTCCTAAATGTGGTTTTAAATAGTTTAAATCTTTAAAAGAAAGTCCAATAAAAATTGAATTTTATAAACCCTGTATATAGGAGTATTTGAAAATGATTTGTAAACTAAAAATCTTTAGTTTATTTTTCTGAATTTCCCCATTATAATATTTACTGAAAAAATTATTTTCTTTCTGCCACAGTGACATATAACTATTTTAACTTCTTAGAACGTTTAACATACTTTTCTAATATTGTAAGCAATATATTTCGGTTTTCCCACACAACATATCAATAATCTACTAAGAAAGAGTCTTCTTGCTTTTGATACTTTCGTCGTGCCAGGAGAAATTTTCTTCATCCTCGAATTTCCGGTAAATTTAATGTTTTATGGTTTTACTCATTCGGAAAACGCTAAATACAGTGTGTCATCTGTTCATTCTCACTGTATTTAGGTAAAGAACGTGCGATTTTTATTTTACCTAAGTCTGATAATACAAGAGTCACTGCCATTTTTACTGTTACTTTTACTATTAGTGCTCAGGAACATCAAATAATGTCCCACAACAATTCTACTGAAATTTTATCTTCTGTAAGCTATTTTTCCTATAAGAACTACGTCTTTCCGTTATTAGTGAAATTGGAATTGCTTATTAAGTCCAGAGCAGAGCAACAAAGAAAAATACAGAGTTGTTTGTTCTCTATATTTATTACAGATTATTAACTTGTAGTGAGATCACGTTTCTATAAACATTTGACAGTAGTACCATTCGAAGAAGGGCTCTATGTATTGCGTAATTAAGTATATCATGCATGGAAACCAAGCGCGTCATTCGTTTTCACAGTTATAAAATGTAAATGTATTGTTATTTAGGTGTGCAAATTTTATACCAAATACCCCAGAAAGGCCCTATACACATTAAGCTGTTCACATTTTTCAAAATCAGAAACTAGAAACTCCTCAAAGCCAAATATACTAATTGTTTAGGTCTTTACATCATTCATTGCAGCTCTCTGCTATAATTCGAACAACTTTCATTTACAATGTAGTCTATTTTTGTACCCTAATTCAACACAAACATGCATGACGATTTCCATTGTTAGGAAAAGATAAATAAACAACTTGTTGTAGCCCTTCTTTTAAATTGATTTGAGCAGATAATTTTTTTTATTTTTTTATATTATTGATAGACATATCCCGTTACTTCAGATTCTCTTAGTTAGCGTCATTTAAAATAAGGCGTTCGAAGGTGTAAAAAGTGTCACGGGATAAAATGTCATAAATTGATTCTAAATAATGTAAACTCATTGACAATATAAAACCAACTACATTATCATTTCTTTTTGTTTCTTCAAGCTGGGGCAGATATTCTACTGCAAAAGAAGCAGAATGAATGAAATTCAGTTTTTGGCGTTAGCAAGTTTATCTGTTATTTCTCTCATTATTCCTTCTCATTACTTTTTTCATTTGCTCAACGCTTTGTTGCTAAAAACATCCAAGTTCTTTAATGTATCTTTTTTTACCTTTACGTTGATAATGATGCGTTTCAATGTCATCGTGACTAATCTTTTTAATTTATCTGATACCTCGAATTCTTCAAGTATCTCATTTAACTTACTCAACTCACAGAGTTGTACGCTTTCTTAAAGTCGATAAATAAGGCTACCGCGGGTATATTAAACTCATGGCATGTTGCTAAGGTTCCTTTCATTATAAAAAACAGCTACTCTATTGTTTCTCTACATTTTCTAAAACTAGCTTGGTACTCTTCTATTCGTGGTTCTACTATCGCTTCCAATTTTTCTTAATAAGTATTGCTACTATCTTGTAGGTTACGTCTATAGTTATTGCAGTCAATCTCATCTCCTTTTTTTAGAATTGGCACTATTGCGGCGCTTTTTTCCCAGGCCCGTTGAGTTAGTTCATATATTTTCTGTTTTAAGACACCTCCAGCGTACTATATATTTTCTATTATTATTTTATTTTGCCCAGGACTTTTGTTGTTCTTCCTGCTATTTACAATTTTTATTCTTTTGTTGGTTCAAGCAATTCTTTAATTTGCTTACTTGTTTTCTTTATTCTGGCTCCTCCTTCTCCCCCTTTTCTTCTTTGTTCAACAATTTATAAAAATACTCTCTCATTTCTCCCTGATTTTTTCTTCTTCGCCTATTAATTTACCTTCTCGGTCTCTTATATATAGGACATAGTTATTGCTTTTTTTTCTTTGTGATTTCTCTATAAAAGTTTTTAAGTTCCTGTCTCATATACTGTAATTCTTTTCAGTTACTCCTTGTTTGTTTCTGGTCTTTTTTTGTTTAACTGCTTTACTTTTCCTTATTCTCTTTGTAGACTTCATGGTCATCTTCTGGCTTGTTTGTATTACTTTTATTTTTAATTCTCTTTTTTTCAATTTTTTTGGAGTTCTTCCTTTCACCTTGTTTCTGTTTTTTAAAGTTTTTCAAGAGGCATTTCTCGGTGGATTTTTAATTATATTTTCTAGTTGCTTCCAATTGTCTCTTATACTACTAAATTTTTTTTCCTTATTTTTGACAGATTTCTTGAATTTTCTTTCTGTTAGGTGTCTATATCTAATAACTTCTTTATATCAAAATTTTTTTTAGATTTTTGTTCATTATTACTCACTTTCTTTATTTTTAATTAATTTTTACTAAGTGATCAGAGTCTACCTCTCTAAATGATTTTACGTTCTTAATTATTCTATAATTTTTTCTGCCTGCATAGTTTATCGGGTTTGAATATTCTCCGTTTGGTGGCGTCCACGTGCCTTTATAAATATTTTTTCTTTTGAATTGTGTGCTTATTACTCTCATATCGTTTTCTTTCATTGTTATTTGTGACTTCATGTTTACTTCTATTCTCTACAATGTGTTTTTCCCTATTTTTGCGTTTAGATCTTTTATCTTCCTAATATTGTGCTTATGCATTTTACTATATTCCGCTTCCAACCCTTCATAAAATTCACCTTTTACATATTTAGTTTTCTTTCCTGTCGGAATCTAAACATTTAATATAGATATTTTATATATTATACTTCGTTTTATATTTCTCTATGGCAAAGGTTGTACGGAAACTGCCTTGAATTTTACAATTACATTGCTTACTAGAAAACTTTGTAACTTGTGATTTCTTCTAGTTAATAGTACACGGTTCTTTGTGTTGTTTTGTTTTCTTTTATTTGTTTTTCTTGTAAATAGATCTATATTATATGATTTTGCTTCTTGTTCTAATGTTTCTACCGTCCTTCTTTTGTACATCCCAGTGTCTGACCCAAAATGTTTAGCATTATTATCTTCCTCTCTTACCTTCTTTTTCTTATTAATGTTTTGTTTCTTTTGATTGTTTTTTTGTTTGGTATCTTTGTTTTTATTGAATTTGTTTTTTCTACACGTTTTCTTTTCTTTGTCTTGTCCATTTGCTTATTCGTCCATTTATCTACTTTGTCTAGTTTTTTAGACTTGTTTAGTTATATTCCCTAACTGTTCTCTATATTTTCTGTTTGTTAATCAATCTCCTGTCGTTCTTTTTTGACTGTATGTCTTCGTTTTGCCTTGTTCAAATTCTTGTTACTGTTCTATGTTATTTACTCCGTATGCTTTGTTGTTTATTATTAATTTATTGTACCTTACATATGCTCTGTATTCTTTACTTCTAGCTTCTTTCAGTGGAGTTAGAAATTTTTTTTTCTGTATTTTCTTAAAATAATCTTTATTATACCTAACCCCTTTCAATTTTGTCGTATCTCTTAGTGTTTATGTTTTTGTGCTCTTGTGCTTTTCCACCTATTTTACAAATTTTTGTTTATTTGTTGGAACATTTTTTCTACTGTTTCCATTTTGCTTATCTTTTTTTTTGTACGCAGCTCTTGGTACTGAAAAAGTCAGACCCCAGTCCACTAGTCAAAAGTCCACTTTTATCGACCATTAGCTATGTTTTCTATCTATACATTTCCTTTTATTAGTTTTTTTTTGTTTGCTGTCTTTTTGTAAATATGAAACGCTGCTTTTCGGACAGCCAAAGTTTTGTTATTACATTACTGTTCCTTCTGTGACCAGGTAACCTCACTTCTACTTTTTATTTATTCACTTACCTTTTTCAAGGTTTGTTGATTTCGCTTGACTTTTGTGCCTGAATTTTGATCTTAGTTTTTCCTTTAGGAAGTATTTTATTTCCTCTGCACCGCTTGATTTTCAAGTTTAATGCAGGAGAAAAACAAGTATGTATGTTATTAATTCTGCAACCAAACGCACACCCCACAATAGGCATCTACTTAATGCAAAACTTATTCTATGATGAACATTCAATGATTTATTTGAGGTAAAACATAGGAGCTCTAGAGGAGATCCCTAGAGGATGCTAGTTATCAATACAAAAAATTTTAGCTCACTTATATTCATCAATGTAAAATTACATATTTTTAATAAAAAGTGTTTTAATAATAATTGAACGGTTAGCCAACAAAAACAAAAATATTAATACACCAACTCCTATGTTTTGAAATTCTTTATTTATTAGGTAAGGTCCAAACCACCAAAAAAGATTGTTTTATTCAAGATTAATTATATTTTCTACAAATATCTGCTTACATTGGGAAAACTATTCCGTTTTTCTCCAACCTCAAACAATTAATAAACTTTAGCTATTGAATAAGGTTTTTACAGACCCTTCAAGATCTTCTTTGATTAAAAAATAAATTTATTCCAAAGAACTCGCTTGGAAAAAAATGTAATTCACTTTGATGTCGCTAAGCTAATTATTCCGGCTTTTATTAAAGTTATCGTTAGAAGGTTTATATCCCATTGGAGTACTTTTTGTTAACGCAGCTGTTAAGCTATGTGGCTCAACAACAACAAAAAAAACAAAGTTATTAGATTTAAGGCTACTAGAATATTATCAGCCTGTATTCAAAGAACAAAGATAAACTTTTAAGAGTATCCAAATACTGATAAGTACACTCAAAAAAAACTTAAAAATAATAAATGAATATTTGAGGGCTACAAATGGTAGAATACCAAATCAAAAGTTAATTACCAAAAGAAGATGTTTTAAAAATCTTTCAAAGTGAAGAAAAAGGAAAAAAGTATGATTCATTGTTTGGCATGTGTTGGAAAATTTGCAGACTCAGCTGTATAAGACAAAAAGTGGAAAATGTGATTTTATCCTTGCTTTAGCTTCATAATCGCTACTCAAACTGCTTTCCACCGAAAAACAATTTTCTCGTTTTAAGTCCTAAGTGATACGACATATTGCGACGCCTAAAACTTAAAATTGCATTATGATATCGAATTGGTTGCATTAATCCAGCAAAATGCTCTATAATAAATCACCGACACGAAGGTATCCGCTTTAAGGGCGCCGCGGGGGCTAATCTTGAGGCTAGCGCACTTTCAGCATTTAATCTTAGGAAAATCAGTTAATCAAAACTAATTTCCTGGCTGACCAGCAGTGGCCCGGCTGGCAATTAAACTAAGGACATTATTTTGCTAATTTCATTGCTATTCCATTAGAGGTCTGCGTGATGCAGATAGCCTCGCTCGAGGCCGCTATTAATGGCCGGGGGTGGCGGAATGCAACTCATTACTGGCCGGTGCTTCCTTAGCTGCTCGTTACTCGCGAACCTGAGCTGTCCTGTATTAGATTAACCCTTGTCTGGACATCCAATCTTTATCCATATTAAGGCTGACGGCGGAATTAATATCTGCGATTGGATTGGATTTAATTAAATTTCGTGATATTGGGCCGGGCACGAGCGGGTCCTTTGCAGTATGCGATCTGGAGTCGCCCTGTGCGCGCCCCTCAGGTTTTTAATCAGCTGCTACTTGATCAGTAGTTTTCCCGGACAGATTTAAATTGAAAAGACGCATGATAAATTTTTATTTTTTTAATGTATAATATATGTAATAATACCCAAATCTAAAATGGCCGAGAAAATATTCACGTTTAAATAATGCCAAAATTTATTACACATAGGAATAGTTATAAAGGTCGTGCGAATTTAATTAAAATATTTTAAAAACTAGAAAATTAAATCAAAATACGTTACTTTTAAAATGTAATTATGTTTTATAGCCTTAAGCTGACAAAATACAAATTTTGCCTTTATATAATTAAAGTACCAAACATATTGTGCATTCTTGATGCTTATACGGTAAATTCTACTAAATTGAACTAAATAAGTAAAAAATAAAATAAAATTTAACTTTATTTAAGTAATAGGAAAACGGCAGTATGGAAGAGAAAAGGTGAAAGCAAAAACTAAAACAGCTAAAACAAAACAACACCTGAAAGGAAATATAACGCAACGACATCATAAAGGTGAAACTTGCGATATGGAACTAAATTGGTAGAAGGCCATATTACATCACGTTAGTACGAGGTGTCTTCCAAAGCTCAATATATAGGGACGCGAGTAATTGATTGCATCTAACATGAAAGAAGAGAATAAAATAATATTAACGAATACGTAGAAAAAAATGATACAAATAGACAACCAATGAATGACATCAGCGCAAACATCCAACAACAAAAAATGGAAAAATTATAAAACAACAAAAAAAAATTCAAAGAAAAAGGAATTTAAAAATTTATAGAATTTTAAAAGATAATGAGGGACACAAAAATTAAAAAACATTTAAAAATATAGCAGAAAAACGATGTAAAAATATTAGAACACAAGTCTATTTTGACTGACTCTATAAACACAACAGCAGTAAGCAAAGGTAAGGAAAGTAGACCAATCAAAGTTGGATTGACAACAATAATTAAAAATTTGGAAGTTTTTAGAAAGCTAAGTAAAATGAAGGGTATATGAAGATATGGATAATAAAACAAAATTTTCTATGGCCTGAAGTAAACTAATGAGTCGGTAGTTCTGGAGAAAGGTTTTTAATTTGCCAGGCTTGGGAGAGGGTAGGGGATGGCACAATGACGTTCACTTCCTTCTAAGGATTTTAAAAGTAATGGGGGCTGAGGATAGGATGATGATTGCAGTGACGCAAACAATGGCTTTCTCTAGAAAAGTCTGCGGCGCGCGGTTTGAGATGCAATGCTTGCTAGGATAAGCCGGAAAACTTTTTATAGATCGCTCGATTCAGGTGCTCGTAGGGCTCCTATCCTTGAAAATTATCCGCGACCAAGATCGGTTTCGTTGTAGTTGAGGTTGCATTAACGCTCCAGGTTGTCAGCGGAGACCTGCATATCCTCTCTGGTCCATTATTTAAACTCCGAAGATAGAAGATCCGTTCCATGATAGAGTTGGTAGCCAAACGAATGGGAGATTACTTGTATGGAGATGCTGAGATGGTATAGCGCCTTCTTCAACTAGCATGCCTTAGGAAATCGTTTATGAAACTGCGGAGCGGAAAGATGCTGCATATAATCGATTTATGCTGCTTCACGGCGACGTTCTTAAAGATAACGATGCCAAGAATGTTTGGACGACCGGTGAGGTCGTAATGGGTGGATAAAACCATGGCATCGATGCTAACTGTTTTGCAGACATTCTCGGTCTTACCGATAATGTCCATATCACTAACTGGTGAGAGCGGACTTTTTGGAGAGAAAAGATAACTGCTGCAACGAGTTAGTAGGGGCTCCTTTTCTTCGGCCGGCTGGAGCAATATCATTTGCATGGTGCAGCACCGTCAATGATTTTGGGGCTGCAGCCGACCCATGTTTTCCACACTAAAGACTTTTGGTAGAGTTTAAACGTAGGCCTCCATCATCGCTACACTTAGGGCACACTTAGTGGCAACGTTCCTGTATTGTCCATTTTTTGTTTTAGTGAAGTAATGTATATATAGTGTGCAAACCGTGCACACAACTGGACACGTTTTCTCACTTGCGACTTGTCCTAAATGTTATAGTTTTACTTACTACTTGACACTGTAAATGTGATTATAAAATTCTATAAGAGAAAATTAAAGCAAAAAGTAGAGGTGGTAAGCAAGGAATAATTTCTACCATTGTATTTGCACTTTGCAAACATTCCGCCTGTTTGAGCTTATATCTTCTTCTTGTCGTGCCTTCTCTTAATAGAGGTTGGAGATTACATTGGCAAATGTTTCTCTTTCTGCAGCTGCTCTAAATATTTGTTGAACATTCATGCCTGTCCACTGCCTTATATTCTTAAGCCAAAGAGTTTTCCTTCTACCCCTTCCGCGTTTGCCTTCAACCTTACCCTGTATGATAAGTTGGGGTAGGTTATATTTTTTATTTCTTATTAGGTGTCCCAAGTAGGCGGTTTTTCTTCTTTTTATGGTAGTTATAATTTCTCTATTACAGTTCATTTTTTGTAGTACCTCTTGGTTTGTAATCCTGGCTGTCCATGGGATTTTAAGTATTCGTCTCATCAATCACATTTCAAAGGCTTGCAGTTTGTCTATCTCGTGTTTATTTAGTGTCCAGACTTCCGTTCCATATAACAATATTGACCATATATAACTCTTTACCATTCTCCATCTGATTTGTAAATTTAGATTTTTATTTGTCAGGAGTGTTTTCATTTTTATAAATCCTTGCCTAGCTATTTCTATTCTACTCCTTATTTCTATATTTGAGTTTAGATCTGAGTTTAACCAGCAACCTAAATATTTGAATTTTCCAACTTCTTCTAAAGCGTTGCCATCAATTGTAAAATTTATACCCCTAGGATTTTTACTCCCTTGCATGATTTTTGTTTTCTTAGTATTGATTGTTAGGCCCATTTGTAAACTTGCTTCGTATACTTTGTTAATTAGCTGTTGTAATGCTCTAGGGTTGTCTGCAATTAGTACGCTGTCATCCGCGTATCTTATGTTATTTATCGTTTCCTCGTTTATTTTTATTCCTAAATTCCAGTTGTGTAAGGCGTTCTGAAAAACTACTTCCGAATAGAGATTAAATAACATTGGGGACAGTATGCAGCCTTGACGTACCTCGCGTTTAATTTCTACGTTGTTTGTTTCAGTGTCTTCTACCATTACTTTAGTACGTTGGTTCCAATAAAGATTTTTGATTAGTTTTATGTCTCTTTCGTCTAAGCCAATGTTTTCCAAACATTCTATGAGTTTGATGTGTCTTACTTTATCAAATGCTTTCTCATAATCGAGAAAGCACAGATACACATATTTTTTCTGATCTCTACATTTCTGCATCATTACTTGTATGCAGAAGAGAGCTTCACGCGTTCCCATCCCATTTCTGAAGCCGAATTGGTTGTCACTCACTACTTCTTCACATTTTCTATATATTCGGTATTGCATTATCTTCAAGAGTATTTTAAGGGCATGGCTCATGAGACTTATTAATCTGTACTCATTGCAAGATTTCGCATTTGCATTCTTAGGCAAAGTAATAAATGTTGATTCCAACCAGTCATTTGGAATGTTAGCCGTTTCATATATTTTATTATACAAATCATCTAGTATCTTTAGGTTGTCTTCGTTTATTAGTTTAATTAGTTCCATATATATGTTATCCGGTCCTGGGGTTTTTCCTATTTTTATTTGGTGTATTGCATTCTCTACTTCTCGCTTTAGAATTGTGGGTCCTTTTTGTTCTTCTCCTCTGTTTTGTATAATTGTTTCTGGTCTCTCGTCGTCAAACAATTTTTCTATATATCGTTCCCAGATTCTTATTTTCTCAGTTTCGTCCATTATTATTTTGTTGCTGTCATCTCTTATCATCATTTGTGTTTTCTTTCTGTTGGTGCCAACAACTTCTTTTATTTTCTTATATAGACCAAACATGTTGTGTTGTTCGTTCAAGCTTTCTATTTCTGTACATCTGTCGCACATCCATTTTTCTTTTGCTTCTTTAATTTTAATTTGTATAATTCTATTTATTTGTTTGTATTCTGTTTCATTGCTATTTTTGACAATTCTCCGTCTATCCATTAGGTCTAATATTTCTTTCGTCATCCACTTCTGTTTAAAGTTCTCTTCTCCTTTGAATTTCAGACTTTCATTTCCAACTGTGTGTATCGTTGTTTTCAATTTTTGCCATAAATATTCAATATCTTCTTGTGTGCTCCCTGTTATTTGTGAGCCATCACTTATTAAACTTACTATTTCTTTATTTATATTATTTCTTACTTGTATTTTTGTTTCTGCATTTCGGAATTTAGTTTTTTGTTTGTTTTCTTCTTCTTGATAATTATTTTCAGTCTAACTCGCATTTTGATGATTATGGGGTTGTGATCTGATCCAATGTCTATGCCCGGTATGTCTTAGCACTTAGTATATTGCTTCGATATCTTTTATTTATAAGCACATAGTCGATTTGATTTCTAACTATGTTGTCCTTCCTGTTTTGAGGAGAAGTGCTTATATAAGAGCTTATATATTTTAGTTGAATTGTTATTTTTGTAAGACATAGTAAACATATTACGTATAAGAAACCCACGATCAGTAATTACTACTACTACTGCCAAACGGGTCACGATAACAGCAATAAAGTTGTAAATTAATGGTTAGTTTTAACTAAGTTAACTTTTACAAAAGGATCAAAACTAAAATTGAAGTAATTGTTATTTTTCTTATTTTAATATCTGTGACGAATTTTGAACCCCAAAATTACATAAAAATACGTTTGTTTATAGGTTCCTATTTAAATCACTTTTACATATAAATAAAAATAATATTTTTCTTTATCTAACTTAAATCTTTTTAATGTAATTTTTAGTAGCACACGGCAAATTACAATTTTAAAATTACTGTTTATGCGGTTTTTAAGTGTCCTGATTTTGATTATATTAAATTAGACTGTTTTTAATGTTTTGGAGTATTGTTGGTCAGGTAGAAATGTAAATACTCTAAACTGTCCACCTAATAACTCAAACAAAAATTTTAGACTACAGATCGTTATAAAGGCATCATTTTATTTAATTCTTTATCAGTATAAAGTAATCACTAACGACTCCTATTTTACAGTTACTTCAGATCGGCACCATCCACAATAATTGGACGATTCAAAAAATACTCGCTGCACATTTATGCGTACAAAATGCAACTGATCCAAGAACTTAAGCTTGCTGCAAAGGCTCACCGTTGACAATTTGCCAATTGATCTTTAGAGCGTCATAAGTCTAATTTTCAGTTTAATAAAAAAATTGTCTTTAGCTGTAACACCTATTTTGAGGACGCGGTGGCTCAGATGGTTCAACCAGTTGGCTCTGTCCTCTATCCGGCGCGCGCGAGTTCGAGTGTCGCTCAACCCATGGGTGTATGTGAATGTCCTGGTATTTAAGTGCATGTTAGTGGCACAATAAGCCCTTGCGGCTACAGTGCGCAAAAAACACTTATTTTTAACTTGATGGGTTCGTGAAAACACAAAAATGTTGTATTTGAAATTCGAAAGATCCTTAGGTAATTTATAAAAAGCAAATGTACTCCCCAATGAGTCACAGTTTGGTGTGGATTAAGTCATTACTTCTTCGAAAATGATACTGGAAATGGCAATCACTACCGTTACATGTTAACTTGGATTCTTTGCACCTGGGCAACATAGATCTAAAACAAACGTAGTTTCAGCTCGAGCAACAGTCAATTTACTGCATCAACAGTTTCATAATTTTACGAAATTCTATCAAGTGTAAGATTTTCTTGTTTAACATCATACGATTTTTTTTGCGGGGTTACATAAAATTCAAGGTCTATTTAAGTAGTTGACGATTTCAAGAATAAAATTCGACGTGTTATTGATGAAATTGGCTAGTATAATACATGTGTAGTTAAAAAATTTTGAGAAAAAACAAGACTTGCAGCCGAAATCGAGGTAGAAATTTAACAATATAATTTTCTACATTTAATTGGAAACTATGTACTTTAATATTCAAGAAAAACCCAAACATAATTATTTGAAATTTTAATTTGGCTTTCAATTTGAGGCCACCGTTTATATTTAATTAGGTATTTTGTAATACAACAAATATTAAACGATAACACTTAATTCGGCCCTATTATTATAATTTTTAACGCTTTTTCCATTTTTTAGTTACAATCAACATTTTTCTTTGGTAGAACAGATAAATTATTGTTACTGTGCAGGAGGAGCGAGAGTACACCGTCGTTTAGTTTTCATAATTGAATAAGGTGGTTAAATAAATCATGTCTAAAATAGCAAAATATGCAGGTGACATAATCAAACACTTTAGTTAGTTCAAATAATCTGATTACATCGAGTTTCAACTTTACTTAAGTTGGGTAGCTGTAGCCCGAAAGAAGCTAAATTAATCTCACCACAGTAATACACTTCTTAGAACCTATTCGGTTTTGTTTTCGGCTGTTTATTCAAACATAAAGATGAAAGATGGTAAATTCATTGGCAGTTATTTACAAAAAATGGATGATAAATATAAATTTACAGGTATGTCGAGTCACAGTAGTAAATATGCGAACCTGAGAAAGAATATGACACACTAAAAGTAAAATATTTTCAGGGTTTTTGTCTGGTATTTAGTAGTAAATTTGGTATTGGAACTGTAAACAGTCAATTTGAATAAGGCACCTACCCCATGAAAACAGAAGCAACTTATAACAGCTTACAAACTAATCATACAAAAGATATCAATGACATCCTTTTAGGCTTTTATACCCATAAAAAAGCCTATTGCGCACGGTCGGCCCCTCCGTCCGGCCGGCCGTTGCTTTTTTCAGTTTTTTAATAAACTACAGGATGCTTGAAAAAAGTACATTTCCAAAACCGGAAGCAATATATTTACTCCATAATGTGTTTCCACATAGCTCCAAAAATGCTCAAATAATTACCGCGTCGAGCGATAGCCGCAGCGCAGCGACCGGCTGGCAGGATACGCGGCGAAAAGCTAACGCTTTGTAAATGCCCTCAATATTACCAATAATATGAGTTTAACTCGGTAATTATTAAAAAATGTTTAGTGATATATTATTTCAACGCTTATAGCTTTGTGGTGTGTAATTAAATTTAAAATGAATTATGTGCTATCAGCAAACTTTCCCAAATAGATTTTTCGTTTTTTGTTTCCATATGTCCCTATCCAACTACCTCCTCCTTTTAGATCTTTTTCTTCCATTATCTTTTTTATATGTTTTCCAATTCAAAGCTGGTCGGCCTCTTCCTCTTTTACCTCTTGAAGAATATTCTGTAATCTTCATTCGCTATCTATCTTCAAGCATTCAATTTACGTGACCATACCAACGTAGTGCTCGATTTTCTAAACTCTTACTGATTGACTGGGTTACTTCCATCTTTTCCCATATTACTATTGTTCTCATCCTATCTCTTCTGGTACTTTTTATACATGTTCTTAAGTAATCCGGTTCTACTGCTCTAATTCTATTTCAAACATATTTTGTCATTAACCACAATTCTGCTCCATAGAGTGTGATATTCTCTACTATACTATGAAACATAATTTTCTAACTTTTAAGACCTCAAAATGACGTTTGCTTTGTCACACCGTTTTGGGCTTTATACATATAAAAATCTTATTGTGTACGGTCTGTGGAATATTGTTCCACGTTTCCATCTTCATTAAAATCAGAATTGGTAGTCATTAAAGTTTGCTCTTGGATCGAAAGACCTAGCCGTCATTTAAAAACATATTTGTTTGGCATTAGCCCTAAAAAATTTAAATTTAATAGTTTAAAGTTCTTTATAAAAGTTTTAACTGATTTTTTATGGTGTGTATAGAAATAAAATTTGTGTAGCGTTAATAAATTATTAGGGATAATAACGTCTTTTTATTAATAAATTAATTTAGATACTTAAAAATCCTTATTAAAGCTTATTTTGTTTTTCTTTTTTTATATTTAGCTAAATCAAAATATAATAATAAAAAGGTTTTGAGTTCTATTTTTAAATAACTTTTTATCCTTAGAAACTATTTATTACCAAACGAACTTCTAAAAAATTTAATATTGTAGCTGTTCCAGAAAACCCATTACGGCCAGCCAGGTACGAAATGCAATTAAGCACGAGTATGAAATTAAGAGTGAAGCCGAACCGTACAAAAGGCTCGCCCTAATTAAACTGGAATGTCGTCTTTTCTAATACGCTTCCTCCCTACATGCGGATTTACAGACATTTTGCTTCCCGTTGTAGCAGTTAAGGGGCAGATAATAGCGACAGTGGCGCTACTGCACCCTCAGCGGTAATTGGATGAAGGAGAATAGGCAACCCCAAAATTAGTGCAAATCTCGTTTTTAGTACTTGCCAGGCCTATTAATTAAGAATAGATGAATTGAACAATTGTGCGGCGCGCGCTTTAACTACCTGCAAGTAAATAAGGCCGACTCCCTGGGGATTTGGCGCGTACCGGGGGATGTAAAATTTTATTTGTTGGTTTAAGGCAACGCGTAATAGAATTGTAACTAATAAAGCAACCAAGCAAAATCAAAAATATATATACCTACATTCCAAATAAGATAAAAAAGCTGGATTGCGACCTTTGTAACATATAAAGGTTATTAATGTAGATGTTTAATAAAATTACTGATTGCTATTTTTAAAAATAAAATAAACATGTTATTTTTAATATTATTACAAAAATAAAAAAATATTTTAAATAAACATTGTACACATAAACAAGTATTAATTTACATAAAAATAAAAGATAACTGCAACTAATATTTATGTAACTTTAGAAATTATATATTAACATAGTCGAATGCTGAACTAATGACAGGATAACAAATTATTCAATTTTTATTTTTTATTTACTATTTGCATATAATTTTTTATTGTTTTATAGTGCTAATTATAATATTAAAATAATGATATCTTCAAACTAATTGCAGCTAATTTCTGCACTTCTCGTTGCATTCTCCTTGTTTTCCTGCACACATAAGTCACTGATCGTTTTCCTTTTATTATTTATGCCTTATTTATTAGATAATTCATCTTTTCTGCAATATTTTCTGTGACCTGTGGTGCCACTATCTTTACTTTGTTTGTATTCTTCGACAGCTCTCTTTGGATCTTCTTAATTTCCTTATTCATGTTGAGATTTGCTCCAACTACTGTGCTTAGCTCTCAAATGTCTCTATGGCCTTCAAGTAATTATTATGCAGCTCCTACTTCTTTTTGAACTACGCTATTATTTCGTGTAATTCTTTATTTTCTTTTTGGAATGGGTCTGCTGCATGCCTTTTTACTTTTACCATCTCTCGCTATATATTTTTTGCTCGGATGGCGTTTTTACTCGTGTTCTACTTCAATCTTGTTTTACACCACGAATGAGTGAGTATCTGTGTTTCTATGTTGTTTTTTATCTTTTTTTCTTTTTCATTTGACTTTTCATTCTCCTTGTATGGGGAAGGGGATTGTTAGGACCGTTTTACTGATGAATCGTCTACTTTTTCCGTATGTAGTGTCTCATATCAATTGTTGTTTTCTGAATTCTGGCCTGATAGCTCACCGGAGTTGGGAGTTTGAACCAGTCATTTGCTGTAAATCTAGTGGACCTCTTTTTTGGTTTTTCCAGTCCCCACATTTGAACCCTACTGCCAAGGGCACCCTATTAGTCGTCTTCACATAGGGGACACGCTGCGCGAAATCAAGCATATCCAAGTTCCCGCCATGCCATTTCCATGCTTGTCCAGCGGGACTAATTACCCGATCTCAGAGTAGGATCTTTTATCGAGATTTACTCCTTTAGGTCCGTTGTGTTTAGTGTTATCCAAAGTCAACCTCTAAGAGAGTGTAGTTCTTCACCACTCACAACAGTTTTGGATAGAGAGAGGCTTATGACTTAGTAAGTTACGCATTATCTACCCCAGAGCTCACCTTCAGCGGATGTTGTCCCGCTCCCCACCAACTAAAATTGCTACAACTTTTAAATCAACACTGATATAACATTTACACTTTCAGTAATTAGTATTGTTAATTATAAGTACAAATAAATGGTCTAATAATTTTTTAATTAAACTTTATTTCATAAAAATTCCAA
Source organism: Sinelater perroti (assembly GCA_036346155.1). NCBI lineage: Eukaryota > Metazoa > Arthropoda > Insecta > Coleoptera > Elateridae > Sinelater > Sinelater perroti. Next base: position 16,295,799 of record JARFIY010000143.1, read on the forward strand.
ATAGACGTTTTTGGTGACTAAATTTTTAAATTTTAAATTTACCAAATTTTCACACTTTCTTTTTAATGTATTTTATCAAATTCTAGACAACAAATTTTCCTATGTTTTTGCAAACTCGCTTCCAGTCGTTTTTGAAGCTTTTTTATATTTTTCACCGGCTTGATATCTTTCCTTTTGTTTCGTTGCCGTCAGACATCTTTATAACAGTTTGATTTATAGGAAATTTGAAGCATTAACCCTTAAGTAGTCACCTGTAATGAAGTGACATAAGCTGCCGCTTCGAGTCATTATAGTACTATCAAATAAATAACAAGAAATGAAAATTAATAAGAAAACACAATGCTAACTTTTGAATCTTAAATTAGAATATTTATATAAAAATAAAATAATTACTATACATAATTGTATATTTTTCAACGACATGTTTGGAAAATAATATTTACAGAAAATTATTATATATAATATTACTGTGACAGAACTGGCACAAATATTTTTTGCATACATATTTTTGATAACGGCAACAGAATACCAAATATTTGGTATCCTTTGAACGTGGGCAAATGTGACATCTCTTCTGCTTTTTGGTTGAATTTGAAATTTAGAATCGTTATTCAAGAGAAGAATGGGGCGAAGCAACAAGGCCACAGTCTTCCAAATAAAGTTACAACCGTAGTTTCAGTAAACGCAAAACGACTGGGCTTTAGGATTTTCCTGCAATGTGGTTGAGCACCAGCTGACTTGCTACGTTTGTTAGATAAGACCTCCTCTCCATTTCGAAGTTTATATATTTGGTATTGTTTTTGTACATAATGTATGAAGTAATATCAGATTCATTCAATAAATGATAAATATAACAAAGGGCCATCTTTTTGTATTCTTCCTAATACTGTAATTGGCGCAAAGCTGATCAGTAACGTCAACTCCTACTTTGTGTCAAATTATAAAGAATTATTATTTCTAGCTTATTTATTTCAATGTCGATGGGCATATTGTGGCGCATAGTTGACATTAAAATTACTGCTTTAGATTTTATATGTACAAACGAAACCAACATTGATTTCTTCGTAAAGCCAAACAGACTACTCTAGACAGCTTTTCTCTTACTATGTAAAAATTCAGAAATTATTTTTGCTTTATTCTTTCAGTTTGTCCACAAGAGTTAAATTTAAATCTAATAATGCATCGGCTATAGGTACGCTGGTGTACCAATTGTAGTAATATTTCAACTAGAGTTAGCTATAGGTTCAACAAAAAGAACAATATCGGTACGTAAATTTGTGATTTTATAAAGTCCTTCCGGTTGCAAGACAACATATATTTTAAATTTTGTTAAAAAAAGTCCTTACGTACACTAAAGCGAATATCTTTATTCCATAAAATTTGAGCTTGTTCTGCAAATACTAGCGGAATGAGTACTGCCCCCGGAAAGATATGAGTTGCACGTCAATAGTAATGTACTCCGACGGTGAATATATTTCTTAAAACCTTCTCCCTAAAATTGTAATGGCTCCCTTACAGCTGCTAATTTATTGCACGTAAATCTTTGCAAAGACATAGTAAGGGAGAATATTGACGGCCTATTCTGATACCGGAAATTTTTTATGTTTGTGTGAGCACCCTTATAAACTCCAAGGAGAAAAGTTGTTCTTGAGTTTTGAGAATGTTTGTATGATGCATTCATCGATGCAATATTTGGATTAATATTATTCACAATAATTTTTAACTTCTTCAGAAAAGAAGCAAAAAAGCTGAAGTCCTTAAAACGATACAGGACTCCTGTCAAATGAGTTATGTCTTTTTTACATCTACATCTACTAACACAAACAGGTTCCTTGTTCCACTTTAATTTACCATTTTTAGATGTAAGGATACTTACACTACCCTTAAGTCATCTTTAAGATCACTTTTATGCTCTTCAATCTGAATCTATTATTGGTTCCTCTCTGTATGAAATCTGGTAGTAAAAGATATCCTGAAAAGACAAGAAAGTATTACAAAATATAGAGTTTAATTTTTTTAACATTAAATAATAACTCGCTTCTAAATTTTCCTTTATTTGATGCTTAATTTCTTCTTGCGTTTAAGTTATAACTTAAAAAAGGGCAGAAAAGCCTATTTCCCAGTAGAAACAAACTTAAAATTTTACTAACAATAGTAATCACTTCGAGTCAAAATCAATAATACTGAATGATAGGAGCAGTCAAATCGGGTCAAAATTTCTAAAAAGCTTACGAACAATTACATATTGGTTGGTCAGATCTAAATAAAAAAGTATCATGCCGTCTTTCCCGTCTAGTAACCATAGGGGTAAAAATATAAGGGTTAGAAAAGTACGTCAGGTCATACTGACCATTCAAGGGTCAATCGTTTTGCCAATTAATAAGATGTCTTGTTTCCAACACTTTTCTACCACAACAGAAGCACAAAGCTTAATCAGTTCAAAATAATGCCTGTCCTCCATACTTTACCATGGGAAAAACAATCTTTTTGTAAGCATTTCTTGAAGCAAATTTCAATCAACAAACTTTATTGCATGAAAAATAGAGTTAGTATTGTACTAAATAGACAAATAGTTTGCCAATTCAATAATTTCTTTTCAGTTTCAAAAAATATTGACTTTTTAAGTTCAACATATTTTTATATTATAGTACTGGGGTCCATACACCGATTTAGTACAAGTTTTTATTAAAGATGACAAGTGCAGTGCAATTTTTGTTATTTTTAATTGTTATGTCTTAAAAGTGCTAGTTTTTTTAATATGTTGAATTACTTCTATTTGCATTTTATATGCAGTCATGAATAGATATATTGTTAGCAGGAGAATTCCGGAAAATCTCATTCAAATCATGTTTAAAAAAATGTTTAATTAAATTTTTAATAGCATAAACATTAAAATCGTCTATTTCTGTTTTTTAAGTAACCCGTTACCTTTACAATATTTGGATACAATTGAATTTTATCTGCTGAGAAGCTCCTGATTTTATTATTATTTGAAAATTGGAAATTGTAATATGTATAAAGTAAATATAAACCACAACCTGGCAGATAGTTAAGATGTACTTATAATTAATGATACATTTTTTATTTTAGTAAATTCTATATTAGATTACTAATAAAGGGTGTTTTACAAAGAGCGCCAAATTTGAAAATTAATAAATCATTGTAGTTTTCATGAAAGTGGTTATATTTAGCATACTTGTAATCAATAAAATCTTCCATTATTTAACACAATATCAGGCACATGCCCACACATATTGAGTTTGCATGCATTGATGTCTTTCTCAAAATTACTAATATCTCTCTGACAAGTGTCTGGCTTGATGTTTCCAATCACGCGTATAATTTCCGGATTTAGTTTCAGAATTGTGCGTAATTTGTTAGCGTACACCCCCATAAGAAGAAATCACGAAACCTTGCCAGCCATTCTTGGTCACTGTGCAAAGTAATCGCTCATTGCGAGAATAAGGCAATCTTCTCCTACAAAGTGTGGCTGGTCGCTCTATTCTGATGAAGCCAGAGATAGTCAATCTCGATATTTTCAAAGGTACGACAGAGGCAATCTCATCATCTTAGAAGGAAAACAGCCCTATCACTCCACCTGCCCAAAAACCACACCACACGGTCGTTCTTAGTGAATGCATTTCATACTATAAGATTATTCAAGGATTTTCATTTCTCCAAATCGGGCAGTTCTGTTTATTGACGCACCCACTCAAGTGGAAGTAGGCTTTCTCACTGGAAATTAGTTTTTTGCTTATTTTTGCATGCTGCTAGTCGTCCCATAACCCACTCCGCAAATTGCCTTTATTTTTCAAGTTGTTGCGTCAGTTGGGTTTCATACGTGTGCATATAAAGATCTTTATGGAAAATTTGATGTAACGCTGTTGGAATAGTAATACCGTTTAGCACAACAGTGATTTGTTGATCCGTCCAACGAAACCGATTTAACCCAGGAAAATTCACTGTTCTCACTGAACCAATTCGCTGAAACTTCCTCATTAGTCTTTGAATTGTAGATTTGTTGGGTGTTTCATTTCTCTCGAGAATCACATAAAGCTCTCGCACTCTCTGCGTGGTATTTCCACCGCTTTGGCAAAATATTTTAACAAGAAGAACACGCTGCTTCATTGTAAACTCTTACATGACAAAAACTAACTAAAACAAACTAATAACTGAAAAAACGACCAATCCTAAATTAATTTATAGTAATAATAGAGAACAAAAATGATAAGAACAGGCCTGCCAACTTCAAAATAAGAAATGCCGCTCGATTTAAATTCTGCGCCTTTTATGGGACACCCTTTATTTAGTACTCAAGTAACCAGAAAATACAAAAGATAAGCAGTTAATAGTTTTTTTCTACGAAGCAACTTGATATTCCACGTACAACTTTAAAATAAACACTTAACAAATTGATAAATAATTTAAGTTAGCTAAATTTATAATCGAAAATCTAAAATAATATTTGACTATTAACAGTAAGCCTGATAATAATGGTAAACACATTTTCTTCTCTGAAAGATGCAGAAACAATGTCTTTATGAACGATGATTACTGCATCAAAAATTATAATTACATGGATAGATAAGGTTCATCTATAGCAGTAAGACGTCAAGATGCTCCTAAAGAGTGTAAGCGTAAGGTAAAAGTAAGCATTTTACAAAAATATCATACCTAGCATGTAATCTATACGTATATTTTTGCAACTGTGAATACGGATATGTATTGTAAAATGTACATCCAATACGCCTGTTGCTATGCCTGAAGAAACACAACAGTAATCCACTATTTTAGTCGGATCCAATAAAATGTCATTACTTGATGATAATCTGGAAAACAAAATTAAGAAACTTAACACATCAAATAATCCTGAACTAATTACACCCATTGAAGAATACTAATTTATCACATAGAAAATTTTGAGGAATAATGTTGAAACGAGACTAATTCCAAAACAAATGGCTCTTACAATTATTTTTATGTGCCCAGATTTTATCTACTTTTACTTTTATGACTTGGAATCAAAGAACTGACGACACCTATCTTCCACAAATTTCACACACTTCTCTCAACATAGTTACTATCAAATAATATATTTTGCAAAGATCTTTATTGAGATCGCCAATAGCTACCTTGTTATATTGAGTTCAGTTTCGCCTGCAATCGCTTTCCTATTCCTCAAAATTGATTTCAGCTTTTGGAGCAGCCGAAAGTCGCAAGTTGATAAATCTAGACTGTCTGAGCTGATCTTCTAATATTATTGTTAGTTTATCACTTTCCAACCCTCGTAGATTATAACTCATATACGTTAAACATTTTCTAGTGTTCTATTTATTGATAGTCTTTCAACACCTACATCACTTTTAACAGATTTCCTGATGACAGATCTCTGAGTCATTTCTACGATGAATCTGTGTATGTTGCGCTCATTTTATTGTTTTAGAAAGCCGTGTCAATCATCGGAATAGTATTTCCGTGTAAATGTTTGGCTTCTCATAAAACCTGTTGCAAATATGCCACTTTTTTTCACCCACTATTACCAATATAACGATTGCACACTACGTGTACTTACCCGCGTGTAACTGCTAACTGATCTGGCCAGTGAAATTGTCATTAGACACTTTTTTGGATTTACGTATGTATCTAAGAAACACAATTGTTAAATTTGATCTAAATCTGGGGAAACTTAAATTGTGAAATTCAAAACTTTACAACCCAGGTGATTTTAAACCGTCAGATTATACAAGGAAGTAAAACCGTTAAAATAATGGGCATTGTAATGTACCTTTAAACTAACATTGTTTATCTACTAGAATACAAAATTGTTAATTTACTAAATCTGGGGAAACAGAAGTTGCAAAAATTCAAACTTTAAGGAAGCCTGTTATTTTAAAAATTATAATAAAAGTACCTGTTGAAATTTGGCATGTACTTGTAATTCTCCATAAAACTACCCTTTCATCTAAATAAAATCCAAACCGATTCTAATTTATTCGGTCCAACAAATACAGAATATCTTACCTTAATACAAGAAAGACCAACCTTACTTATTGGAAAAATCCTTACCAAGACCATGTTAGAACATTTTCAATATAAATTTTTTTCTCCCTGGCCCTTCCGTTAAAAAAATCATTTACGAATTATATTAAGACCAAATCTTGAAAATGTAAACAAATGCAAACCCAAGAATATTTCAAAAAACAAGTTACCTGTAAATGAATCTCCATAAATTTATAAATTCAAATAAACTTAGTCCTGTCAAATATTCAAATAATATTTTAAAAAGTTAAATTATTTTAATGTCCTTTTATAAATTCTTTTAAGAATGGAATCAAAGAATTCAAACACTTAAATTTAAATCTCTAATAATTTATTAAATAATAATTTTGAAACCCTTAAAGTTAGTCCAATAATACAATTAATATTAAAACAAATGGCTCTTCAATTTTTCTATTTTCAAAATTATTTTTACTTTTGGGCCGAAAAGAATTGAAACTATCTTCTATAACCTTCTCATATTATTTTAATATATATTTTCAAATCTTTTTAGATCATAACCTTGTTAATTTTCAGTTTCCTAATGTTTCCTATTCTTCAAAATTATTTCAGTTTTGGAGACGAAATGAATTGATAAATCTAGATGTCTGGTGACCTTCAATATTTATTGTTTTTACCTTTCCAACCCTCGAATTATACCATAATTAATTTTCTATTTCTATTTATTATAGCTTTAAACCACCATTTTAACAGATTTCGATGACATCGGTCTTTCCGTGAATTGTTGCTATTTTTTTAACAGATTCAATTGGTAAACTAACTTTTCCAGTTACCAGTATAACGAGTGCACTACGTGTATACGCGTGTAACTGCTAACTGATCTGGCCAGTGAAATTGTTCTTTTGTTAAAATTAATTAAGGGAAAATATAAATTAACGTTTAATAGAAACTAAAAGGTTACTAAACTTTATAAATTTTATTCAATAAATTCTTTACTTTAAAACTTCTAATCTGTTCTTTTTCCAAACCTTCAAAAACCATTTGCAAAGATATAAAAAACATCGAAATTCCATAATTTAATAAATTTTTTCCTTCAAAATTTTTTGAAAATTAAATTAAAAAACAATTTAAAAAATTAAAAATTTACCAAGTATAAAAATAATATCAAAAAGTATTTTTCTTTTTTTTTGTGAAAACTAATTTATTAAATTTAATTTTCACTTTTTTCATTCTTAAATTTTTTGCAAATAAACTATTTTTTTTCACCTATAATTTTTTTTTTTAAACTTTATTCTTATGTTTTTTTAACAGATTCAATTGGTAAACTAACTTTTCCTCATCGAATGATCTGGCCAGTGAAATTGTCTTTAGACACTTTTTGGATTTACGTATGTATCTAAGAAACACAATTGTTAAATTTGATCTAAATCTGGGGAAAACTGTAGAAGTTGCGAACATTCAAAAACATTTGAAGCGTAACGCCATGGTGATTTTAAACACGTCAGATTATACAAGGAAGATAAGAATCCTGTTAAAATAATAGGGCTATTGTTATATAGCTAACCTTACTACTAACTCAAACCTATTGTTTATCTACTAGAATTACAAAATTCGTTTTTACGTAATGCATTGAGTTCCACAAATTGACTAAATAATTCTTCAGCCTTTTACAGAGCAAGCCTTATTATATGTTCGAAAAATCCTACTATTTCCTTAAAGTTACCTGTTGGATACGATTTGTCGATGATACCTTTGTTATTTCTCCCGATAAAAGAGCTACCCTTTCCAGTCTAAATAAAATCCATACCGATATCTAATTTATTCGGTAGCCAACTGAAATACAGGAATACTCTTAATGCTTAAATACAAGAAACGATAACCAACGCTTACCTGTCATATGGAAAACTCTTTACCACGCACCAATAGTTAAGCAACATTTTCAAATTAATAAATTTTTTCTGTCCCTGTGCATTTCTCGCCAAAACAATTGATTTTGATTGAGATTGAGAGAGTAAAGAGCTAAATTGTCTTGAAAATTGCTTCAAAGCAAATACGAAACCGCCAAGAATTATTTCAAAAAAAAAGACGAAGTTTAATCTGTAAATGAAGTCGTCTATATAATTTATTATAATATAGCATACAGAGACCCTAAAGGTTCAAGTCTTAAAAATAATTACAAATTAATATTCCAAAACAAATGGCTCTTACAATTATTTTTATGTGTCCAGATTTTATCTAGTTTTACTTTTATGGCTTGGAATCAAAGAACTGACGACACCTATCTTCTACAAATTTCACACACTTCTCTCAACGTAGTTACTATTAAATAATATATTTTGCAAAGTTCTTTATTGAGATCGCCAATAGCTACCTTGTTATATTGAGTTCAGTTTCGCCTGCAATCGCTTTCCTATTCTTCAAAATTGATTTCAGCTTTTGGAGCAGCCGAAAGTCGCAAGTTGATAAATCTAGACTGTCTGAGCTGAACCTTCTAATATTTATTGTTAGTTTATCACTTTCCAACCCTCGTAGATTATAACTCATATACGTTAAACATTTTCTAGTTTTCTATTTATTGATAGTCTTTCAAAACCTACATCACTTTTAACAGATTTCCTGATGACAGATCTGAGTCATTTCTACGATGAATCTGTGTATGTTGCGCTCATTTTATTGTTTTCGAAAGCCGTATCAATCGGAATAGTATTTCCGTATAAATATTTGGGTTCTCATAAAACCTGTTGCAAATATGCCACTTTTTTCACCCAGTATTACCAGTATAACGAGTGCACACTACGTGTACTTACCGGCGTGTAACTGCTAACTGATCTGGCCAGTGAAATTGTCTTTAGACACTTTTTGGATTTACGTATGTATCTAAGAAACACAATTGTTAAATTTGATCTAAATCTGGGGAAAACTGTAGAAGTTGCGAACATTCAAAAACATTTGAAGCGTAACGCCATGGTGATTTTAAACACGTCAGATTATACAAGGAAGATAAGAATCCTGTTAAAATAATAGGGCTATTGTTATATAGCTAACCTTACTACTAACTCAAACCTATTGTTTATCTACTAGAATTACAAAATTCGTTTTTACGTAATGCATTGAGTTCCACAAATTGGCTAAATAATTCTTCAACCTTTTACAGAGCAAGCCTTATTATATGTTCGAAAAATCCTACTATTTCCTTAAAGTTGCCTGTTGGATACGATTTGTCGATGATACCTTTGTCATTTCGCCCGATAAAAGAGCTACCCTTTCCAGTCTAAATAAAATCCATACCAATATCTAATTTATTCGGTAGCCAACTGAAATACAGGAATACTCTTAATGCTTAAAAACAAGAAACGATAACCAACGCTTACCTGTCTTATGGAAAACTCTCTTTACCATGCACTAATAGTTAAGTAACATTTTCAAATTAATAAATTTTTTCTGCCCCTGTGCATTTTTTGGCAAAACAATTGATTTTGATTGAGATCGAGAGAGTAAAGAGCTAAATTGTCTTGAAAATTGCTTCAAAGCAAATACGAAACCGCCAAGAATTATTTCAAAAAAAAAGACGAAGTTTAATCTGTAAATGAAGTCGTCTATATAATTTATTATAATATAGCATACAGAGACCCTAAAGGTTCAAGTCTTAAAAATAATTACAAATTAATTACTTGTTTAACAGTTTTTTTCCACCGGCTTGTCTATTTAGCTTTCGCTTCCCAATTTTCTTTTTTTTCTCTTTTTCCTCCTTCTCTTTGTATTACTTTTCATGTAGCTCTATTATCAGGCAGCTTCTTCACATGTTTCTGTCATTTATCTGTGCTTTAATAAAAGAAATTATGCTTGTTTAGTTCTATAATTCCATATCGTTTTTGTTTGTTCATCTGAGCCACCTATTTCCTTCTTTTACTTTATCAAAAATTCTTGTTAGCATTCTTCTTTCTCATATCTCCATTTTTTTGGGGGAAAATCTACATTTTGCTAGCGTATGTCACTGTTGGTCTTATTACCGTCTGATAGATTCTGGTCTTAGTATTACACAAGACCTATTTTGACACAAATATTTTAAGTAGCATTTCCTTTTGTATTCCTTCTTTCACCGCTTTATCTTCATTGCCATTGCTCGTAAGCTTCATTTTTAAATACAGGAAATTCTCAAACTCTTCAAAGTTATAAATTTTTCCGTCCAGTAAACCGCTTATTTGTAAACTTCATCTAACCTTTTCCACTCCTGTTTCCACTGTCACGTACTTGGATTTTTTACTTTCCTTATCCTATAATAAGGAAAGTAATGTAATCGACGGAAATTTGACCTACCCAGTTTTTCACATTTCTGGACGAAATATAGCTCCAGGACACCAAAAAAGTTGGTTTTAGCCATTGGTTCGTGTGTGTGTACGTGTGTGTGTGTCTGTCTGTCAGTAAACAGGATATCTCGAGAACCGTAAGAGCTAGAGACTTGAAATTTGGTATGCAAGTTACTTGTAGGCAGGGGACGCAGTACGAAGCTTTTGGTAAAAATCGGCATTGCCGTTTGGTCACAAGGTCGCAAAATCGGTCTCAAAGCGGTCGCGTATCTAAACGTTGAAGATACAAAAAATGTATGAGAATAAAAATGATTTATTATCATGAGATAAACATGAATTTAAAATAAAAGTTGGTAAAATAAGAACTCGAAAAAAAATTGAAACTCAGGATTTTTAATATACCGGGTGTTCATAAAATGTTTCGGGAAATTTATATTACTGGATATATCAAACCGAGACGAACAAAAAATTAAAATGGCCGCTAGGAGGGAGCACGCAGGCTCTGGGACAAGAGCAGCGCAGGGTCGATATATATATATAATAGGATAAGGAAAGTCGGGTGATGTTCACACCAGATTTTTTTGTTTATCCCTTTATTTCGTGCTGTCCCTTCTAATCTTGTCACAGCTTCCTTCAATTATATTCTAGATTTTGCAATTCTTCTAATATTATATTATATAGCACTGTCGAGAGTGGCTCTCTTTACTGCACATTGAAGCTGTTTGAGGAGATGTCTACTATCTCGACCTTATATTTGGTTTCCTCTAAAGTCACCTGCACGAAATTTACCAATTTTCTAAGAATAGCTAAGCTCAAGATTGTTTCATAAAGTTTTATTCGGTCACTAGTATCGTAGGCCTAACAAAAACCTATGAAACTACATGTAAGGGCAGCTTCTGATCATAGCAATTTTCCATTATCTGTTTTAATGTGGATGTCTAGTCCATTCCTGATCAGTTACTTCTAAATCTACATTGGTAGTTTTCTACCCTTTTTTCTACATACATATTTAGCTTCTTTCATATTCATAAGGCCAGTAGCTTATATGCGACCTCTAGTAACTCTATTCCTTTATAATTTTTGTATATAGTTTTATTCCATTTATTGTGGATTAGTAACAAGTTTGCGACCGACCTTTTTTTTAGCATGTTTCTTTGTACCACATTTTTATCAACATATTATACACCCTTACTTGTAATTTTGGTGCTCCATTTATTATCAATTTTAATGTTAAGCCACTTTTTTTCAGGATTCATGTGACTTTTCTGTTTCTTTAGAATTTCTTGAAATTCTGTTTACGTTGGTATTTCTATTTCTTCTAAAATTTCTTGTAGCTCGGCCATTTTCGCACAGATTTTTTAACTCTTTTGTACTCCGTCTACTTGCCTTGACCCGTCTCTGTCTTATAATGTAGCAGATTATAACGGTGGCTGTTTTTTACATTTTTAATTCCTTTATAGAATTTTTTAACTTCACTTGTTCTGAAATTATTTTCAACTTCCTCGAGTTTCTTGTTCCACTCCTATCTTTTCGCTGCTCTACAGTTTTTCATAGCTACTCTTCTTATCTCTTCGCAACTTTGTTTGTCCTCTCTTAAATTACTTTCAAGATATTTTAACCTAAGAGAATAATAATAATAATTAGTAAATTTCTTTCTAATATACTATTCTTGCATTCCTCATTGAACCATTCATCTTTCTGGTTTTCCTTCCCTTTTATCGAATTTCAACTGCTTCTTGTATCACTTCTGATATGAAGTTCTACTTGTTCTCTTTATTTTTTTATATTGTCTTATCTTTAAGACTACTTATTACATGACGATTATGTCTAAATAAATAATGTAATAGTTGATTTTGTAATTATGTTTGGACCAACAAAGCGTTAAAAGTTTAATTATTCTTTGGTATATCTAATAACTTTGTTCATATATTTTTAAGGTATCTTTTTGTTAATTTGACTGTAAAGTGTTAAATTAAAAAGTATTTCTTTATATTTTATTTACAGTATATGTATACAACCAATCTATTTAGTAAACACCCTGGTATTTTGGTAACGAAAATTTAGAAAAAAAATATCTATCACTTTGTAGATTGATAGATGGGGTATCTTTAACGCAGAATTGATTTTTGAAAAAGTAAATGTATAAATGATTTCTCTCTCTCTCTCTCTCTCTCTCTCTCTCTATATATATATATATATATATATATATATATATATATATATATATATATATATATATATATATATATATATAATTTTAAATAATGTGTTAAAAATGCACTACTCAACTGAGAATATAAAGGTGTGTCTCTTATTAATTATTTTTTGTATAATTTTCTTATTTAACTTATAAAACAATCACCGTAAATTAATGTGGTGTTGAATTTAATAGCAAGTAAGAAAATAAAATCTATAATTAGTAGCTTTCCTCAATCTGCTAAGAATTCAAACAATTAAATTTTTGAAGTGGTCGGATTTACATTTTTGAAGCTTCTATCTAGATGACTCTTTAATTTTTTTTGTATTTAAAATAGATTAAGATTGTTTTTGCTGCAACAGGGAAATTTCCAAAAATCTATGCCACTCAAGTAATTACGTAATTTGTTGTCTCTCATTTGTGGACTTTCCGCACATGTTTCTTCTAGTGGCTGTGGTGTACGTCGCCTTTCCTCCAGGTATACTTTAAAAAACAACAATTTAAATGTTTGAGCAATACAATTTAATTGTAGGTTAGTCATTGTTTTGTAGACGAATATAATCTAAATAGCTTACTGAGTACTTCGAAACGTTAGAAAGGCCAAAAACCTTCATCGAGATCAATGAGGTAAATTTTGGAAAAGGCATTACAATCCAGAAAAGCACTTAAATCGCCATTAACTGTTGGTAGTTTTGAATAGGAATGGAAAAGTGTCTTTATTGAGCTCATATGGGATTGCTGTGAGTCTATATCTTTCACCATTTCATTGTTAATCACTAAGTGACGTGTATTGGTCTTGATAACATTAATGTTTATACATAAAATAATAAAAATTTATTGAAGGACATTGGGGTGCCTCCTCATAACCTGTCGCATTCTGCAAAATTCTCTGTCGTCTTTTTCTTCAAGTATGTGAATAAAAATAAAACCAATGTTCACTCTTTTTATTGGGCTGCACAATAATTTAATTAGACCATGAAAATTGGCTCTCGCCAGTGCCGATATTTATGAGAGTACTAGGTATTATTCTTTTTGTGGTCGGAAGGTGTTTAACATTTACGCGTCCTGACTTTTAGTTCATGTGTTGACAGTGCTTCTTAAGATGGTTTTATTGAGTTTTTCTAATCTCATTTTTTGCCGTGTTTGGTGGTGGTGTCTTGAACATTTAAGTATTTTGTAAACGTTGTGCCTTTAGGTGAATATATTCGAATGACAGGACGTGCACTTTAACATTATGAACTGAATTTAATTTTTTCACCTTGAAATGTCTTTTACGAGGCTTTTATGAAATTGATTATAGGTTTTCGTAGATTGTACTGTTTTCTTTAATATTCTAAATTTTAATTATGTTTAACAAATCGATAGTTCGGTATAATATACAGTTGCCACATTTCATCAAAAACATGCTACTTAACATTCGAATATTGTTTAATAAATGGAATTAATTTTTTTCGATCACATTCTTTTGAATGTGTATTTTGATCAATATAAAACATTGTTAGTGAAATAAAATCACCCGTTTTGAATTTAATTTTAATTTTAATTTAATAATCTTCTAGTTTTCATGAAAATAATTTTGAATTTTTTAATTATTTTTGTAATACCTAGATGAATATATTATTTTCTTTGCTGTAATACATATTGGGTTTTTTAAATATACTTGTAATGCTTTCATGTAACATTTTGTATTGTTTCTGTGGGATTTGCAAACTTTACTCACAATTTTGTCTTAAAGTTTCTTTGTCCTAACATCTGTTATATGTTGAACTATTTTACTCCTTTTTAATTATATTTAAACTTTTAATAATATTTTTAATAGTATTTCTTGAGATGTATCACGATTTGAAAATAAATTATACTTTTTCATTACAAATAAATAAGTGCAGATTTGTAGTCGAGACATCTACGTCTTATAGTGCCATGAATCTGCCAGTTTGACTGCATGCTGGTAAGAATTGCATTCGATGTAATTAAACAGAATAGTTGTATAAGCAATACCCCTGTCATCCTGAAAACTGCGAGAATCGGTTTGTATTCGCGTTTTGTGCAGGAAACACTGCTCATTTCAGCTTCAATGGGGGCTAAAGCGCGCGCTCTTTTGCAGCAGCCGCCGAATGGCACCTGGATTTCGACGCAAACAGCGGCGAAACAATTCGGCTGCGTAAAGCGGCGCAAAATTCAGGAAAATGACAAAGCAACAAATATGTAATGGCGCAGTGTGCTGGCTTTAATAGCCATTATCTCATAACGGCGGCATTTAGGCCATGAAATATTGAGCATTCGGCAGCACACATGCACATCCTGTACCGATACAACCGTTCATTTAACTGCATGCGATTATTATTTATCTCTGGCATGAACGCGGCTTCATGACCTTTTTAACACCCGCCGTTGCAGCAGGAGCCGATTGAATTTGGAGCCCGTCCCCGCGCCCCGAGTTTATCTGCTGCCATCAGTTAAGCCACTTTTGTACGGGGAGTCAAATGGCAGCGGTGACCCCATCAGGTAAATGTTCATAACGCGACGGGAAAAAGGTGAATTATATTTACATAAGGAATGGGACAACATTAACATATGTATTTGTATTGTGTGCCCAATCAGTGACAATAAAGGTTGGCAGAAAATGCAAATGTAACATGCTGGTGAAATAAGCGAAAGATTTTTAACTAGTTATATATTATAGGCTTAAATTTTTTACCCCCAGTTTGTATCACAAAGTTATATGTAAATCGACGTAGTTTGAGAAGTAAAGTTTAAATATGTGAAAACGCTACAAATAAGTTCAGATTTAAATGGTCAAATCGTAATATATTTTAAAAAGCTTTATTTGTATCATATGCAGTTAAAGTGGGGAAATTTTATTTTATTTTCTCTTTATTATACGAAGCATTGAAGTATGGCAGATAATTCCAATTTTATTACACTTGTTCCTGCTTTAACTAAAATTAACTTTTGATGGCGTTTAAATTCTAAGGTCTTCTAACTTTTTCTCAGCATTGAGAGTAAGTAGAAAGGTGTGGTTAATCAAAAGACGCTGTAAATATTTCTGAATTTGTAGTATAGATGGCAGAACCATACAATATACACAGGTTGAATTACCGTCATTGCAGTGAGTGTTACTTTGTATACTTAAAATAGTGATGTTTAGTGTTCAAGAACAAAGTGTAATCATCTGTTTTTCCTCTTGCGTGGTGAAACGCCCATCAAAGTTTGTTGCCAATTGAGTGAGTCATGCGATGAAGGCGATGTAGATGTTAAAAATGTGCGTTTATGGGTGCGAGAGTTTAAGGAAAGTCAAGAGTTGTGCGATAATAAAACGAAGCAGCTGCAGCCACGAACCAACCCTGACCGAAACTATCATTGCGCGGGTGGGGCAAATTGTTATGGAAGACCGTCGATTAGGTGTGCGTGATATCGCTTCTAAACTTAGCGTTTCTGTAGGATCTGTCCATTTTGCATGATGATCTAAAAATGCGGAAAGTTTCTTTAAGGTGGGTTTCACAAATTCTGACGGACGAAGACAAGGCTGCGTGGGTGGCAATGTCTCAGGATATGGTGACACGTGAAGCTGCTGTGAACTTCCAACCATAAAGGATACTCTTCATTGCCGCTTATTTTTCCAATAGAGGCGTTGTTGCATCAGCGATTTTGAGTGAAAAAACATAATCTCAGCAGCCATTGAATCATGGCGACGACGTTATGAAAAATGTACGTCTGGACGGAGAGACGTTGAGAAGTAACAGAAGTTTTAACTTCCAATTTTTTTTCTAAAACAGTGCCAAAAAAATTGAAAACTTTAGAACTTCAACGCACCTCGGAGATCCTATTATAATTTTTTTTAATGAAATATATTCGTCTTTTATTATCCATAATTTGTTAGCGAAGATTTTTTCGAAATCCATAAATGTCAAAAATGTCCCTTTCCTCCATTTTGTATCCCCATAAATAATTAATCGTAGAGTACAGATTTGATCTGTGCATCTCCGTTGTGGTTTATATCCTTCTTAATTATTTCTTAGATCTATCAATTGATTCTTTTATTTTGTTTAATATTATGTGAGCTAAAGTTTTGCTAGTAGTATTTAATAGCGTCATGAGCCTTTAATCCATTTTTGTAGTGTTTCTTTTGTGTCTTATTTTTATTTATCATTCTGCTTTTATTAGATCTGCTGATATATTGTTTTATCTGCTGCTTTCCCGCTCTTATGTTAACGTAGGGCTCTTTTTGTTTCTTTTTTGTGATTTATTCAGTATTTATGTCTAGTTCTTGTTAGTATTTAATTTTATTATTTTACTTTTTATAAATACCACAGAATTATTTTTCCATCTATTTATAATGCTGCGTTCTGTCTTTAATAATTGTCTCTCTTTATTTCTTATCTATGTTGATTGTTTTTGTATTTATCTAGAAAGTTTCCTTGTTATTTTGTAAATAGTTTTTATGTTTCTTGACCTTATTATATATTCGTCCTCTATTAATTCTTTTTATTAAGTTTTCCTGTCAGTCCTAACGCTCTTTTTAATTTTTTTCCAATTTTATTATATAATTTGTGTAGCCTGTCTCTTTTTTCCTTAGTATTTACAGATATAATGTAAACCTGCAAGTCTTCAGAACATAACAATACCAGCTTTTCGCGCGATCATTGTGGAAATTAAAAATACTTGTTTTTAGAAACTGGTGTTAAACTTTTTTTTACTGTCAAGTGAAAATTGTATTGCGTAAAAGATATTTATTTTTTGTAAATAAAGACCCCTATAAATTATGTTTAACTAAGTATAAAAAAGATGTCAGGACGTGAAGGAGAAAATAAGAAACCTTTACTAGTCCCCAAGAAGAATAAAAGGAAAATGGACGACGATGATGTAGCACCACAACAAAAATGGCAAAAAGCATAAAATGCGCTTGAAGTTATGAAGGCTAAAGTTACTCAAAAAGGACCTTCAACCGGCGGGGATTCGAATACTACGGATGCTGCCCAAAAACTATATTGTTTTTGTAGGAAACCTAGGAACATATGATAATGTGTAACATCTGTGAAGAATGGTTCTATTTCAGTTGTATGGATTTGACTCATTCTCAGACAATTGGTTTAGAAAAGTAAAAAAAGCCATGGATTTAGAAGTCCTGTCTCTCTACCCTCTCCGCACTTTCCACTTGTGTGTGCCGCAATCTTTTCCAACCCTAATACTCCTACCAGAACAGAATCTACACGATTACCTTGTTTTTCCCCTTCAAAATCCTTCAAAGACTAAAATGGATTTGATAATTATGTGAAAGAAAAACATGGTTTAAGTTATGAAAACCATCCAAACTATGCAAAACAAATAACTGCAAATTGATTGAAAATCTAATTTGCACTAGAGCTGACACTACGACATTATGTAAAATTTCTAAAGGTGCCTTTTTACCGTTTTAGACAAATTGTCTAACATTATAAACAAGTGTATTCAAGAGAATTAAATCTAAGGTTGGATTTTCTTCTATTTACCTACAAAAATTCTGTGTAAACGGGAATGTGAAAGTTAAATCTTGAATCTCCAAAGTCAAGCAAAATATTACAAGATTTTAACTACCTACTAACAATCCAGAAAACGTAACCCAGACGTCGCACAGTGGCCCCAAATCCCGAAAAGCTAGCCAAAAGTCAAAAAATAAAGTTTCTATTTAGGGAATTTAAAGTGTTGAGTTACCTAGACTGGTAGTTCAAGTTTGTCAAACAGCTATCAAAAAAGCTAGACCGTTAAACCTGAGTCTATAATTCAGTGCTAAAGTCGACCTTTGCACGAGTAGCATCTGCCGCTCTCAAAAGAAGAAAAGCAAGGCTCATTTCAGAAGCACGTCAAACATTCTACAGTGAACCAATTTTCATTCTGAAAAATGGAGCCTTCTGGTGATAGTAAGTAGAATATTAAACATTTATTACACAAGCTATATTACCAGTAAAGACAATAACAATTTATAAATAACTGTAATGAAATTGAACGTAAAATCACATGTAAAAATTTTAAAAACGTAGAGAAAAAGTTATTTGTTCCACGGTGTTCCGCAACGAAACTTATATTATATTGTAGTTTATACTATTGTTTAATAGAATCAACAAAAAGTACCTGCGCATAGCTGCGCCTAAGGATTTTTAACATGTTTTTGTAAAAAGAAATATGTATATATCGTAATTAAGCTTAAAAATGCTTCAATGTGCCAGTCTTATAAATAATTATTGGTGAAACATTTTGTAAATATATATTAAAATTTACACATATTAAAGCATAATAATAGAGCGTTTTTTATACGAAGACTATGGTACATAAGTCTCCACTGATACATAATTTTCAACTCATACGTGGCAAATGGCTCAGTGGTCCAATATAAAACATTTTTGTAAATATGCAAATTGTTATAAAATCTATTAGTATAATTTCTATAAAAAATTATTGTGCATTTCATTAATATTAAAGTTGTAAATAGTAAAATTCGTAAACGTAAATTAATTTTTATAATAATAATTATTCAACTGAAATATAAATTATTATGTACATATTTGTTCTTGTTGTTTTGAGTGTTGTTTACATATATCTTACAAACTTGACATAAAAAAGTGGCAAGCACGTAGCATTGAAGAAAAGGAAAAAACAAAAACTCAAAAATATATATATATACAAAAAGGTTTTCGTTTACAATTAGGACTTATCGTGGATAAACCAAAGCCTGGATTTGGAAGCACAAATGATGGAAACACTGCTCGGCGATTTTTCAAAAATTCGACTGTTTCCGCCTCTATCTATAACAGGAGTAGATGAAAATTTAATCAACTGATTTTATGTTATATTGCAAGCAATTTCGAGTGGTCATAAAATTGATTTCATTAAATTTCAAGAATATACCTTAGAAACAGCTAAAAAATTCGTAGAATTATATCCCTGTTTTTTTATGCCAACTACAGTGCACAACATCTTAATTCATGACACATAAGTAATAGCTTCCTCATTATTGCCGATCGCACAATTATCTGAAAATGCCCAAGAATCTTGTAATAAATATATTAAAAAGTTTCGAGAAGACTTCTCACGAAAATGTACTAGTACGAAAACCATGGAAGATGTCTTTTTACGGCTGTTGGTGACATCAGATCCATTTATTACAAGCTTAAGAAAATTACCTCAAAAGAAATTAAAATCATTGTCACCAGAGGCAGTTCAGTTATTAATTCCGCCACCTATTGAAATAAAAACTGATGACTCCAACATTTCTACAGCAGAATCAACTGATTACGACACAGAAGACTCATCGGATTAGTCTAATTTGTACTTACCATTTTGGATTTTTTACTTTGTATTTGTGAAAATATATTTTATTTAATGCAGATTTATTTCATAGTTTTTATTCTTTAGTTTAGTTTTTCGAATAAATTTCGAAATGTTTCATGTTCAATGAACTAGAAACTAAAATTATTTAAACAAATTTGTTTAACTATTATATTTTTTTTACATTTTGAATATTTATTTTCTCTAGTTTTATTTCTAATTTGTAATTAACAATTATTTAAAAATAATATATGTTTTAGCTTAACTCAAATATTTTTTCTACGTAAGTCTGTCATATTGGATCCGCCATTTTGTTTTTTGTAATTTTAATTTTGGATTCGTAATCAGCGACCTCAAAAACCCCTAGGTACCAAGTTTTGTACAAATTGAAACATGTTTTCGACTTTTGGCCAACTTTTCGGGATTTGGGACCACTGTGCGTCGTTCGAGAACCGTACTAAATTAAAATTAATAATTTTGACATCAAAGGAGCCATCAAAATACTCTGTTCTGAGAACAAGATAGCCCCATTTGATAAAAATGTATTAAAAAAATTACCAGGATGCTTTAGTAATGTAGAAAAAGTTAAACGGAGAACCAGTTCCGGAATGCCCCACTTTTTAAAAGGATTGGGATAATATTAACTTGAAACAAATAATTTATTCTATTAATTTTGGAAATGACTAACAAAGGATCGGTTTTGAACACATTAATTGTTATGAATCTTCCACTTGGCTCAACGTACTACCTTCTTTGGCTCTAGACACATTTATTGATGACAACTCATTTAGAATTGCTATTGGTCTTCGTTTTGAATTAAACATCTGCTTTACCCACAAATGCATTTCCGGAGCAGAAATGGATAGTCTCGGTTATCGCGATCTCTATTGTAAAAATGCAGAAGGACACTATAGACATAAAAGAATTAATGAAGTCTTAAAGCGTGCAATTTCTTTTACTGGTACACCTTCTTGCTTGGAACCTAATGGCTTGTGTCGCGATGATGAGAAGCGCCTAGACGGAATGACTTTATTATTTATTATTATATTTTATTAAAAATGTATCACTTAATTGGAAAAATAATTAAATATTAGTTATTTGGTTATCTTCTGCCCCTGTAATTTGTCTGGATATTTGTTTTACAGTAAACATGGCGATAGTCTTTGTCCACTCAGAACGTCGATATTTTCGTTATTTTTAGTTATTTAAAATAATATTTGAGTAATTTTTCTATCTGCAACATCAAATATTTTAATTTTTGACGTTCTAATAATTTAATACGCATTTTCCGAGAAAAGATTTATTTATTCAACATCCATCATTTAAGCTTTCCCAAGAAAGAGAAAGAAACAATTTAGTTTTACAAGTGATGTATATATTAAGAGTACCGAAAGTATTTTCTACAGAATCGTATGCGATGCATTCAGTTAGAATCTTTAAAAGCGTTAGGTGTGTTCACAACAGTAACAAGTAATCTGATATTTTTTAATATAAAGACGGCTTGTTTACTTATCTTCTATTTAATTAATATCAAGCAGCCGTTTAACACAAACTACAAATATGGCAGCCCAATTTACACCGGCGGCTTGTGGACGAGAGTGAACCAGTACCCGCACTCGCAGCGTTTCGGCTGCCCCTTGTACAGCATCATGTAGCTCACACTAGTTGCATCGTCGTTGCAGATGCAGCCCACCACGCGGGAATCGAACGCGGACGGGATTTCGGTCGGTCGGTCTCTAGTTCCCGGCCCCCGTTTTATTATCCTGAAGTCCCACGGATCGTCCTGGCCGGCCAGTCGTGCCAGCATTTCCCGCTTTTCGAGACCCGTCGCGTGCTCCAAAGGATCACCGCACGTAACTGCAAACAAATTGCCGAATTCGTCATCTGCGAACATATTCTCTTACCTTTAGCGTAGCTGCGGGCATAGCTGCAGAGAATACCCCTTCGAACGACAGTAGAAAGCATTTTTCCAGCAGATAAGAACATTTTTAGCTCTTGTCAGAAGTGTAAACAGCGTACTATCAGATCGTGTTAACTAATTGTTTACCAGGTGACTATCTAGAAATTTAAAAAAATGTAAAACCACAAGTTTAATATTTCTCTGTTGATTTAAGCAAAACTACAGTTTAGTCCGTGTGGGGCTCGCAAATGCGCCGCTTTTTCGCCGCGCGTGATAATTGGGGCTAAAAGCAAATCGCGCGCGCTAATCCCCCCGGGACTGAAAAATTAAGCAGGGCGCAAATAATTTTTTCAAAGCATAATCTTCGGGGCGCAGGGCCGAGCATGTCCGGCGGCGTGGGCGGCGCAATGATTGCACACGATCAACTGTATATTGCCGATGGATAAAACTGCCCTAACTTTTAATTCCAGTCTGGCCGCAAATGACACGTAAACCGACGCTGCGGTCGTCGGTTTAACGAGATACTACCGCATAACGCTGCCGAATAGCTATTAGCGCCATTATAGGCAATATCACGGGGATTCCAACTAAATATCTAACTGAAGTTATTGCATGCGCGGAATTAAACTGAAAAATTCGGAAACGTGCGCTTAAGGATCTTGCTGCTCCGCTGAAAGCTCCCATCGAAGTCTTTATTAAAAACGAAATGAGTGCAATAAATGTTATCGTTACCATTGATGTTAATGGATAAGGTTAAAATTACCAACGTTAGTTTCAGGCGGCAAATCGGAAAGTGAAATGTAAATATGAAGTTCTAAAAGGTGTAAATGGATATGCAGTAATATCTAATCCAACGGATTTTTTATCTTGCCACAAGTAAATTGCTCAACGCAACGTTTCAATACGCCAATGTAGAATTTTTGGTTTATCGTTTGACCTTTATGGCATATGAAATTTTTAGCATAAAAAATACAACCAACATTATCTTTGTTTTTGAAAGTTGTTGCTTTACTTTTTTGGAGGCTAGTAAACCATGATCTCGCTATTAGAAACTTTGGTACGTTGTTTGAGGGTGATACTAGCGACACAAACTTTTATTTTTGCCAATAGTTTAGTAAAAATTATATACTTTTTCAACAGTTTAGCATCAATTGTTCGTTTGATTCCTGTATCAATAAGTGAGGAACTATTTTTTCTTTAAGCTTCCGTTCCCCTAAATGGTTGCGCAAAGGAGGATGGGCAAAACCCTATGGACGATGGGCCCTCCGCGTAAAAAAACTGTAAAAAGCTTTAACTGAAATATAAGACGAGATTAAAGGTTAGAACCAAGTGGAATAAAAAGCCTTGGCGACAATGAGCAATTGTTTAAATCACATTGAGGGCCTGCAACTACTGCGGTCTGACTTGGCGTTACTTAGAACATTATTAAACGGAAAAGTTCTAATATGATTTCGAAACATGGTGTGGTGGTAGAGCAATTGTTTGAGGGTAGTTATAAGATTCAGTTTGCTACAGAGAATGTTACTGTAATTTTTGGTCAGCACGGAATAACTTGTAGTAAGCTGGGTTTTTTTCACGCGCCAAGATACACTCGCTACACGAAGAGAACAGAGTACTTTGTGTATGTATTGTTTGACCAAGCAAAGACAGGTGGAGACTTCGTAACAGAATGTTTCTGCACGTACAATTGGATGCTGCTCACACGTGATGTGTGTCGTAATGTATTTTTTCTAAGTTATAAGGCCTATATCTTTGTTCAGAGATGTCGTACCTGGTTGATTCCTTACACAATAATGCTTAGGACACTTAGGGCTTTCGATTGACATAGGTTTTGTCTGCGTACCCGAATTTTTAATTTGGGGCCCAATCTGCCCACCCTCCTTTGGTGACATACGACCTTTTTTCATTTCAACTCTTTTGATATCATGCGCATAATAAATCGTAAGTCTTCTGTCTGTAACTGCCTCATACGTTTTATATTTGTAGCGGTATGTGATGTTGACGGACGGTCGACTTTAACATCTTCTTGCACTGAATCTTTACCTTCTCAACACTTTGTGCTAATTAAAAACATGGCGTTTTAATAATTCCCCCTTACTACATGTCTTCTGTCTCGTATTTATGTTTCCTAACCTAATGCATTACTTAATACTGTTCGGAATCCGCTTCCATCAAGTCACTCGTGTAACTTCCAACTAAGTGCACCAACAAGGCCGACACTAGATTGCTAGGCACAGCCCTGTCACCTAGTAAGTTTAGATAAAAGCACTTTCCAGGACTATGTTTATTCAGGTACATATCAAGTGATTAAATTTTTATTTCATATGTTTCAACATCTAAGTAATATGAATATTACGGTTGAACCCCCAGGAAGACACAAGTCATACCTCAGTGCACCCGCTGTCAAGAGTATGGCCATACGGAAACTTACTGTAATAAACTATTTGTCTGTGTCAAATGTAGCGGTAACCACGAAACCCAGTCCAGCAAAAAAAAAACCCAGTACTCCAGCCACTTGTGCCTTATGTAATGGACAACACCCAGCCAATTACAAGAGATGTACAGTATATCAAGACATCAAAAGAGCCAAAAACCCAACACTCAGAGGAATCACAAACAAATCCAGAACGTACCAGTTACCACCAAATATATCCGAATTCCCACCACTTCCTAAACAAAACGCCAAACAAAATCCAGAAGCTATGCATCATCCTTACCACAGACCTCTCTCCCTGCAACCACCCGACAGAAGACCCCCTATTCATACCTTCAATGAACAGCAGCATAACATCAACCAATTGTTCTCTAGCTTCCTAACGGAATTTAAAGCAATGTTTTCGCAGCTTATCAGCCAAAACAGCATGGTTTTAAGCATGCTTTCCAATGTTATAAACAAATTAGCTTAAAAATGGCCAACCACCTCCGTATAGCTCTCTGGAACGCCAATGGCTTATCAAACCATATACCTGAGATCAACTGTTTTCTGAAATTACAGGATATAGATGTGTTACTCGTCTCCGAAACCCACCCAACAGCCAGAATAGTTATAAAAATACCGCACTATTCCGTATACCTTTCCTACCACCCTGATGGCACAGCACATGGCGGATCAGCGGTAATTATCAAAAACTCAATCTCCCACCATGAATGGAACTCCTTTCAAACAGACAAAATTCAAAGTTCTAGTATAAAGATTCAATTCCTACCCTACCCATTGATCATAGCAGCAGTATACAGTCCACCACGAAATGCTATCTCAACTGAAGAATACGCAGATCTGCTAAAATCCCTTGACGCGGGATTCCTCATTGGACAAGATTGGAACGCCAAGAATGTGGCCTGGGGCTCAAGACTAACCAATCCGAAAGGGCGTAACCTACTCAGAGCAATACAAAATCATTATTGCAACTACATATCAACCGGAGAACCCACCTATTGGCCTACAGATACAAATAAAATCCCCGACTTATTAGACTTCGCTATTCCCCGCGGCATAGCAAACACATAGACCAAAGTGGAATCTAACAATGACCTGTCCTCAGATCATACTCCCATTCTAATTACCTTAAGCACATCCATTATTACCAGTGAACCATCCCCAAAACTCTGCAACAAAAACACCAATTAGGACCTCTTCAAAAACACACTGGATCACGATATTAATCTAACTATCCGAATTAAGGACGCCTATGACCTAGACGAAGCAACCCAATATTTAACTACAAGGATACAAAATGCGGCATGGCAAGCAACACCCAGTGAAACAAACACCTGCTCAGCAGTCATATAAGGCACCTCGTCACAAAAAAACGCAAGGCACGAAAAAAATGGCAACGAACTAAACAAATGCCAGACAAGACCATATATAATAGACTTACTCATCAACTCCACACTGAACTACTAAAAGCCCGGAACGACACCTTTCAGCATTACATCACGAATTTTTCACCTATTGATCATACGATATGGAAGGCAACAAAAAAATTTAAAAGGCCAATAGCACCGATACCTCCAATAAAAAAGTCCGATGATACATGGGCCAGATCAGACAAGGAAAAAGCTGATTCATTCGCAGACCATCTTACTACTGTATTCTCATCACCACAACCGGTAGGAAACAACGATGATACCGACATTTCCGCATTCCTTGACGTGCCCTGCCAAATGTCCTTACCTCTGAGACCATTCTCACCAGCCGAAGTAATACAGCAAATTAAATTAGCAAACCCACGTAAAGCAGCTGGTTACGACCTAATCATAGGAGATGTATTGCGAAACCTCCCCAGAAAAGCCCTAGCGTTACTTACAACCATCTACAACAGCATTCTACGACTCTGCCACTTCCCCACTCAGTAGAAACATGCTATAATCATTACCCTTATTAAACCTGGCAAACCTCCTACGCAACTCGTCTCCTACAGACCCATCAGCCTTTTACCACTCACGTCGAAAATATTCGAAAAACTGCTCCTCACAAGAATCCATGAAACTGTCGCCCTACATGAAATTCTCCCAAACTACCAATTTGGCTTCCGGCAGCATCATTCTACTATCCACCAAGGGCACCGAATAGTTAACAGCATTATGGAGACTCTAAAAACCAAGCGCGTCTGCATAACTGTGTGCCTAGACATAAAACAGGCTTTCGACAAAGTATGGCACAAGGGTCTGTTATACAAAATAAAACTCTATTTTCCAAATCAGCTGTACCTCATACTAAAATCATATCTAACCCAGAGGACTTTCCAAGTTAAAGTAAATAACACAACTTCCGAATACCACGAAATTACATCTGGAGTACCGCAAGGTAGCTTACTGGGACCGCTGCTGTATCTCCTATATACTTCCGACACGCCTTCAACTGACGATACTGTACTTGCAATGTTCGCCGATGATACAGCTATCCTCGCAATAGACGAAAACTCAATAACTGCAGCAGCCCATCTGCAAACACACTTAGACATCTTGCAAAATTGGTTCAACAAATGGAGAATTACAGTCAATAGTGACAAATCCTCACAAATCACTTTCACAAATAGACGTATTGCAAGCCCACTGAACAACATCAACAATACTTCTATACCTCAGAAGACGGACATCAAATATCTTGGACTACACTTAGACCATAAGCTCACCTGGAGCACTCACATCAAAGCCAAACGAAAACAAATAGACCTTAAAGTTAAACAAATGCACTGGCTCCTTGACAGACGCTCCCAACTCTTACTGTCAAACAAACTACTGTTATATAAAAGCATCATAAAACCCATCTGGACATATGGTAGTCAGTTGTGGGGATGCGCTAAAGCCTCCCACACAAAGATCCTGCAACGAAGCCAATCAAAAATCCTTCGCACAGACCTAGGAAGTCCATACGTAACCGCAGAGATACAGAAGCTTGCTGGAACATACACGAACCACCTGACAAGACATAAAAACCAACTAACAGAACAGCTCTCTAACCAGCCAACCATCACCAGACGACTAAAACGAAATTGGCCACAAGATCTTCCAGTGTAACTACCCAGAATAACTTAGTGTTTAGCCTACGGGGAGTAAGGCGCTGGCCGCATCCCCCCAATGACATGTTATAAAATTATAAATTATAAATAATTTACTTATTACTCGTGTGAGAGTAGATTATAAATAAGCAACAAATAATAATAAAATAAAATGTTTCAAGTATCACAGATAAAGAATTAAAAAGTCAATTGAAACTCTACTAACAAAGGCTGTATATTTATTACCAACGTTTTATAACATCATATGTATTATCTACTTTTGATTAAAATTGTTCGGTATTTTTATAGATAGTGTAGATGGCGAGTTTCAAAAATAGTTTTTTAAATCCAAGATTACGCTGGCAGAGTTGTTGCTTGAAGCATATGAAACTGGTAAATGATGTGTTGAGTAATTGTTGATTATGATTTTATTTAATTCACTAGAGTGGAGAACAACCATTACCTAAGTGGAGTGAAAGCTAGTAGTAGAAAAGATATTCTTTATTATTTATTCCGTATTAGTATGGTACTATTAATGACGATCATCACACGGCCTTGCTGTTTCGTAGCCCATTGTATCATCAGTTAATTTAAAGGAAATTTGCGTGACTCGTAGCACAGCCGTTAGAAAACGTTAAAATTAAAGATATAAGCACAAATAATGTAGATATATGAAATATTCTGTATTAATATATGCGCAACAGTGGCTATATATAATTATAATAAGCTAAAAAAAATTATAAAAAGTGTATAAATATTCCAAGTCCTTTTATTTTCTACAAAGCTTTTGTGAGTCAATTTGCATAATTACTGTGTATTTCTTACCTTAAAAAAATATATAAAATGACGTCTTTAGTTTGTTAAGATATGCAGGGTTTAAAATGGTAACTACAATATGAAATATAAAAAAATTAAAAATAATGTAAAATAAACTGTTAAGAGTTTTATTATAAAACTTCTAAAACCTAAAATGTTAAATAATACATCTCTCTATAAACAATGAGGATAGCACATAAAATCCCCTTGTCGCCAATTCCCTCTAAAAAAACAAACAAAGACAGACAAATTTGACGTAGAATCCGAATACACGATCAGAAATTTAAGAAAACCAGTGCAAGTGGCCTAAAAAATAGCCCCTTTCACATTTATATGCCAGTGGCTTCATTTAAGTAGGTGAGAAGGTAGGGCTTGTACTTCTTACAAGGCGCGAAGCGCCTCAACGCACACCGCTCGAAAGCTTTACCATCTCATGCATAGAAGCATGAAGTTGTCATTTGTTTGGCAATTTGTCAGTCTGTTGTTGTTGTTACATATCCAAATAGATCAAGAGCTAAATTTTGCTTGTTAAAAGGTGAATTTTCCATAATGTCTGATCCAGGATAATCTTCCAAAAAAAAGTTGGTTGTTGTATCTGTTTCCATTTTAGTATGCTCTTCAGTGCTAGTTACTAGAGTACTTATTCGCCACTATGAATTTTTTGAGAATAATCTTCGAAGTCTGTCACATTCTGAAGAATTTTTGTTATTCCCTAAGATACTCTTCAACCACTTTTCAATGTTTTAGCTTACTAATTATATCAGTTATATATCTTTCATACTTCTTCCAGTTTTTAAAGCTTTTGTCTTATTACAAAGTTTTTACGTTTTTCTTTATCTTTGTGAATAATTTACTTTATCAAAAACTTTTCTGTTTGACGCTTCTACAATTGGGGGGAAGGAAGATAATTACTTTTATAAAAAAATAATAGCACCTTTCAACTCTCCACTACTATTTCTAAGTTGGTGTCTATTTCGACTTTAAATATCGTTAAGTTACCATCTAGGCCTTCTTCATCAGGTCCCAGTTCGTAGTGGAATGCAACTTAAATCTATGATCGTAAAACGTATGCAGGAATAATTTTTATCATTAGATATATACAAATATTCAACAAAGATATGGAGTATCTGTTTTTAAATCTATTTTCTGCCTTCGACCTGTTACAAAGTTAGCTTATCATCTTTATTTGTTATATTAAATTTTTGTATATTTCGATATTTATATTTCTACAGATTACTTGATAGTGGCTCAGTATTATTGGCCAATACCAATATAATTTTCCTTAGCAATTTCTTTTTTAAAATAAATTCAGTTATTATCAAATGTGCAAAATGTTATTGAAAGGATTTTTACAGTCCTTTTGACTACCATATAGATCTTCGATCTGTTAATGCGTTTACTATAAATCAGTTTTTAACCCACTACCATGAACATTGTATTTCCCCTAATTATAAAGAATTTTTGAATAAGACAGATATCACTGACATAGAGCATCCGGGACTGCTTTATTATAACAAAAATTTACTTATACCGTTATTATTCTTTGTATCTTGACCATTCTAAAGTGGTTTAAAAATTATCGACCTCAGCCTGTAACAAGTCTTTACCGGAGCCTGTTTAAAGAATCTGTAGCAAGCTTTGTCTACTGAATAGGCCACGGTCTTTTGTTTTTAAAGTTCAAACCAGTTTCTAGATATATCCTGTGATTCAAGTTAAATTTGCCTTTTTAAAAATGTCTTCAGCTACTGTTTAGTATGCTTTTCGCCATATGTAATCTATAATATAATATATGCTTATTGCCGCCATTCTCAAATTATTTACAGCTATGCCTTTGCCTTTGGCGTCTGGATTTTTTTTGCTGTTGCTAAAAAAAAGAAGTGGAACAATTTGAGTAATAAGGGCTCCATGTTTATACAACAGTATGTGCCCAGTTTCACAAGGTTAGTCGGTAATGAACGAGCTTCTCCTCTTCCTTGCATTTTGTCAGTACCACAGCAGTACTTTAAGAATTGAGAGATTTTTATAGGGGCTTTATATCGTCCATATGATTAACCCCAGAACATCTTGCTACTGCTGCCACTACGCACACTAGTTTAACGTAGCGATTGAAAGATCGTTACACCACTCGCAGATGTTTAGAGTGAGTTGTGAGATGGTCCATCGATGAGTTGTTGCTTACTGTTTGTGGTTTTACTTTTAAAGGTTTGCTTATTACTACAGATAACTAGTATTTTTCTTGGTTTTTCTAGATTCATTTGGTCGTTATTCTATCCATCACCTTTTGTAGGTAGTTGAATCCCTAGGCGTTTAGTAAGTAACAGTAGCTTTGACGTTATCAAAAACCAAGACTGAAGCAGCTAAATGCAGCAATCAGTAGCATTACCAATACTGTACATCTCAGGCACTCTATACTGCAGTCTAAGCTGATCAACCAGTTTTTGTTTAAGAAAAATAAGAGCTGCTATATATTTCAGTCTACTTGATTGTTATTTTATACGGACGTATGTACCTTCAGCATATCTCAAACTTTCTAGGTAACAAATTATTTGAAGCATAGAATTTTTATTTCTCTGTCGCAACTGTTCCCCGAGGAAGCTTTGGACTTAAATAATAAAAATTTAAGGCTATTTTAAATTATAGATTTAATACTTAAGTGTTATTTGTAATAGATCAAAAAATGTTTTTGCAGTCTCATTCTCTAAATTATTCTTATTAATTAAGAGGAGGCTTTTTCTAAAGATAAAAATACTCTAGATTATTTATAAACTTAGAAATTGGTGGTGTTTATCCTTAGCCTTTAAAAATATTTAGCAAAGTAAAGATTAAAAGGTTTTATTGTTAATTAATTTTTTTACTATAAATTTGTTTTTTTTTGTTGCTGATAAGTTACATTATTGCATGTTTAACATATATAAAATTTTAAATATTTTAGTTATTCCTAATTTAAGAGTTTCTACTAAATTAAGAGTATATAGGGGTGAATCAGCGTGATACATAGATACGAGAAACTACCCTGATATAGATCTTCCAAGATTATCAATATTAATGGTATGATGTCTTAACAAATTAAAGATTTCTATGCTAAAACTGTTTCCCAATAGGATCTTTTAGTAGAAGCAACTAATAAGCACACTGTTATGTCCAAATTAAAAGAAATTGTAACATTGAAACTTAGTGGAAAAACATAAAACTATAGAATATCTAATAAAACACAATAACAGAGATTTGCTGGGAATATGAGAAGTAAGATGGCCACAAGAAGACGACATGTGTAGTGATGAAAACAGAATAATAAATACTCAAGCTGGAATAGGAGATGTTATGAGAAAAAGTGTGATACTAATAAAAGCTGGCAAATAAAAATACGCAATTATAATACAAATGTATATGCTAATTACAAACTGTGATGACGATAAAGGGAAAAAAGTATATGAATAAATAAAGGAAGTAATGAAATAATTCAAAAAAGTGGTGTACCTAATAATAATAGAGGATTGGAATGCTATTATTAGTGAAGGAGTGGAAGGTAGAATTGCAGGCTGATACACATTAGGGAGAAGCAATGGAAAGAATAACCGGCTGATAACGTTTTGACTGTCACCCGTGTAGAAGATACACATGGAAAATTCCTGGTGATATCGAAGGTACCAGAGTAATTTCATACTTATAAGACAAAATTAAAGAATCAGATAAAATAAAGGCAGGATAAATCAAGCCAAATTATCCTTTCGGAATGAGAGACTTCTAATACTGCAGTTAAAACTAGAAACATATTTTGAATATATTCGTCTGGAGCATTCTATGGGAGCCAATCTTGGACGTTAGCAATCAAGGAAAGGAAAATGTTAGAATATTTGAGATGTGGTGCCTCCAACGATTACTGAGGATAACCTGAATCAATAGAATATTAAATATGGGACTACTAGAAGAAATGGAAAGAAAAGAACTTTAATGAAAAAGAGAAGAAATGAGACTTACTAATTAGTCATATGTCAAGGGGAACTTTTTAAAATAAGGTAATTCCGGAAGAGATGCCACCCCTTTTTTAAATCAATTGCTACGCCAAACTTTTCCAATATTTTATTGATATAGTAAATAAAATAAACAAAAGATACAGTTGATTTTTCAAAAAATATATAGCAAAAGAAAGTTTATTTAAAATAGTACATTGGGCATCTCTCCCGTGGTGTGCGGGAGAGATGTCCACGCATTTCGAGAGAGATGCTTGCATGCGGGATAGATGCCGCAGGATAGGCCGCGCTAGTTGTAGAGAAAAATTTAGGCACGAATTTCGCAAAAATTTGCAAATTTCGAACAACATTCGTGCATCAACTGCATTCACTACATCGTATCCAGTCGTCTTTTTTCTTCATTTTTTTAAATACTCTTCCCCACAGTTAATCCAAGATGTGCATTGATCATCCGCATACTCTTTGTCCGTGGAATCATCCAGTAAAAGGTCGACCGAGGTATCACTTGAGGCAGTTTTACGTTTAATTATTTTTTGTTTTTTTTAGATGGTCCTGCCTTTTGTATCTCCATGGTACAACTGGATGAACCTGGACCTGCTCGTTTTTGTTTATTTCGTTTATGTTCTTGTTCAGCACTAAAGCTCTCCCTCTTAGCTAATTTTTTCAGATAAGTCAAAATTTCGGCAACTCTCTTTTCTCTTGCCTTAACACTGATTACTGGCAACTTTTGGTTTAGTGTTTTACCTGGTGTGATTGTTTCAGATGCTGTCTCTGTGGATGCGAAAATTGGGCTAATTGAACCATGATCCACTGTATCAAATGGGTTAAGATTTTGGTTATTTTCATTCAGAGATGTGTGATTTTCCAGATCTCTTTGTTTCTCAAATTCCTCAAGATGTTCTTGCTCCTTTTGTTGTTATTATTTGAGCAGCTATTTGCACTTATTCCTGGCCTGCAGGACGGACTTTAACGAATTCATAATCTAGTATAAATAAAAAATTCCTGTAAGAAACGAATTTAATTATTTACTGCAAGCTTGTTACATCATTTCTGTTCATTTACCTGTAGCAAAAATCCAGACAGTGCATTTTGGACTGTTGCAGATCTGCACCATGCTTCGTTTAATACAGATCCAAATAACAAACGTAAAATTTTTCTATTACCGTGAGTTTTATCCACCTGTTTGATACAATATTAAATGCAGACTTCAACACTTTAAACACTGATCTACCTATTGGCTGCAAATAATGAGTGGTGTGTAGGGGTAAACATACTAAAATTATATCATGGTCTTCAGCAAACCTCAAAGTTTTCAGGTTGTTGTAGTGTGACGCATGTCTATCGTATATTAATAGGGTCTTTCCAACACCCTTTCTGGGATTAAAATGTTCCTTAAGCGACTTCAAGAAAATTTCAGAATTGATGTAAGCTGATTTGGGAGACATGTATACCTGGAAACCTGGAGGTATACCATCCATAAACTTTTTCTTCAAATTATTTTTTTTGAAAATGCAGGGTGGAGGAAGAATACCCCTTCAGCATTTCCGCATGTTATCACCGTAATCGTTTCTCCCTTCTCAGCAGGTTAATGTTGTTACAGCTTTAGAACCTTTTTGAGCAACAACGTTACCAGGTTGGTTATTCAACTGAATACCTGTTTCATCCATATTATAGATGTTCGAAGGTTTATCAAACGATTCGTTTTCTTCCATGGTCCTGCGAAGTAGTACGAAATATTGTGCTACTTTGGCAGCCCTTTAAACTTTCTGATCACAAGTTGTAGATTTTTTCGCAAAAAAAGGATTTAACCAATCATAACCGGCTAAACCTTTGACTCTATCAAATTTGTGATTAATGTGCAAACCTTCAGCTAAACGGAAGTCATTTTCCGCACATATCGATGGAGTGAAACCATGTTTGTGCAGTTTTATAACATGCGCAACAATTTTTGCTTTGCTTGCGGTCCTAAAACTGACGTAGGGCCCATTACTGCTTTTACAGAGTTGTTATTCATAATTCGTTTTTCAAGCTCCTCGGGGGTATTTCATATTTTGGCAGGCTTCGTTCACAGTCATCTTATTTTCGCTAACTTTTGTCATAGCTAAATTCAGTTGATCTTGGGTTCACTTTTCTCGGATGAACATTGTCTTTTATAGGAAGTGGGCATATTCGTTTCTAAAAAAAGCACTGCATTAAATAACTGTAAATTTACCTTGAAGTAATCGGGCATCTCACCCGACACTATGTTCGGCATCTCTACCAAAATTAAGGGAGAGATGCCGTTTAAAATGTTCAAACTACGAGTCTAAATTATAACGTGTACTGGAGCAAAACATAACCTCTAATAACATACTTCATTACACACTGGAAATTAAATCACCTAGCAATTAAAGGCTGGTACAAATCTAACAGTTACTTACCGGCATAAGATATTTTCACCTTATTTAAAAATAATGAGCGCAAATAACAACAGCACTGCGCACGATTTTTTCGCTCAGATACGTTACCGCAGATATTTTAATCAAAAAGATGACTGCATAATAGTGGCTGCTCTATCTGTTGGTTAACAGCCTAGATTTTGCAGTTCAGCATCTCTCTCGCTAAGGCATCTCTCTCGGAATTACCCTAATTATAAAAGAAAGAGTTAAAGGAAAAGACACGCCAGCCATACATTGAATGTACACTTCAGACCAAAACAAAGGAAAATGGAAATAAATAAAATATATCTTTATTATTGAGTTTTAAAAAATTGTTGCTATTACATTAATAGGATGACGCATTCAAAAAAATATATATACATCACAAACGAGGTTTTCTTGTAATTGAACGCACGTGCGCGACGACTGTAATTGGTCTACAATACGCTTGCAA
This sequence comes from Sinelater perroti, assembly GCA_036346155.1. NCBI lineage: Eukaryota > Metazoa > Arthropoda > Insecta > Coleoptera > Elateridae > Sinelater > Sinelater perroti. The sequence goes on from JARFIY010000143.1 coordinate 16,330,661, forward strand.
TCGAATAATTCATCTCATTCACTTATTCGAATTTGAGGTAAATAAGTAAGTGATGTAAATGCTCAAGTGATTCGCAAGAAAATTCAGCCGTCGAAGCAGCCCAAGCAGTTGCATTATTGAAAGATGACTTCAGTCAGAGGACCGGGTCGATACCGGGAAACAGGTAGCTATATCCGCTGGCAAGAAAACGGCCGTAGGTGCGTGACAACGGGAAAAAATATATGTTGTATGTATATATATATATATATATATATATATATATATATATATATATAATATAAGAGAGAGAGAGAGAGAGAGAGAGAGAGGTGTGGTCGCCAGCACTTGAACAGTAAGAAGACTGAAGGAAGCCAACCTAACCTTAGAAGAAACAGCTACGGGTCTCACGCTGACTAAAGTCAAAAAGCAAAGGCGACTATAATTTGCTCATAAACATCTCGATTGGGACCTCGGCCATTGGAGTCAAATATTATTTACCGGCGGGCATTTTCATGCAATAAAAAATTGAGTTGGTTTTCGTGCCTAGTGGAGGACGTGGAGAAGGTTTAACGGCGGATCGCTTTATAAGGGTCATTCTAAAGAAACCTGTTGTTCTGTTTGCGGAATTTGTTGGTGAGGACTTTATGCTAATGCACGACAATGCGAGAGTGACCACTACATATCTAGCTGATGTCGGTATACCGAAAATGAACTAGCTTCCGCGTAGCCCAAACTTGAATACAATTGAGCATGTTTGACATGACCTTAAACGAAGAGTCCGGGCCAGAAATCTTGCACCAGGGAGCGTGATGGAACTGAAAGCGTCGTCGATTGAAGAAGAGTGGGAAGCAATACTTCAAGACAGCATAGGAAAAGTCTTCCGATTCGTAATCACTTAGAAAGTGCAATTAGGAGTAGAGGTGGAAGACCATTTATTGAAAAAATTATTAAATTAATTTCAATTGCATATTTTATGTTATTACCTTTTCCTTTTAACTCTTTGTGTTACACAAATTCTTAGGCTTATAACTTTGTTAGAACATGTCCGATTCCAATCTAAAGTGGTATCATTTGAAACTACAGCCTTTAAGCTTTCATACAGTACACTGAACTTTACTTGGAATGCTGTTGGAGTGGATACATTCTTTCAAAACTTGAGCATGTTGGTGAGTCGGTTGTTTTGCTCTCAAGTGTAGTATATGATTCAAAACATAAAGGACTTATAATGTAGCAGTTTTAGTGAGTATAAAACTGGCGATGGACGGAAGATGGAGAACCATAATATTGAATCAAATCAATTTGTATTGTAGTCACCATGCAGAGAGATTAAATTATTTTGATCTTCGTTTTCGTAATTTCTTTAAAATCCACAAAAACTTCAACAACTTATATTTTGCCCCTAACAGTTTACCTTTAAGCTGCATATATTAAATACTTATATGATTTGTTGTGAATTTCTGTTTTTATTAAAAACACTTACCAGCCTCTTTTTCAGAATTGAGTTAAAATTGCAATGGTTGGTAGCGTCTAAATCGAACAAATGTTTTTTTATTAACATTTCCAAATAACTGTTTTTAACTAATTTCTATATTTATTTCGCATAACTGAAAAAACAAAACATTTTATATTTAATAAACAATAAGAATTCGTTGCAAAACAAAGCCCGACAATTTCAAATTTCACAATTAGATCAATTTATGACTGCGGTTCTTTAGAAAGCTTCTTCTTGTTAATCCTGAGAAGTATTTGATGTTCATTCAGTTTGCGGCAAATGTATTCTAATAAAAGGCGGCCGAGGGCGGCGCGCATTTTTGGTAGATTTCTCCCGGCGATAGGGCGAAACGGCGCTGACGTTTCAGCGAAGCGAGCGAGAACAGTCAAGAGGCGAGTGATTACCATTATCCTGAGGATAATCCGCGTTCTTGTAGCGTTTAATAGGACGCGTGCACAAAACAAGTGAACAAAACAACTGTTGTGCGCGGAACAGGTCCTTGTTTTATCAGGATAAGGGCTGGTTGCGGTCCGCCGAATATAAACAGGCAATTGTCTGAAATGAAGCAATCAGTGGCTCAGTCGGCGATAAGAGCGCCGCGTAACGACCGCCATGGGAAACATTAACAGACTCCTCGTCAGATTACTTGCACATCTCGTGCTGGAAGTGTAAAAGAAATAAGGACACATGCCGCGCTCATTCTTTTGCTCTTCAATTTTCGGTTAGCGCGCGTTTGTTATCTCGGCTCGCCGGAGGTTACGGGGGTCAAAAACCACGCAGCTCGATCACCAAAAAACGCACGCGATTGCTTCATTTAATTTAGCAGTTGTTTAGTGATGAATCCGTACACTTACATTTTTACATGTTCTAATAAAATTCATAGGGGTAATTCGTGCAGTAGATTATTTTAAAAATACTAAAAAACTTATTTAATTCATAAATGAATATAAAAACGATGTTACAGAATAACTAAATGTGGTTTAGGGCTACTTTGTTTAACAAGTTTTAGAAAAATTGTCTTGGAATTATAAAAACCCAATCTAACTTTAAGTATATTGTAAAATGGTAAAAGAAATAGATATTTTTAGTAGTCGTTGTAATTATCTTTCAGCACATCTTTATCGATTTTAGAAATTGTCAAAATATTACGTCATGGATTATAAAGTCAAAAAGTATTTAAAGCGACTAAAACCGTTTGTTTGGATATTATAAGCAGTTGAATTTTCGAATTTGATGCATTAAAGGCCGTTAAGCATATAGTACAAAAATCAAAATTAGAACCATGCAAATATGTGAACTTTAGCTATAGAAAAGCGACTTTAGTTACAATTATCAAGCAAAAAAGGTATGATGTACAAGAGGACGCGTTTAGTTAAGATTATTACAGTGTTTAGTAATAACTAATAAAAAATGAAAAAATAATTGATTTATAACTGATAACATTAGCATTATGAAAAACTAAAAAACGTTTTAGTGTGTACTGTAGAGGTACAGACGTGCTCTTACTCTCAAAACTCGGATTTTCTAGGGACGATAGATCGATTTGTAAATCAAATATAATCCAACTTCAACAGGCGATGTTTGAAAACTGACGTCGGTTAACTAGCGAGGATGAGAGCATGAAATTATTAATTTGAGAGGACTAAAAATCAAGAATCCACTATTTCATTTCAATGGTAGTGTGTAGGTAGTTTGTTAGAAAGTGACCCAAAGTAACTCATAAATAAAAAAAGACTTAACATCCGATTTCACATACGTGGTGATTTCAGTATCAAACGTTAAAAATACATTAACAGTTTTTATTAGAAAATATCCCTCTTGCTTTTATAGTCCGATACTTTTTCAATAACTTTAACACCAATAAAATTGTTGCACCGCTATTTGAAACGAATTTCTTCATCTTTTTAAAAATGCAATAATTGTAAGATATTTTCATTGTATTGGCTGGTACTGCCTGAATATCTACGGTGACGTTTGCTTTCAAAGCGTATACGCTCTCACATCATCTGCTATACATTTGAATAGAAAGTAAGCAAAGGCAGTTGATATAAAATGTGGCGTTTCTGAGCCAGCACGTTTGGTTGCCTATCTTCAGGAATGTTTTGTATGTCTTGCTTTTGTAAGATCACCGCACCGATTTATCCCACTGTTATTATCTGTAAATAAATTGTTCCACACTCCCATCTTGTAAAAATTTGAAATAAGACACGTTAAAAATTGTCAGTCTAAGACGCCAAAAATACCTTTTTGCGGGAAATCCCTCATATGAATACATTAACACGTTAACATGTCAAAACATCAACACGTCAGCACATTAACATACCAATATATCAAGTTATCAAGCAGGGTAAAATTTTGCGAACACGACAGCTAAAACACCTTTGAAGTGATACAAATGTTAAAAGATTGTACAATTTTAGCTATGGTTGTGAGGTGTCGCCCTATCTTGTTGGAGGATCTAATAGAAAGTTCTTCGTCATCTAATTAATTTATTATTTTAAAGAGTTCTATATATATACAACGGGAATGGTACGACTGTAGTACAAATGGACTCTTTGGAGTTGCTATAAACAAGGTGCAAATTGCAATGATGGTTTCCAACCTCCGATAGGAGACGAAACTGGAAGAAGAAGATATACGACAGGTGCGATAATCTTATAAATAATGTCAGAAAATTCTTCAAAAAAATTGATGCATTTTACATTATATAAAATTTTTTAGAAAATGTATATCTTTTACTTATCGAAATATATTAGTTCTCAAAATTACCGTATCTGAGCAAGTAAATATCCCTACATAGTACATAAAGAAACCTTTTGGATTCCTTTCGGAGAAGATTGGTGTTTGGTTTTTTATATAATCGTCATAACGATTAAGTACAAGGTTTGTATAAAAAGTATCAAGAATAATTTTTCTTACGTCGGAACGCGCTTGCACCGCGCATGCTCGGTGGTGGGGGACGTGACTTTCAAAACGCGCCAAGCATCAGTCGTCTGCGAGCTTTCGTTCAGGCTACATCGTGTTTTTAGTTGATCCCTATTGAGGGACTCGGTGCAAGCGCAAAATGTAGCAAACGATTGAACAGCAGAACGCCATCAAATTTGGTATTTGACCGAGGAAATTGAGTACGGAGACGTTGGGCGTGATTCGTCAAGTGTCATAAACTGCAGTTTTTAAGTAGCACAAGATCTTCAAAGATGGCCGAGTGAGTGTGGAGGACGAGCCCCGCGCTGGACGGCCGTCGACCTGAAGAATTGACGACAACGTGCAACGTGTTCGTGAAGTGTTGAATTTAGACCGTCGTTTAAGCGTGCGCATAGTCGCAGATAAAATTAGCATTGATAAGATGACAGTGCACAGCATTATTACTGGAAATTTGCGCTAAACTCGTCCTTGACGTCTTGATGGACGATTAAAAGCAGAGGCGTGTGTCTGCTTGCGAAAACCTTCTGCAACGCGTTGAAGAAGATCTCGGCTTTTTGGACGATTTTCCAACCCTCTTACAGTCTAGACTTGGCACCAGCAGACTATTTCCTATTATCAAAAGTAAAATCCTCCCTTAAAGGACACCAAAATGGGATCCTAAGTGTCGTCAAAGAAGCTTACACGTGTACCCTTAAGGACCTTTTGGAATACGCCTACCAGAGAGACTTCGAGTCGTGGAAAAGCCGCTGGCAAAATGTGTGGACGCTCAAGGGATGTACCTTGAAGACTTTTGAGGTATTGTAGTAATATCTCAACTAAATCTATTTTTCCCAAAATTTTCCCGACACTTTATACAAATCCTGTATGTGGAAATATTCAATACTTTTGGAAATGAACAGATAAAACTTTTTATTAGATATTTCCAGAAGTAGAGATATCCACACCTGAGACGTCATTAAAGCTAAAATAGAATTATTTTCTGTAGCCGTATCATTTTAAAAGAATTTCTCTACTGCGCTGCTTGATCTGGCTGTTTCATTATATCTTGTGAAAATATCTAAACGAAAGTGCTTTTAGAACAAAAACAGGGTAACCGACGGGAGTGGGACGATTTAAAATATAATTATTTTTACTAAAGCAGAGATTAAGACGTGCCGTTTGAGTTACTTATTCGGTTATAAAAAATAATGACATTTAAGTGACGACCATCCCCTTACATGTTGTCAATTATTAGCACTTTTAGTCGGATTCAATTTGCTTAAATTACAGGATTTATGAGTGTAAAAACGATTCTTCAAATAACCCATGATGATCAGTAAAGAGAGTTTGGGAGTCAGGTATATTGCCAAAACATGAAATAAGAAAATTTTTCCAAGAACATTGAATGGTTCATTGGTAGTGTGTTCTGCTGTCAGTAAACATTTTTTATGTTTTTTTGTTGTAAGAAGTTCTTCAGGCTGTGAATGTAACATTTTGAGCTAACAGTCACTGTTACGTCATCTTTCTCAAAAAAATAGAAACGAATAATACTAAAAGCGGTAACTGCACACCACATTGTAATAAGTGCAGAGTGAAGAAATGTATCTTGAGTGTTTCTAGGATTTTAAGAGCCCAGTAATGAAGGTTTTGCTTATTTACTATTCTATTTAAATAAAAATGAGTTTTGTTATTTATTGGATTTTCAGTTGCTTCCGAAAAGACTTGCATTCAAGTAGAAAAGTTGTCTAGTTGCTCGTTATCTCTTACGTTGAACTGTTGCACAATCGTATAGATTGAAACTTAAATCATTCTGTAAAATGGTTCTCACTTGCATGTCTTCGAGTAGACTGTCCTGGACTTGTAGCTAGTGCGTTCTTAAAATATGTGCGAAACCTGATGGCTTCTTACTCATTATGTTTCCGGTTGTTCTAAAATACTCAGTCTACTTAAGGACCATTTTACAATTGAGAATTATCGACAAAATAGCACTGTGCTGAAACTAAGAATAGTCAATTGAACTGTTAAAATTAAATATTTGTATTTTTTACATTTTTCTTTCAATCGCCAATAAAAATTTAAAAAGAAATCAGTCATTAATTTAAATCATTCTGAAAAATAACGCCCTTTCATATCGAATCGTCGCAAGGCGGGTAGCAGGTGAAGATCGCTTTAAAACATCCTGTGGATGGTGTATTTTTCGATGCCACTTTCTATCACTAACTCAAGCAGGGTCTATCGTCTATCGAACTCCATCAGATAATCGATTACTGCACAAGCCATAACGATCCGCACACTCACAGGTCGTCCTGTCCGTTGCTGATCTCTGGTTGCTTCGCGTCTTCGCACAAACTCTGCCGCCTACCTCGCAACTGTTCGCTCTGAAAGAGCCAAAAGCTTTACTAACTATCTGTAGTATTCTCTAGCATTTGTGCTACGAAGAAAGGCTATTTTGATATACAAACGCTGTTCTACACGAGTCATATCCATCTTGGACGGCGGTTGACAACTGATTTAAAATTGTTCTTTGTGCAGGTAAAAAACACAAAGTCATCTTATATTGTGAATACGGCTTCCTTCATGCATACGGTATTTTCTAACATCCCTTAGCTTTAAAAAAATAGTTTCCATGACTTATGCCCTAACCCTTCTGTTATACAATAATGCATAGTAACTATTTTTTTGTTTTTTGCAAAATGGATATTTCAGAGCATATTTAGTAAAATGTGTCTCATGGGCTATTTGATTACAACTTTCTATAATTTTGGATTTTTCAGGATTCTTAGATATGCACTTTCATTCATAAATAGTGGAAGTAGCACTACGTTCGGATTAATTTTAAGTTTATATTATTTCGTTGCAGCAAAATTTTGAACTACCTGTTTTTAAAAAAAGCACTTCTAATAAGATTTCCCCTTATTTTTCCAAATAGTGGTTTCAAATGATTCTTTGATTAAGTCGTCGGTTAGTACCATGGATACTATGATCTATTATCAATTGTCAGATAATGAAGGTTCCAACAGAGTTTTCACAAAATATTCAGCTAAAGTTGAGCCTTTATAGTTTTGCTAAGACACAGAGCTGCATTTTGTATATACATCGCTAGTAATTACAATTTTAATGCCGTAATTTTTCTGCCTATTCGGATTACACTATAGCAATGGATATTTTTACTAAATTTATTTGAATTAGAGATACAATAACTTATTTAATTTTATATTTGTGTGTTTAACAATCAACTGATAAAATGTTGTCCAATAATTTTGAAAGTGTCTAACGTGTCATCCTCCCGAGTTTTGATTTAGTAAACACTTATATCAAGTTTCTTTTCGTTTTACTTTGGGCTTTTGGGATCGTACAATTTTTTCTTTTGATGCTAATTTCAAAACTAGTAAATGTACTAAGTTGATTAGTAAAGTGATACTCATATTCATGGTATTCATAAATATTTGATTTTCTGAATAATAATGCAGCCGGTAATAATCAACAACGTTACAAATATAAGCAAGTAAACTAGAAATGCATATAAAACACAGCAAATAAAGACATAAACAGGAACGAAAATTGAATTAACCGGAGAAGTAAATAACAATCATGTTCAAATATTAATATTTAGTAAAACAAAGAAAAAAGAAAGAAGTAAGCTACAACTAACAAATAATCACATATCATACTACTTTAGAGTATAGAAAAAACAAAGAATAATAGAGAAATTAAACAAATTAAACAAAAAATTCATTAAATTTAATACTGTCATTTCAAGAATAAGAGCGATATGTGTGCAAGTCCAAAAAAGAAAGAAATAGAAGTTCCTAATACACTTATCGAAATAATTAAATGTATATATAGTCCCTTTGGTGCAAAATACAGATCGTAGAGAATATTTTGAAAAAATTTAGAATAAATAAACGAATAAAACAGACTCTACTACTGTTTGCAGTTCATATAAGTAAGTTAGTAAATTGTATTAAAAAAAAAGAAGAGCCATTTTGCAACGACTCGTCCACCCGCTCTGTACGGAATCTACGATCCCTCTGTAAAACCGCATTTTCTTCTAACCCGGTTTACGTTTTAGATGTGCATTTGACAAAGTCATCCTTCTGTCTGCTGTCTCTCAGCCTAAAATTAATGCCGTATCCAAGGAAGAGCGATCTCTACGAATCGCCTCTAGGTTTTTGCGTTTACCGGCAAAGAACCTAAGCAGCAGGTGTGTATGGCGAATTCGTTTGTGAGATTTTGGGGAGTACCATTAAGGAAAAGCTGTGCCCAGAGGCGAGGAAGGCCGAGAAAAGTGTTGCTTCCCTCTCCTGTCGACGACGTTAGGCTAAATCTTAGCGTTAAGTTAAAGCTCTAGTTTAATAAACATAAGGAGTCAGTGCGACTACGCTACCTTTTTTATGTTTTTTTCTAACGCATTTTATTTTTTGCAACCAGCGCCTGTTACGCTGTCCTTACGATCGCATATTCAAATTTTGGAGAACTGCTTTATATATTATGTTTTAAGTATCCACTCCAGGTACTTAATTTTTCTTTTATTTTATATTTGTAAAATGTAAATAAAATGCCTCGTAATAATTAAAAATATTATTGCAAATAAAGTAAAGATAAGGAGACAAGAAAAAAATAAGGAAATTGAACTATTTAATTAGACGAACAAGATGATGGGGAAAGCAGTCTGATTAACAGTGCAACAATGGCATATATTATAAACTAGAAAATCCAGCCAGTGCTTAGCTACTAAATCGAATGCAAGTGTTGCAAACTTTCTGTAGCAATCGTTACTATTGCTGCCCTCCAACGATTGTGCCAGTCACGAATTCCGTCTCACTCTGGTGCATCGCCGTAATGGGCGCTGGCCTTATGTTGACATTACGAAATATATAGCAACGATCGTTCGTTATTCTGGCAACCAATGCTTCTCACACGGCCGGGGACCGGAGACCTCCGCATTGTGCTTTAAAGGTATTTGATACTTTGTTCAAAAAAACCTCTAATGAGAAGTTAGACTTAGCAAGTCCGGTTGAAAGCATTAGAAACAAGATATGTAATCTATATAATTTCTAGTAATACATACTTAATTATAAATTTAAGTGTAGTTAATACAGACATAGAGTGACTATTTAGTGTTAGAAATAAAGGTCTATAGAAAAAAAATTAATAACAAAAAATTAAGAACGACAAAAATTTACAAAATAGATATTTGGCAACTGAAAACAAAAACTGCAAGACATGAAGAACAAATCTAGGAACTTACATACCTATAAATTGCACACATTTTTTTACAAATGTAATTAACGAATAACAAAGGACTTATGAAACCAAATCTATTTTTTAAATTTGTGTTTTTTTTAAAGATATTTCAAATTCCAGATTCTGCTGTTCGTTGGTATTTACTGATTTTAAATTTTAGTTTTCGGGTATTGGATGTAGGTTGGTATAGTTGCCATTATTTTTACGTTATTGAATACTGATAAACTTAACTATGCGTTCTATTTATGTTGCTTGGTATTCTTGCCTCGGTGATTGTAATGCCTTGTATAAAAATTTTAAAATTAGTATAACTGATGCTATACGTCTACAACTGTTTCTAATTAATCTACTAATAGTACCTAAGTTTTCAATTGGTGAAATATCTATAATTAATAAATAACAAGAAAATAATTTTGGTAACCAACAAGTGTCTATTTCACTATCAAATCTTAAATAACGCTATGCACATTTACCTAGTCGATTAAAATTTATTTCTACAGCTAAAACAGAAAATGTTTTCGATAGAAAATAGAAATGTTATTATGGATATTCTTTATAAAATATCGTGCATGTACAAAATAAAATTATACCTGCGTCTTTAGAGCCCGCGTTCTAATGGCCCATGGAATTTGCGCACTAATGTTTTTGCACTCTACTGACCTACGCTTTAGCGCATTAGCGTCTTATGCATTGTAACCATGTTAAAGAGTCTTTTGTCTTAAAATTGTTTCTAGATATGTCTTTTAAAGCATTTATAAAAGTATTAGTAGATTGTAAATTTATAAATATATTGCAAAATTATATCCATCGCCACTAATAATACAATATATGCCGAGGTAAATTTTGACTTCATAAGTTAAAAGAGTATTGTATTATATGACTCTTACATATTGTTATTCTTAACAACACCAAGTATAGTACTTTTGTAAGTATTATTGGTAATGGTCAGCGATATACTATCACTACTACAACTGCAAATTCGTTGTGATAATGGGATGAGATTTTATTAAACAAATAATTAAAGATTCATCTGTAAGAAGAAACTTAGTAATTTCAAACTGATTTTGAATGTCTGGTGTACAGTTTAAATTTTCTCAAAAGAAATGCTAGAACTACAATCAAATTTTCATGCTAATGTATGTAGTAGCAGGCACAATTATATATTTAAATTTACGTGAATGGCTTTCAATTGGTAAGTGGGAGTGAGGAGGACGTTAAAATAAGGGGACATGCGGGTTCAAGTAAAAAGAAAATTACTAAGTCTAATTCACTTGAATGAACCGATAAATGGTTTATATGTAATAATCATGGTTATATTCTTTTGTTGGTATTTCAAATGGTTGTATTGATACTCAACTTAATTCTCGGTCTACAACTTCAGTCGATGGTAGTACCTATTTATAGCTAAAAATAAAAAACTGGAATAACTTATCGTTACGCACAGCCATAGCTCTCACAAGAACTGATGTTTAACACATGTTTAAGCATTTATACAACATAGAAAAAATTTCAAGAAAAGTCGTTAGGTGCACCACAAACTCACAACTGTTTTAAATAAATATTTACTAATTTTTACAATTTACTCTTGCTGGGTGGAGGCAGGCGTGTAAATAGCCGTGACCTCGTGGTGCGGCGTGGGGAACTAAGTACGGCCCGTTTTGAAAATTAAGATGCTGAGGCCAAATCGTCCCTTAAACGGCCGGCGCTAAACCAGATGAAGGCGGCTACCAATATCAACCGATGAGTAATTGCCAAATCGCTCACCTGTAATCAGCTTCGGCTTCGGCGGCGTTGGTTTCACGGTGGCCACTTGTTGCGATGTCTTCGTGCCTGGAACACGACCGCACTGGCTGGGATGCGATGCGAAAGTTTTGCGGGGTGGTTAAATGTGGGTAAAATAAACACGACCGCACTGGCCGGTTTGCGGTTCGACTATGTCCCGGGCATCACGCGTGGCTTAGCGGCGGATCATCCGCGGGAAATCTTAAGTCGACAGCACTTTGCGTCTCAAAGGGTGCCGCCGAGGGCGTATGCAGACTCGCCGGCTGAGCAAAATCCGTATGCCGTTTTGTGTGCGATAGCAAAACGTGGCGGCAGATATCAAAGCCACCAACACACCGCCACGACACACAGGCTGTTCAAGGGCGAAAAGGCCGCCACACCACTGGGTATTTAGTAAAAGTGTTAACAACTACATGGCATTGAGGAAGGATTCATCCAGTGATGAATTTCTTAACTACATTACACTATTTTTTACAAGTCACAAATAATTAGTCCCTATTCTGTTTGGTATTCGTGGCGTTGTCATTTTTAAGTTGATGGTCAAGTTGATTGGAGTGTTCAAGAAGTTTTGAATGGTATTGCTCCGCAATTCTTTGGATCTTTTTTTTTTGAACGAATTGCACACCGAAGTTTTTGTGGATGGCCTGATTTATAACATATTAAGGCACATCTAAGAATGTTCGGAGTAATTTTATTTTTAATGGTTTCACACAGGCCTATAATTGGAGTCCATAAGTTCAAATATGTTTTATCACGGCTTTATAGAGTAAAACCTTGTTTTCAACATTCAGTCTGGATTGACTTCTAAGTAACCAATACATTTCTGGGAACTTTAAGTTTAGCAGTTTTCTTTTCATTTAGATATGTCTCTCCTATATGGGAATATTTTGCCTTTGCAGTACATGTAACTTGCACCGATTTGGACTAGTTAATTTCTATTCCCTATAGTTTAAAACACAAACTATTAAATAAGGTCTAAGTTTTGTTAAAAGTGCTCACTGGCAATATCTGGACTTTGATGAGTGGATATTACAACAGAAAACATAGCAATTAAGGTGTTCGGTGATTCGGGTATATTAGCTGTGTATATAAGGTAAAAGACGGAATCATCTTACCCTGAGGGACGCCGGACTGTATAGAATAAATTTTAGAGAGGATATTTTTGAATTTTACAGAGTAAAATTGATGTGCTAGATAAGATTTTAACAATATGTAATAGGTATTTGGCAAAAAAGTTTTATTTTATAAAGTATTTCACCTTGCCACATCTTGACGAATGCTTGGGTAACGTCTAAAAATACCGTAGTGCAATATTATTTTTCTCAATACCTTTGCTAATTTAATCCACAATCCTATGGACTTAATGGATCTTTGAATGTTCTTCGCAAAATCCAAAGTGATGATTAGAAAACTCACAACTGATTATACGAAAAAGGAGACGAAATCATGGATTAACCTAGGTGAACCCTCAATCAGCACAGCACAATCGAATATCCAAATTAGGAAAATATTACTTTCTATATGATAGAATAAAAGGGACTTTGTATACTATGAGCTGCTTCTACATGGCAAAACAGTAACCGCCGCGCGTTTCCCGCAACAACTTATGCTTCAGGATTTTGGAAATTATCGTCAACCACGGCCTATTCAGCAGACTTTGTCCCTTTGAATTATAACCTTTTCAAACTTTTGAAATTGTTGATTGATACCAAATTCACTTCTATCAAATATGTTGAAAAAGTTTGGTTGAGTTTATCACGTTCAAACTTTTTTCTCTGAAATATGTTTCGATGGCTTTTTAAAAAATAACGTAAATGCATAAAAAGTGAGGAAGGACTATTTCGAAGAATAGCCAAATAAAAAACTTTTTGTAAATCCATACAGGGCCTTGTTGTGCTACGCAAATGATAAAAAATTTATATAAGAAAACTACGCAAGATAAAATTCCATTTTTTTTTTATAATGATGAGGTATTAAATGGAGTTTAGTGCATGATGTTTTCAAAATAACTATCTTTACTAGAAATAGTCATTTTAAGCTTTTTCTCAAAACTAATTTTAGCATTTCTGATGTATAAATAACCAGAACCTTTCTTGTAATGCTCTATTCTCAAGACAATCCCATAAGAAGAAATCATATGGGTTTAAATTGAGAGAATTTAGAGGCCATTTGATGCCACTTTCTATCTTACGGGGGGCGTCCAGACTTATAATCCTCTTTCTAAATTCTTCTGTAAGAATATCCAAGATGCCCCTAATCCGATGGGTGGTGGTTCCTTCTTGCTGATATCAGTATTGGTTGACTGGTTTTTTGTTTCTCACAATTGAAATAAATTTCTCTAAAATATCTATGCGATAAACTTCTTTATTTATACATTTTTTGAGAAACAGTGTGCCGACAATTCCATCGTAGAAAATTGCACACCATACTTTGTTTGGGTGCAATGAACAATATTCGGTCAAATGTGGGTTTTTGGTACCCCAATGTTGGTAATTTTGTTTGTTGACGTAGCCATCTAGTTTAAAATCATCCGTCAAATAAACATGCTTATGGTCCGTACCATTTCTATGATTACCTTTGCAAAAGTAAATTTTTTGCCAATACTGACCTCGGCCAGAGGCGTTTGCAATTGAATCTTATATGGAAATAGAGATCGAGTTGAGCTGAGGTTTTAGAGACCGAAGTTGTGAGATCTTGTTTATAAAGCTCCCGATTTACTTTGACTAGTCTGCCCGTTCTTGACAAATTGTCATGCACTCCACTTTCTCTATTCTCAAACTTTCCAATCAGCCTATTATAACTTGTTAAAATAGACAATTTAATTATAAACCAAATTTTATCATGGTATTCTTTATCTTGCTATTATCAAGACTTGCGAGGTAGTGTGCTTGTTAAACTTGATTTTGAAGGCAGTCGGTGCTCATTTCGGCGCAATGAAGACCCTTTTCTTGAATAGCTCTTAGCGGACGCCGTATATCTGGCCTAAAGTATAAACAAAATTCAAACATTGACCTAACTACGAGTATAACTAACGTCAAACATAAAATTAGTTGGAACGTTTGACCATGCTAATAAAAAACTCTTTTGCGCGACATAATGAAATATTGCATAACAATTCAAAAACTAAATTGCACAATAGATATTTTATTTGACAAAGCACGTAGTGAATCTCAAAAAACAAACAACATGCAATAAACGTATTTATAATTATATTTGTTGTGAAGCAATGATTTCTATTTGAGTAAACACGCAATCATAAGTAATTAATAAACAAAAATATATTAAAATTGATGCTCCAATCCCTTATTTTTATATAATAAACGATGTAATTCATGATTTTTTTGTGTTTTTAATTATGTAATTTCAATTTTGCAATTCACAAAGCAAATTATTTTTTCAAATCACATTTTTGTAATGTTAGAATGTCGACGCGGGCAGAATTAGAGGACTTCCCGGCTGCAATCCGGGGCCAAGAATATGAGCCCTTAACCGCCGTGAATCGTCGAACCATAAAGACATCAAACTTGTGTTGGGAACAACTCCGTGTGCATCCCTCTTCGGCCCTCAAGCGCAGACTTTGATGGGGCCGTAATCGCAGATAATTGTGGAAGAGAATTAGCTCAACAACAATGTCGGCTTTTTATGTAGACGGCTCAGCCTGTAAAAACATCCCGGTCAGACCGGAAACGAACTTTGTTCATCCGGAGGCGACTTGTGATTTTATTCTCGGAGGGTTCGTCTCGCAGCGCGCTCCCCGCAAAACGGAGCTCGCGCGCCTCCGAAAGCTCCGCGGAAGGCCGGCGCGGCCGTGTGCGTGCGCTCCTTTTTGCCGGTCCGCGCCCGCAGCTGACATGACAGTGTATTATATGGCAGTGGAGTTTTTTACGGCGATCGAGAAACAACTGTTTTTGTACATCAAAGATTTGAGGTTTCTATTTCATTTTATGTTCCGGCTCGGAGCTAAAGCTTTAGTGTCTCTTTTGCTGGATATGACCCATAGTAAGCTGCGCTGCGAGCTTTTATGCCTTGTGAAGTATTTTACGGGCGTGATGATAGATTTGCAGGCGCTGCTTTTGCAAAAAGATAATTAACTTTGTGTTCTCTCTTTTGATTTTGTTTATAAAATAACTGTTTTATATATTTAAGTTTTCTCCATGTAGTGGTTTACGTAACATGTATATTACACCTTACAAAAATTAAAGGTATATCACTCGAGTTGTAAGAGCAATTGTATTATATGGAGTACTGGCTAAACTCATAACAAAAAAAAAACAACGAAAACTTATCAAACGTCTGAGAAAGAACAATTTGATCAAGAATCTATAATCATGTAAGGAAAAATAGAAAGTTTGATTTTTGACCAAAGAATCTCTATAATCAAACAAAAAGTAACATAACGTGCTAGCTAGAGCATCTGACTAAGACAAAATTTGAAAACATTTCGAAGAATTTTAACCGAGGGATAGACTGCAAACACAGACAGACAATGTGGGAAGTAACTAGAAAATATAAGGGCACAGCAGGAGAGAAGTGAAGGAAAAAGTGAAGAAGTAAGAGTAATAATTATAATAATAATAGTTCCCTCCGTAAAAAGCCACGAAAGCCCTTTGGGGTCGTAACAGGACAGGTCGGCTACAATCTAGAGCCTACGGTAACACAAGGGTAGTAACGTGGCTAGCGCTACGTACCGACCCTGCCTATTATTACATCATAGTTTGACCTCCAGATTTTATTGTAGTCTGAGTCGAGCTAGGCCGTAAAAGTGCCAGCGATCGAATTGACGAGAGCGGGATTCGAACCCGCATCTTTAGGTTTTGTGGTCTACTACTAGATTACTACGGCAAGTAAGAGTAACCTAATCTAAATCAGTTTGAACTGATCTAGTAGAAACAGCTTTTAGTGGGCTACCAAATGTTAATAAATAAGTAAGAAATTGCATTTACATAATACAACCAATTCTACAGAACCGAATCGCCGTATTTACACAAGTCGGCATCACGTCCAGAGTATTCTATATCATTTGCATTAGACCCCAATCTTTACGGCTACCCTCTACTGTATTAGTAAAGAACTTTCCTTATCCGCATAATTTATAGATCAGTAGTAAAATTAGAAGCAATGTTTGTTAGTATAAAATTTCCTTTTACGCTAACATTATGTTACGCTTTGATAATGCTTACGTAGGCAGTCTAAAAAGTTTTGAGCCTTACATAGAAACAAGTATTATTTCTGTCAAATTCAAATTTGTTTTTCAACATAGTCGCTTTTTAAATCGATGCACTTTTTCAGCGATGCTCTAACCAAATAGTAGTTGGCGTCTTGCTCTGCAAATAGGCGTCTACAGGTGCAATGACCTCCTCGATTGATAAATATCTCTGTCCTCCGGGCTAAAATTTGAGCTTCAGAAACAGCAAATAGTCTCTGGGACCAAATCAGGTGAATATGCTAGGTGGTCATTTAATTCAAACTGCAATCTTGAATTTTCAGCAAGGCAACCGGCGAAGTGTGACAGAGTGGGACCTAACGCGCGGACAACTTTTTCATGCCTAATTCTTCAGTCAATATATGACAAACGCGTTGTTTCGATATGACCACAGCCTCTACTATCTCGAGCCTTAATTCGATGGTCATCCATTACCATTTGGTACTTTTTTTTTGATGTTATCGGTGGAGGTTGCAGCTACTACGACCACGTTTAAATGCAGGTGCTCATCTTTTCACGATGGCAAATGATAGGTCAGAGTCCCCGTAAACGTCGTCTAACTCGGTTTTAATTTACCTAAGCGTTTTGCCTTTCAAATGCAAGTAGTTAATTCGATTTTTTCGATTTTTACAAAAGCGTTGATATCGATTGATACAAACGACTGCTAAACAACAACAAAGCGTCCAAAATGGCTGTAATGTTTACAGGTGTCTTTCAAAGCATGTACGACTGCAGTAGCAGAATAGTTTCGACGAGTGAGGCCGTCTTCATGTTGAGGCTCTAAACTTTTCAGACTGCCCATGTATATGCAATAAGCATTTAATGCTCTAAAATTAATTCCATTGTATTACGTTTGATTTTATCGTAACTAGGAGTGTTACAAGTGTGAAAAATTTGCAAAATATTGTATGTACAATATTTTAACTTTACCTTATATACAAACAAATCTCTAAAACAACAATATTGTAAAAATATAGAACTTTTTAAAATTGCCTGCAATGGAACGGGCTTACTAACAGATTCAAATATTCTCAGGTATAAGAAATTGGCGAATTTACGACAGCAATTCTTATTAAGCAGCATTTAGGCACAATTAAGGAAGATTAGTCTTTTAAATAATATTGTGTGTTTAAAGTGATACAATCAAACATCTAAAATGATTAATAATCGTGGATTGACGAAGTGAGCGTAGACCTCAGAGCGCCGAAAAGTCACCGACAAAAATTATTTCCTGGTTTACTACAACAAAACAGTTTACATCACAGCTAAGAAGCCCAAAAATTTAACCACCAGGAGGAGGTAGTTGCTGACAGGACAACTTATAGCAAGCGATCCTAACCTAAAAGAGGAGATGAATTAATACGCAAATTAAAACAGAAGATAAGTCAGGATCCTGGACAGAGTATGACTTACCTGACAAAAAAATAGATGTACCGCGGTGAAGGATCAGTATTTCATCCTAAAGAATTGCCAACTCTTAACTAAGAACAAGCTGGGCAGGAAATTAAATACCTGAAATTCTTTTTGGACTAAAATAATTTCATCCAGGACAAGATGGTGATTCACCAAAAAGACTCTTGGATTTACCAATATGCATCTGAAATGACTAGCTTCAAAATGCATATAAAGTCTCCCGTCTTTCTAATGGAACTGGGGTTTGTAAACAGCAAAGGCAATATCACAACGCCTCATTTCTTTAAGAAAGACCTGAAATTGACGACCAACAGGATATATCAAAGTGTTGGAAACAATTTTGAAGTCCTGGATTAGGAAGATGGCTCCTGGGTGGGGTACGTGTTTTAGCAAGTCTCCGCTCTAGCTCACAAAGCAAAGAAGACCCAGGTATTGCTATAAAACGATTTGTATTCCGCTAGTCTTCCAACTTGTAGCCACCTCCAGCACTGACTGCAGTCCCTTGACTACTACATATAGGACAATATTGCTGACTTTCGAAAATTTCTTTCAAACGAAAAGAACTTTATCTACTAGTATGATAGAAAGATGAATCGCTAAAGTAACATTAAATCTGCCAAGATGCTTACTTTTATACATACAAATTTTCCCTCTTGTGATGGTAGTAGGGATTGTGAACAGTGAAGGGGATATTATAACGTCCTACTTTTTTTATGAAGTCCTTAAGGTGATCGCCGACAGTTACATCAACATACTGAAAGCAATTGTTAGCTCTAGATTGCCGCTGGGCAAGAGTACGTTTTCCAGCAAGACTTCGTTCCAATCAAAAGGCAACTAAGACTCAGACGTGGTCATACAACAATTTGTTTTACTGCTAGTCTTTCAACTTGTCACTTGCCAGATCCGATTACAGTCCCCATAACTACTACGTATAGGGCGTGGATGAGGCGATGGTCATTAAGAAACATAACACCTAAAAGCTTAAAGGCCTAGATCGTGGAGGTTTCATGTAAATAGATATATGTTTTCTTGTATTCTATTATTGTTTTCTTTGTTTATTTATTTTCCGAATTTTTCTCGACGATCGTGTATTATATAGAAACGTGCTATTGTGATTATTAAAAAATATCTCTATTAGCATTAATTAAAAGTGATGTTAGCATATGATTAATATTCGAGTAAAATGCATTCTGCTTTTCTTTAGTTGTTTTCTGAGATAAATTTCAAGAAAGTATATGGTTATATTATTTATTAATTCAGGGAAAAATATGCATTTGCGATTTTGTATAAACCGCTTCATTACGTACGTAATCCAAATTAAAAACCCCATCGGCGCATCCTCGCAGGTAATTTGATTAAATGGGTCCGCCCGACAGGCCGGGCGCCTGCATTAAATTGCCTTAAAATGCATAACGGCAGACGGGCGAGCCGGCGCAAAATAATTAGCTGGAACGGAAAAATCGGCGATTACGTTTGATCCTAGGTATCTGCGGGCAAATTGGCAATCTTGTTAGAAGTTGTTAATTGCGAGGCTTAGAGCCATTCGTATGCACCGCGCCGCCTCCGCCGTAGTCCTGGATTAATAAACGGAAGCTTTGTTTCCAGAAATCGAGCGCACTTATGGCTATACAGCCGGCATGAAATTGGGCTAAATGGGGGCCGTTCGAATTCGGCCGTTGCATTAAGTCGCCGTCGTTTGAATGGCGCCCTCGGAGCGCACTTTGTTGGAAACTTATATTCAACAATCTTATACCATCGACTAAAGTATAATTTCGGTTTTTGTAGTGGGGATTTCATTGCGCTATCATTGTTATAGAGATTAAGCTCTATTTTGCTGCTATGGCTTAAAATTAAATAGGGAATTTCTACAAATTTGATTTTAAGGTGCAATTAGTAATAATAGCATCATAATACAAGAATTGTCAATGAAATTTGAAGGTCTATTATTTATTATTATTATTAGCAGAGAAGCTAAATAAATGATTTAAATTTTAGGAGCTATAAAGA
This sequence comes from Sinelater perroti, assembly GCA_036346155.1. Taxonomy (NCBI): domain Eukaryota; kingdom Metazoa; phylum Arthropoda; class Insecta; order Coleoptera; family Elateridae; genus Sinelater; species Sinelater perroti. The sequence continues at coordinate 16,350,688 of JARFIY010000143.1, forward strand.
TTATTTACGATCCTTTACTTAACATCGATAGGTCATCGTTTTTTATGTTGTTTTCTGAATCCAGATGATTCCTTAGTTGACTAAGGAACAAGTATACGGATTTCTTTTTCTATTAATAAAAAATGTTGTTGCTTATATACCATTATTAGAGTTTTTGATAGATTTCTTTGTGACATTTTTGTATCTGAAGACTTTGCGCGTGTCCACAGCTGATTTTCAATAGATCTGTACAGAAGTTTATTTCTGTTGTGGGTTTGAACTTGTGCCCGAGCAGCTAATTATTTTTCTTATTTTTACGTGTTCGCCTCTTTGTTATATGAGGTTTATATGTTAGTTTCTTGCTCACTATCAGTCCAAAGAACAAGTTGTCCTTAAAAAAGTTTCTTTTTAAAATAGTTATAAAGTCTATTAAAAAAACTATTTGCTATTAAAATACAGACTTTGGAAAATTGATTTTTAAAAACAATGTTATCTTAATGTGATGCATATTCGCGGCACTCTTTTCAACGAAAAAAAAGTGGCGGATATTTTCTTTGATTGAACCAGAAAGCCAAGATTGCTGCTTTGTACTCTTTATTTAAGATAATTTCACAAGAAAAAATTCAAAGGAGTCAAATCAAGGCTGCGTGGAGACCAATTTGTATCATCTCTCTTGGAAATAAATCTTTGGAGAAAAATTTCACGAACTCGTAGCAGAGACAGGTTATGAGTGTGCGATGTTGCTCCATGCTGCTGGGACCACGTTTCTTGATAGTAGCCAGCAAAATTTTGCAGCTCAGGTACCAAAAAAATTGATTAATATCTCCACATAACGCTCTGAATTCACTGTTAACACGCAGCCCTTTCATCGTTAAAGAAGTACGGACCGATTATTCCTCGTGCTGACATTGAGTAAAGAGGTGTCTCATGCTTACATGGCGGTTTCGTATCGCTCCAGTAACGGTAGTTCTGTTTGCTAACGCGGCCATTTAGGTGAAAATGTGCCTAACCCGAAAACAAAATGTTAAATGAATTAAAATGCTCAGTTAAACAGTTAACCAATTGAAGCCTCCGACTGGCATCGTTGAGTCTAGCTTTTGTACCAATTGAATTTTTATAGGGGTGCAGACACAAATTTTTACGTAGGATGCGGCGTAATGATGATTTAGCCACATTCAGAACACTTGCCCGTTTACGAACAGAAAGTCAGAAGTCTCGCGAAAGGATTGTCGCATACTCTCTAGGTTTTCTTTAGTCCTAGATAACCTTGGTTGTCACGACTTGGATTTATCATAGTAGAACTGATTTCTTCGAATTTACGCACCCGTTTTCTGATGAGAGAAACACTAGGCGCTTGATTTATGTTACACAAGTCATAATGGTTACTAAACTTTTTCCGTGCAATAATTGTCGAATCGTTGTTTTTATAAAATTATACCACATAAACACACGGTTAGCTCTATAGCGATTACATTTCCGAAAACGACACTACTGATTTACATGCGCCCCGAGCCCCCCTGGTTCGTTGCGTTCATGTAGTGAGCCAATCAAAACAAAACTTTCTTTTGAAACGCCCAGTATTTTACTTGAACTGATTATAGAACTCCGCTGTTTGCTTATTTGTGAAGACAATTTTAGCTGATTTGATTTTATTGACTTGCACTTAACAAGCATGAATCTATTCTTATAAATAAAAAGTAAATTTGATAAATCTGGGGATTTTTGTCTACGGCAACGATTGCTATATTGTCAGTAAATGTGGCAATTGAGATATTACTACCGTTTATTATAAGGATAAGGTAAAAGGTTTGCTTGGCGTGCATCTAACTCAATGCGTCGTATAATAAAGTGTCTAGATTATAGGTGACTTGAAAGTACCAATCGCTAAAAAGAGTAATATTAAGTTTATATAGTAGACCGTCATACCAAACTTGATCGAACGTTTGTTGAATATCTAGAAGGTCAGATATCTATAGTTTCCTATCTTTTACAGTTAATCGCTTAAAATGCTCTTTTTGCATACTAGCATTTCATAGTTGACTCCAGGACTTTGTTCAGGTTGGTTGCTAGCATAAACTTTGAGCAAACTTAATAAAAGATGACCTTGGTTTTGTTCGTCAATAATCGCTATTGAGTGCTGTGGGTCTTCTAACTGGAGGAATTGTCTTATTAAATCTTGTAAGTCTTCTGGTGGTCTGTATTGAAGAACAGCTTCAAATGTGTTCTCAACATCTTTCGATCGTCTCTCTGCTCATTTTGTGGGATGCAAATGTTAGTTTTAACGCGCTATCCCACAGAATGCCTTCCAATCGATCACAAATTTTTCACAAAAATTGCAGATCTTAAAATACTTTAGATCAACGTACAGATTCCTCTAGTAATATGCCTAGTAGTTTAAACCGTCCAAATTAAAATTATGTTTATCAGGAAACATAAGCTGTAATACACAGAGTGGTGCAACGCAATATAAGTTTGATTATTTCCAATTCCTGACAGTGTTTCCTCGACACCAATCCTTTGCTTAAATTGGTGGTTATCAAAAAGTTGTAGCGCCTTATTCAGCATCTGATGTTTAATGTCTGCGTTGCCTTTTAGAATAAGATTCGCTCATCTATGGCAGATCTCCAAGCGTGCGAATTTTTGACAGCTATTGTTCGTTTGTGCAAAAGATCATTGCGGAGTCACGTCTATTATTTGACTTCAACGAAACCTCGCAATGGCCTTATAATTTTGCTATCATGGTAGCCCGTTCAAAATCTAAAAACTGAGTTCTGTACAAAGTAATCACAAAAAACAGAAAAGCAAAAATTACAATTAAAAAAACTTCAGAAAACTGACTTGTTGCTAGAATTTTGGAGTAGGTTGCGCACGCGTATTTCTCTTGGATGATGATTTTGCAACAGTGAGAACTCGAATTTAAAAGAAAATGACCGTATATAATGTTATTTAATATTTTGGAAAAATTATGTTTAGATCAAGGTATGTTATATTATTTTTTGGTTTTAAAAACTAATAAAATTTAAGGTAGTCATCCCGTGTGACTGGTTTAAAAATCAATATCCATAAATTGCTTCTAAATATAGTGTAGAATATGTGGGTAAAGTGATTTTCCGATATTCGGAGTCGTTCGGAAGTTACGCCGTTAAACAGGCCAGGCGTTTGGAGCGTGCTCTCGAGGACTCGATAAGGCAGACCATCGGACCCACAATACTCAATACAAAAGAATGTGTAGAACATTTCGAGAAGAGAATGAGAACGCGACTCCGAATGTTAAAAAAATTATAAAGGAAGTGGTGGAGAAGGAGCTGGAAAACTTACCGATAGATTCATCAACGAGGTCACTAAATTTTACGGTTTGGCCATTGCCGACACGAAAACTTAATGAAAGAGATAAAGGAAACAAATTGGGAAACTTTTTACCACAAATGTTCTATAGACGCAAATCCTCAATATCTAAATTGTCAGCAGGCGAAAACAGCTGGTGCAAATAGCGTAAGGCTGAAGCTAGAGGAGAACTCGATAATTTACACTACGATAAGTCACTTCTGATTACAGAAGTTCAAAAAGTCATCAAACCAGTCTATAAAGATTTATCACAAGATGAACTGTTGGCCAGATCTTTAGGATCACAAACACAAAATAACAATAAATCATTAAAGTCATTGACCTGGACTTTCGCTCCTAAACACCTGCATTCTGGCAAAAGGATTCGATGACATTTTGAAAGTTTTAGTTACAATTAGATGTCAAATTGACCACGTAACTCAAGCTTACGCCCATCGCCGTACTTTTTCAAACTGATGACCACGATATCTCAAGATCTATCAAGCGAATTTCTTCGAAATTTAAATGACTTATTCACTACTCATGTAGACATTTTGCAAATTAGGATAATTCTGATTCATAAAGTCGCTTTTTTTGCATGTTAAAGAAGTTGTGAAAAAACACCAAAATTCACGAAAAAATGTTCAACAAGATGCCAAAAATTTACCTTTCAATATTTATTTAGTAATCCTAGTTCAAAAACTAGTTCATACTTCACAGATTAAAAAGCCGTTTGACTTTTTTGTTTCGGATAAGCAGAGCGCCCGCAATCGTGGTCACCGCAAAACCCTTTTTAAAATAAGTTGCCAAGTTGCCATGTACTTCAGCAATAAACGACGATTTTGGGCTGAAAAAATTGTAAATTGTGCTTAAAATATGGATAAATAGGTGAAAAAAAGTTTGCAGTTGTATGTTTATTTAGTTGGCCAAAAAAATTCCCCAAAAAAGCGAAAAAAAGCTATCACACGAAAAGTTTTAAATTAGTTAAAAATAAGTTAATCTTAGCATACTACTGTACATTGCACTAGCATTTATTATTAAGTACTTGCTCGTTGATTTAATTATTAATTATTACATTTGGTTAGCCCCTATTAAACATTTTATTAATAGTAAGAGAAATATTTATATGAGAAATACAACTGAGATACTGATAAATCACAAAAAAAAATAAAAGGAAGATATAGGTATAAAGATAGACGTCCAAATAATTGAGAACAAAAGCTGTTATAGCAGTTCTAACACAAACTGCAAAAACTAACGGTGACTTAAAATTACTATAACAGATATAGAGAATGTGATACTAAAAATAACGTTAAAACTCTAAAAATACAAATGGGTGCTTGAGATTTATTATCAATAACAATAAAAATTAAAAATGGTTTATTTATTTTACAAAAACAAATACAATCTGCAAATTAGTATTAAATGTGTGAAGCAAAACACAAAAAATACAAGAAGTATAGTATTTATATATAAGAGATTAGCAAACGAAAGTGAGATTTTTTTAAAGGACGGATTTAGAAATGCATACGCAATTTATAGTGTGGAAGGTTAAGATTAAAACTGCTAAATGGTCAATCAAAAAAGAATATGAAGTTTAGTACATTCATCTCAAGTTATTCAAATTTTATGATCTATCTTATTTAATCTTAAATTATTTACATTAATATTTTTACTCATTTATCCTACAAATAATTGAATTAGTGGTACTTATTACAATCTTTATTTTTACCTATTATATTTAAAGTAGGAAAATTCCTTTTTTGGACATTTAGGGTCATTCAAAAGCTTTTTAAAAGCCATGTACCTATCTAAATGCAGCTTTAATGGCTGTCAGATACATAAGTTCAAATTAAAGTATTAAGATGTGATGATGTTTATTTTGTAAATTTCAATGACTCGTCTCTATACGTTTGTACATAGCATATATTAAAGTTTAAATTATTTTTTATTAATACTTTGAAACAAAATATTTACTTTTTATCTTATCTTTATGTTCAAGTTTAAACTACAGCTTAACAGCTTAACGTATAATTAGTACAGCATACAAAAAACAGCGAAAAAGAATGTAGGAGTGTACTAAATTAAAAATATTTATATAATTATATAGTTACTTCTTGTAATTCCTATAATTCAAATTTTGTACAAATGTGTGCCCAAATGGTGTTAATTTCGATATGGTTTTATATATGTCAGCATATGTCTTTTTAAATGTAACAATTTAAAAACATTGCATTGCGTATTTTGAGTAGGATAACTGATACTAATTTGATAACTAAACTTATAACCACTTGTATTAAACATACTGAAAGACGAGATGCGACATAACATCTTTCAGAGACAATTTCATCTCTGTAGAGAACACATTATAAATTTTTTATGTGATCTATCCTAGAAATATTAAGTAATGTTACTACAATAGGAACGGTTTGCACGGCCACAATGTAACACGACAGCCTGTGGGAGTGATCTGTAAACGAAGAGGACTATACTGGCTGAGTTAGATGTTTGTAAGTGAATGTGCGTATAGTGTGCTTGTTGTAATGTTTGAACAACTAAAGTAACGAAATGTACATTAAATTTTATGTGAAGCTGGAACATTCGCCAACGGAAACCAAATGTAATCCACATTCTGGAAAACCAGCAACGAGCAAAATACGATAAAATATTATGTATGTGTTGCAATCGACAAAGATTAGCGACTGATAGTCCGAGAGATAGAAGTTAGAAATTTCAAATACTAAAGTGTGTAAAGTTTTGACAGACAATTTTGGCACGAAACGAGTCACGGCAACATTTGTTCTGCGGTTCTCAGCAGAGAAAAATGCACAACCAATAAACTAAACATTTGATGTCTTTTAAAAAATTTTAAAAAATATTGCACTTTGAGTGCCTTTTCAATTAATCTCTACTGATTTTTAAGGTAACCTTTCAGTTATTTAGATACTAGTTTGCAATGTTTATTATATAAAAATTTAAATGGCGATGCGCACAATAATAATGTCAATTCTATAACATTGTCAATAGCTGGCATACTAGTATTTGTACATAGAGACCAGTCTTTTAAGTTAAGTCGTTTGTATGGTATGTCAATTTCTGTCATATTGTAGTTATTGAATTGTAATATTTTACAAAGTATGTTTGTTTGGTCTAAGAATAATACATAGAAGAGCAAATGGAAATTATGCTATACATATATAGGGATCGTATAAATAATGTAGTCGGCAAACATGGCATTCTACTGTTAAGTAATTTCTGTACAATTTACATTTTTGACTGCAGTTATCTTGATCCCAAGAAAAAAAGTTTACATTGTTTAAGCCGACAAAGCCCTCATCTATGCGGAGAAAAAATCATTCTCTTATCAAAAGTATGTCTAAAACATTCGGTTAATAAAAATTTAAACAATATCAATATTTAAATCTGGATTGAGGAGTTTCGCTTTATTGCTATCAAAGACTATCCTCTACTCAATGTAATAATTAGCATAAAAAATAGCAAAAAGGATATAAAAGACAACATATCTGACAAAATGTTTTAACTGTAAACAATAAAACAAAAAGCTGTTTTTAAAGTCTTTTTCGATTAACCTGGTGTTATTCTTTGACTACTAAAGTTCATCTAAATTACATATATCAAACATTATCACTTGGATTCTCAGCTACTATATTTGAATATGCACTTTATATATTTTTATAGTTTGACTCTTTATAAATAAAAAAATCTATGCACGATTGCTTCAAATTGCAAAAATTTGTTAAGTTACTGTAATTTAAATTAAATTCCTGTAATATTTGTACCTCACACTGGCGGTATTTCGTCAACATAATAATTTTTATAGCTATCATTAAAAATTTATTAAAGTTGGTACCGTCTTTTCTTTACAAAACTCGGTCATGTAACTATTAAAAAAGGAATGGTCCATTAAAATATAATTATTGTACAAGGTGGTTTAAGACTACCTTTTTTACGAAAAAATCAAATTGCTAAACACTTAATTGGGCATGTCACTCTCTCCCCCCAGAGTCAACATGTATTTTTCAACGTTTTGGAAGTATCCTGATGCTCTCTTGATTGTTGGCGTATCCACTTCAGTCTGGATGACGGCGTCATTGTTTGCAAACCGCATGCCTTGTAAGACTGATTTGACTCTTCCGAACAGTCTTCCGAAAAATCATTTAGAACCAAATCGGGAATGTCAGGCGGATGTGGCAAAAGGTTTTATTTCAATTTCTGGATGAGTTGTTTTTGTCGTATGGGATCGTGCATTGTCTTGAAGGAAGGATACTCGCTTTCCATCTTTTCCTTCACGTCTGTTGCAAGGAGGTAATAAGCTGCATTGACTGTTTTGGCATCCGTCAGAAAGTATACATGAATAACTCCCTACCAGTCCCAGAAGAACGTTGCCATCACTTTTCCTATCGAACGACTTTTCTACGCTCTCATGGGTTTGTGAGAACTGGTATCACTCGCAGGATGACTCGAAAATAAAGTACTGCACCCACGTTTTATCGATGGTCACTGTAAACTTCAAAAATGCATCATCTTTATCTTCAAACTGTCATATTTGAACCACTTTATAATATGCTTGTTTTACATAAAAAATTCTAAAATGTTAAAAGATATCAGAAACATAGGCTTGTTATTTTCATGACTTATTTTTTGAGTTAGCGTGATTATCAGTAGCAAAATAGAAAGTGTAACAAGGTTGGATATGTTATATTACAAGATACCTCTTGTTGCTAGGTATCAAGAAGTAAGAGTGTCTTCTGTACTCATACCGGGTAGTCACAAGTTGTTGCAATGATCAGATGTTCAATCAAAGTTCCCGACTATATTTAAAAACGTGATAAAAAAGAAGCTTAGTTTAAAGGCACCCAAACGACAGAAAAATTGAACAATTTTGTTACAGCTCAGAGAATATTCCTAGCTGTTTCCATATCGACCTCAAAATCGTTGTGGAAACTATTATGTGGATCTTGAAAAATCATAGTCTATAATGACTCATCAGTATATATCAGTGTGTATCTTGTTAGACATACCTAGGCCATAGCTACTCTTAAAAACTTTTAAATTCAAATTTGTATATTTTCCTAATCAGAACAAAGAGCCGGTCTTAACATCAAGTATCACACATTAATGAATCTCTCAAAAGATTTTACTGCACCTTTTAAGATAGATTCAAGACTATTAAAAACTCTATATACATGTTACGTACGTTATCTGATAGCTCAACTTTAGGAGATATGAAAATGACACCAAAAACATAGAAACAGTTAGAAAGTGACATCTGAAAATTTACCAGTAAACCAGAAAGGAGAAAAAGCATTCTTTAAATAGTAGCATAATAAAATATTTAATTATCAAACAAATTGTCACAGCTATCATCAATAATTGCATTATTCATTAAGTATATATATATATATATATATACATACACAATACATATACATGCTATTTCTTAGAATAAATGAATCATCTATTATTTAATATTTACTTATAACATTGTTTTTGCTATTTGAGCTAATATTAGGAGTTTCATATATAAATTTTAAAATTACAGAAATGATCCCATAATTACTTAAATCAATTATAATAACAAAAATCTTCTGATATGTTATATAAGCCAAAGCAATAATAATTAAATTTTAATAATGTTTTAGATAGCAAATTGACCTTTCTAGACAAACACCATTACATTTGTTACAAAGTAACTTTTGAGCTCATTTGAGTCTACTTATTTAATGTTAGTGTTTTGCTTATTAAAACACACGCTGTGCATTAATATTGTGATTGTTGGTGCTTTAGTGGAGTGAAATAAAGGTAAAATAAATAAATAAGATAAAATAAAATAAATATATTTCTGTAGCGTTTGCCATCAATCAGCTAGATTAGTTAATTTTTATTTAAAAAATAATGAGCAAATTCCCTGCTTATATTAAGATAGTGTAGTCTTTGTTATTCGACAACTCCTCTTAATGGAGGCTCTTTTTATTACAATACCTAGTGGTAATTGAAAATTTTTTATTTCGATTCTCTTATGTAGTAAATAAGATTAACTTTACCAAAACTTTACCATGGCAAGGGCCACATCTCCGATAAAAAAATGGCAACTTTCTTCTGACCCATTTAGAAGAATTAATATAGGAAGAATTGAATTTTTCTGCTCTATTTACTTATAAAATTCTATATTAGAGAATATTCTCTTTTGGAATCTGCAACAAAATGATATGTTAATTTATTTACAACGATCGAATAAATTAATAATAAAGTCTTGTTTTGTTTTTATTTGATAATATTTTGGTTAGATTAAATAAAAACATTTTCACAAGAAACTTTCAAAGAAAATTTCTATAGCTATACAACGTTGTAGACCACCAACGTCTGTTAAATATTTCAAAAAATAAAAATCTGAACACCTAAGGGTTATTAGTTTGATAAGGCTTTTAAACTTTTATAGACCACAATAAACGTAATATACGATTTTTATCATTTTGGTAATATATTGGCGTTTGAGAGCGTACTTAATGCACCAGTATGGACAAGTGAATTGAGGAGCTTGGATATGATGCGATCATACCGGGTTCAATCCTAGGCTCCGATGCTCAGCGGGTAGCTTACTTAGTCACTAAAGATAGTTAGGTACTATCGTCTAAATTGCGTATCTCATTTCAAAAACTATGCCTCCACGCAGGGCATTAGAACCTCATCATTATTAATGATTGCGTGTTCATAACAGAAACATTCGTTCTGCTGTTTAAGGAGGTGACATTCTAGATATATTAATTTACAAAAGTGCAAGCTGTATAATAAAGTTGTCGTTTTGTTTAATCCAAATTCATGTTTTAGCTTTTCTAGATTTCCTGCCTTTTCCAATTTTTTCAGTTAGCATCTTCAACAACAAACTTATTTGTAATTGTGAAATTCAAATCATTCCTAATACCTACTTCCAACACCCAAACCAATATTAACCCTTCCAAGACTGCCAATTTGCAAATAAGTGTGTTAAAACAACTTATAATGTTTAAAATTAAATATCACATAGTTCGAATGCTGCCACATATTCTCCTGAGCACTTTATTGTGGAATTAAGACGATATGTAAAGTAATATTTAAATAAATTAAATTAGGTAATTTTCATTTTATCCTAGGTAATCAAAGTCTTTAAATGCTCCACACACTTCTAGGATAATTTCTTTGAAAATTCTTTAACATTTTAAGTAGTTACTAAAATTGATGTGTGAATTTACGGTGTCAAAAAAGCAAAAAAGCATAGAATTAGTGTACATTTTTTAAGCAAAAAAGGCTTTACGAAATGTGTCCCTTTTAAATATTTTTGGTTTAATTGGTGGTAGATGAAAACGTAAAACAAGTTACATAAATTATAGTAGCATTTTTGTATACTACATTGATAGGTTATCAATTTTGGCATCTACCAACACAGTGGTTTATGTTTTGTTTTTTTCATTACCAAATACGAACTGAAAATGATACAATACGCTAACTCGCAACAAATAGCTTAAGAGGTCTTAAGAGTTCACCAGTGCAATGATAATAATTATATATTTGATAAATGTATTTACAAAAAAACGCGAAAATATACAAGCAGCAGAGATGTTCCATCGACGTATTTTATTAACAAATTTAAAACAATGTTTACTCAATTTATTTAACAAAGTAGCGTGATAATCAATCGTTATATTAAAATGGTTTTATAATGGCTACGTCTTTATGTATGGTTTTAGTGCAATGCAAAAGCGAATGAAATCATAACATTTCTCAATCTTTACCCCAAGAACCTCTAAAAATACTTTACTATGCTATATATCATACCAAGCATTTTGACGGAATATCACATGGAGAAACAGTCATTAGTAAGAAGTACCATAGTACACTACAATATTGCAAGCTACAACAATTTAAATTAGAAAATTCCCTAAAACAATTAAAATTTCGGAAATTTTTTGCCCCCTCCCTTTCTCTAAGGCATAAAATAACGAAAGACATGTAAGAACATATTTCTAAATACTTGGGTCTACTTTCATTACTGGAGTAGACTTTAACTTTAAACATACTATGTGGGGGTCAAAATTAATAACTACCAAAGGCAAGAAATTATTACTCGCCATAAGATAAAAAACAAGATTCCCAAACTTTGAACTTTTATATTTGCAATAAAATATCTCCCTAACTATATAAAAGTTGCACCTAACTACAATCTTTTTTCTGGCCACATATTAGTAATAGTAATGCTCAACACAAGAATGCCCCAACTTAGATTATCCAATATCGAGACTACATAAACAACAATTTATTGCTTAATATTCGTATAACAATCCCAAAGGTCTTGATGGGGAAAGAAATTATTTGCACAATTCAAATACGTGCGTGGCAGGCAAGTCCTTTGTTAATAGAAAGTCAATCTCCTTATGTATCGGACGTTCCCTTAAAAATAAAGGGAATGGTCGCAGAAAAATGAAGAATGAGAACGTAGTGACCAACTACTTGCGGTCTAGTTGACCAATAATAAATTGCAAGACTAATGAATAAACTAAAAGCTAAAATTAGAAGGTATGCAGAACATGTTTAATCCAGAAAGCCGTTAGGAACATTAATAAGTCACAGATATCTATTTCACTATTATGTAATGAGGTAGGACTATAGGTGAAAACAAAATTGTTTGTAGGACATCTTACACTTGTATTTGAACTACACTCAAATCAATAAAATGACATCGTTAAAGGCTCTTCGAACTCTTACTACCCATCAAAGAATTTTCCCCGATGATATATGCAAAAAAATTGCACATTTAAGCAATATAAAAACACCCGGATACGGGACTTAGTACCAGCTGAGGTGTAGAAAAAATTATGCAGAAAAGAATAATTTAATTCTGCAATTAACCTACTAGCTCAAACTACTAAAATTTCCACATATAATCTTTATTCCCAATAGAAATTCCCTATAGAAATAACCTTCTACCGTTCTTGCAGGAGCGAGCGAAGCGAGCGACTGCTCTTATACACTAGTATACACTGGATGAATGCGACAATCTCCGTCAGTCTGTTGCATCTGTAGCACTTTTACTACGAAATCGATCACTATGAAATTTTTCACAATGATAGAACTCGAAGCGAGTGAGGTAACCTGATAAATTGTTTCGAAATCGGACAACAATAATACGTTCGCAATTTTAACAACTCGCTCCTGCAACTTCTCAAACAGCGTGCGAGAACATTACTAATATTATGCTTTTACCTACAATCTCCAAGCTTCTGGAAAAGGTTATGTACAGATGAATAAAACAAAATAAACTACAGAATAGTTGGCTACTTTTACATCAGCTTAGGTACAGTAAACAACGTTCCATCGTACAATAATGTCGTCGGATAATTGACAACATAAGAACAGCCCTGGAACAGAATAAATACTGCACAGCAGCACTTTTTTTTTGGGCTCACTTCCAGGCCTCAAGGGCTTATTGTGCCCACTAACATACACTTAAATCCTAGGACACTCACACACACCCATGGGTTCAGCGAGACTCGAACTCGCGCGCGCCGGCTAGAGGACAGAGCCAACTGGTTGAACCATCTGAGCCACCGCAGCACTTAATGCTAGTCAGGCCTGTGATAAGGTCTGGCATAGAGGTCTCTTATATAAGATCAAAGTACCACATTAGTACTATTAACTTTAATGTTAGCTAACAGGATATTATTTTTAATTCAAGTATAATAGCGAAATATCAAACATTTGCCCCGTAACTCAGAGGTGTCACAGGGATGTATACGTGAACCAATGTTATACATGCTTTAGATGTATGATTTTCTCAACAAACGTAAACAAGAGCTTTTGCTGGTGACAGCAGTTCTAGCCCGTTGGTACAAATCTAGTGATTATTAGTCGTTTTTGCAAGCCTATTAACAATTAAAGTAAATGAACAAAAGTCCACCCATATAGTATTCACGCTAAAATACTCTTCCTGTTTTAGATTTTTACTCAACAATGCCATAATTCCATAGGCCACTGACGTAAAATCATGTAAATACGCAAAAATAAACCCAATATTTAAGAAAATATCTTAGATCATAGGGAAAAGATTGTCACTGTCTTTAGAAAATAATATTTTGAGTTACAAAGCAATAATCAAGTTAATCTAGAATTATGCTATAGAATTATGGGGGTGTTCATGTCATCAAATGTTGATATCATCCAAAGATTCTAATCAAAAAGTCTTAAGAGCATTTGCCGACGCTCCTTGATATGTATTGAACAGACCTTTACATAACGACCTCAAATCCCCTTCGTACATGTAGGCCAATCATTACAAACAAAAGAAATAGGACTTTAGTGATAAAATTATGAACAGGCAACCGATAACGCTGTCATACAGAAGACATGTTCAAAATAAAAAAGTATAGTGTTTTTGAACGTAAAAACTTCTACTGTATAAAATAGTCTTCAAAAAGCGCAGTGCAGGGATGTCTTTAGACAAGAGATTACCTTTTATCATATTGATTAAATGCTAAAAAAATAATTGATAAAAAAAATAATTCTATATGCAAAGTTATTTCCCGAAAAATTTATTTTAGCATTTTCCTCTTTCATTTGACATTTATCAACACACTTGTGGGCTGCAAACGATCGCAATCGGATCAAAACAGCGCGCGCGGCGCTTCCTGCCGGCGCATAATGTGACGTGCTGATGTATAATAGACAGCGCCTCGCGCAGAAAATAGATTAGGTGAATTATATGACAGAAAATGTAAATAAACAGTCCTAAATCAAGCGTGATATTGCGGGGCGGCGGTTCCGGAGGTAACAAGATAATGTGTGCGGTGGAACTAATGACCGGCGAGTCCGGTGATTTATCCTTGGTCCGCCAAGTTCCGGTATCTGTGTTTATACTAACACGACATTTTGATATACACCTAGCCCTTATTAGCCGCAATCCCGCGCTAACTCAATTAGAAACGTTTGAAGCGGCGCGTTTGTTAGATTTACGCCGCAGGCGCTCCCCGGAGGATCGGCCCGGGGCAGGCGAAGACGCAGTGTGCCGATCCGGCGATAAGCGACGATATCGCCAAAATTTGGCTATGCACAACCACGCAATTTATTAGAGCTAAACGCGCTTCGCTCTAATAAATTAAAAAAATGTATTTATGTACATACATTGTTTGTCCGAAAGTATGGATCCATATAATAGAAAGAAAAATTATAAATAATCTACATATTTTGTAACAATGAGAAAAATGAGACAAAAAATACATGATGCTGCAGTGATAATAAAATATAAATAAATTTTGTACATATTTTGACATTGTACCGTAATATTTTCAAGTACATTATTAAAAATCTGTTAATAACGTTGTGATTGATGATTACTAGGGATCAGGACCATGTTCCCTTCCAATAGCAACTCCGGGCCAGATTTGACAACCAAACCGGAATGGATTCGGGTTATATGATAACTACTATACTCAGCCTTTAATTCAGTCATCAAATTTAACAAATTAACTACTTGTTAACACACAAATGGCAATGATGCATTTAAACCAACCAGCATCTAATCAAGCATTGTTTCTGGTACTAGCCAGCAATCCAGCCAAATATCACCTGTACTCGTACCAAATCTTAATCACTCTAAACCTGTCACAACAGTACAACAAGTTAGTGCAAACCATATTTATAGTAACAAAAATTTCAGTACAAATTACAAGACCACTAAAGGTAATATAGCTTGCAATGATAAGTCAATGTGCGATAATGAAATGGAAAGCCAAACTAAACATCCTTAGCAAATGGTAACTAAGAAAAAACAAAACAGCAAGCTTCTACTGAACTTGGTATTCAAATTGAAACAGCAAACAAGTTTAAAACTCTGTCTGAAAACAACCGCAATAAATCTAATGGTAAAAATCCTGTAAAAAGAGAGCCAAAACTTAGCAAATAACAGAATAAGAAACATATACTACTAAAACAACAGCAAACAACGTTGTAAAAATAAACCCAGCTACCCCAGATACTTATAGAAACTGGTTCGCCATGTTCGTGAAGAGGAAATACACCACACAATTCAGTTAAAACAAGATCGAGCTTACTGTATAGATACGAGGCATACATTATTCCGTCCCCTTTTAGCAAATGAAAGAAGAACTTGAAGAAAAAGAAACACAAAGTTTGCTATATTATTAGTGTCAGACACAGCGTTACCAAAGAGCCACTATTCCTATTCTTTAAATTGGAATTCCTATCTCACTTTAAAATCAGAGTAGAACCACCAAAGAATAAAAGCAGAATTGTACAGTGTACAAGACGCCAGGACTGTGGGCACACGAAGACGTACTGTAGGAAATCATTTAAGTGTCTTAAATGTGGAAGACCACATAACACACTGGGCTGTGATAAATAAAAGAGATACGCCAGCAACATGTGCTTTATTCTTTGGAAATCATCCAGAATTACAAAAGATGTAAAGAATATGAAGATCTAATTAAAAAATGGTTCATTAATATCCAACAGACCCAGGCTCAGGTCATTAAAACACTACTCCAACGAATCCAACAGACACAAACCCTACTTATGCCCAAACGGCTGCAGTCCCACCAAAGATCCCATCAAATATCAACGAAACTTACTGAATTCCTCAATGATTTCAAAAACATGTTCAATCAATTGCTCAACCAAAACATTATGACCTTAACCATGCTGACAACCATTACCAATAAATTGACTCAATAATGGCTACTTTACTCAGAATTGCAGAATGGAATGCAAATGGTTTATCTAACCATATATAAGAACTCACTTTTTTTTCTTAATAATAAAATTAACATCCTCCTAATTGCTGAAAGTCACTCAACAGAAGGGGCTGCTCTCAAAATACCATACTACTCCATATATTATGCCAATCACCCTGACGTTAGGTCTGTTATCATAATCAGGTCCGTACTAAAGCACCACCTACTACAATCTTACATTATTAATAAAATACAAAGCACGCCATGCTAGAATCTAGGATAAATAAGACCATGAGTTGTTTCAACAACTTGGCTCACACTTTCTGGTTGCCGGTGATTGTATTACCAAGCGTACAGCTTGCGGATCTAAGATTATTACTTTTAAAGGTATAACATTGCGGCAAGTCGTAGAACGAACAAATCTGAATTCCTATCGAATGGAGAACTAATCTAATTGGCCGACCGATCTAAATAGAACTCCAAATCTGTTAGACTTCGTTTTAACTAAGGGGATGTCTGAAATATATAGTGTCATCGAATCAAATCTTGATCTACATTCTAACCGCAGTCCTCGAATAATGACCCTAAGAACCAGTATTTTATGAAAACAATCCCCACCTAGACTCTGATTTAAAAAAACAAACGAACTGAGACTAATTTCGCCAATATATTAATGACAAAATTATATTAAACATCCGTTTAAAAGATAACGAAGACATCGATCAAGCTGTGCAATATCTAACCACACTAATTCAAAGTAGAAAGTCCACAGATTAGCCCAAGAGAATTACAATATTTTACTTCATATTAAAAAATTTGTCACTAGCAAACGCAGAGCTTGACGAAGATAGCAAATAACTATAAATCCTCTCGACAAGACTTATCTAAATTAAATAACGCACAATCATCATATGGCTATCCAAGAAGCTAAAAACGCATCCTTAGAATACTACCTTGTCACCCTATCTACCGATGACTACTTACTATAGACAGCGACAAAAAAATTTAAGAGACTTATAGTATAGATTCTACCACTAGCAGATGATAGTTGGGCGTGAACAAATACTGAGATACAGAACTACAACGATGATGAAACTGATGACAAAATACAAACATTCTTAAATGATCCCTATTATTTATCCTTACCACTCAAATCTATCTCTTCAGCAGAAGTTTAAAACAAACTAAACCTATTATTATCTATTAAAGTCTCATAAAGCGTTAGGATACGATCCGATAACAGGCAAAGTGCTTAAAACTTGTCCCAGAAAAGCAATTATATAAAACAGCATGCTACGACTATGCTACTATCGCATACTATAAAAATATGATCCTGAAATCTGGAAAACCCCCAATATGTCCAAAATTCTCCTTGCTAGAATTGTAGATGCAACAAACATCAATGACTTAATTTTCAACCACCAGTTTGGATTCAGACAGAACCAATCCACTGTAGCCATAGAATAGTATACAAAATTAAAAAAAGTTTAGAAGCAAAACAAATGTGTAGATCAGCATTTTTAGATATCATGTAAGTCTCTGACTGGATGTGGCATGCCGGCCTAATTTTTCAACTAAAACAACAACTGCCTAGCCAACTATTTTTTATCTTTAAATCATACTTGTTCGGCCGTTTCTTCCAAATCAAACTTGAAGAGTACCGCCCATCTGGCGTACTGGGACCTTTCCTTTACCTGCTATACACTACCGATAATAATAATAATGGTAAGGCACTACGCCCCACGTGGGAGCTCGGCCTGCGAACTGAGAGGTTAAGGCACTCATACGTTCGCTCTCTCTGGCCGGTCGTCGCGCACCATCTCTGATGCGGGGCGATGTGGCAAGCACCGCGCCTTAGACGACCGCCATTATTACCCCTTGTTCGAATGAACGCAGGTACTCAATTATTTTTAGTGACTGAGTAGGCCACCCGCCAGGCATCAGGGAGCACCGGGAGTTGAACCCGGGTCCGTCAGCATCGCAGCCCGCCCCTCAATTACGGGACCACGCTGGCTGTCACACTACCGATATACCAGCTATTATACGTTCAGCGAATATATATAATAATAAATCATTATGACACACGCCTAAACCGCCCCTGAAACGCGCCGAAGCTAAGTTACAATGTAGCATTTATAACAATATTTTATATTTATCTTTTTTGCGATAAACAGATGAATAAAAATTTAAAAACTCACTTTTACAATACACACTACGATTAATTGTGAGATACAAATGAAATCTCCACTTCTAAACGTAACCCGTAGCACTAACACATGAGTGTCCACAAATGGGCTAGTGTGTACCTGACTACTGTAATATCCGCATTTTTTTTAAATCGGCCAATAACGGACAGTTATTTAAAATAAGTGGGGATTTTTGACAATTTTATTACTATATGTATTCGCTAAACGTAGTATAGTTAAGATACGCACGGTGCTCCAACCGATCTGAAAAACCCCAACTAAAATAAAAAAACTTTATTAGCATAGAAAAATATAGTCAAAATGCAGAAACAAAACAAATATCAGATAAAAACACTGGAATAACTCTATTCACCGGGAATCAACAGGTAAACAACAATAATACTTAGTTGCATAACCCTCGATATCAATGACGGCCTGGCACCTGCGAGGCAGAGTCTAGAAAAGTATGGATGAAGGAGAGGGAGATGTTATTACATTCCTCCACGAGTTGGGCATACTTTTCATCTGCATTCTTGGAATTTCTTCCAAACAGACGACACTCCAGCTCTGCCCAGAGGCCCTCGATAATATTCAGGTTAGGGGATTGGCTTGGCCAGTCGAGGAGAGTCGCACGACGGCGAGCGAACCAGTCTTGGACATGCTTCGAACAATAGTTGGAAACATTGTCCTCTTGGAAAATAAAAATAAAATTCTCATACAGATAGCGATCCATAATACCATAGATTTTTCTAAGAAAACCCGTGTCAAGGACGCAGATTACAACCTCAGACCTTGACGCTTTCGCTTCCGTGCGGAATCGTGAGAATCTATTACTTGGGATCGAAACGGGTGCCTTAGTGACGACGAATTCACTGAATTCCGTCCGTTTCGAACAACATGTACTTATTTTGGTCACTCCAGAGCATATTTTCCCACTCTTTCCTTGTCCAATTCTTGTGAGCTGCGTGCCTTCCTGTTCTTTTCCGAAATCATCGGCTTTTTTACCTAGACGACGCCCATTAAGTGCAGCTTGCTGCAGACTATGTCTGATAATACAAAGGTTCTTGTCGACTACCGTGAGACGAGGGTTATTCCGGGACATGCAAATAACGTTCCTGTCAAATAATCTCCAGGTAGTCGTGAGACGACCAGTCTTGGACTTCTTTACAATACCACCTTGGAGCCTTCAGCGTTTCAGAAAATGGGAAATGGTGCTTTTGTGGAGTTTAAACTGTGCTGCAAGCTCACGGAGAGTTTAAACTTAGGCACGACCATTGGCAATTGCCTTCTGGATATCTAGGGATATATTGCGAGAGCCTGGCTCATAACTGATACGACCTTTATTAATTAAAAATGCCAAGGGTGCACGAAATATGATAAAAACCACACAAAATACAAGTTTTTCAAAAGTGAATAAAATGGTGTTTTTTTACTAATTACAATGATTTGCATGCCATTGTTAACAGACGTTTAAAAAGTCGATATATTTTGAGCAGTATTGTACGTATCAGGAAATCAACAACTAACGAATTTGCACCGAAAGAAGCGAGAAAAAAAGATATATTGTCATTCTTTAATAATAATAAAAATAAAATAATTGTTTAGAAAAATAGACAACTTTTTGAAAGTGCAACTTTTTGATAATTTTTGCAAACTCCCTCTTGTAAAGCGAAAATTACGACAGCAAGAAAAATTAAAATTCAAAAAAATCGCTGAGAAATAAGCTGAAAAATGCCCATCGTTTGCGCTCGCGCAAAAAAGAGGTCCTACCTCAATGCACACAGCCTCTATATTTTTGTATTTCTTATTATAGTGTATGATTTCTATCTCACAAGACTTACTGGTTAAACTTAAAAGGTTCACATTAATCGGTCTAACAGTTTTTTTGGCAATTCCTTAATGGACCATTTTGCGGACCGAAAAACGTTTATGATCCCTTGATTGCTTCCTAGATAATGGTTTTATTATTTTAAAAGTGGTCATCTCGTTTCATTTATGAACATGATATTTATATTTACATGTTTTATTTTTATTTTTGTGTTTTCGAATTTTCTACTTTTAATTAGTGTTCTGACATTCCACTGTGCTATTTTACTAATTTTCTTATTTTTTGTACAGTCGTCTCGTGTTGTCCTCGGAGATCCGAAAGGATTACTGTTTTACCTCAGGAATAAAATTTAATATGGAAAGACATTCCATACGATTTAATTAATATTGTTGGAATTCCTGTTCGAGGAAATGTATTTGAGCAGTAGTTTTCTATTGCTTTCTGTACGATCTTCTACGATGAAAACATTAATATTCTATAGTGTTGATTACCGCTCGTACTGTAATCCTGGTTCAGGAAGCTGACTAGATACCATCAACCGGGGCCAGATAAACCCAGGTCTTTTAACGATATTGTTACTCCTCCCTCTTCTCCTTTTATCCTAGTTTGGGACAAGCGATAAGTTAGCTTAAATTATACCCATAGTAGCCAAATCCTGGTTTCTATCGGCGGAGTTTTTGGAAAATATTAACTGAATATAAATATATCTTCAATTAAACAAATTTTCTGAAATCAATCGCATTGCTTTTCGGACGTACCTTATATAACAATCATTATCCAACAAATAAAAGAAATGTAGGCGTTAGTGTGGTCGCGTAGTTGAGGCACGTAGCCGCGATGCAGATGGATCTAAGTTTATTCCTAGGACTCAAAAGGTTGCTGGGTGACCCATTCAGTTACTAAGGTAATTGAGTAACTGCGTTCATTTCGAACAAAGGATAATAATGTACTTATCTAAAGCGCGGTGATAGCCTTAATCGCTCGGTTCGCAGGCTATTTTGGGGAGTTTGAGCCTCAGCATTATTAAATAAGCTTTAAACAGTTTTTTAACGATCAATATGATCTCAAGATTTAGACTTGATTGTCTTAGTATCAAATGCAGATGAGCGTGTTGAACCAAATCGTCGTTTTCGCCGTTTGGAGCTCACGTATGATGAAAGCAAGAAAAACCAAAAAAATTGCATTTTTCTTCTTGACTTGACTGAACATTTTTGAATGTTACAGGATGACTTCCATTTTTTATTCAGTATTATATGTCTCTTTTTTGTTGGTTGCATTACAAAAGTTGGGAAGAAACCAAAATAGCCAAACTGTGGGCTGTCGTCGAAATTCTGTAGAAGTGTTTTATAATCTTGTTTGGAGAGAGTATCCTGATCTCCAATTTATGAATGTATTTATGAAGCTGTAGCTAAATACTGAAAATTTGTAAAAGTCATTTGATCTCTTTTTTGCTTTATATTATTATATTTTAAATATCTAATTCTGATACCACTTGATTATAAGTAGACAATTTCTTAACAATAGCTGTATTGTCTAATGGATCCTTTGACAATTGGAGAATACATACATTTTATATTTTTATTTACTACAATAAACATATCCAGCTTTTTTGGATTTAAAATTTAAAAAAAAATTAATTCATACTTCTTAATCTATGCTACTGCTTGGCAGTTTTTGCGTTTTGCCCAACTATCAATTAGGATACAACAATTATTAAAATTGTTGCAATTACTTATTTAGAGGCTCATGGACATAAATTTGAAATTCTTTCAGATTGTATTGCCGGAAAGCCGAAAGGCTATCTTATACATATGCATAATCTTTTATTAACTTCACATAATCAACATCCTACAATTCTAAACAAAATAAACCGAGAATAAGATCGATCCCTTTGCGCCAGAAAATCTCTCTCAAAAGTTATTTCGTGGTTTTCCTACAAAAAAAACCCAAGTTTACGATGTAGCCAAGAAGTACAGGGAATCTGACGGCCAGAAGGAGGTGACTGATGGTAAAGCAGCTTATGCCAAGCGATCTATCTTAACAGAAGTGATTAATTCGTTCGCGAATTAAAAAGAAAATGTATCAGGATTTTGAGCAGAGTATGACAGCCTGTTCAAAGAAATAAACGTAACGAAGTCGACAAACAATTCGGCAATGCAACAAAACCTGCACTATAAGTCTTTCGTGTAAAAACAAAATGGGCAGGAAGTTAAAGACCCAAGTACTGCTGGCCTCCTGAGGTTCCTTTAGAACAAAAAGAACTATATCCAGGGCAAAAATGATGGTTAGATCTGCCAAGACGTACCCACCGATATGTGACCCAAGCATGGGTATAAAATTTATATTACCAATGATTTTCCGACTTTTTAACCACTCTTCAGCCTCGATTATAATCCGGCTGGCTACTACATGTAGAGCGTAGTCGAACACTGAGTACATTTTAAGTGCCCTCGTCATGGAAGTAATGACACATATGGACAACGAGGAAGTTGTGTCGATCTGAAGTTTATGTCCCAATTAGAGAAACTCGTAGCTGCTGGGGGGGGGGCTACATATAATAATAATTCTCAATGCCATTTACGTGAATTGTGCTAAGCTTCGCGTAAACATATATAATTTTTTTTATATTTTAATGTTAGTTTCCTTGTTTACTTATTTTTCGAATTTACATTGACAGCCGCCGCTTGTAGACGTGGCTAGATTTAAAGGAGGTGTTTCCAGACGGGAATTTCTAGACGTTTTTCAGTCCCTTCTGGTAGATTCCAAATAGGCATAAATATCGCGTGGCGAGGCAGTCGCAGGGAACTCAAGTGTTGAAAAGTGTATGAGTGCAACATAAATAGTGCTACAGATAAATATAGTATTAATTTTACGTTATTAATTGTATGTGTTGTGCACATAAATATTACTAAGTAATTTTGTTTAATTTTGAAAATAAATAAGAAAGTAAGTAAATTTGTACGTATTGTTCACTATTGCGGAAATCTAAAACGTTACAGTACATGAGACAATTAATATTTTGTTATATTATATTAATATTTTAAGGTCAGTGCATAGAATTATTGGGTATGATGAGGTGCAGATATCATTTCTGTAAAATTATTTACACAATTACTATTTAATTTGTAATACATTTGATAATTCTTAAAAATAAACAAATAATTATCTTAAAAATAAAAAGGTATTCTGAATGAAATTTGTTATAAGGCAACAATTGCTTACACGCTATAGAAATAGCTTTATAAAGTTTCAGATTCTTGGCAGCAAAATGAAACTCCAGTTGTTTCGTACTAATGAAACAAATAAAGGCGAGAGTTCAAAGGTTGTGCGTTAACATTTGATTAAACTAGAACAATACTTAGTTGAGAAAAAAAATACAAAAACTTTTTAGCTAGCTTTATATTGCTTGATGGTAGGAGGCAAAACTGATTAATGGAAAATACTTTGTCATTCCTTATACGTAAGATTTTTTGAGCTTTGTTAATATAGTCATTCAACCGTTTCTTCAAATATTCAAATAATTCAAAGAGTAAAAGAGTATTTCAAAATAGTATTTGGATATTAAAAAGGGGTATCCTAAAATTTAAATTATTCCAACTGTTTGAATTATTATCTTGCTCAGGTATTTTAGTTTTTCTGTTTATTTAAATTTATTTTAATATTAAAATATTTCTATTATCTGAATATTTTATATTTACACAAATTACAATTGCTAGTGATGATGTACCCCAATAATAATCTTAATCTTAATATAAGATACGCCTGGAACGTAACGAGAATAATTTTCTTGGTCAAAGCAGAATGTCGGGAACCGAAGCCTTCGAGCCTAAGGGTTTGTGAGGGATGTCAAATAAATGGTCTGACCCATTTCGTTTGCCTTTAAGTCTTTACACGCAATAAATAAAGACGCTTGCTATTATACAAAAAGTTTGCGGGAAGGATGCTTTATAGAATCTTAGGGTGTTTACGTGGCATAAAACGTTCAGAAAAGAAAAAGAAACGTTGAAAATAAACAACGCATAAGGCATCTATTACTGTCTCGCACTTTGAACTGTGTGGTTAAGGTAAAAGTGGTTTTGGATTTTGTCCGACGTCTAAGTGCTGGATTGGTAGTAGATGAAGTGAGACGTTCAAAATTCCTTGTACATAAAATCGTTACGACCGAATTGCAGATGCGGAACCGTGTACGTATTTCTTGTGAACTGAAATCCAGCTTAAAAGGACTACATTTTTATACTGTTAAAAATATAAATACTGCTGTGACGAAGGCTCTGAAGCATATTCTAGTTTAAAATCTCTGCATTCTTCGTCAAACCACTCTTTTGGTTTGTTGTTTTCCATGGAACCCAAATATTCTATCTGCTGTTTTTGGTACTACTGTCTTTATATTGTTCCATTTGTTTCTATCTCCGCCTCTCCTTGTTTTTCTAATTTTTTTCTATTGCTATGTTGAATTATTTCCTTGTTTCTTTTGATTTTAGTTTTTTGTATTTCAGACTTTTCTTCTTTTGCCATTTTCCGTATTTTTTAGTATCTTCTTTATTTCTATTATTACAGTATGTGGTCTGTATGTCTGGAGCGTTGGCTCCTCTGCATGATCTTACATTTTGTTCAATGCTTGCTCATTTTCTTAAAATTAGTACTTAGTCTATTTGGTTCTCATATGTTTTCTCGGGTATCATCCGGGTGATTTTGTGTTTTATGTATAAATTTCATACTCACAATGTATGTATTTGTCATTGAAGTTAGGGTGCATAGTCTTGTTCTATTATCATTCGTGGCTTTGTGGTTGTTTTTTCCCTGTTACCTCTGCATTTTTCTCTTTTTTCAATCTTACAATTAGCACTTAAGTCTTTTATTATTATTAACGTATCGTTTCTAGGTACTTCTTCACAGATTGTCTTTATTTTTTAATAAAATTCCAACTTCTCTTCGTTACTTGCTTCTTCAGTGATATTCTTCCATTTATTGCTTTGAAGAGCAATCGTATATATGTTAAAACTAGGTTAGAATATATAGACGAAACCTTAATGGATGCTTCGTCTTCATGTCTTTCAATTGTTTATAGTATGCCAAACCAACTACTGAATGTCATCAGACAGATTTATTACTTGCTTTGAAGTGTATTATTTTGTCTCTGTTTTTTCCTTGGACCATAAATCCCGTTCTATTTCTACCCCTTTTCTTTTCTGCAGCGTAAAATAGTGTAAAATCTTTCTTTGCAACTTCTTCTTTGTCTTTTAATCTTATTTTTGGATCGCCTAAATGTTGACTTTTATCTCTCCATCTTCCCTAATATATGTACTGTATTTTCCTTATTGGCAATATGGTTTGGATATTCTATGTTCCAATTTTGATTAAGTTTTCTTTTCTCCTTTTACGTTTTTCCTTTTTGTCA
This sequence comes from Sinelater perroti, assembly GCA_036346155.1. Classification (NCBI taxonomy): domain Eukaryota; kingdom Metazoa; phylum Arthropoda; class Insecta; order Coleoptera; family Elateridae; genus Sinelater; species Sinelater perroti. The sequence continues at coordinate 16,376,143 of JARFIY010000143.1, forward strand.
TTTTTACCTTTCGTTTTCTTATTCTCCATTTTTATTGTTTTACTTGTTTTCTTTAGTTCTGTCTGGTTTTGCTTTTTCCGTTTACATTCTGTTGTCGTCCTTTTTGTTTCCGCATGGCCTTCAGTTTTTAATAGTGTTTTGGATCCTTGTTGTTTTTGTTATATTTTTCAGAATTACGTTTAATGTTTCCTTTTCAGACACTGGGAAAACATATGTGTTGTTGAATTTCTGCTCATCTTTCTTCTTTCCTTTTCTTCTATAGGGTGCCAACATCGTCTGTGTCCGGTTATTCTTTTTCTTTTGGGGATTTTTTCCTTCTTCGTTTGGCGATCTTCCTCTTTCCTTATTGTTCGCCCTTTTTTTCTTTTTTCAGGCGCATTCTCTTTATTTCCATTTATTATTAACCTATCTCTTATTATTATTGCTTTTACACCTTTTCTCTTGGCCTCTATTTTATGAGATATTAATTTTTTTAGATGTTCTTCTTCTTTTCCATTTTTTTGAATCTTGTTGTATTTTCTTTTTTCGCCCCTATTCTATTTATAAAGTCTATATATTAATTTGTGATAGTCACTCCGATTTTTTCTATTATATCTTTCAATATTTTTTATTTATCCACACATCTTCTTTGCTTTCTTCGGGGATTCCAAACATTATAATATTCTTTGTCCTCGTCTCGTTTTCTAATATTTATGTTCTTACTTGATGGTTGCTTATGATTTCCTCTAGCTTTTTAATTTTATCCTTTTGTTGTTTTGAGTTGATGTTCTTTTCCATGCTTATCAATTTGTTCATAACGTCCAATAACGTTACTTCTTTGCTTTCCTCTGTTTTTCCTACATTTTCCTCTATTGTATGTGTTGTATTTGCTTTTAAGTAAGTTTGGCTCAGCTTACATTCCTTTGCGTTTATTTTTGCGTCTTTTCGTATGCCTAAATTTCCAAATTTGCAGGTTTCTTAATTTCTTTGTGTTGGCGTTCCTGACTGCCGCGCTTTTTATTTGTGTGCATTTGTTTGTTTATATATTTTTTTCTTTTTATTTTTTTTAATTACTTCTCTGATTTGAGGTAGGTATTACTTAATGTTATTTAATTATAATATTCTATGTTATCTATATTCCGTTTTCCTGTAATTCACTTTTTATTTAAAATACTTTGTAGTACTTTATTCAACTTATTAGTTCACTGCTACTAACAGTTGACATTCTAAAATACCATCCACCCTAAAACCTAGATACAGTACAGTCATATCGACAGTATTGTTAATTTTATTTCTAATAATAACTATGTTATTTAAATTCTCCGTTTTTGAAGGTGATTATAACAGATGCCAATATAAGCCATTACATGATAAAAGAATGATAACTGAAATATGTAATATTTGCATAATTGGTGTTACAGAAATGCAGATTGTTGAATTTCCAAAAGCTTTCCCTCATTCAATCCTAGTCCGCCGTATTATGAGTAATGCGAAATTACCTTATGCTGTAATTAAAAATAATATGTCTTTAAGTAGCAGCGCCATCTAACCACTTTTCTTCTCCTCCAACTTCTACTCTGTCCAACTAACAAATTTTCTAACTCCTTTAAATGCTATAAAACCTGAAATCTACCAAAAACAACGACCATTGACCACCTAACAGCAATTTCTAAAACCAACCATTCCGCAGCTCTGGAAATTACTGTTAATACAAGAATCCAAACTTGTGTTTTATTCCTTGAAACGTGTAAATCCACCCAAACTGCTAAATATTCACTTCTATTTTAAATGTCTGTTAATTTGTTTTCCACGACTACTCCTCATTACTACAATTATTAAATTAGGTAACCATTTTTTTTCAAACTGTATTTTATATAATATTCATCAATCACATTATAGATTACATTCATATCAAATATGTGACGATATTTTAATCCCTTAAATAAAAACATAAACTGCAAATTTTGCACCACAACTTTCAATGCAATAAATAGCTTTCAATTGGATGGAGAACAGTTTGCAAAAATTCGCAGAAACCTATGAAGATTCCTAAGTTGCTTTAGCTAACGCTTGTTTTATTCGTAGTGTATAATCCACATTTTTACTTTTCTAATAGCTGATAATAGATAAAAAATTATAAGAATAAAATATCTTAAGTATGGAAATAGTTTAGCAACTTTTTAATGGATTTTCTAATTTTCTCCACATTAAGGGGAAACACCACTGTAAACACTCGAAACGATTTTTTCACGAATTTTTTTGGGATGGAATGAAGGTGAAAAGAAAAAACCTTTTAAGCATCTCGTTGGCTATATATTGAAATATAAGAAAAAAATTTTTCATTGGAAAATAATTAATAATGGCGACAGCACAATCGTTTTCTGAAGTCGCCCGCGGCACGCAGCATAACTGGTGTAAATTATGATTTGCAAAAAAAAAATTTCTTAACCTACATCAGTATAGCTAGAGAAACACGTAGGGGATTTTCAAAATATTAATTTTTGAATTTTTGGTAAGTGTTTGAAGTAAAAAGTTCAAATTTCAACAAAAAAAAAACGGCCTTTATTTGTTTATAAAAACTGTTTAAATTAATTTATCGAAAAACCCCTAGGGTTTCTCTTAAGAATGTTGTTTTAAATATGTGATTAAAATGTCAAAAGAAAATATTGAAAATTGTTGGAGTTATGCTGCATGCCGTTTTGAAAAATCGTGTTACGATAAAAACGCGTTAAAAGTTTTGAAACGAGTTTTATAAAAAAAATATATGATAAATTTGACTTTAAAATTTTTTGCCGTTAATCTGCGATCCTGGAACCGTACAGCTACCCTTCCACATTAAAATAGTTCTCCTCGTCTCTTTTTCTCGATTATTTAATGTTGGAGCATGCCTCTTTTGCCGCATCAGTCAAAGAATGCTCGGCGTATTTAATGCGCGTAGCATCCAAGCAAAAATTGTATGACTGCACACTGCTATCCATCTCCAGACTTTTCATAATTTGTAAAAAGCTCTTTATACCACCGTTGAAGTTGCATGCAGTAATATTAACAGTAATAATAGTAATAATGGTAAGGCTATACGCCCCGCATGGGAGCATGGTCTGTGAACTGAGAGGTTATCTCTGATGCGGGGCGATGTGGCAAGCACCACGCCTAAGACGACCGCCATTATTACCCCTTGTTCGAGTGAACGCAGGTATTCAATTATTTTTAGTGCCTGAGTAGGCCCCACCCTTCAGACCAGCGAGCACAAGGAATGAACCCGGGTCCGTCAGCATCGCAGCCCGCCCCTCGACCACGGGACCACGCTGGCTTATCTAATACTTTTTTACCACTTGAATACAATTTTGGAGTATACAATTTTGCGTATAGTCTCCCAAGCAACGATTCAGCAACTCGTCTCAGCTCAGTTCTTCGTATATGGGCTTGACGGCTTCAAATACGGTCTCTGAAAGGGAAGACCTTTCGATCAGGTATGTCGTCGCAGGTATAAGTAGCATTAGAGGTGTTCGACACGCTTTGGGAAAAGAGCGAAATTTCAAACAAAATTTTTTTTCATGCATAAAACTTTTTACCTCATATTTTAGAAGGTTCAAAGTATGTTTTAAGTCAACCAAAAAAAAATCGATTTTTTTGAAAATTCTACAGTGGTGTTACCCTTAAGCCATTATTTTTGTTATTGGTATATACACTAAGTTGCCAGAGTTCTAAATGAAAGTTGGTAATTCAAAGTAGTGAAGTAGTTACTAAAAAAATTAGATGCAGCTAAATAATATTTTTAATTGCTAGTTCCTTCGAAGTGACCAGAATAAGCAGCAGCAATAAAAGCTGGAGAAAAATCCGTGATCAAAATAACACAGCTGTTAGAAAAAAGCATAAACGTAATTTGCATAGCGCAAAGTTATACAAACGTAGAGCCTAAAAGAAACTCTTGCTTGACACTTTTCTAGAAAAAACAATGGCAAAGTTGTTCAACAAAGATGTGTATTCAACCAACTAACAAAATGCAATCCCGCCAATTTAGTAAAATTAGCCGTGCAATCAATTAATTTCACTAGGCTTTAACTACGAGGGAGTTAGCATAGTGTCGCAAAGTGCTATTTAGTATGGTAGCAGATCACGTTTAACTTTTTTTTTTAATTTAGCTTTTGTCAGATCAACATTACAGTGTTATATATGACAGGTTTAAGTAGTTAAATATGCGTTCTGAAATTAGACATTGCAAGTAGCAGTATGTAATACATGGAGGCAGGTAATGGTAGCCTCGGAAACTCAAAGGTGGTAGTTGCTAGGTTTCTTCATTTGGGATAAAATCTTGAGGGAGTTATCTCTTCAGTCTGTGATGAATATTACGCTGGCCAAGGTTAAAGTGAGTTGCTCTTTCACATTTGGTAATGTTTGAGAAGAAATCCTAGTAGTCGAGAATATAGTCTTGAATTGCGGCAACACCCAATTCGTGGTGAAATTGTGTGTTTCGGATAAACCATAGAGCGTTCACGGCGATTCGTAGGATCTTATTTTGGAAACGTTGAACTTTGTGTGACGGCTACACAGTTGCCTCTGAATACATTGATATTTTAAGACATGGGCATCTACCTGCTTTTAGTGATAACATTTTTATTAAGAAAAATATTGTATTTGTCGAGGATGACGTCCGCTCTACATTAATACGTACAATTAACGCGCGGAAAGACAAATAACAAATTCGACTTTTGCAATAGTTGGGCAGTCTCCCGACATAAACTCGATTGAAAACTTTTGGAACATTGTGCAACAAAATATGGCCACGGTAGCCTAGCAACAAAGCCGAGTTAATAGCAGCGGTGACAGAAACATGGAAGAAAATGGCCGAGAACAGAGACAATTTAATTGATACTATTTCTTAAACGTTAAAAGCATCATGTGATAGTAAGTATGATTTAAATTATAGTTAAATATTTGAGTAAATATTGCATTAATAAAATTTATTGTTTAAATTTTGTATCTGACTATTTTATTCTAATACTCTAGTGTAAATTGGGGGTGTAGGGGGTCGCCGAGGGGTAGTACCTCTAGTTCTGAGATTGTCGGACTTTAGAGTCATTTCAGGGCATTGGTCCTCCGGCGATCCCAACTCTCACTTATGGCTCCAAGTGCCACACCCTGGTAACGGTGTCGACACACAGGCGAAACTAAGTGAAGGGTCACAGAAAGCAACTTCCACATATTGGATTTAATGGTTTTAGTGATAATGAAAGTGAGCAGAAGCGCTTTCATAACTACATGAAGGGGGAGATAAGAAATATCAGTACTGCTTCATAGTAGACATCAATGGGCGACGACAAAAATATGTCACCATCGGCCACTGAACTGCGATGTGTAAAAGGCAAGGGAAAACCAACACATTAATTCCCAAGAACAATCATCAAACATCATGACAGACAAAATCAAGAATGGCCCCGAGTACCGGCGCCTCTTCAATAAGGCAGGGGTGCGAAGAATCTCCGGATCTGTGATGGTGAACAAGGACACCAACAAACTGAAAATGCTTAGGAAATCAAATACTATTAGAATTGGTACCTGGAATGTCAGAAGCGCTTTTGAGGGGGGGGGGGGAATCCATAATATTGTTCAAGAAACAACTAGACTAAAGGTAGACATCATGGGGATCAGCAAAATGCGATGGCCGGGTTCAGGAAATTGTAATATATTGAATTATGTTGTGTACTACTCTGGCAACGATGACGACCAACACTATAATGGTGTAGGAATAATAGTAACTAAGGAAATTAACGACTCTGTCAAAAAAGTAATAACGCACTCAGATAGAATTATAATGATACAAATAGAAGTTAACCCATTTAACTTAAACGTTATCCAAGTGTACGCTCCAACTGCGAATAGCGAAGATGAGGAAATAGAAGATATATATGAACAGCTTAGAAAGGTCTTAAAATATACGAAATCTAATGACATAACTCTCATAATAGGGGATTTTAACGCGAAATTTGGAAGTCAAAGAAAAGATAACATAATTGGACAGTTCGGATTAGGATCTAGAAATGAAAGAGGAGATAGATTCATACAGTTTTGCCGAGAGGAAGAACTTGTAGTGATGAACACCATGTTCAAGCTCCCACACAGAAGAATATATACATGGAAGGCTCCAGGTGATACGAAAGAAAAATAATACGAAACCAAATTGACTATATCACTATTAATCACCGTTTCCGCAATTGATAAAATCAACAAACTTATCCGGAGCAGATGTCGGATCAGACCATAATCCGGTAATATGTAAATGTAAACTAAAACTTAAAAGGGTTACGAGAAAAACTAATGAAAACAACATAATATAAGGGCTCTTTGTGAAGAAGATGTTAAAGAACAAGTTCGAAAATCGTTGGAGGAGAAATTTAAAAATGAAAATTATACTACCACTGGATTTAGTAACAAAAACAACTCAACAAAGGAAGTAATAGAAGAGAGGTGGAACGCTATCAAACAAAATCTGCAAAGTATTATAAAAGAATACGTTCCACAAAAACGAAGAGAGAAGAAAAATGAGTGGATGACAGAAGACATTTTAAAATTAATGGACGAAAGGAGATTAATGAAAAATAAAGATATGAACAAATACAGAGATACAACGACAGGTACGAGGTGAGATAAGAAAGGCAAAAGAAAAATGGTTGAAAGATAAATGCCAAGAAATAGAACAGCTAGAAAACAAACACGACAGCTTTAATATGCATCGAAAAATAAAAGAAGCTGCTGGAATATTTAGAAGAAAAACAACGAACAGACTAATAGATAATACAGGACAGGAAATAACAGACATAAGCGAAAAATTAAAAACCTGGAAAGAATACATCGAAAAGTTATTTGCAGACGACCGTCCAGAAAAACACGAAATAAAAGAGGCTAAAACCGGACCTCCTATAACAAAAGATGAAGTTAAGAAAACAATAGAAAAGGCGAAAACCCGGAAAGCAACGGGCCCAGACGAGATACCCACTGAAATTTTAAAACTCCTAAATGAAGATGGAATAAATGCACTTACTAGGTTATTCAATCTAACATACGACACTGGAGAGATCTCGACGGACTGGACTAAGTCGACTTTTATAACCATACCAAAGAAAACAACACCGAGACAATGCGAAGACTATAGAACGATAAGTCTGATGAACTGTGCCCTTAAGATCTTCTTGAAACTTATATACGCCAGGATCTATCAACAATGCGAATCAAAATTGACTGAAACCCAATTCGGGTTTAGAAATGCGTTGGGAACAAGAGAAGCACTATTTGCCTTAAATGTATTGATCCAAAGATGTAGGGACGTAAACTGTGACGTACACTTATGTTTTATAGACTTCAGCAAAGCATTTGACAAAGTAAAACATCATGAACTACTAAAAATATTAGAGAAAACCGGGATAGACGACAAAAATACTAGAATAATAGCCAACCTATACTGGAGTCAAAACGCGAATGTAAAAATAGAAGATAATACCACCGAAGGAATTCAAATCCTTAGAGGGGTTCGCCAAGGATGCGTGCTTTCACCGACTCTGTTTAATATTTACTCGGAAGAGATGTTCAAAGAAGCATTAGATGATGTGAATGAAGGTATATTAATTAATGGTGAACTAATCAACAACATCAGATACGCAGATGACTCTGTAATATTGGCAAGAAACGTAGAAGGTCTACAATTATTAATGGAAAGAATACATATAACATGTCAGAAATACGGAATCACCCTCAACACAAGCAAGACAAAATACATGACAATAACTAAGAACATTACGCTACCAGCAACAGTATATATTAATAATACTGAGATAGAAAGGACTAGCAAATACACATATCTGGGAAACAATATAAACGAACAATGGGACCACTCGACATAAATAAGAACAAGAATAGATAAAGCAAGAGCCGCATTCATCCAAATGAAAAAAGTTTTGATCGGTAGAGACCTAAGCCTGCAAACCAAGATTAGAATCCTGAGATGCTATATTTTCTCGACGCTACTATACGGAGCTGAGTCATGGACTTTAACAAAAGCATCAGAGAAGAAACTGGAATCATTTGAAATGTGGACCTACCGACGTATCTTGGGAATACCATGGACAGAGCATATCACTAACAAAGAAGTTATGGAACGAATTGATAAAAAAACAGAAATCCTAATAACAATAAAATCTCGCAAGCTAGAATATCTAGGACACATAATGAGAAACACAAAGAGATATAGAATCTTGCAACTCATTTTAGAAGGAAAAGTGATGGGAAGAAGAGGCCCAGGAAGGAGGAGCATATCTTGGCTAAAGAACTTGCGGCAATGGTTCGATATGTCCACGGTACAATTATTCCGGAAAGCAGTAGACAAAGTAAAAATTGCATTGATGATAGCTAACATCCGGAACGGATAAAGCACGGGAAGAAGAAGAAGAAGAAGTGTAAATTGCCTTCCTAATTACAATACAACTACGTTTTTTATAAATCCTATTGGTTTATAGCGATCCAAAAAGATAAACAATAATTTATAATATATTGTTACGCCATAGCACAATGTTTTTCATACTATCTTTACTTACAATAATAAGAGTGCACTGAGACTAACAGTATCAAACAAAATATTTTTTAACATAATACTAACATCTAAGGTTTCGAAGGAACAAATACATTGTTATGCACCCGTGCTATATTTGACTATATAATACAAATATATCGCTATAACATTACTGGATGTGCGTTTTATCAGTTTTTTTACCCTTTGCTAAAATGAACCTCTATAGGCAGCAATAGCGCTTGAAGTTAAAAGATCTGTATAGAGTAGAAGATTATTAGACACATACCACACAAAATTAAATCGTTTTTGTTAGAACATTTAAATAAGAATAAAATATTTGATTTACTATAGTTATACTAATCTGTACAATATTCAAATGAAGTATACGAACATTTATCATAAAGATTAAAGACTTATAATATATGTCAAAGGACAGTGCAGTATCCAGACGGCGGTTTCGATGATGAATAGGAGCGGACAACTGATTAAACGGATTTGAAGTAATGTCAGCCTTCAGCCCTTATTAAAGTGCACCGCCCCACGCAATAGTAGATACACAGTTGCAGGGGCTCCTCTCCGGTTGAAGAATGCCTCCGTTTGCGACTAACGTGGCGGGGAAACAATTTAATTTATAAATTAAAACGCGTTTTACAGAATTAATATCATACCGAAACAAAGCGAAAACGCAAATTACTCGCGAACAACAATGATTAAATTATTAATTAAATTCTTGAAGTTTGTATAAATTTTTAATTTACGGCACCACGCGGTGTAGTTGCGCTTTCTTCGCGATTCTTGCTAACTAATAATCGCCGCAAAACGAAACACAAAAGTGCTATAAAACGTGAATTCATGATTGTGTATTTTACAATTGGGGGCTGGTATGCCTGGAATTACTCCTGGAATTGGCTTTTCTAATTTAACCCATCCAATAAAGGGTTGCGATATTGTCCCCGCACCCTCGCAACTGCTTATATTGCTTGTTTTACGATATTTAATCTTGGTTTACACGAAACAAACTCATTGGAACGCTTTAATTAAGTATTACGCTGCGAAATGTTTTCAATAGGAGCGCGAAAACATTTTTGCCGTTTTTCGGGGCGCCCCGCACGCGAAATATGCCTTTAATCGTAACGCAGAACTGAAACGCAAACATAAAACGCTACACAGGTATGTAGGCTTTTACGTTTATAACATTACCAGGTTAATTGATTTCCACTGTGTAAATAGGGCCAAACGGGGTTGATTTTAATATGAAAGCCTTCTCCCGATACGCTCTGCAGGTATTTACGTGGAATTCTTATAATTAACGAATTTTGAAAATAAAATTTTGATTCGTGTACTTGGAATGTGCGAAATCTATTAAAAATGTACGTATGCGTCTTAACATTATCAATAACAAGTTGCAATATTAAATAATTAATTACATAAAAAATTATATTCCGATAAATATGTCAATCATTTTTAGATGAGTTAATGCTAAATTACTAAAAATGTACATTAAGGTGTAGAATACAATATTACATTAATATAAGAATTAGCTTCGATTTGAAACAGTTTAAACACTATAACTAGTACTACCTAATCTTGAGTTAGCGCTAAAATTGCATTATAACTCAGATTAGATCTGATTCATTTACTACTTTGTACGCCGCACTGTATTTTTTGAATTTTTTTTATTCAATTGCATATTTACAATCTACTGTTACAATTGAGTATTAAGTAAATTTTATAACTTTATATACAGGACATCTAGCCATTGCTATTCTCCCGGATAATACATAAATCAATTTTGATTAGGTTGTAAAACAAGGTCCTGTGGTCAGTTCCGCTTAAGTCTTGTTATGACTAATGGTTGGTTTGACAGTTGCTTTACAATATCATTTCCGTGGTCTATTAACTTGAGGTTGTATGCTCTTGCGAGTCTCTGAATTTCTTTTGCAACATGGAATTCTCAGTTTGGTATGGAGAGTATCGTTACTGATGTACCACGGCGCGTCCGCAAGATCGTCGATTGGAATCTCTGCAAGATTTTGGTATGAGATGCCTTTGCACGGCCCCACAGCTGAAACCTATAGGTTCATATGGGCTTCAATATTATTTTGAGTAATAGTAACTTGTTTGATAAGGAAAGTTGGGATCTGTTGCCGATTAACCAATATATTTGTTTGAGCTTTAATTCTAGTTGGCTTTGATATGTGTGTTCCAGGTATGTTTTTTATTAAGGTGCATCTCAAGGTATTTTATTTCCGACTTCATTAGTATGGGGGTGTTATTGAATCTAGTTTGCGTTTATTTGTGAATGTTATTTGTTTGGATTTTTCACTGTTGACCGTTATTCTCCATTTGCTTGTCCATTCTTGGATTATATCAAGGTGTTGTTGTAGGTGCTATCTGTGGTGTTTTGCTGACTGCCAAAATAGCCGTATCGTCCGTAAAGATAGCTATTACAGTATTTTCTGTAATTGGTGAGTTTGAGGTGTATATCAGGTAAAGCACTGGTCCCAATACACTGCCTTGCGGTACTTCGGACGTGATTTGGTGGTAGTAATATTGCATTTCTTATCCGGACTTGGAAGATTCTTTCGTCGAGGCACGATTTTAACACTAAATAGAGCTGGCATGGAAAGTGTGTTTTTTTTAAATTTTATTTAACAGGCCTGTATGACACTTTGTCAAAGGCCTGTTTTACGTCTAGGAATGCAGCCGTGCATACTTTTTTTGTCTTAAGGCTCTACAATATTTGAGTGACGATCCGGTGGCATTGGTGTGTTGTCGAGTGTAATTCTCGGAATCTGAAGTGGTACAACGAGGTAATATGGTTTAGGACTACCATTTCTTTAATTCTTTTCAGTAAAAGCCTTTCAAATACCTTTGACATTAGGAGTAGGAGGCTTCTCGGTCTATAGGAAGAGGGTTGGTCGAATGGTTTTCCTGGCTTGGCAATCATTATGATCAGTGCATATTTCCACTGTATTGGAAATATGTCAGTCTTACAATGGTATGTATATAGTGGTAAGAACTACTAGCGCCTTTCTTGGAAGCTTTTGTAGAGTCTCTCTAACTATAAGAATATAGCCAGGGGCTTTTCGGTTATTTGTGTAATTGATTTCCTGTCAGACTTTAGCTGGTGAGAATGGTGTGATTGGTAGGTGTAGCTGACATGGAGCATCTAGAAAAGATTCAATTTCATGGTCTTCATTATTTCCTTGAGGAAGTGGAGTTGTGAAAACCTTGGCAAAATGTTCGGCAAAAGTGTCTACTTTGTTTTTGTCTGTTCTAGCCGAGCTGTTGTTAGTATTTCCAATTGGTGGGATTGCTACTACTGGTCTTTTGAATTTCTTTGTTGCTTTCCATATTCTATGGTCATCAGGAGAGAGTTTTGAGATATATTCTTTAAAGGATTCGTTACGTGCTCCAGATATTTTTTATGGAGATGGTGAGTAAGTTTGTTATAAAAGGTTTTGTCTTATGTGCTACTAGTTCTCTGCTACTTTTTTCTAGCTTTTGGTTTCTAGGTGATAAGATCTTATATCTGTCGAGGAATGTTGGCTATTTTAGACGAGTTACTTGAAGGTACTGGAGTGGCTTACCACGCAGCATCTTGTATCCTGGTAGTTAGATATTGAGTTGCTTCATCCAGGTCTCAAGGTTCTTCGATTCTAATAGTAAGGCTAATATTTTCTTCCAGATGGTTTGGAAATAGTCTCAATCCGTGTTTTTAATACACAGTTTTATAGGGTTTTCTTTTGTGATTATTGTTGTGCTGATTGGTGATAATAACTGGGGAATGATTTCCGGTTATATTCTGCTCTTGTATATGTGTTAGCTAAGCCACTAGTGATTGCAAAATCAATTAAGTCTGGTATTTTCCTTAAATCATTGGGCCAATGGGCAGGTTCACCAGTTGATAGGTAGTTTTGATTATTATTTTGGAGTGCCCTAAATAGGTTGCGTCCTTTTGGACTAATTAACCTTGAACTCCAGACTGTATGCTTTGCGTTCCAGTCTCCTGCTGCTACGAATTTATTTCCTAGGGACCGTAAGAGTATTCTTAGTACTCTTCTGTTGATATGGCATGCTTGGGCGAGCTATACACTGCCGCAATTGTTAGCGGGTAGAAAAGATCTTGTATTTGTGTGCTTGCACTTTGGATTTTTCAGTTTGATAAAATTCTAATTCACGGTGGGTGATACAGTTTTTAACAGTTACCGCTGGGCCGGCGTAAACTGTTCCATCCATTTTCAGTAATTGTAAGAAGCTTATTATTTCTGGAATGTGGTTTGAAATGCCATCGGCTTTTCATAATGCTATGCGTAGTGAGTTTGCCATTTTTAAGCTATTTTATTTATTACGGTAGAGAGCATGTTCAGTATCATGCTATTTTGACTGATTAATTGCGAAACCATAGTTGTGAACTCTGTTAGGAAATTTGAAAGAATCTCGTTTATATTAATCTGTTGTTCTTGTACTAGTAGGTTGTTGTTTCTTCTTGCTTATGCTTGTAAGTAATTTCTTGGATTTTGTAACGGGACTTGCGTTCCGCTGTTATTGTTTGGATTCTTAGGGGGAGAAAACTCATTTATATTTGAGGAGGCTTATGATCAGCGAGTTTTATTTGGTATTTCTCCGAATGATGCGTTTCTAACTCTCAGTATGTCTTGGTACACTGTGCAATCCTTATGGTTAGCAGGGTAGCTTCCTCCACATAGGGTGCATTTGGTAGGTAAATTTGGTGTTTTCTTACATGTGAAGTATTATGTCCTCCACCGCATTTTACACACGAGAATGGCTTATTGTAGTATGTTTTAGTATGGCTATAGTCCTGGTATTTGGTGCATTGTGGAAAGCATCTTGCCTTTGTCATTACTGATGTCTCTATTTGTTTTTTGACTTGAGTTGTAGGTGGTGCTGAATATGGATTTAATATACATGTTGGCGGGGCAACTGATTGGTTATGGGTTACATACGGGAATTGCATGTTAGTCTGGGTTATTTGTTGAGTATGGTCATTGAAAATTCGGGATATTAAACGTAAACCTGTAATTTTCCGGAGCGGGTAGATTATTTGACATCGAGATTCCTGACAGGACAAAACCACCGCCGTTTCCGAGTGAAAACATAATACGGCCTGAACTAAGAGCTGCTATCAGCGGCCTCGCCGCAAAAACTTGTAAATTACTTACAATTTTTGATTTATATAGTGTGTCTTGTTTTGTTTGCACAATACTTGCACATATTTAAACAGTAGTTTAATCGCGTTTAATTTTTTAATTTTTGATGTGAATTTGTAAGTATTTATTTTTAAATAGTAATTCGCCGAGAGATGGCGTAATTTCAGTGTAAGAAGAGAACGGCAAGAAACGGATAACTGATTCTTAGGCGAGGAAAAAAATACAATTTCTTTTGAATACAACATAGAGTGAAAACAAAGTTCCAAAGTTTTTTTTATATTAATAAACGTTCTAATAAATAAACATATCTCATTATTAATAATAATATTATGCAGGGGGACAGTAAAAATCACATAAACAGTGAAAACTGAGCTAATAAAGAACAAAAACAAAATGTGCTTCTATGAGAATCGAATACCACGGGAGGTTATCAAAAAAAATCAGCATAAAGTCAGGAGTCCGACAAGGTTGTACCTTTCTCTTATTATCGTATACAGAACATGCACAACAAACTTGAGGCGGAAAAAGTTAGTCTAGAAATAAATGGGAGAAAGACAAAAATTCTTACAACAAACAAAGAAAGAATAACCATTACGCTCCGAGAATTTAACACGGAAAAAGTTGACGAGATTTGCTAACTAGACAATATGTTAACCAGTAGCGGGGACACACAGAAAGATATACCAGAAGCACAGCTTCAGAACAAACAGCTAAAGAAAATATTGAATTTAAAAAATACCAGAACCACAACAAAGCTCCATTTTTCAACAAAAATATTAAAATATTGCTTTTGTAAAGTACAGAGACGTAGACTACAAATAAATAAATTGTTAAAAAATTACAAGTATTTGTTAATACATACTTTAGACATATATCTAATAACAAATCATCAGTTTTCGAAAATCTCAAACGAGGAAGGGGTTTAAATCACAATTGGAAAATGAAGATTGGAATGGATATGTTTACAAATGTTTACAAAAAAATCATTACAAAACAAGTTTTAGACTTCAATATACAACGAATGCGTAAAATAGGAAGACCAAGGGATTCTTATCATGGGGATAAGCCAAATATATAGCCTAGAACAAGCATAACTGGAGAAAATCGGTACATAAATTATTAGTAATAACGGACTAGCAATCTTATCATTTACTCAGTCTTGGAAACGCCCTCAGAATGCTCTTTCGTCTTCAAATAATTTTAGGAAAAAGAGGAAGAAGAATAAAGAGAAAATCTGCTAATACAACAAAAAATATGTATTTTTTATTTTTTAATAAAAGTAAATAGCTACGTTTTGGTTTGTAAATAATAATTAATGACTTTTTACGTAATATTTCAGGTAGCTCTTTGCCTACAAATAGTGGGGCTGACCAGGCTCTGATACCGCTCTGATAAGTCTCCATAATTTTGGCAAATAGTTTAGGGCCAAACTGGCTCTAAATACCATACAGGTCTTTGTCATTAGAAGTTCCGAGCTCTTCTGTGGCATAGGCTTGAAATGAGTTTATAGGCCATTTGATTTTGTTGAAAGTTACCACTCTTCTTACAGTCCCCCAGTGTTCCTCTAATGCTGTGTTACCAAGATCAAGGAATATCTGGCTTCTCAAGTCTGAGGGCAACTGTTGTATAATTACAGATTCAGGAAAGTGTATCCGACTGAGTTCTGTCAATGTTTCTTTACCTATTTTGGTGTACTCTCCGGATCCAGATTCCAGAGTGCTAATCAAATTGCAGTGAGTCTTTTGAGAGTAATTTTCGGAGCGTGGCACATGCTGGAGTATTTTCAATCTCCTCACGGTACCTACCTCTTTCTTTTGGCATCTTTCAGTGCTTTGTTATATTCGGTTAGGGATCCCCTGTAGGTATCCCAGTTACCTGATACCTTAGTCCTGATAAACAGTTTTCTTCATGATTGCAAGGTCTTCATTCCACTAGGGTACATTCCTGCTGGAGGCCTTTACAACCAGAGGACAGCTTTCATTGTACGCTGATATGACTGCCTCAGTTAACTGATCCACAGTCATTTCAAGCTCAAGGTTATTATAAACCTTCCTTATCGTACTCGCCAAGTTTTGGTGTAGGTCTACCTTATAGGCTTCCCAGTCCGTTTTATGAGGATTACGGTAGTTTTCTATTACTCGCTGAATCCCAGTAATTTCGAACTTAATGTATCTGTGGTCTGACCAACTCTCCTCATCAGATACTTGCCAGTTTCTAACAATTTTACGTACGAAAGAGGTACCAATTGTTATATCAATTACTTTTCTTCTTCATCTGGTTACGGAAGTTGGTTTGTTACGTTTATTCAATATGTCTAAATTATTTGCCACAGTGAATTGTAAAATTAACTCACTTTTGATGTTTGCGTCGGTGCTGCCCTATGAGAGGTGGTGTGCATTGACATCGCAGCTTGGAAGCTTACGAAAATATTTATAAAAAATCATCAATTACCTAAAGAAAAATAGAATGAATTATCTTGGGATTTACATTAACAGAACAAAAAGTAAGAGAGAGACAAAGATGTTAGCCATTACAACAGTTATAGCAGACAAATAGCAGAAATAGCCTGGACACTTAGATAGATTATGGGATGGTAAGCGGAAGATGGATCAAGTGTTGAACTGACAACATTAAATAATGATAAGAACAAATAGGACTGGAAAAGTACAATGAAACTTTGGGGGGAGCTGCATCCAAAGAGAGGATAAAGATTGAGAAGGGAGTTATAGAAGAGAGAGAGAGAGAGAGAGAGAGAAGCATAGAGAGAAATTTATTGCTGTATAGAAATCGCTTTTGCATTTAAAAATAGCTTGGAAAAAGATTAATGTTTATAAAAATTAAAATATTTAATCTCACTACTTGCAAAAGTAACTGGAATGCAATCAATTCAAAATAACCGATTACTATAGTGGCGTGCGATGTTGTAATTACTATTTTTCGTATCATATGTTATTAATAACTAAGAAAATTTATATAAATAAGTTGTATTTAAGTAAAGGTCTTCATAGCAGAACCAGCTATCCAGAGCACATCCCCGTCTCGGGGATTTCAAACGAGGCTGGATAAGCGCGCGGTGTTGTGTATCCATGCACCTTCACTTTGATTATCAAATTCATTAATTAGTTCCTTCGTTATCTCGGAACTTAAATAAGCCCTTCACATTAAAGAGCAGGTAAAATTTCCTGACAAAGTAGCTGCTTTAAGCGGACTGCCATGCTACGCTTAGGAATTCCTTTGCTACGGGTCAGATTCATTATGCATAAAGGATAAAAGTTTCGAGTAAGTGGGGCGTTAGGCCGAAGTTCGCAGGTTTTCGGCGATTTTTCCGCTGCGCCCGGAGCGGCCTCGATCAATCCGCGTAATTAGGAATCAAAACAAAGTTGGCGGGTGCATCAGGAGCGGCGCAATAAGGGAGAAAACAAAGCGCAAGGAGCGATACAGTAGCCGGAACAACAAAGTATGGAACTTGCAGAAGTAATTACGATGAGTGGTACAGGTGTCGCCGAGCAGAGTGTGTAGAATTACAGCGTAGGGAGTCGTTTACATAAAGCAATTTCCTTGGAACAATATATTGATATCGAAAACATTGTTACCGAATTATGTTTATGACGTTCATTTTCTGTATGATGCAGATATTACGCACGTTCTGTAGCGCTCGCGTTTCTTTATGTACACAAAAAATGTTATTGCTCTGTCAGGTTCTTGACTATAAAAATATTTTCTGATCACATTTACTTTAACGCTATATTGTTTGAATACAAAATAAACAGATGAATTAGAAATATAAATATTTATTAGTACATACTGTTTCTCTCTATTTTTGTTATAAAAATATAAGAATATTCATCAATATCAAATATAACATAATATTAGTAATATTGGTAAAAAACTTTTGACTATACGGATAAAATCAACTTTAATTATTATTTATATGTATATATATTTTTTATATGTATGTTGGTTCTAACATAGTAAGGAATTTTCTATTAGAGATGTGGAGGTTATGTAATTCTTTTATCTGGCAACACTTCGCTTTTTTAATGTCTATAGTAATATAAATAATATATAAAACATATACAGAATCAAACAACGGCTAGTAATTATTCTTTTTTATTTATTAGAACTTGTACCTGTTCAACAATGTACATTGTTATACAAATAGTACTTAACAGAATGAAATAATATGAATGGTAATTAATAACCGATGGAAATAAAACTAAGGTTCACAGTCATTTCGCTTTAAATGTTGCTTGGCACTTGGTTTTCATCACTGCCACTTTCATGTATGTATGTCTTTAGGTAGCTTGCGTTTTAGGCGTGTACGGATATTTCTTTGACCTAGTTTTTGGTTAACTTTGCAATGTGTTGACTGTCATTCGAAGAATTTTATTTTGTAGGGCCTGGATGCGGATGAAATTAGTTTTTGAAGTGCTAGCCCATATTACACACCAGTAAAGAACTAAAGGACGTATTCATGATTTATACAGAAGAGTCATACATTCGATTCTCACAGAAGAATTCCTATTGATGATTGGATAAAGTTGGATTAGTCGTGTATGCCTCTCGTTCAAATTTTACAGTATATGGTATTTCATATAAGCCGAGTATGGAGGTAAATACCAAGATATTTTACGAACTTGTCTGTAGCGTTCTACTGGATGGGGTGGCCGTTAATTGTAATAAGAGATGGATTTTCATTTTTAGAAGTGAAAATATTTTATTGTTACACTTAGAATAACTAAGTGATAAAGTTTCACTGTTTGAACCATTTGCTTAAAATATTGGTGACAACTTGAAGTTCAGCTATAGCTTGTTCTAAATGTTCATTTTTAGTTATCACGACCGTGTTGTCTGCAAACATTGCAAAGTTTGTGCTGGGAGCGGAAATATCGTGCATGTAGGATGTTGAATAGGATGGGGCCCAGTATACTCCCTTGTGGGATCCCTGCCCATATAGTTCTAGTAACTGATAATCTAGTGTATACTTTGACAGCGAAAGTGCGATTTTCAATAAATGAAAATAATACGGATTTGTCATACTCAGGTAATTGAAGATGCGTTATTTTGTATTTTAAATCCTTTATCCAAACGCGGGCGAAGGCTTGTGCTGTATCTAAAAACAAGATGGTAACGTATTGTTTGCTTTTAAAACCTCGTTCAATGGTCTCAGTCATACGCTGTAGTTGGTAGCAAGTGGAATGGCCTTTGAATCCAAATTGAAAAGTGGGGGTTTTATTATTTCTTCGTTAAGACGAAGAGCTTTGAGATTGTTGTTAATAAATTGATGGGTCGGTATCTAGAAATTTCTTTCTTGTCTTTGCTTGGTTTGGGAAATATTAGAATAATTGCACGTTTCCATAAATTCGGAAAGTATCCTGTTTTTAGGCAGGTGTTAAAAGTGCTTGCTAGGTATGCTAGTGCTTCTTTAGACAGCTTTTTCATTATGAGATTCGGTATTTTGTCGCATTCAGGCGAATTATTTATTGGAAGAGTTTTAATTATAGAAGCAAGTTTCCTAAGCGATGTTGGTTTGAAGTTGGCTTCAAGAATTAGTTGATGTCTTTTACGTAATTTATTACTATATTTTTAAATGCTGGGTCTGCGTGATTTTCAGAATTGAATGTTTGTTCCAAGTAGTTTACGAAGGCTTTACATTTTTTTCATCCGAGTTATATGTTTGTGTTCCTGAAGAGATTAAAGGTATTTCGTTTGGTTGGTGCAGAATGCGTTTGGTTGTTTTCCACGAGCCAGGGTCGCTTGGTTCAAGATTGCTAATATGTTATTGATATTTCTCGATTTGGTAGGTGACAACTTTCTTTTTAATACGGTGTGACAGATTATTCGCCATGTGTTTGGTTGAGGGATTCCTTGTTCTCTGCCACTCTCCTCTCCAAGTGCTTTTTTGTTTAACTAGGTCCACTATATGTTTAGGTGCTAAGTGATCGATCTTTACTTTGTGTTTATGAGTAGTTATGGTAGCCGCATTTACACTGTCGGAATTGGTTATGTGTGTGATCATTTGATCGATTTGGTTTGGGGATTGAAGATCTTTCGGATACTTAAGCTGCTGATCGTGGGTAACACTAAAGATGTCCCAGTTTACTAGTCCATTTATTAATCTCTGCCCTGGAATGTGTTTAACAGGCAATAGTATAAATGAGTATGTGGTCTGAATCGAGTTCAGAGAGCACATGTTGAAGATTTGTTTGTTGAAGTTTTTGTGAATGACTATGTCCAGTATGTCCAGTATGTCGTGGTCGTTTGAGTAATGACTAATAAGTGGGTTCGTCTGGGTCTTCAATTTAGAGGACGTAAAATTTATTTCCAGCTGGGTTTGTTGCTCTACATCCCATATCGTATTTTTAGAGTTCAAGTCTGCTATACAAATTGTAGCGTAACTGGTAATGAATATGATAGAGATGTTTTCCTCAAGAAGTTGCTTCTTTAGTTGTTTATAAACGCATACCGCGGTTAAGGTAATACTATTGTTAAGTTTGATTTTGGCTCCTACTGTTCGAGGTTAGTAGTGTCAATTGTTTGGCATAAATTATATTGCAATTTATATATTATAAAGGAGAATGGTTGTTGCAAAGTTTGCATCCATAAGATACATGCGGGGGAAGTTGTAGTTCTACTTTTATACAACAAGTTAAATAGTTCAGCAAATATGAAGAACCCGATAAATATAAATAAATGCAATAAAGGATCTCCAAATAAAACGTAAGAGGCCTTACAACAAAACAACAGAAAGTAGTGCAACAAACAGAGAAAATAAAGCAAGACATAACTATGTTAACAGGAACGAAAAAAAGGAAAATTGAAAAAAGATTTGAAACTACACAATTGGATTGTTGTCGACAAAGATACAAGACCAAAGTTAGGAAATCTGTCCTTATCAAAACCAAGAGGATTAAAAAATAAAGTAACGCAGGCAAAGCAATAAAAAATTTAAAAAATATGAATGCATGAACAAACAATTATAATACAAAAGATTTATGGAATAAATGATATAAAATTACAAATGCATTTTTGAACACTGAATATTTATAAAAATACATGAAAAAAACGGCTAGAGGATTTAATACTAATTAGACAAGCTATAAAGCTGAAACCAAGAGATGTTTAAATATACAGACAACCCGAGTGTGGTACGTATCATTAACTGATAGTGAAAAATTAATTTGTATAGGGACAAACAACAAAAAATATAGAAATTAAATTACATACAGAATAAGTACAATAAATAAAACAGTACTAATAAAAGATAGAAGTATAAGAAAATTATATCAGACTCGTCTTGAATAACGACTCAACCCGGCATTATATTGTATACCCACAAAACTGTACGAACATGTAGCGTAATGTGTACATACAACGGCATAAAAACCCTTAGGTTAAAAAAAGAAAAGTAGTGAAGAACTTCTAAAAATAAATAAAACAAACATATATAAATTGGCTAACAAATGAAACACACTGGAACACAATATGTAAAATGCTAACAGACAATAAAATAAAAATGGAAAGAAGAAAAACATAAACAGTGAAACAATATTTGCGCACATATGGATAACAATCACAAAGATTAGACACAAAACAAACATGCAAGAAAAATATAACAATGAATATCATACCATCTCTGATGCGGGGCGATGTGACAAGCACCGCATCTTAGACGATCACCACTGTTACACCTTCTTCGCAATGAACTCAGATACTCAATTATTTTTAGTGACTGAGCCCGGGTTCGTTCGCATTGCAGCCGCGCTTCAACCGCGCGATCAGGATTGCGCTAGAACTATGGAAGTATGGGAGAGAAAAGCTAATACAAATACTGAAAAACATATTTCAGTAAATTGAAAAGGAGAAACAAATGACATTAGAATGGAATGCATCATATGTGGTGATAAAAATTACTGCAGCAATTATCGATGATTAAATGTTATTCCATCTCTGACTAGATTAATTGGAAAAGTAATTAAACTAAAATGCAAGAAAACATAGCGGAAGTAAGTGAGAAAGGTAACAAGGTTAATTATTTTTATTTAATATAATTTGATTTAAGTACCAGAAGTAAATGTAAATTTTAAGTATTTAAATTTAAGTAAAAACTTGAAACAGCACATCAAAGTTGCAATAACCAATTTCTTTAATCACTTAAGGCCAGAGCTTTATCTACACTTACTTTACACAATTAGTCTTCATTTTAAATTATTTGATGAAGAACCAAACTGTTACTTTATGTATGGTACGGCTCTAACGCCCCGCGTGGGAGCATGGCCTGCAAACTGAGAGGTTAAGGCTTTCATATGTTCGCTCAATGTGCCCGGTCGTCGCGCACCATCTCTGGTGCGGGGCAATGTGGCAAACACCGCGCCTTAGACGACCGCCATTATTACCTCATGTTCGAGTAAACGCATGTGCTCAATTATTTTCAGTGACAGAGTAGGCCACCCGCCAGGCTTCAGAGAACACCGGAAATTGAACCCGGGTCCAACCACTGGACCACCTTATATAAACCTAAATAAATTAAAATCATGATATGGTTAGATATATGTTACACTTTTTGTATGAGTACTAGAGTTTGTTTTATTTTCAAATATGTAAAATGCCAGTTTAACTAGTTTTGTGGATTTAGAAAACGAATTGGAAAAACTACGGTTTTTAGAAAAGTATATGAAATAAAAATTCATAGTTCATTGGCATAAATACGAAAAAAACTGAATGAGAGGTTTTGGAAAGGTTTGTTTTTTACATGGACCTACAGAGGAAAAAGACAAAATGCTTATCTTGAAAGACCTATTAGTATTAAATACATACTCAGGTTAATATAAGGTGGCCCAAATAGGACTTTAGAATGTTTTTCCTGATTAAAACATAAAATATTGAAACAATCCAAACCCTTTCGATCAAATACTGTAGTGTGTCATATGGCTCGATCTTGTTGAAACTATATGTCATTCAAGTTTAAATCGTTGATTTTTCTTTAATAACACATGGAGTTTAATATAAGTTTTTTTTTGCAAAAATCAGAATCAACTGCTATGTTCTCTAAAATCCAGTTTGCAAATGTCCGGCGTTTCTAGTAGTCTTTGGTGAACTTTTCCACGTATTTACGTACCAAATGTACAAATGTAAATCTTGCAATGTTTACAAGACGCAAAAAGTGCGCAATTAACACCCTAAAGTTAAATTTGATTTAGTCTATGCAATACTTTTTAATTTTATCTTTAAATAAGAACAAAACAGAAAGTTTGACAGATGAAAATTAAAATGGTTGCTTTTTTTCCGTTTTATAAATTTATATTTTAAGAAGACACGTCAGTTATCTAGTATTAACAATGAAGATGGGAAAATAATTTTTGTTATATGAGATTTTGACAAAAGGCTTGTTGTAGATAGCAATATAAAACATATTATTGTTGACCGTATATTAACACAGTTTAAATTTCGGACATGTAACTTTTAAGGCTCATTATTAGATACTTTTAATTGCATATAGATTTATCTCTTAAAGACAAAAATTAATATGCAAATAATTTGATGTGTTGGAGTATCAACCGGTTGCTTGTGCTTTTTGTTTCATATAAGCTTCACAGCTTCATAAACTTTTTTAACAATTTCAACATTGTTGTTTGTAACTTGTTTTAGATTCTTCTGAGAGATCTTATTGAGTCGTAAATTAACAAAAACTTCGGATTAATTTAAATTACCAAATTCTTGTAATAAAAAAAGACAAGAATAAAATATGGATATTAGAAAATACTTTTATATTTGATATATAAGAAATAACATTTTTTGTGAATTTAGGAAAACTAGAGGTAAATTTAAATTTTATATTTCTTGAAAGCGAACAAAAATATACCCACCTTGACTCTATTGAAATGGAGTTTAATAATTAATACGTCTCGATGGCTTAGTTTTCCCGTTTTTCGTTAATAATCTGGGAGAAAACTAAGAAGAAAATCAGAAGAATGAAAGGAAGGATAAATCAGGGGTTAACTCAGCTGTACTAGAAGTTGTTGCAATACGTTTCTACATCTGACAATCTTCGTTAATCTAAACCAATTTTTTTTTCAGAAATGGGGAGGTCAAACTCGTATTTGAATGAAAACCAGTTACACTTAGTTTAAGCTGTTGAACGTCAATGATCACTAGTTATCAGACATTCGAACCAAACAACAAAAACACAACATCGAGCCAACAACCGACTTTTTCAACAAATTACAAACGCTAATCACGGTACCTTCCACCCAGAGTGCAGCCACAGCCTTTGACGTTTACGAATCTACGCATTTCCAAATACATTTTAGAATCTGTTTTTACATTTCCATGTCCGTCAAGAAAACAACAATTTTGTTGTATTATACAAATATCATCTTAATCTATCATTTTTTTGCTTTATCACCTAAAAAGGCAATATTAAACATTTGTCTTAAATTTTAACAACAAACAATTTGTTTTAATGTATTAGGTGATGCATAACTGTCAAAGGTTTTTTAAGCACAATTTTTATTGAAAAACAAATCAAGTTGCAATGATCATTTTAAAGTCGACTTTAATTACTATTACCCATTTACTTGATGGGTGGCAAAAAAGCGCTGGTTCTTTCAGGAAATCTAACGTCGGCCGCCAACTTATCCAAATCGTCATAGAGTAATCCTTCTGGAGCTCGTTAAAAGAGTAAAGTAGATAAAAGAGCAGATTCCATCTATTGTTGGCGAGAGATTCGACCACACGGCATTTATTTTTAGGGTAGGCATTGTCATGGTGAAAGACGATGTGGTTCTTTGTGGTCTAAATAGCAATATAAAAGCGATGAAGCTGGGCCAAATAAAGTTAATATTGAACTGTTTTTTTCCATTTCTATTTAGCATTGCTTTTAAAAAACGCCGAAGAAATATGCAACAACTAACGTTATCTTCAGCTGCAAATTGTAATTTAGTACTGTTTAAGAAAGAGTAAATTAAGTATGTAATTCGATATAAAAAACCGACACTAATGGTAATGAAAAAAAATGTGGAAAACTAATGCAATAGGGTACAAGAAAACGTGATCGTTATCGTTGGTGGTTCTAGGATACTTCGTAGTCGATCTTATGTTACATCGCTACTGTTTCATCGCCGCCAGTTTGCCCAATTAATTCCCAGTTAATCCATCATTTGTCAGTCCATCGTCAGTGTGTGTTCATCATTATGTAAAGAGTTAATCAGAAGTACGACTTCTTATTAAATTTTAAATTTCACACTAAGCAAATGTCTCGTAGTTAGAATTACAATATAATTTATTATTTATTAGTGCAAAAAATAAAGCGAGTTGAAAGTGAATGCTTTGCAAATAGAGTGTAAAATAGATAGTAAAACTACATATTAGTATAAAATAAAAAATAATTATCCACAATATTATATCTATAATAAACTGTTGTGCATGCAATGCAATTCCTGTATAACAATGTACGTGTTTAGATTATACATTTATGGAAAAAGTTGGTCAAAATAGATTTCATTAGTTAGGGAAGGCAGCGCCTTTGTAAAACACAGAAAAAATATTTTTAAGCTTCGTTAAAATAGCGGCGATGAACTGAGCCTAGCAATGAACTGATGGCGATGAACCGGAAGCAATGAAATGTATCATTCTGTCGTTGGCAAGCGTATTAATATCCTGGTATGTTAGTAATGCTAGATTCACATATTATAACTATAAAGAACCTCATTATGTTGCACTGTTAAAATCAGCTGATAGGTTTATTGCGGTCTATATCGGTTTATATAATAAAAACAGTGACGTTGGAATTTCTTTTAAAATAACTAATTAATAAAAAAATTGCCGAGTAAAACATTCTCCGTGCCAGAACCGGGACCTATAATAGAAAGCGAAAAATTACTGCTACATGTGGTTGTTGGATAAGACGCATTTCCTCTCTAAAGCTTATCTGTTTCGTATATACACGCGCAGTAGATTATTAAATGGAATAAACCAAATAAATAACAAGTCCACGTGTCGGAGATACTTTAGGAGGTAGTTAGAAGAACTATAGTGGTCTTTTTTGCTTTAATGTGCTCTTTCCATGTAAGCGTTTGATTAAAATGTAAGCCAAGATATTTAACTGTAGTTTTTACTGGGATAGGGGTGTTATGTATGTTTACTTGAGGGCAATTACTTCGTTTTGTAGTGAACGTGATCTGGGCGGAACTTTCAGCGTTGACTTGAACTTCTAATTGTCTTACTTAGTCTTGTAATTTGTTTAGATGGTCTTGTAGCTTTCCAAATGCTTTTTTTGAATCAGTGTCAGATGACAAGATGGCGTGCTCTCTGTGACAGGAATATCTGCAGTGTAGATGAGATAAAGGAATGGCCCACGGACGTTACCTTATGGTACACCAGCTTTTATTAGGTGGTAGTCAGAAAATGCATTATTAACTTTGACTTTGAAGTATCGTTCATGGAGGTAGGATTTTAATATTAGTTATATAGGACTAGGAAAATGCCTTTTTGATTTGTGCAGTAATCCGTTGATCTCGAATTTGTCAAAGGCTTGCTATATATCAAGAAATTTTGTAACACACATCTTTCCTTTGATGCTTTCTTTGACTTTACTTAACAATTTGATGGCATTGTTGTATTGTTAAATATTTTTGTCTAACAATGAATTTAAATTGATATCCACGGATTATGTTGGTGTTAGTTGGTTTATTCTGTCGAGGAGAAGTCTTTCAAATATTCAGCAGACATATCGAGCTATAGGATTTTCCACTGAATCGTAAAGTAGCACAGGTATAGAATGTCATTATATATAGTTGTTAAAAGCACATGTTTTAACACCACTCCAATTGTAAGGTTATACCCAGGAGCCTTATGTGAATTGGTCATGTTGATTAGTTAGCAAATTTCAGCTGGTGAAATGGGTGAAATAGGTAACGATAACTGGCAGGTAGCATTAATATAACTTTCGATTTCGTCATCTTTAAAGCCGTTATCTAAAAATGGTGTAAATATCTTTGATAGATGCTCTGCAAAGGTATTGGCCTTGCCGTCTGTCTGAGCACAGTTGCGATCAGGTTTCCTTGAGGTGGGATTTGTATTATTGGCATTTTGAATTTTTTTGTGACTTTCCATAAAAAATTATCTTTAAGGGATAGGTTGGCAATGTAGTATTTGAAAGTATCATGCGCGCCTGGTTTAGTATTGAGCGGAGTTGGAGTGTTATCCTGTTGAGATAGGTTTTATCATAGGAGTGTCTTGACCTTTGGCATTTCCTACTTACATTTTTTTTTGGATTATTAATTTTTTAATATGTAGAGAAACATTATTATTTTTCTATGTGGGCTTGTTTCGTATGCGATCTAAACAATGGTGGTTAGATGTATGCACAACTTCTTCGATTTCAAGCTGGTCTTTTATGTGATATTCAAATTTGATTTTTTTACTTATTAGGACTTAGAACAGCTACCAGCCAGTATCTTTAGTACATAGTCGAGGTATTGGTTATCTGCATATGATGTTCATACTGAGGCTTAGTATTTTGGTGATAAGATCATAGCACAGATCTACACTAGATTAATTTCAAAATAAGTGTTTGAAATGCCTTTAGCGATATCCAAATCAAGGAAATTTGAAAGTTTGTTCCTATCTGTAGGCCAATATGTTGGTTCTTTTGTACATATATAAGTTAGGTTTTTAGTTATATTGATTGAAACAGATTGCGCCCTTTATGATTAATCTAGACCCTATGTTATGTGTTTGGAGTTTCAGTTCCCAATTGTTACGAATTGTTGATCAAAAGAATTAAAAAAGTGGTTGTGTTCTTCTGTAGTAACAGTATGTCGTGACGAGAAATAAACGGCTGCAATAGTTATCGGTCGAGAAAGTGATTGTAGTTTCAGTTTGGATTTTATCTGTTTTGAAGGATTGCAAGACATAGTAATTAATGGTTAATCTAATGATGATAGCTGAGTCTGTGTGCACCATTCTGTTAGGTTGATGAATGTAATTTGATATTTTGATAAATGTTGTTTTCGTGGGGTGGTTTTGAGAGGTTAGGGAAATATTAATTTTGTTATAGTGTAAGTATAGGGTGAATTCTAAAACGTGATTTGATAGCCCATTTGAATTTCAGCCAGCTATCCGTATTAAAGAAGCCATTATTGCACTAATATACTATCTGTAGTAAGCATGTTTAAAATCATATTATTTTGGTTTAATGTTTAATTGAATAAATTTTTAGTTTATATAAGAAGTTTTTTTATTGTACTGACAAGGTCCTCATTATTATTTGGAGTGTTGAGTGTTCCTTCAGCTTTTTAATAATATGCGCCTATATTGTTGTTTAAATGCTGGCAATAGATATAAATAGATTTACAATTCTTTAATAATGATTTACATTGCTCCATGTTTCCGATCCATGGAAAAAAGCCGAACCAGGGAAAAAACGTGCGTTGATGACATTTCTGACTTAGTGTGCTTTATCTACTAGTTCTTTTTATCATACCATCTAATAGAACTGAATGATGAAAACTACATATTACTACTCTATAAGCCTTATCTTGGTTTAGTTGATAAGTGTGATACACTATTTTATATATCTCATGTGTTAAATTAATTTCTTATATGTATCTATGTATATATGTATGTCAGCATTTATTTTTAGTTTGTTATCTAGAAAGGTTTTAGTGTAGTAAGTTTTTTATCGGTTACTTGGGATAAATTATCGCACGTAGCGTTATACTTTGTAACCTTATAGACATAAATTGTTGAGTGTTTATATTTACATTGTATGGTTACCACTGGGGCCTGCTTTGACAAGAGATTAAAAACTATTTGAGGTTACAGTTTGCAAAGGAGTTATAGAAACTGTTTGCGCCTTCAGCCTTTTCCTCTTATTTCGGACATATTGCCAGGGGTGGGAACTTACGATTGCAAAGTTGTTTGCCATTTGTTCGTCTTTACTGATCGAACAGTTGAATGTTTCTTGCATTATTTAAGCGTCGGTGTTATTTTGGTTTGATGGAATTAGAGGCACCACGTTATTTAAGTTAGGTAGGTTAATATGGATGCGTAAAAATTGATCTGTTTATATTTGATTTTGATATACTTGTGACAATTGCATATTTAGTAGGCTGTTTGATTTATTTGATAATTGTGTGCGTGTGGCATTTGTACTGGTATTTGGTGTTGCAGTAAAAGGCTTCATAAGGGGGTAATTATACATATGATTGTTTAAGGGGGTAAACCACTCTAGAGGCCGAAAACAGAAAATTTCGAAAATTTTTTTGGAGCTGTAAACAACAAAATGGCGGCTTCTCAGTATTTTCCCCTGGGCATATTTTTTATGGCTGCGTGGCCGAACCATTAACTCCTGCAAATTTAAAGATACAATTATGAGCCAAGAAAAGTTTGATTTAATATCATATTAGCTACAACATTACGTAGGATTTTTTTAAATCGATTTTATCAAAAATAGCGTGATTTTGGAAAACGGTTCAAAAAAAAACGAAAAAACCGCTTGAAAAACGTTGATAAAAATTGAACTATGCATTATAAAAGAAATCCTACGTACTGTCGAGGAGAAAGTAGTTTTAAATAATCAGTTAAAATTTCAAGCCAATCGAACAAAAATTATTCGAGATATCGGTTCGGCCGACTTGAAATTTGTTGTTTCGAGAAAAACACGTTTAAAGTTTTAAGTAGTGAAAAAATAAGAAAAGAATTAATGTACTTTTAATCTGCGATGCCTGCACCATACAATTGGCCTTCCAGATTCTCATCCTCCTGCTGCCTTTCCTTCTTTAATGATTTTGCCTTGATTCTCGCCTCTTTTGACTTGTCGGATCTCGCAGCGCAGATTGTAAGTGGTTGGGCCAATTTTCATGCCCATGGTCTGTAATATTTACATTATTGAGGCAAATCCATCGTTGTAAATACCGATAGAGATGTGCGTGGCAATATCTACTATTGTTACATTGTATGCTGTTACATTTAATTTATATATATATATATATATATATATATACAGTTGGGCTGAAAAGTTCGTAGGCTGACACATAAGCGGAGCTAGTAGTATTAAATCCATGTGATTTTTAGTTAACCCTAACCTTCAAAAGACTCGTGTATAAATTTGACAACTGTCGGACTATTAGTTTAGGAGATATCGTATTTTGAGTGAAGCAACTATTGTTAATTTTAAAAAATGGATAAAAGGAATTTCAGTATTAATAAAACACTGCTTTTGGCAAAAAAATACCGTTGAAACCAAGGCTTCTTGATAAGCATTATTTAGACTGTGCACCAGGAAAATCAACCGTTGAGAAGTGGTTTTCCAAGTTTAAACGAGGCGAGATGAGCACTGATGACGATGCACGCAGTGGACGCCCGAAAGAGGCTGTAACGGACGAAAACATAAAAGTTTACAAAATGATTATGAATGACCGTAAATTGAAGTTAAGCGAGATAGCTGAGACTCTGAAGATATCAAAATACAGTGTTGGACATATCTTGCATGAATATTTGGACATGCAAAACTGTGTGCAAAGTGAGTCCGCGCGAGCTCACAATCCAGCAAAAGTTTCAACGTGTCGTTGATTCAGAACAATGTTCAGCGATATTCAATGGTAATAATAACGAATTTTCGTTGATATGTGACAACGGATGAAACATGGCTTCATCACTACACTCCAGAGTCAAATCGACAGTCAGCCGAGTGGACTGCACGCGATGAACCGAATCCAAAGAGTGGAAAGACGCAATAATCGGCTAGCAAGGTTTATGGCATCAGTATTTATTGATCACCTTGAAAAGGGCCAGACCATCAATAGCGATTATTACAAAGCGTTGTTGGAGCGTTTGAAGGACGAAATCACGAAAAAACGGCCCCATTTGAAGAAGAAAAAGTGCTGTTTCATCAAGACAATGCAACGTGCCACAAGTCAATGAAAATGATGGCAACATTGCATGAATTAGGCTACGAATTGCTTCCGCATCCACCGTATTCTCCAGATCTGGCCACCAGCGACTTTTCCTGTTCTCAGACCTCAAGAGAATGCTCGCTGGAAAGAAATTTAGCGCCGATGAAGAGGTAATTGCCGAAACAGAAGCTTATTTTGAGGCTAAAGACAAAATATATTTTAAAAATGGTATAGAAAAATTGTATGATCGCTATAATCGGTGTATCGCCCTCGAAGGCAATTATATTGAATAATAAAATCCAATTTTATCAAAAAAAATTTTTTTTCTATGTTAGCCTACGAACTTTTCAGCCCAACTGTTATATATATATATATATATATATACCAAAAAAAAAAGTGGTAATAGTATATGAAGACAAAGAAATAGTTGCAACCTGAAAGGAATATCTAGAAGAACTATATAAAGAAGATAATACCAATCTACTGGCAGAAGGCACAAGAACCGAAGATGATTAAGAGAACTATATACCTATCCTGAGAAATGAATTTGAGAAAACAATAAATGACCTCAAAAATAATAAAACCTCAAGTATAACAGAAATAATATCCCTAGCAATACAATAATCAAATGCCTCGACCAAGATACACGAAATAAAAATTTATTACCATGCAAAATACCCACGTATAACACAGCGAAAATTTCAAAAGATTTCACAAAAACAAAGATAGTGACAATTTCAAAAAAGCTACAACATAAAAATGCGAAGAACACAGAACCACCACCTTAATATCGCATGCTTCAAAAAATACTATTCAGAAGAATCGAACGCAAGATTGAAGTAAACCTGACAGAAGACCAATTCGGTTTTAGAAAGAATACTGTAACAAAACAAGTAATATAGATAGTAAACACGCCCTCGTAAGGAACGCGTAACAGGCGCTAGTTGCAAAAAGAAAAATAATGCGTTAGAAATAAAATAGATAAAGAAAAGGCAAACTAAATCGCACTGACCACTTATATTTTTCAAAACTAGAGCATACTATTTCTAATTTAATCTAACTTAACGTCAACTCAACGCTAAGGTTTAGCAAAACGTCGTCGGCGGAGCGGGCAGACAAGTTAAGCTGTTCGAACAGCGCTGGAGGGTAGACAAGAGGCTGTGCGCCAATGCTGGTAGTCTGACAGTAGACGGTCGGCTGACAAAGACAGCAGCAAAACAAAGAAGCAACGCGTTCTTTGGTCTTTGTCGCCTCCGGGCATAGATTTTTTTAATGGTACCTTGCGACTGTCCTGCTCTCGAACCACATCTTCTAGTTCAGACTGTAAAAAAAGCTCTGGTGCACAGTTATCTCCAGGTTTTTTGTGGAACCGTCTATTTCAGGTAAATTTTCTGGTGAAATTGGTACTGGTACGTCTTGACCATGAGGAATTGGGCGTAAAGCAAATGACATATTTGGATAGACGATTCTTTTTTTATTCTTCAAATTAAAACCGCGAACACCGGTCAAACAAAAGTAACAATTATTGCTGTGATTTCGTGGCTCTCGCCACATCGTTAGCACTCTAAATCTGAACGCTTCTTATCCACTTTTGACCACCATCTAAATCCTTCAAAACATGTGTACCACACATAATGGGGTGCCCAAGTTTTGCCTTGATCTACTGTTCTAACTCTGAAATACGCGAGGTACACTTGTCGAACAAAACTTTTTATATTCATTTTTTGCCTTTCCACCATTAACAAATGTAACAAAAAATTTGCAGACTTTTAAAGTCTTTTGAAGTCATGTAGAAAACGAAAAGTTTGCTTTATAACCTAAAAATAAATTTTCCGCCGACAAAAACGCGTTTGATCACGGACGAGGGAGGAAAACTCGAGTTTACGCACGAAAATAGCTGATGATTGAAACATCACTGAGAGTTGCATGTGCATCAGTCGCGCGGATAGCTGTCAATAAACATATCACATCTGGCTAAGTCTTGTGACAACCTGTCAAATTTCAGTTACTTATACTTTTGACCAAACTGTCGACTCAACGCATTCACTGAGCAATAGAGAGCCAACGCTCTTACCGTCTCATGATCGTCAACTTAAACAGTTTTGTGGATTCCCCAAAGGACATTTAGAAGGAAAAAGGTAGAGGGAGAGGGTTTCAAGGCACCAATGTACTTAAAATAAATAATGAAAATAAATAAATGAAACATGTAGTAAATAAAATTAAGCTCAGTAGAAAACTTAAGTGGTCAATAAACCTCCTCCCTCTGATCTGACCACTCAACTGTTTTGTTATAAAAACGCATAGCATAAGCCAAAAAGTATATATATTATATTCATTTATTATAAAGAAAAACATTTTATGTTTATTTTATAGTAGCAGGCTTTTGCAATTTTTCTACATTTTAACAATTTTAAAGTTTGTGATTTTCCAAAAATCCTGACGTGATGGTAACAAATAAAGATCGTCTTCGGATTCAGCCCAAAAAATTAAAAACACAACAATCGCAGATTTATTTGTGTTATATAATATTATAATCAGTAACCTTAACATACCGTTAAGTGTTAGGGTAAATTAGAATATTGCATATAACATAAAGGTATTATAATATAACTATATAAGCTCACCAAATTAGGTTAAACTAATGTCATATCTACACTTTACTATAAATTTTCTTCGTTTTGTTTTTTTTATGTTTTAAATCATCCACTTCTTTCTGGTTTTACATTTTTCTTGCTTTTTTCAGTGCTCTTGGCTTCCATATATTTTTGTTGTCCTTTCCTCTCGCATCTGCGTTTTATGTACAAACTATCTTAGCTGTTGGCGTTGGTTTAAATATAGCATTAAATTCTGTACTTTTCGTTTCCTTAAAGATCTCTTTTTATAATAAATTTGTTGTGTAATAATACATGGTAAACCTTTTCTAGTCTATCGTTTATTTCTCCATCGATCTTTCCTATCCTTTTCATTTTATCTCAAATAGTTAAATGATTAGACTTTTTAAAATTTGTTATCGTTTACTTTTTTATGTGTCTAGTTTCAACTCCTCTATTACCATCACCTTTATTTTCTCTATATTTATCTCTAAGTTTTTTACACTTCTCCATCATTTCTGAAGCCGCACTGTGGGTCCTCTAGCTGATTTTCAATTTTCTTCATTAATCCCTTTTCCAAAATTCTTTGACTACTATCGATAACATTGTAATTTCCCTGTAGTTAGTGCATCTTTGCCTATCTCCTTTTTTGTGTATTGGCAATTTCTCCTACTCTTTAAAAATTCTCTTCTTGACATCCTTTATTAAATAATTTGGTTAGCATTGCTAGCTCCTTGTTCTTGATCATTTCTAATATTCCATCGTGTCCAGCTGCTTTACCTCTCTTTTTCTTTTTTGTAGTTTCTAATATTTCCTTTATTTTTATTTTTTCTGTGCTTCATTTTCTTCTATATGTTCTGTACTACTTAATTTATTTTCTTCCTTTATTTTCACTTCTTACATTACTTCTGTCATTAACGTTTCCTCAAAATACTTATTTCATCTTCTTTTACCAATAACCTTGAGTTTTTGTCCTTTACATATTTAGTTTTGTCTTTTTTTCTCTTTTCTATGCTTACTAAGTATTTTACAAAATAGTTTTTCATTTCCAGAGCAGTCTCGTTCTATCTTCTTACCATTTTTTTAGATGATTTTAATTTATTTAGCCCGACTTTGACTTTATAGTTCTGATTCTAAATATTCTTTCTACAGATGTTTTTAATTGTTATTTGCTCCCTTAATTGGTCATTTTACCAGCTCGTTTGCTTCTTTCCCCTGTTAATTTTTGTAGTTCCATATACTTCTTTTGATATCGTTAGTGTTTCTTGAATACACTTCCATAATACATTAAGTGGTAAGTTAATATTTTCATTACTTTTGCTAAACTAATTTTATAATCTTTCCTTATATTTTCTTGCCGTCTTCCTTCTCTCCACATGTACATATTGGTTTTCTCGTTAGTTTTATTACCACTTATTCCCCCGGTATTATTTTCCTTTCAAATTTTATTATTATTTTAGACATCATTAAGTAGTAATCAGAGTATATTTCTGGTCCCCGTTTTATCCTTGCATTTTTGATTTTATTTATGTATTTTTGTTTATTATTATGTAGTCCAATATTAATTTTTCTCCTCTGATGACTACCTTCCTAGAATATTTAGTGCCACATGATGCTACAACAGAAAGTTTTAAAACACACAGAAAAAAATAATGAGTTATGCAGTGCTGTGAGTACCGTTGTGGACAAAGCGGAAAACAATAGAAACAGATAATTATGAGCAGCGATAGATGCTGAGATTTTTTGGAAGTAGGAAGTGACGGCTTTAAAAATCCATATGAGGTTAGTAACCGTGCGTGAGGATAAGGCACTGAATGTTTGAGTGTTAACAGCCAATAAATAATTGTTAATAATAGTTCCCCGTAGCAGGCCCGAAGGCGTATGGGGGTCGTAACAGGATAGATCTAGAGCCTACGGTACACAAGGGTAGTAACGTGGCTAGCGCTACTTACCGACTGTCTATTATCACCCCAGAGTTTGACCTCCAGGTACTCATTTTATTGCAGCCTGAGTCGAGTTGGGCCGTAAAAATGCCAGCGATCGAATTGGCGAGAGCGGGATTCGAACCCGCAACTTTTGGTTTCGTAGTCTAGTGATCTATCCACTAAGCCATCACGGCTCAGTAAATAATTGTTCTGGTCGGAAAAGAACTGGTACTATATAGAATGGCAGCATATTGGATGTCCTCGTTCCGGTTATTCTCGCGGGAACGTTACAATAAACGATAATGTGAGTTACTAAAGCAAGTGCCCCGAAGTAATTAAGTAAGCAAAGCATTTCTTTATGACAATATGCGGCCGGCCACATGTTAGTTACCATATTATTGTCACCCTGTAGGTACTCCGTACAGTTTTACGCTTTATATTCGTCGGATCTTTCACTAAGTGGCTATACTCTGTTTGACTTGATGAAAGAAAGAGTGCAGTGTAAGAAGTCCTTTTTCAACAACTAGCTTTAGTCAGTTATCTATAAATGATTTCAGAAATGTCCAAAGTGATAGCAAATTATATCCACTTCTTCCTTTAGCGAGAATAAAATTATTATAATATTACTCATTTTTGAAAAGCCTAGAGAGTCTAAAAAATATTCTGTAAGCTGTAGTGCTACAAAAATTTAAGAAAAGATTTAAAAATGTTTTTTATTACAAATTATCAAAAGTGCAAACAAATAAAAATATAGCAGAATGCTCTACAATTTTTTTTTAATAATATTTCTGTTACATTAGTTCAAAAATCTTCATTATGGCTTTTCTTTAATTGCCATTTACGCAATTAAATTTACTATTAATATGTTCGCGTGCGTCAGTGTGGCCGCGCCGTTAGGCCAGGCAGTAAAGGCGAATATGTGAGAGCCTAAACCTTTCACTTCGCAGGGTGTGGTCTCAAAGGAGGCGTTTTAGTCTAATCATTATCACTATTATTGATATGTTGATAAAATGTTAGTATGGACATATTACTAAATAAAATTGTGATTTATAAGAGCTAAAGGTTTCTTAAACGCAACGCACTTGCAGCCTCTTCTAAACCAATTCACTTTAAAAGCCTTATGTTTTCCTTCCTTCTTTTAAAAATTGCAATAAAGTAGTTTATAGTCTCACCCATTACTTCATTAGTGAATTATTTGCATTTATTTTGATTGATAGCAAAGCATGCCCAGAATATAATATAGAAATAAGTTTTAGTTGTCTGAAGCAGTATTCCCTACCCTAAAATTTCCATTTTTACTAAAGATAGGTGCAGAAAGTTCTTTATATATTATTCAATTTGATTCTAGTAAGTGCTCATAATAAAACTTAAAGAGCCAGACGCGCGCTTTATTTTTTCCTATGGCCAATAAAATATTGCCATTTGCACTATCGAGTGCGAGCCCGTGCAGCGCCGCTCTTCCGGGCGTAAAGTGCAAAACGCATGAAATACGGCGCCGTATTTTCAGCATAAACGTCAGGGAGCACGTGTTGTCCAAACATAACATAAAGTAGGCTCTGCTTAGTGACATTTCTAAACTTTTATTCGAAAGCTTGTTTTATGGGGGTTATGGGAGGTGTGAGATATTATAGCACTTTCAACAAATCCATAAAGTAAATTCTCGGGCGCGGAACTACACGTGTCTTTTATAGTTCTAGGCAGCACACCTGAAGCAGATTTAGGGCCACATAATCGCTTTGTCGTGCAAGAAAAAATCGATTCTGCATTTTCTGGTGTCTATTTTCAATCAAACGTATTCAAGGATGTTTTAATTTCTGCATGACTATAAATCTGGAATAATCGTAAGCGACGGAATAAATTTAACATCTTGAAAATCTTACAAAAAATTGACATAATATTGTAGTTTTTGTAAAGCAGGATTTTATAAAAGTTACAAATTACTTCCTTTACACGAAACAGATACAATATAGTAATTTTATAATTAATACCTGTCTGGTGCAAACATTTAAGTAAAAAAAAAAGTGAAGTCAAAAGCGGTAGTTATGACAAATTTTGTTAACTAGCCTTATTACAAGTAAAAATATTGGGTAATTTTTAAGACTTATTCATTAATAACATAACAAAGTTCAATAAACTATGTATTACCACTTTGATTGATAACCTTTTGCCATCTTTCTAGGAGTTGCATGATTGCTCTTTACCAGCGAAGAACTGAGTGAGATGCTCTTGCTCATCAGAACAAAAAGCTACCATTCAAGTTATTTTGCAAAGAACAAAACAAGTGATAATCTGATGGGGCAAGGTCCAGTGAGTAAGAAGGATGGGCCAAAACTTCCCATCCAAACTGCAGCAACTTCTGGCAAGTCACCAAACTTGTGCGTGGTCTCGTATTGTCAAGATGGAACATCATGCCTTTGCGACTGAGGAGTTCTGGTCGTTTCTTCGTGAGAGATGTATTCAAATCATCCAGTTGTCGACAGTACACAATAGAACTGATGGTTTGATTTCGCGGTAGAAGTTCAAAAAATACCACAGCCTTGCAGTTCCACCATATTGATAGCATAACTTTTTTTTGGTAAAGTTCGGCTTTGGATGTTGTTTTGGCTCGCTCTGTTCCCCTGCGCCACGATCGTTGACGTTGAATATTGTTGCAAACAATTTATTTTTTATTGTCAGTCACGAGGCGCTTCAAAAACGGTTTATTTTGTTGCGATTGAGATAAGTATCAGCGATATTGATGCGGTTGGTGATATGGACTTCTTTAAGTTTATGCGGAAGCCATATATTGAGCTTGCTGATAAATCCCAGCTTCCTGAGGTGATCGTGGACAATTGAATGATGAAGGTTCAGTGTCTTCACGATGTCACAAGTGGTCGAACGTGGGTTTGCTTCAATCAGTGCCTTTATTTGATCGTCATTAACTTCAATGGGCTTTCCGCTGCGAGGACCATCTTTGACGTCAAAATCACCAGCATAAAATTTAGCGAACCATCTCCGACACTGACGCTCTTGTAGGGCATTGTCCCCTATACTTTACACAATTTTTCACAAGCCTGTCTTGCGTTACTTCCTACGTAAAAATAAAAAAGCAAAATATGGCGAAAATGCACAGTTTGCTTTTCCACTTTCAACATGTAAGAACTGAAGGACCAAATCAAATATTTATTTGTTTCAAACACAGTTTGAACCGTCGTCTGTCAAAACATATAACACTTGTACTGATTGCAATGACGTTTCTGACCTAAAAATACGTGTAACGCCATGTATTGCAAAATCCGTTATGACTTTTCCGACAACCCTATAGAAGAAACTAAAAATTAAGGTTTCAAATATCCAACTGAGGCAAATAATAAATACTTTTATGTTTATGTATTATTATTATTTAGCACTACAGGTTTATAGGATATTGACTTTTCTACTATTCTTTACTTTAATTTTCTTAAGTCTTGTTCTACATTATTTTTTAGTATTAGTTTAAGTAATACTTTTTTATTTCTTCCTTTTGGTTCTAGTTTATAAGTTTTTTTATCAATGTTTTGCTTTGTATAATCTAATTAGGTATCCAACCATTTTCATATTTTAGGAATTTATTGTAGATTTGATCTTCATCAGCTGTCTTACAATTTTTCAATTAAATAATAACTTTATGTTCTTTTTTCTTTTAGTGTGCACATTACTACTTCATCATTATCTTCAGTTTTCCTTCTTATTCCGTATTTTATTGTGTATCTTCTTTAAATATTTGTTTAAAATATTTGGTTCATATTTTTATTATTTCTTGTTCGCTTCTATTATTTCCTCTTAATTCCTTGTGTTTGAAGTGTTCCTCTATTACTCTAATTAGTTTATTGTTATTTTGTTCCTTATTGTTTAGAAGTGTGATTTTTGCTATTTTCCTAGTTTCTTGGTATTTTATTTTAGTTTCTTCAGCATTGTGTCTTAAATATTAAAGTTTTGCCTTCTTCTATAATTCTTTTATATTCGTTATTAAACAGTTTTCTTCTTTTTTCTTGTATCCTACTACTACCTTTGCCTTTTCTTTTATTACTTTGTTTAAATATTTCCATTCTTCATTAATATCTTTTTTGTTGTCACGTGCCTTTAATCCTATTTCAATAGTTTTGATATAGTCTTTATAGCATCTATATTTAGCCTATTTTTATCCTTTTATAACTCTTTTCATCTTTATTATTTTTTTTTACTTTTTAAGCCTTTGTTGCGTATTTTAATTCTATTGGTATATGATCGATTTGGTTGATGGTTTGTTCGTTTGGATTTATTCCTGTCTCTTTATGTATGGCTTTATGCTGCGTATAAGCAGCTTTAACTATTAGTTTTCTTTCAGTGGAAAAATTTTAAAAAAATTTCATGTTATCATTCGTTTTATTGTTTGCTCTATTTGCCTCTTATTCTATCATATATTTCTTTTTTTCTATTTAGTGTTGTAATCACTTATTGCCATTTTTTCCAATTCAATATGGAATTTATTTTTCTGATTCTACGGGCTTTCTTCTGTTGGTGCTTCCATTAATTACGCTTATTTTGTTTTGCTTTCTTTCTCTTTATTTTTATATAACTCGTACTTTCGTTTATTTCTTTTGTTTTAATTATTTTGTCGACCATTGATTGTGGTATTAAAAACCCAGTTCCAAATCTGTTTCGCTCTCTACTGAAATTGAAAAGAGTGTAGTCTTTAAGTGTGGTTATTGAATTTTTTTTTCCTGTAAAGCCGTCAGTGTTATTCCATATTGCCAAAAAAAATTTATTTTTTCACCATTCTTTGTTTTATTGCTTGGTTAAGTTTTTTATTTTCCTTATTTTCTAACTTATTCATATTTTGTTATTTTTCTGCCGTTAAATTTTCTTATCTTTCCTTGTTTTTTAATTCCTTTACTTTCTTTGTTTCATTTTTATCCGTTTTATCTTTACCAATAGCTATGTACGTCATTTTATTATTGCCGTTTACTCTTGCTTAATATTTTGTTGTAGTTTTATATTTAGAAGCTGTTTCCCAGTTGATCATTATCGGCTTTACTTTTTTCTCTAGCCACTTTTGTTGTCCCTTTTCCTTCTCTTTAATGTAAGATCGCTATTTATAAATATTAGTTTTTCGTTTTAATTGTATATTGCATGTTTTTAGTGGTGATTATACAGTGCTTGTCACTAATTCTGTTAGTTTTTTTGGACTTTTATCTTTATATTAATTTTTCATAAACGATTTCACTTTCGTCTTTATCTCTTCTTCTTCTTTTTGTTTCGGATTTCAACCACTTGTTATTAAGTTTTTTCACATTTCTGTATATTCTATACGTTTATTATTATATTCAACGTTGTCAAGTCGTTCCAATTTTATTCTCTTTTCTAGTTCCATTTTTAGCTTAATATTTTTAATAATAGTTTTATTTCGCTCACTTTTCTGTGGGATGATTGTTCCAGTTTTATCAATTCTGTTGTTTCCTACCGTATTTTATATTACTCATAATTTCTTTCTTTTTGAACTTGTCGTAATTCCTTTATTTATTTCAACGTTTTATCATCATGCTTTCTAGTTTGTTATTCTTATTGTCCTTGTCGCTTTCTACTAATTTTGGTAATTTGTCCGGCATTTCCGTTGTACTTTTACTTTTATTAAAGAGTTCTATATGCTATCTGATGCTTTTCGCTTGGCATCTTCATTTGATGAATTTAGGTTTCTCAAAAATACCTTTGCGACTTATTGTAATAAACAGAGCTTAGTATATATGAATCACAAAGATATAAAACGTGCATGCAAATACGCACTATAACACAGTTAAAATATGAACTACAATATGCAAAATAGAAATATGTGTTTAAAATACTTACATGTATACTTATACAAAAAGGTTATAAAGGAATTTTTAATGATAAAAACAACTACAAGAAGATTTTATAAACCTGAAAACATGAAAACATCATTAACTTAAATTTTTATTATACATTTGTACAATGGAACTTCCTAAATATTAAACAATGTGTTTGATCGCTTAACAAATCTTTGTAGCTTGAAAATGTGTGTTCAACTTTACAAGAAGTATCAGGTGAGTAATTAAATGAACATATGTATCCAATTCTAGATGATCCCTCTAATAACCGTTTAATACATCGTTAATTTTTTGATATAGCCTTTATTTTTTGTCAAAACAGAGTTCAGCTTTGTTTCAACTTTTTTTTAAATTTTACCATCATCTTTAGCAATTGTGCTCTTTCAGTTTTTAATGATGCTTTAAATTTCATGTAGCAAAAGTTCTCGCTCTCTAATTTTTCAGTGGCAGTTGTGATGCAAACAAAATTAGATTTAATGTAATTGCTGGATCTCTAAAATAATTACTAAAATTTTCAACTGCAGCTGAAAATCATTTTAAAGAGCAAATTGACGTACGACATATTTGATTTTTGGGTAATTCATTGCAAAAAAATTTATACATTCTAACCAGGTGCCCCACCTTGTTCTGGTGGTAAAGAAAGTTCAGGGTACTTTTACTTAAACACTTGAATTTAAATAAGTGCTTTAATAAAAACCCTTTCAACATTTAAACTAAACTACTCACTAAATTATATTCGAGTCACAATTTTAGCAACGCGATTTAAATCGTGAGCTAATCAAGTGCAATGAATTAAATTAGAGAAAAACTTTTAAATGTTGTGATGTTTGCATCATATACCATTACCATTATATCATTAACGTTATTTTATCCATTGACATTTAATTTGGAAAATAAAAATTACTTAACGATTTATTAACGAATCTAGCTATCGTTACCTTATTGTTTTATATTGTAGAGCTTTCCCACTGACCAAATAACCTCTTTCAGGATTATTTTTATTTAACGTACCCAGCACAAGATTTAGTATATACCAACCTTCAACATAAATTATTTTATCTACTAACAATCATACAAATCCACGGTCAATTTGCTTTTTAGTCTCAGCTATTGCGTTGTAACAATTATTGTCGACATATTTTTTTCTTAATAATAAAGAGCAAGGAACATTAACTTAGAAGTGCAGTGTTTTTAATAACATTTTGAAATAAGGGATGATATCCGATTTATAAAGTGGAACATCGCAACCTACAAATAAAACACACAACTCTTTGAAAAATTTTGCCTTTTCCTGTAAAGATTGTTGACATTTAATGTTAACAACACCTGCATCATATTTTTTAAACGTTTAGCATTTTTTTTTGTAAATGCAAAATTGTTCTTAGATGTTGCTTTATTTTAAATTTTTATCGAACGTTATCTATAACAAAATTTAATTGTTAAATCAATCTACTTCTCTAATATTTTAACTTCTTGTATATTAAGTTAAAAGCACAATATAAAAAAGTATATTTTAAATTTAATAACCCTACTACGTAATAGCAACAAAAAACTTACTCTTTTATTACTAATTGTGCAGAAAGTATGAGAGGAGTCAATAATGTTCAAGTTATTTATTGAAAATAAATGTGATTAAAACACCTTAGGAACTTAATAGTCCAGAACAGAAAAAATGTTTGGATGGAAAAATTTATACAAAAATTAATAAACGCATATTTAGACTTTGCCATTAAGTAGATAGAGCAAGAGGTTTCACTTTAAAGGGTAATATAATAAAATTTAGAAAACTACTGTTGCATTAGCACAACTTTTTGTTAATCTTTGATTAGTTCTTTGTTTATTTACTATAAAAAAAATTAACTAATTTTGAAAGCAAACCTAAAAATGTTCACAAACCGACCGTGGATTTTAACCCGAATCCTCCTCGTATACACAACCTGCCAGTATTTTACATTTGCAGGGATTTGCGCTACGTTATTTACTGACGCACGGGATTTTTAAAAAACGGATGCAATTTAGCAGCCGCTGTACAAATTTATCGCCATGACAAGGAGAAATGAGAATACACCACGATGATTCTCTAATTCTCTCAATTTACTGGGATAATTGGCGGCTTTGCCTCTCATATAAGCTGTTCATATCTGGCTGAAGCGGCCCTGGCTTACACCTACCCGCTTCTCGCGCTAACTTGCCCTTAATCTTAGATACACTGCGCAGTAGATCTACCAAAGCTAAAAATGCCCCGTTTATTCGAAAAACTTACGCAATATTTTAAAATAAGCGTTGTGCTGTAAATATTGGCTGCCTTTATGTTACCGCCGTGACAGTAAAGTGAATTAAATTAGAAGTTTTGTACGGCCTTTCTCTAAACCCGTTTAATGTTCGTTGTGATAAATAAACACGACAGAAGTGTAGTAATAATTTTTTAATCATTGTACCCACGGTGGATGCATATAAAATCAAAGAGAATTTGATAACGTTGACGGTGCCGAGAACGGCGTTGTTAAAGGTCTAGGGTGAGTATAACAGACTGTTCCGTAATCCATTGGTGTCAGTTTCATAATCTGTTTGTAACTACGTTGCAGTATTAAATTGTCACAATATATATATTTAGGATTAAATAACGGATATGTGGCGCAAGTTTGCAGCTGCATTACGCAAATTAGGAAAAAGATTTATCTTAGTTCAGACGCCTCGAACCGATAGGACATTGCAACTATAACGACAATCGCAAAATATGAGGACTAAATTAAAATATTTGGGTTGACTGTTTACTACTCCAAACTAAAGCTTTCGAAATTTTTAAATGGGATCAGCAAACTGTCTATTTTTTAAAACATCTTTTAGTGAAAACGGCTGTTTGCATTTTTCTAAAATTTAAGAATTTTTTATGATTGTTTATTTGAGCACAAAACAGGGGACATTTTACTTTCAAATTGATAACATTTTTTGAGGTTGCACAAGATAAGCTAAATTTTTCAAAATTTCCTACTAAATAATTATTCTTTATCTCAAATCTTATTTTTTATTATAGCTTTTAAGTGACTGATCTCATTAAGCTTCTAATCGTATCTATAAATGACACTTAAAGC
The DNA here is from genome assembly GCA_036346155.1 of Sinelater perroti. Taxonomy (NCBI): domain Eukaryota; kingdom Metazoa; phylum Arthropoda; class Insecta; order Coleoptera; family Elateridae; genus Sinelater; species Sinelater perroti. The sequence continues at coordinate 16,420,205 of JARFIY010000143.1, forward strand.
CCATTCGCCTTAGCATGTTTAGCAAACGGTTGTTATTAGGAACTAGCCCATATCACAGATTAGTAAATTTGCAGATAAGTTTTAATATTTTCGTAAACATTTTCAAATTATGTATCAGAAATCTAATTAAAGCTCTTATCATTGATGAAAAACCTCTAACCAATTTAAATGGCACCGTTTATGTTAGCTGACGAACATTCAGTGGGTTTTCAATAAGAGTCTGTTGCTCTTTGAAGCAATTTGATACAAAGCCTTTGCTGTTTGTCTTTACTTTTTCTAACGATCACATAATCACATTCTTCTTCTTCCCGTGCTTTATCCGTTCCGGATGTTAGCTATTATCAATGCAATTTGTACTTTGTCTACTGCTTTCCGGAATAATTGTACCGTGGACATATCGAACTATTGCCGCAAGTTCTTTGGCGAAGATATTCTCCTCCTTCCTGGGCCTCTTCTTCCCATCACTTTTCCTTCTAAAATGAGTTGCAAGATTCTATATCTCTGTGTGTTTCTCATTATGTGTCCTAGATATTCTAGCTTGCGAGATTTTATTGTTATTAGAATTTCTGTTTTTTTATCAATTCGTTCCATAACTTCTTTGTTAGTGATATGCTCTGTCCATGGTATTCTCAAGATACGTCGGTAGGTCCACATTTCAAATGATTCCAGTTTCTTTTCTGATGCTTTTGTTAAAGTCCATGGCTCAGCTCCGTATAGTAGCGCCGAGAAAATATAGCATCTCAGGATTCTAATCTTGGTTTGCAGGCTTAGGTCTCTACCGATCAAAACTTTTTTCATTTGAATGAATGCGGCTCTTGCTTTTTCTATTCTTGTTCTAATTTCTGTCGAGTGGTCCCACTGTTCGTTTATATTGGTTCCCAGATATGTGTATTTGCTAGTCATTTCTATCTCAGTATTATTAATATATAATGTTGCTGGTAGCATAATGTTCTTAGTTATTGTCATGCATTTTGTCTTGCTTGTGTTGAGGGTGATTCCGTATTTCTCACATGTTATATGTATTCTTTCCATTAATAATTGTAGACCTTCTACGTTTCTTGCCAATATTACAGAGTCATCTGGCTATCTGATGTTGTTGATTACTTCACCATTAATTAATATACCTTCATTCACATCATGTAATGCTTCTTTGAACATCTCTTCCGAGTAAATATTAAACAGAGTCGGTGAAAGCACGCATCCTTGACAAACCCCTCTAAGGATTTGAATTCCTTCGGTGGTATTATCTTCTATTTTTACATTCGCGTTTTGACTCCAGTATAGGTTGGCTATTATTCTAGTATTTTTGTCGTCTATCCCGGTTTTCTCTAATATTTTTAGTAGTTCATGATGTTTTACTTTGTCAAATGCTTTGCTGAAGTCTATAAAACATAAGTGTACGTCACAGTTTACGTCCCTACATCTTTGGATCAATACATTTAAGGCAAATAGTGCTTCTCTTGTTCCCAACGCATTTCTAAACCCGAATTGGGTTTCGGTCAATTTTGATTCGCATTGTTGATAGATCCTGGCGTGTATAATTTTCAAGAAGATCTTAAGGGCACAGCTCATCAGACTTATCGTTCTATAGTCTTCGCATTGTCTCGGTGTTGTTTTCTTTGGTATGGTTATAAAAGTCGACTTAGTCCAGTCCGTCGGGATCTCCAGTGTCGTATATTAGATTGAATAACCTAGTGAGTGCATTTATTCCATCTTCATTTAGGAGTTTTAAAATTTCAGTGGGTATCTCGTCTGGGCCCGTTGCTTTCCGGGTTTTCGCCTTTTCTATTGTTTTCTTAACTTCATCTTTTGTTATAGGAGGTCCGGTTTTAGCCTCTTTTATTTCGTGTTTTTCTGGACGGTCGTCTGCAAATAACTTTTCGATGTATTCTTTCCAGGTTTTTAATTTTTCGCTTATGTCTGTTATTTCTTGTCCTGTATTATCTATTAGTCTGTTCGTTGTTTTTCTTCTAAATATTCCAGCAGCTTCTTTTATTTTTCGATGCATATTAAAGCTGTCGTGTTTGTTTTCTAGCTGTTCTATTTCTTGGCATTTATCTTTCAACCATTTTTTTTTGCCTTTCTTATCTCACCTAGTATCTGTCGTTGTATCTCTCTGTATTTGTTCATATCTTTATTTTTCATTAATCTCCTTTCGTCCATTAATTTTAAAATGTCTTCTGTCATCCACTCATTTTTCTTCTCTTTCGTTTTTGTGGAACGTATTCTTTTATAATACTTTGCAGATTTTGTTTGATAGCGTTCCACCTCTCTTCTATTACTTCCTTTGTTGAGTTGTTTTTTACTAAATCCAGTGGTAGTATTATTTTCATTTTAAATTTCTCCTCCAACGATTTTCGAACTTGTTCTTTAACATCTCCTTCAAAAAGAGCCCTTATATTATGTTGTTTTTCATTAGTTTTTCTCGTAACTCTTTTAAGTTTTAGTTTACATTTACATATTACCGGATTGTGATCTGATCCGACATCTACTCCGGGATAAGTTTTTGTTGATTTTATGCAATTGCGGAAACGGTGATTAATAGTGATATAGTCAATTTGGTTTCGTATTACTTTTTCTTTCGTATCACCTGGAGCCTTTCATGTATATATTCTTCTGTGTGGGAGCTTGAACATGGTGTTCATCACTACAAGTTCTTCCTCTCGGCAAAACTGTATGAATCTATCTCCTCTTTCATTTCTAGATCCTAACCCGAACTGTCCAATGATGTTATCTTCTCTTTGACTTCCAACTTTCGCGTAAAATCCCCTATTATGAGAGTTATGTCATTAGATTTCGTATATTTTAAGACCTTTCTAAGCTGTTCATACAGATCTTCTATTTCTTCATCTTCGCTATTCGCAGTTGGAGCATACACTTGGATAACGTTTAAGTTAAATGGGTTAGCTTCTATTTGTATCATTATAATTCTATCTGAGTGCGCTATTACTTTTTTGACAGAGTCGTTAATTTCCTTAGTTACTATTATTCCTACACCATTATAGTGGTGGTCGTCATCGTTGCCAGAGTAGTATACGGCCATCGCATTTCGCTGATCCCCATGATGTCTACCTTTAGTCTAGTTGTTTCTTGAACAGTATTATGGATTTTCCCCCCCTCAAAAGCGCTTCTGACATTCCAGGTACCAATTCTAATAGTATTTGATTTCCTAAGCATTTTCAGTTTGTTGGTGTCCTTGTTCACCATCACAGACCCGGAGATTCTTCGCACCCCTGCCTCATTGAAGAGGCGCCGGTACTCGGGGCCATTCTTGATTTTGTCTGTCATGATGTTTGATGATTGTTCTTGGGAATTAATGTGTTGGTTTCGCATTAGGGTAGTGATTAAGTTCTATTCTTTCTACATAATGTAGCCCTTACCTTCTCCTAATATTTTATTCCAAAATATCTAACAATTCTTCTTATTAGGGCTTTTGTAATAGCTCACAAGTGTAAATATGACGATATAAATAAATCTTTCTAAACAAAGGTTTTCCATAACATATTAATAAAAATTTTAGTGTTCTTAAATTGACGGCAATAATTTAATTATTTTGGCAAATCCAAATAAAAGAATAGGAATTTTCTATATAATTTCCTTAACTTTATTGAACTTTTTGTATGCGACAGTGACGGAAATAAGAGACAGCTCAAGTTTTGTGCCCGTTGGGTACCAAAACTTCTGTCTGTAGATCACACTTTCTCTCCTGGCCAGGAAGAAAAAAAATTTGAACAGAATTGTAACCTGTGATGAGACTTGGGTGTCGCATCGCTTTGATGATGGCACTGCGCTTTAAGATGCTGTTACAAGGTGGTTTCATTCTCAGGGAAGTCTTTTATAGGAGTAATTTCAAGCCTTGTAAGACACCATAACAAATGTCTTAATTAGGATGAAGAGATTGTCAAAAGGTAATGTACTGTTGTATGTTTTTAATGTGTATAATAAATATTCTGTGTTTGGTATTAACAACAAAACTAATTAATTTTCTAATGGTTGATGATCAGTGAGAGCTTCTATTAGAGAGTTGCAATTGAAGTTTTTCCTGTCTGTTTTGTCGCTTAAGGCCTGATTACTTTATTGAACACTTCGAAAGTTTTGTTCTATACGTATTATGAAACATCTGACATTATTCGACTGATAAGTTTGTAGAATTTTTGGGTTTGTGAGTTCAGCAGAGCTCATTTTTATCCATATGAGTTTGGGTATTACCTTGTATATGTTTTTCAAAGACAACTAAAGACTTTAGATTGATTTATGTTATTAAAGCGCCAAGGAAAAACGCTATGAATAGAAAAAGAAATTGATTTTAATGGTTGGAGGCTTTTTAGATTCGTTTTAAAGAGAGGGGGTGCGAGTTATAGTTTTGAATGTAATCTGCATTAACCATGGTCAGATAATAGCAGAAAAAGGGTGATTAGTATTCCGAGAAAAGTGCGCGCAAAATGGCGCCAAGCGCTTGACATCTGTTCGATGTTTATTTTATTTGAAACATTTTAATCAATAACAACATGCACTGTCGTGTCATTTTCTGGCTAATCTGATTAATCTCTGCCGCTGTAATATAATAAAGTGCCGTGTGTTATTTATGTTCATAAGAATTGTGACAGTCTTTAATGCGTGATAAAGCGGAACCATTCATTTTCATAAAGCCAACGACAACTCTTCTATCATTTAAGATTTGTAATTGTGTTCAATGAAATTAATTAAATAATTTAGCCAAGCAAGAAGAATTATCACGACCGCAAAATTACTGGCCTTACTATGAAAAGTATTACCTTAAAACAATTGAGTGGCGTTACGCAATTTGCGTTATACCGTGTTCCTTGTATTCATTAATGTTCAGGTCGTTTTCTTATCCTCATGTAATTAGATATTTTGTATTTCCATAATTTATCTTTAGATCATTTGTTTTGCGTAGTTATCCTAGTTTTCTGGCTATATAATCGATATTATACTCATATCCAACTGTCAGAACTTGATCATCTGCAAATAATAAAGTGTGGATGCATTATTAGTTTATTTTTATACCCATTTGTTGGCATGTTATTTTCTATACGTTTGGAATATATTTTAATATTTTAAATAGAGTTGGGGATAAGCTACATCCCTGTCGCAATCCTTTATTAGTTTTAAAAGGCTGTAATATGTTTTTCTAAGTTTAGTTATACTTTTTGGTTTCTGTACATTGCCTTTACTGTATTTATATAGTATTTATTAATACCAGCTCTTTCTATTATATCGAACAACCGTTGTAGAGATTCTATGAATATTAAATGAGTTTCTAAATTATTTGCTTTTCTCTTTTCCGTTAATTGTCTTATTGTAAATGTATTATCTATACTTGATCTTTCTACTCTAAACCCACTTGGGTCTTCTCCGATGATTATTTCTCTCTCTAATCTCTTTCTAATTATACGGCCGTACAGCCTACCAGTTGACGCTAGTACACTTATTCCTCTGTAGTTTTCACAACTTTTCTTTGATCCTTTTTGTGAATTGGTGTCAATAACCTTAATTTCCAGCCATTTGGAAGGCCGTCCGTGTCAATTAGACAGTTATTAAAGATGTAAATAAGTTTATCGTACGACGTCTGGTGCATGTTTTAAAAATTCAATTAGTATGCCTCTTGGACCTACAGCTTTACCATTTCTTTTACTGTTTCCCTAGTTTATTTTACTGTTATCTGTTCCACATTTTCTCTATTTGTTGGTATATTTGGTTTCCACATTTCTATGTATTGCACTTTATCCTCCTGTAGCAAGTCTAGCAATAAATAATATTGTTGCCATTCCACTATTGATATCGTACTGAGATTCTTAAAAATACTTTCTTTTGTTTTTGTTTTCTCTGTTTATTTCTCTATATCTTGCTCTCACTTCTGGATCTCCTTCTAATATTAAAAATATTGTTATTTTATTAAGTTGCAAAGAAACGGTAATTCTTATAAATAACTGTGATCCATTTGCTGCAGTATTACGGATTTAATGAGTAATTTTATTTGCAACTATTGTAAGCCCGTTTAAAATTTAGCAACTGGTTGATCATATCTTTAAATTTTGTACAAAACAGTGTTTTCTGTTTTGTTTTTAGTGTTTATTGTGTTAGCATCTTAATTTAGTAAAACTCTTTGTTCGGATGTTGATCCTTACATGTTGCTGGGAAATGTAATTTGTTGGTTTATTAATTAGATATAAAATTTATATTTTGTTGCTATTCTTGCGCTCATCTTCTATATTTGTTGTCTTTATTAAGTGCATTTCGCAAGTCTCTGTACACTGATAGTTTTTTGTAGTTAATTCAATGACTTCTTTAACAAAGAGCAGTCGTTTTTTTGGGTAATTCTAGGTTTTCACATACTTTAGAAACATATTCTCGTCCAATTATATGACTTGAAGCTGTAGGTTTACGAGTGACTATAACTCTGACATCTTATGCACTGGGGTATTTCTCGTTTCTTCTTAAGAGTATTACGATTTTAAAATGATTTAGAAGTTTTATATCATATATGTTTATCTTTAATAATTATTTACTTAACATTCGTGTAAAAAAGAGGTAGAAGCAGCTACAAACCATCTTATATGCGTAATTCAAAATGCGAATAGAATAAATATTAAGTATCAGCGTGGTAGCATGCCATAGTTCTAAGATTAAAATTACTGTTGCTGCTTCATCTACTAATTAAATATTGTTTCTGTATTCTAATGCACAATGCCTAAAAAACAAGTAAATTAGTTTAATTTTGGCTTTATATGAGTTAAAACCCCTTGTATTGTTTCTATAAAATAACCTAAACTAATCACTGTGGGATAATTCTGTAAAAATTAAGCTTTAGATGGTATATAAAGCTATCGAGAACATAAGAGGTAACAGACTTATCAAAATCACAAGTCTTTTTATACTTACCAGACGTTTGTGATTTACCTGTCTCTATAAGTTAAGATTTAAGTGTCATATTATTTATAAATAAAGCAAAAAGTAAAAAATAAGAACAAACAGTTTTTGCTATACAAAGGAATGCAAAAAGTCTGTGATAAACAGAAAAATTATATAAAAATTTACAAATATAGTTTCTTTACGGCAATATAATTTTCTTTGTCCCAATACCACTACGGAATCAAAGCCAACAGTATTGCGTAGCAAAGATAACATATATAACATTTTTCAGATGAATTGTAGCACAAAACCTAAAATAATACAAGTATAAATCAGTGTATCATTTATAATAATATATATAATTAGAAAATAAAGTAGATAAATCAGGTTGCGAGAATTGTCAAGGTATTGATATAAATTAATTTTTTAACTGAACTTGGCTTCTTGTATTTTTTGCTTATCCTTAATATTTTGTATGAGTTTGTAAACAACATAAATATTACTTCCTTACTGAAAGGTCTTACAATTAAGAAATTACGTAACGTACTCTAAGGAATTAGATAGAAAAAAACAGAGAAGAAATTGGTTCACTTACAAAACAGTGAGCATATAGTATTTTTAGTAAATTAGCTCATTATAGATGGAGTTAAAAGAAATAGCAATAAATATAAAAAAATAAAGAAGTTACATCGGAAATTGGAAAAGATATGCAAAATTAGCCACAGTAAGCAGAAAATAAAGAAGTACATAAATGCATTTATATAAGATGGGATATAAAGGTACTAAAGAACATTTTTTTTATGTTGAAAACTGTAGCTGTCAATGAAACTGAGTACTATAAATTTGGTGATGCCTGTATAATTTAAAGGCATAGTTTATAAAAAAAGATATTCTAACGATTTTTGTCTATTGTAAATAGAATATTGGATTTTTCCCTTTATACGTAGTGTAATTAAAAAGCACCTAAAGAATTTTAATAAACTATATTCAAGTCAAAGAAGTCATTTATATTTAAATTTGTAATGTTTTTGAACTGGGTTCCTAATTGGTTTTATATTCGAATTTTCTGTTCTTTAAAGAAAAAATCCGATATATACAAATTCGGTTGAAATGTATCTAATTATCAAAATTCCTGTTTTTTACGTATCTATTCCCTCTTAATAAATATCTAAAATATTGTCTTGTTCACATGATTAACTTACAAAGTGTACAAAAGGCTTATTTAATTAGTACTTGCAATAACTATAAAAATAGTAATATTGCATTAGAAATTTATATAGACTAAAAAAATTATATATAAGAATTTAAAATGATCAATCATGAAAATTGCAAAATGTCATAATTGGACTCCAAAATCCTTGATTATATAATGGCTTATAATGGTATGGCTCTACGCCCCGCATGAAAGCACGGCCTGTGAACTGAGAAGTTAAGGCTCTCATACATTTGAGGCGGTGTGGCAAGCACCGCGCCTAAGACAACTGCCATTATTACCCATTGTTTGAAGTGAACGCAGACACTCAATTATTTTTAGTGACTGAGTAGACCACCCGCCAGGCATCAGAGAGCACCAGGAATTGAACCCGACTCCGTCAGAATAGCAGCTCACTCCTCAACCACGGGGCCACAATGGCTACATCATGAATTAAGTAAGCTAAATAGACTCCAAAACCTTAGCCACCCATATTATTAATTTTGGATTGATTTGAAAACGATCTTAAGACTGTCCTTTATTCAAGGTGAAAAGTAAATTTTCAATTGATTAAGATTGAGAACAAAACATTGGATGGTGATTATGGTTGCATTAGTGCTTAGATGGTAAAATTTAATGCACAGTGCTAGTCATAACTTTAACCGTTTTAAAGTAATCTGATATAGCAGATATATACTTAGCCGTAAATGTTACATTCGTGCTCCCTGAAAGAAGAATTAAAATCTTCAGATGCTTATAATGAGAATCTGTATCAAATAAATAGATTTTTGTAGTTTGGAGTGCTTTTATGTAAATAAATTCTTTCAAAACTCACGTGTCTATGAAGAACTATGAATCATCTGAAGCTTGCTAAGGTGAAGAATAAAATTCTCTTTGTATAAACTATAGGGTAGAAATATAACTGTATTATATATGTTTTTCAGCTGAAAGATCAACGGCGAGATGAAAATCAAAACAATCTTCTTTACTAGTCACATTTTAAAAAACTTAATAAGAGCTACTATTTTTCAGGGATTAAAAATAGAGTAAAGGCAAAGAACGGCATTGGTAAATGGAGATGTCTATGCAACTTAACACTGACAAATGTTCTAGAAAATCTTGGATCTGGAGATCTTACAAAGAGGTAGATGTGATCAAGCCAAAATAAATGTTTTTATCATTTAAATAAATCCCTTTACTAATGCAGATGTTAGAAAAAACATTAATTTTATTTTTTCTTGAATGAGCAGTCAGGAAAGACCTTTTTTAAGATTTTCATTAACACGTTAAAGTGGTACTTTTTTGCGCCCTTACAGGCACTGCAGCCGCAAGGGCTTATTGTGCCCAATACATTGCACTTAAATGCTAGGACATTCACACACACCCATGAGTTGAACGAGACTCGAACTCGCGCGCGCCGGCTAGAGGACAGAGCCAACTGATTGAACCATCTGTTAAAGTGGTATATACAAAGATGATATTAAAGTAATATATTAAAAGAAATAGAGGTGAGCAATAAAAGCGGTGTTCGCCTGAAAAGAAAATTTTTTAAATTGTAATGTCTGACTATATCTATATTAACATAAAACCTAAAATTTACTATTTTTTTTAAGAGTTTAATAATACAATTAATGATAAAAATTTTTATTTTATTTTGCTACAACCATTGGTGCATATAACATTGCATGTAAAATATGAATTCACTAATATATAAGAATTTCAACAATGAGATGTTTTCATTAGTTAATTATAAATGTACGCCTTTGCTTAATCTTTGTAATAAAATGATAATTTTATAGTTTTAAAATTTTACTATAAGTGAATACATTTATAATAAAAAGTTCAATTTGTGGATATTTTGAATATTGTATTTCAATATTTTACAAACGTCGATTTAATTAACTAAAGAGAAAAATACTTGCGCTAGATTATATTTGAAAATACCAGCGAAATATTATCAAGTGATGTCTTGTTTTGAGTTTGATTTATTTTCAAACTTACGACTATTAATTGAAAGGCCTCTATATGTTTACCTTCGCTGTCCGGTTATCACGTACCATCTCTGATACAGAGCTAGATATAACTAGTATCACGTATTACATAACTGCATCATTACTTCTTAATTGAAATGAACGTATTTTTAATGATTGTGTAGACTACACGTTAGGTAACCAAATCTCAGACTCAAACCCAGATTTGTCAGCAATGCAGCCAGGCCCCTCAACAGCCATAAACTAGCAATAACTACTTTAAGATTTTTAAAAACAACAGGACGTTTGTTAAATATGTTAGCAAAGAAACCAAAAATAAAATACGTACAAAATAATTTAAATTAATTTCAAAAATCTTTATGATTGCCGTGCTTAAAAATTGTTATGTGGAAGGTTCTACTAACAAATTTTGTCAACTTATTTATTATTGTGCATCGTGATTAAAAGTGTAAGCAAAATCGCGGTTTTGAAACTTGAGAAAATGGTTTCGACTCACATTCGTTCAACTCTTGAGACATATGGCTTTAAAAGTTAAAATTGGCATAATAATCAGCAGCCTTCGAAAGAAGACGCTGAATTAAGAAGAAGACTATGAGCAAAAGAAATTTGGAGTAATAGGAATGATTAGTGCTCCAAAGAACAATGGTTTTGAGCGGCACCAGCCGTAATTTAAAAATGATAAAAAACAATTGGAATACACAGTGTATAAAAACTTTAAATGTTTCACCATCTACAATATCTGTTTTTTAAAGATATACACGATTAAGTTATAGATTGTAAAACTTTCGCTAAAATAGACTAATAGACTAAATATATTTACAGACTGCAGTGACAAAATATTTAAAAGATGCTTAATTGTACTTGGCACTTAAAATAATAATGTTATTGTTATCAACGAAAGCTCTGACAAATTCAAATTACTAAAGAAGCAACAAGAACGGTGTAATACCGTAAAGGAAACTTTTTACAGCGGTGCGAAATCGTAACGGCCACTTCCAGTTGCCGTTAACCGATTTGGCTGAAAATAAATCCCATGAAAGGTACTGACCTAATATGTGTGTGTGCCAAGTTTGAAGTGAATCCGTTTAATAGAACGGAAGTTATAGTATTTCTACTATAAGCTTCGCTGTAGAAAGTTAATAACTTTGAGATAGATTGTTCTGATACGATCATTGCCGAAAAATATAAACCCAATGAGTGTAGCTTTCTATATTTTGGAAAAGAATTTTATTGATATTGAAAAGCGAAAATAAAGCCGCCGCCAACTCATAATATTTTTTTTGAGAAACCACTTCACAGCTAGAATGACGGAAGGCTCCGGAATTTATTGCACTAACCGGAGTTTCTAACGTCATTTACAGAACATCTTATTAACCTCATGATTTTTGTAAAATTACGTGATAAACAGAAACGAATGATATACTATATTACTAGCATCTTTGGTTAAGAAAAAAATTTTATTTTGAGACAAACACTAATTTGTACATACAAAATACACGACTTAATCTTTAAATTTTCGGAAATAATTTGAGTTGATGAAGAATTATTTTACGTTACTAGTTGACTTTGCATTTGAGTGTCAAAACGTAAAGACGTGTGACCTACAATTCGGAAGATAAGTGGTAGCGTAGTGACCTTTTGCCTGGATGGGCAGTGATAAACTTAATCTCTTCATAATTTTAACAAAATAAAATTGTAAATAAATTGCTAATCAATAATAGTGCATATAATCGGGAATCCGGTTTATACCGGTGATAAACAACACAAGTGCAACAAATAAAATGCTACCAGCAGGAAATGGCCCAGGTATGGGATTATTTTCTAATTCTATGACAGAAAATAATATGCAGGGTCAACCTTATGTTTCACAACCATTAATATACACAGAAAAACGATAATTAACCCAAATATGTCACCATAGATTTATCCTGAGACAGCTAATTAGCGAATTTATCCTTCACAATCTACGAGTCAGTTCTCTCTTTCGCCCAATCAGGAGCAATTTATGATGCAACAAAATTCATTATTTCATACAAATAATAAAAGAAGACAACAAGAATACACGCAAATGACTTTAACTAGCGAGGAAGAAGATAGTACTTATACCACCCAAGTTAATCCATTGCAAGTAGTAAAAGGATCTAAAATAAGGAATAATGGGTATGCCAAAGAGATATAGACAAAGAGTTATCGTTAAATAATGCATTAGATACACTATAAAGATAGCCAAACAGTTAACACTAATAAAAACATTACAAACAAAGATATATCAAACCCACTTCCATATATGTGTATAGTGTAGTAAGTTTATCACAAATGGTCTCGAAATTAAATTACATAGTTGAAACCAGAAGTATGGCCAACAATACAGTAAAATTAACTTGTCAAAGTTCAGATACATTTAGAAAGTTAGCTAAATATATGAAAGAAAATAATGTAATCCACGACACATACCAACCTAAGGAGGAAAGATTATATAGAGTAGTAGTTAAATATTTTCACCACTCGGTTGATGTAGAAGACATAAAACATGAAATTTTAGAACATAGTCATAAAGTGAGAAATGTAATAAACATAAAACATAGAATATCCAAAAAACCTCTTAATATGTTTTTTGTTGACCTAGAACCTTTAGAAAACAATAAGGATATATATAAAATTTTAAAAAAATGTTTAACAGTGTTATTCAAATTGAACCACTAAGAAAATCAATAATTTAGTGCAGTGTACTAGATGTCTACTATACGAAGTGTGGTGGCCAACATATCACAGAAAGTTGCAAAAAAAATAAAAGCACGCCAGAAACATGTGGATTATGTGGAAGAAGACGCCCAGCTAACTATAGGGGAGTTCTACCAGAAAAACTGCAAATCTAAAACAAATAATTATCAATCTAATCAACAAAACAACACAACACAACAAAATCATCCGATGCCAGCACTTGCAAGGAACCAAAATAGAAGCTACGCACAGGTAACTATGCCGCGAAATTCAACCCAAATCATGACACAACAAATTTTTAGAAGAATTCAGGACAATGTTCAACCTATTAATTCAACCAAATATTCTTAATATGTTATCAATATTAATTAGTATACAAGCTAATGGCTCTTAGAATAGCACTGTGGAATGCCAATGCCCTCATTCAATATAAAGACAAACTCCAGTTATTTCTGAAACAAAACCTAATAGACATTCTTTTAATTAGAGAAACTTATTTCACCGAGAAAACCTACTTCAAAATACCTCAATATTCCGTATACAACACAAATCACCCTGATGGTTTATAATAATAAAACAAGCAATAAGATACTACGAATTACCTAAGTATGATGAAGACTACCTACATTCATGTATATATTCAACCATGTGACATAACTGTCAGTGCAGTCTATTGTCATCCAAAGCATAATATAAAAAAAGCATCAATTTGAACCATATTTCAATACTCTAGGCGCCAAATTTTTGGCAAGTAGAGACTACAATAGCAAAAACACTGTTTGGTGATCCCGAACAACTACCACCAAAGGCGGGGAGCTACACAGTCTTATTCAAGATAAATGTTATTCTTATTTATCTACTGGATCTGCAACGTACTGACCAGCAGACATAAGTAAATTGCCAGATTTACTAGTCTTTTTTTGTCACCAATGGCATTTCTTCAACTTACATGGTCATCACACCCAGTTATGATTTATCATCGGACTACTCGCCGATAATATCCACCTATAGCACATACCCAATATACATACAACCTGCACCTAGGTTACATAATTCAAAAACAGACTGGGACAAATATAGACACAAGCTGACCAATTTGGATTTAGGCAGGCTCATTCTACCAAACAACAATGTCATTGCATAACAAAAAAAATCTTCTCTAGTTTTAACAACAAGGAATACTATATATCAGTATTCTTAAATGTAAGCCAGGCTTTCGATAAGAAGAATCAAAAGACAATGGCCAGCTGATCTATAAAATGGAAGAGATCCCATAGTTGGATGCGATCTCATCATGCCTTATCTAATCTAATTGTTAATACTTGTAAGATAGCAAATTAGCTTATAGAATACTTTGTATTTTGATTGCTAATTAAATTACAAAAAAAATATATTACTAGTTGTGTAGGTTCTAATAACTGTACAAAAACTTTAAAAAGAAAAAGAAATATCGAACATAACACCGCTGTCAGAGCTTTGGTCTCTCTCAATTCAGTAATCTGCTTCCTTGAGTGTATTACGTATGTCTTTAATCCCTTAGAAGACTATTAAAGTAATCTATCTGCTCTCTCCTATCATCCGTTTTGACAAAGATACTTTGAGGCTAAAATAAGTCATAGAAAATACAGCAGGTGCAACGATGCTTGCATTGATTTTTTCATCTTAATAATCAACAAAAGACAAAGGCTATAGAAATCAAAATCACCATCAAAATAATTAGGAGAATAATGCTAAACATTCTTTTCGTTGCTATTAATTCTATCTGAAGACTTATAGAGGTCTTAAGAAACAGCCCTTTCCCGATTCTATTCGTTAATGGAAAGAGCAGCATCGTGTAAATTTCCATGGATAAACTTGAGGTTTAGTTGTGTACTACCAAAACTAATATTTAGACGATGAAACAATGGTCTCGGGACAGCATGAGTTTGCATATATCAAGATTATAAATAAAACAGTGGCAACATTTTCGAAAGAAAATCATGTATATGTATATCTGCTAGCAGACAGTGGCCTTAGATACACAGAGGACTGAAAGCAATCAGTACAACAAGATGCTTGCTGTACGCGATTAAAACCAAGAGCCCTAAAACAGATTACAAAATTTTAACTGAAATTATGAAAAAATCCAAGTTTCTCGTGCAAAAACTGCATAGGAATCTGGCCAAGGCTTTGTTAATATCGAATGGTTGCAAAATGGGCTAATGGAGTCAGAATAACCCATTGCATCTGGCCCGTCCATTTCTGATGATCAGGTAGAGTTAACACCAAGTTTATGTTTATTAATCATGATCGAGACTTATAGAAGTGCAACTCAGTCATCAAACAGCCTGACACGTTCCAAAAAGCAACCTTTACATGAGAAAAATTGCAGCACCTTAGGTTTTATATAACTTTACAAAAATACAGAAATGACAATGCCTGAACAGATACTATCATAAAAATGTATTTCTACAGTCCATTATCTCTATTAACAAGAATTAGATATGGACCTACCAACTTAAACTAAAGCTCCAATTAAGCATCTTCAAATTTGAAGAAATTTTAACGGGAACTCTATATATGGTAAAGGTTGTGTTACTAATGGTGTGCGACATATTAAATATTAATTATGCCGTACATAAAACTAATCTTTCTCGAGCATTATCTGTCCCCGATAATACAGTACAGACCGTTCATATTTTCAAAGAATTAATCCGCCTATTGCCAATTGTTCGGCATCAAATAATGATTTGCTGCACGTTTTAGTTTTTGCGCTTCTGCAGGCACTACTTTTCCGCCGTTAATTCGAACTAACGCAATTAACAATTAAGCTGTTTACAATTTGCACCTACGAAACGAACCGCTCCGTCTTAACTCTAATTGTGTTTGAATACAACTAACTTCAGCGCGCTTCCCGACTGCTCAGTTTCTCCTCTTTATTTCGCAATCGCGATAAAACAACCCCCTAATTTAAGCCCGGTATGACAATTGGAACTTCGACTGATTTTGCATACCCTCCCGGCGGAGCGCTCCTTAAACAAATTAACCGGAGCCGGCTGAATAATCGAGTCCTTAATAATTAAGCGCGCGGCAGCTCGCAAATGCAATTTGCGCGCACCTGTCCTTGTAGTCCGTAAACACGTTATTTTTTAATCGGCGCGCGATCGCGCAATCGCCCGCTCGGCCAGCTCCGTCGGAGGAACGGCAATGAAATAAATCCATGGTCGTCCTTTCAGCGCGATAAACGGCAGTCCGTTTAAGCTTCAAGTGCACGGAGAGCGAAATAGAAGAGGAAAACTTCGCGAAATAACTTGTTAAGCATAATTAACTCTTTCTCTTAATTAACACAACAGTGACGCATTCCTAACAAGCTATACAGTCGTCGCAGTCTGGGGATGAAGCGGCACGCCGGCGAGATAAGGAGGAAGAAGACGGAGCCTTTTGCAGGGCTTCCTGCTGATTCCATTGAGTGCTTTGTTTAAAATGTCGCACCGCAGTAATTCACGTTTTAGCATTAAAAGATTGAAACGCCTTTAAGAACGGGATTAATTTGCAGAATAAATAATTGACGTTAAAACTGATAATTGCTCTGCCCCGGAAATTTATTAGCGAAGAAGTTTTGCGCTTATGACGGGCGCCGGTTCGGCTTGTCCTTTTAATCGACCGGAGCTGATTAGACGCGGCGTTCGGCTGCCGATCCGTCAAGTGAGCCGTTAAACGTAATTTCTTGCGTTCCTAATGGACTCGATGTGTAATATGTTACGTACACACGGAAACAATTGACCCAGGCTCTATAATTACAGAGGCAGCGGTACAAACTCGACAGCGCCATTCAAACTACACTGCAATAGCATTAATTACTAGCATTGTCCAACAAGCTCTCAAATAGAACACAGTATGCTATGGTTTCTAAAATACATCAAGTGCTCCATGAACTAATTTGAGAGCTTCATTGTGGCTCGTCATAATTCAATATCCCCCCCCCGCCGCGCGCCTAATATTCAATACTCCCCCTGCTCCCCATTGCATCAATCATTCGATTAACTGTTTAATTGCGCTATCCATTTTGTTTGTCAATTTGAACTGCGCAGCTTCGCATTCATCAATTTGCGAATTACCCTCATTTTCTTACAACCGCAGTTTACGCCCCAACAGCGCATTTTTGGCGCCAAGACTTATATTATGATTTATGCTATTGGGCTGGTACTTTCGCGATTTGATGGCTGCGGAGTAATTAAAAGCGAAAGCGAGTTCGCCGACAATGAACTTAGAGCAGTTAATGCATTCGGGGGCTGTAACATTCGAAAGAACACCTAAAATCAGATTTATTGTGTCAGGAAAGTTCAGATTCAAGTTTCATGACAGTTTCTTAAAATGTGTCAGTCCAGACAATAATTTAATTAATAATTATATCTACAGAAATCTTAATCCTTTTGTCTTGCAGAAAATCTACCACGTAGCAGTGTACATTCAAAAAAAGTTATTCTTTGTTTTTTATTTTTTGGTTTCTTTAAATGGATATATTAATATGGAGTTGTAATAGTAAATTTGTAATAAAGCAAAGATCTAGCATGATAATTATAACACCCTCTAAGGCAAAACGCGTATGACAAAATGTTAATATAATTGTCAGAACCTAACAATCCTATGCTAAAAAAAGATTAACATTACAAATATAATTAATATCAGTAAAGTAGCATACAAAATGCTTTTGTATATTTAGGATATGCTTAATAGTCTTTCTCAGGGGTGATTTTTGTAAATGCAAAATCTTAAATTATTTCTTTTCGCTTACTTACAGTCATGAGTTCGCATTGTACACTCGCGGAATAAAGACGTCTGCGAGCGGTCTGCGAGATTACAAGTGCCGAGCAACAAAACGACTTGAGATCAACTTGTGATATCAACTTTAAAAATTTAATAAACTGTAAGTGATTTTTAAAATCATTATTTAAAGACTTTTAACTACAATAAAATTCGTATTACATAAATTAAAGTGATGCCGGCCGGCAACGGCTATAATAGAGGATTTAATACTTATAATCGGCAGCAAATTAATGGAAATCCTATACTATCACAACCATCACTGTTCCCGGCTATTAGCCATCCCCCAAACATGCACCAGAAAACCCAATATACAAATCAACCACCCCCTACTTCAGCATTATTGTCCTCACAACACCAACAATTTCCCCAGATGCCACGGACACAACTTTCTACGTTTCAATTGAGTGCAAAATCTTCATCTCAACTAATACAAAATAACAACACCTCAAATGAGTAATATGAAGATGATGAAGAAGAAATGGAAACTAATCCTGCTAATGATTGGCAAAGAGTCACTAAGCGAAAACGATTAGACAAGCCAAATACACAAACGGTCAGTGGAAAAGAAACACTAATTCATGCAAATAGATACGCAGCCCTAAGCCCAGAGAATGAAGCATGCGATGACAATAATAAACAACGGCAATAAACAACTACACCTAAGCCGCCGCCCATTTTCGTTCACGGTGTTCTAGACTTCAACAAAATGACAAAAAATTTACAGCTACCCCTGACACCTACCGCAAAATAATCAAACACATGCATGAAGGAAGATCGCCCATATAGAGTAGTTCTAAAACACATACACCACACTACTCCAGCAGATGATATTAAAAAAGACCTTAAAGAATCAGGACACATAGCTAGAAATAAACTAACTAAAGACCCATTACCGATCTTTTACATATATCTTGAACCAGCCACTACTAACAAGAAAATCTACAACATAAATCACTTCAAAATAAACATGTATTATTCGAACCATCAAAAATAAGCAAAGATACAGTGTAATGCACCCGTTGCCAGAACTATGGACACACAAAGGGGTACTGTAATAGACCATTTGCCTACGTAAAATGTGCTGGATCTCATGACATAAAAAGCTGCCAAAAAACAAAAGCAACCCCAGCAAAATGTATTCTTTGCGAGGGACAACACCCAGCAAACTATAAAGGATGCACAATTTATCAAGAGCTGCAAAATAAGTATTAACCTGATAAGCAACACACAAACGTAACATTCTCAAACTTAACAAGGTCACCCTTTCCACCCCTAAGACAACAAGATAATCACGACACTATCAACCGACCAAATCCTCCAGGTCCCACCTATTCGCAAATAGCACAAAACCAGCCAGCTGAAGACGTCAGTCTTAAACAATTCCTCGATGAATTTAAAAGCATGTTCAATCAACTACTACAGCAAAACAGCATGATACTAAACATGCTGACTACAGTGATCAATAAACTAATCAACCAACGGGCTGCTTCAACGGAAGTTAGAAGTTGAAACTTTTCTATATACCAATAGCATAGGTATTTTGTTAATCTCAGAAACCCATTATACCCCAAGATCACATTTAAAAATATCTCATTTTATCATATATCTTGCAGAACACCCGGACGACGCAGCTCATGGTGGTTCTGCTATAATAATTCGCAATACTATCAAATATCATGAATTACCAAGCTTTCAAACAGACTACTTGCGAGGTACCATAATACAAGTAGAAAAACTTCTGATGTCATTAGTAATTTCCGTCGCCTATTGCCCGCCACGCCACAACATAACCAAACAAATGTTCAAACCCTATTTTGAGCAACTAGGACCTAGATTCTTAGCAGGTGGCGACTACAATTCTAAAAATACACACTGGGGCTCGCGTTTAACAACTACAAAAGTTATATATACAAACTCATAGCAGATAACAATTATAGTTTCCTATCAACGGGCAGCCCAACATATTGGCCAACTAACCCCAATAAAATACCAGATCTGCTTGACTTCTTCGTCATCCACGGTATGTCCTTAAACTACATGGACATTGTTCCCAGTTACGACATTTCATCTAACCATACCCCTGTAGTAGTCTCAGTAAGTGCAACTATACTTTTCAAAGAACCACACCTACTCTTAGTAATATAAAAATCAACTGGAAAACTTTTGAATCGCATATAAATGAAAATCTTAATATAAACCTGGAATTAAAAACAAACGAAGACTTAGAATATGCAATTAATCACTTAATAATAATTATTCAGGAAGCCGGTTGGAAATCAACACCTCAGTCCTACAACCACAAAATTGATACACCTAGCATCTCAACTAAAATAATGGAAATAGCAAGGGAAAAAGTAGAGCAAGGGCAGCTTGGCAACATAGTCGCAACATTGCAGACAAAACTATATTTAACCAATTGAATAATAAACTAAAAAGAACTACACAACCACACTTTCTGTACAAGATCAGTCAATGTGGAGGACAACTAGAAGAATCAAACGTCCCAAACAGCACATACCACCACTATAAGATGCAACAGGATTATGGGCGAAAACTGATAAAGAAAAGGCTGAAGCCTTCGCGCTGCACATTCAAACTACCTTTGAACCTAATTCTAATGAACCAGGCCAGGACGTTGAACATTATTAAAAAGCTCCATTGCAATTATCACCCCCAAATAAAGAGTTTCACTATCCACGAAATTGAAGCCCAAATAAAATTACTTCCTAACAAAAAATCTCCAGGGCATGACCTTATAACAGGAATTATATATATATATAAAGAACTTCGTTATCTCCAAATCCTGTTCAATAAAATACTGTCTTTCATACTATCAATCATTACTCAAATTTGCCCAAATTATCTTAATCCTTAAACCGGGCAAACCTCCCATCCAAATAAAATCCTACCGACCTATTAGTTTACTTCCCATAATCTCTAAGCTGCTAGACAAATTAATATTAAAACGCATTAATGAAAGTGAACTTCAAAGTAAATGGCTACCAGATCACCA
The DNA here is from genome assembly GCA_036346155.1 of Sinelater perroti. Lineage (NCBI taxonomy): Eukaryota > Metazoa > Arthropoda > Insecta > Coleoptera > Elateridae > Sinelater > Sinelater perroti. Next base: position 16,440,801 of record JARFIY010000143.1, read on the forward strand.
GTTTGGATTCCGATCCCAGCATTCAACAATACCATCGATTAACACACATAATACGCTGTGCACTTGAACACAAAACTTACTGTGCAGTGTTCTTAGATGTGAGTTGTGCATTTGACAAGGTTTGCACAGAGGTTTATTGTATAAAATAAAAAAACTACTTCCATACCATTACTACCTGCTTTTGCGCTCCTGCCTGTACAAACGATTCTTCCAAACCAAACTCGATAACGACACCTCTCAGATATATAGAATTAATGCGGGTGTTCCTTAGGGTAGTGTTATCGGGCCTCTATTGTATCTGTTATATGCAAGTGACCTTCCTATCTCAGAGCAAACAAGTACAGGTACGTTTGCTGATGACACAGCAATCCTGTCGTGAAATGAAGACCCGAACACAGCAACCGAACTACTCCAAGAACATTTAAACCAGCTCGAAAAGTGGCTAAACAACTGGAAAGTAAGGGTAAACGGAGATAAATTGATCTAAGTCGCGTTCACAACGAAACACTCAGCGTTTCCGCAAGTCTACCTAAACAATACACCGATCCCTCAGGCAGACGAAGTCGGATATCTAGGTCTGCATCTCGATAAATGCTTGACGTGGAGATCTCATAAAAGAAAAAACGCAAAGAAATAGATCTACGTCTATTGGCTCCTTGGGACAAACTCAGTACTTGCCATAGATAACAAACTGTTGATCTACAAAAGCATAATTCGTCCCATCTGGACCTACGGCTGTGAATTATGGGGATACGCCAGCAAATCAACAATAGAAATAATTCAACGCTTCTAGTCCAAGACCCTGAGGATGATATCCAATGCTCCCTGGTTTGTGTCAAATGCAACAATTCACAACAATTTTAATATCAAATTAGTAGCCGATTTTATAAAAACAAAAGCTGAAAAACATCATTACACTGACGAACGTCCTAGTCCAGAAACCCGAAACCAGAAGATTAAGGAAAAAGTGGCCAATAGACTTAGTGAACCAAAGTAGGAGATTCACCAGTGGATGCTTTCTCCTCGTGACTTTTATTAAACATTTAATAACACAAAATTAGCTCATAGAATCACTGTATTTATTCTGATTGTTAATAAAATAAGTTTATAACAAAAAAACCTTACAATCATTTTAGATATTTACAAACACTATTTCGTTGATAATTTGTTATTAATTTTTATTAACTTTTATCCATGTGGCAGTTTATATATTGACAAGGTGGTCGTGGTAAATTTAAAAAATGAATAACAATCAAAGAAAATAATATAAAAATACAAAAAATTAAATTTATTTATATGAAAATTAGCACAATTAAAGCAAATAGTATCAAACATCATGTTACCTTCTCGAGCCGGAATCTAAACTTGTTGCAAGTCAACACAACTTCCTCCTTGTCCACATGTATCACTAGGTCCACGATGGAGATTCTTAAGTTGTCCTTGGTATTATAATGCTTCTCAACGTTAGTGAGAACTTCGACCGCGCTCCACACGTAGTAATCAAGAGGATATCAGCCGGAGCTGAAGAGTAGCCACAAGTCGGGGGACCAGCGGTAATACAATTTGTCGTATACCCATGCTTTGTGAGCTAGAGCAGAGTCTTGCTAGAATACGCACTAGAGACCAATGGCCTCTTATATTCAGGGTTAACAACTGTTTTCAGAACGTTGATGTACCTGACATCTTCAGGCCTTTTTTTAAAGAAGTTGAGCGTCATATTTCCTTGGCTGTGACACTATCACAGAGGCGGGAAACTTTGTATCCATGACGGTGGGTACCTCACAGATGTTTCAGAAAATCCAATTGTGATTTTGGATATTTACTTCCCTGTTCTGGATAAAGTATTTTTTGTCCAAAAAGAATTTTAAAAAGACATTGCTGTCGGGTCTGATGGCGTTTAGCAGTGTTTGAGCCTTTAACGTCCTGTCTATCTTGTTTTTCTCAGTTAACAATTAGCGGTACCTCAGGACGAAAGACTTGTAGCAAAAATTTTAGTGCACTGCTAAACTGACCAGCAGTTACCTCCTTCTGGTGGTCAGATTTCCTGCATTTCTTGGCTAGGTCGTAAACTTAGGTTTTTGTGGCCAAACCACGCAATCACTTCTGTCAGCGATTTTCCGACGCGAAAGGATTCAAATATAACACAATAGCTCTGGGGTCGTGTTCTAGGTCCATGTTGTCAACAAATGTAGTTTGTTGATTATGTGAGACTAACATTTTGCCTTACCTAACCGGAAAAGATGCCGGATTTATAATGACGACTCTGTAGTCTTTTTAACATGAATCGGTGTCTGTGAAATATATGGGGTTGCAGGCCAAGTTCTCGCGTGGGTCTTACTAGTATTAAAACAACAAAATCTTTTAGAGATTTTTATTAAATGTCCTGTTCAAAATGCAAAATAGACTCCATATTTCTACATGTAATATATATAATTCTTGCATTCATCTCAATCAGCTTAAACCATTTGATTTGTATACAATGTTGAAAAGAGAAAAATGTATAAAAGGATACGATAATTACTAATGATAAGCACAATTAGGAAAAATTAAATGGACTCTACCTCTGAATTGTAGGAATTGGAATAAGATGCGTAAATAATTTTTATTTTTTATAGTCTTAATAAGTAGAGCATTCTAGCTTATTTACAATATTATAGTAGTAGTAGTAGCCCATTATACCCTGTTTAAACAGGTATTTGCTCTATTCCTTCTTGTTTGATGCCAGTAGTCCAAGCGACGCCACGATTTTGTTTGTTTCAAGTTTTACAGTTATTATTCATGTTTTTTTAGGATGACTTCTTCCTATTCTCTCTTGTAGATTCTATGTTAGGGCTTCTTTGCATAATTCTGATTTTCTTTTTTTCAGAGTATGACCATATTTCCTCATTCATTGTCTTTGGGCACCAATTTTTTAAAAATAACCTTATGCACCTATTTATAAACGTTTGTAATTTTTGCTGTATTACACTGAAGACCAATCACGTTTTGGAACTAAACAACAGTTTTCACTGTAGCGTTAAATACATTTACTTTAGCTTTGACTGAAATGTAGTTCACATTCCAAATCTATTATACATTTGAACAAAAAGTAAACAAAGACAGCTGATATGAAATGTGGCGTGGCTGAGCTCTGAGGGTATGTTTGGTTGCCTATCTACAGGACCGTTTTGTATATCTTACTTTCCACTGTTATCATGTGTAAATGAATTGTTCCACGTTTCCACCTTGCAAAAATTTGAGGAAAGGCGGGTGAAAAATTGTCAGCCTAGGACGTAAAAAATAACTTTTTGAGAGCAACTCCTCGTACTAGTTAACGTCTTTTAATTCCCAGTTCTCTCCGGCCACAACACACCCCAATTAAGTAAACTCGTTGATACTTTCTATTATTTTAATATTTATATATCATTGTATTGGAGCTTCTACATAGATAGGCATCGCTATACTCTTATTAGTGTTTATTCTCTGCTTTATTCTTATTTGTGCTTACTTTTCATTATGTAACAATAGAGATATAAACTCTGCACAGCTAAATCTTTTAGTGTTTTCCGAAGGTCCCATAGAATTTTTCTATTATGGTTTATTATAGTATTACATAAGTTATATTCTAGTACAATTAGAAATAGTATAAGAAATAATATATAATTCTGACGTACACACATATTTGACTATAACTGCAAAAATAGCCGTTGTACCCTCCTCGTTAAGATTTATTAGTTTTTCAAGCAAACGTAATTTTTTAAGACTACTTTAGTATATCTCCTCTTGAAATAATTAAAAGTTTTCTCTAAATTTTCATAATTATATATATAAAAATAATTATGAGTGCTGCTGCTGCTGTGTGACAGACAGGTCAAAGTACAACTCTAACTATACTGTTGCTGTCAATGATGTAGTGATTTGAGGGAAGGGCTAATAAAATAAACAATTGAGTCAAAACGCTTTCAAAATGTTTTGTGTTTCACAAAAAAGTTTTAAAATTGTATTCACTTATGAATTATTGTCAATGGGGATGTGCTCCGCCGAACGGCTGAAAAAGAAGAGCAACGCGAAGGACATTCCTGAGGGTGGCCGATTACGCATACGAAGGGCTCAAGCATGTCGGAGTTGGACAAGCTCTCCGGGGGGCCGCTGCCAGACCTCGTATATAATAACGACTGAAATTCCATTGATTACCTATAACAATTCTCAAATATTTATTTAGTTTATGCACGATTTTTCGCTCTAAAACTATATTTCTCTTTAAATATTATATTTTTATTTCCACCAGCAGTTTATTTAAGATAATAATAATTGTAAGGCTCTAACGCCTCGAGAGAGCACGGCGTGCGCACTGAGAGGTTAAGGCTCTCATACGTTCGCATACCATCTCTGATACGGGGCGATGTGACAAACACCGCGCTTTATACGACCGCCATTATTACCCCTTATTTGAAGTGAACGCAAGTGCTCATTTATTTTTAGTGACTGAGTAGGCCACCCTCCAAGTATTCGTGAACTTCGGGAATGAACGCAACCTTCAACCGCGTGACCACGCTGACTATATTTAAATAGTGTCTTGAACACATAATGGAATAGATTATGTTCCTGATGTTTCTTCGCCGTATCTGATTTGGTAAAACCAAGATGATAAGGTTTTTATTGTCAGTAATTGGAAGCATGGATATTAAAGAAAATATTTTTATGACGATTTTCTTGAAATTATTGGTGTGCTGCATTGAAAATTCAGTGGAAACCAAACTGATAGTTTGGCAGACATTTTTCTATCAGCCTTTCCATAAATATTACTAATAACAGGCTTGTGGTCCAGACAGAAATAATATATGTTGCTATTTTTCCCAGTTTTAATATTAGAATGATATATTTAAGCTGAGTAGACCAATAGCTTAGGATAAGAATGGGGTTGAATAGTATTTTTATAAATCGTAGTACAGATTTTGGTAGTTTAGATAGTATGTTTCCGGTAATTAAATGATATCCTCACTTAACTTTTATTTTTATTGTTTTAATAGACTGTTGTAAGTGGTTTTGTTTACTCGATTTTGGTTTAATTGCCATTTAACTCTTGCTTTTCTCTTTTCAACTACCATCGCTATTTTTTTGCGGAGGTATTTTGTTTTTGGCATATTTCTCCTATGTATAACGATGGTTTCTCTTTGCATGATTGTAATAAAATAATTTATGGTTTTCTCTTTCTTATTTTCTGATTTCATGCTAATATTTTTATTGTTGAATTTTTGGTGTGTGTATTGTCTAAATAAATGTTGGTTGATGAATATATTGAATAGTACAGGTTTGCTTTTTTTATTGTACTAGTGCTGATAGCACACATGGCTGTGTGATCTGAAGCTATATAGAAGTTCGATTGAAAATCTGTAAAATTAGACGAAATATCATTTTTGATATAGAAATCCAGAAAATCTCAAACTTTATTCATATCTTATAGTCCTATAGTCCTTATTCGCCTATAGAAAGAGTATAGTATGTTTTTCTAATAATTTTATACAATGTACGTTTCCTTTCTTTGTTATCCCAACTGATGTGCTTAATGTTGAAGTCATCACTAACGACAAATCTATTTTTTAGTGATTTTAAAGTATTTTTAAGGCCATATTCAGTAACTACACAACGGATATTGTGATAATATAGTCCAACTTATTATTAACATAAATCGTTATTACCTGAAAAAAAGTTCTTTTCTTTTTTATATCATTTATTGGAGTTTGAAAGATATAAATGCTTAATTACTACTCGATAGATCCCTCATTCTTCAATTGATATGTAGGGTAAATATTTTTGTTTGCATAAATATTATTAAGATTTAGTATGTGTCTATTGTGTTAGTATTTGGAAATCGTTCTCTAATAAAAATTAGTTAAAAATTAATTTTCTTTTGCAATAGTTGTTAGGGTATTCGACATTTTTTTAGAATTAATCATCCCGCGAATATCGATATCGATTAATTGGGATCTATTGCGACATTTTAGCATTATTATTATTTTCTTGATCGTTATTGTTATGAGAACTACTAAGACTTACGTACTTGTTTAATTGAGTGATAACAGACGCATCTGTTTGAGGCATCTAACTTTTCTTTTGCTTTCCTCCCACTTGCCATAAATACTCATTTCTGAAATTTACATCTGTTTCTTCTTCTTCGTCTTCAATATAGCAGTATACTGTAGTACTTTGTGTAGTATTCCTACAATTTAATATCGGTTGAGAAGTTTGTTGGGTAAGTGGCGTAAATAAAATCCATTGCTTGCGCTTTGCAGAAAACCTGTCTGTTTTTGTTTCCCTTGTTTCAAAGATATCGGCTAATTAAAGATTGCGGTATGCGGTTAATTGTCTATGATAATAAATAAGAGTTAGTTGTTTTGTTTTCATTATACATTTAGAAATACTTGGTTTTAAGGGTGTACTAATTGTTACACGTTAAACTAAACACTTAAACATATTTCTATTGCCCTTTGCACATTTAAATGGTTTATAACTGTAATTAATTTAATGGATGATAGTGCAATAAAAATATTAACTAATCTATTTAACAAAATATACGATTCAGGTGAATTACCAATCGACTGGCTACTATTTATCTTTCTACCTATTCCAAAGAAAAACAATCCCCAAACATGCAAAGATTATAGGCTCATCTCATGGATAGCTAGGGTTAGAAACGACGAAGTGCTGGGAAGAATGGGAAGATAACGACAGCTATTAGCAACCATAAAACGGCGTAAAGCCGAATAATTTGGCTATATAATGCATAACTGTAAATACCGCGCGTTTTAACTTATCATGAGTATAATAAAAGAAAAACGAAACATGTTTTGGTTTAGGAATTTAAAAAAAAATAGACTGACATAGGAGTACAAGAACAGAGGCAAACAGAGATACAGTGAAGTAATCACTAACATAATTAAATGATGGCACTTTAAGAAGAAGATAACTGTTTATAACAAATACTTATTGAAACTTGTTTCTGCAAAAGTTATGGTTTTTATCTTGCTATAAATAAAGATAAATAGCGCTGTTTAGTAAGACTTTTAATACTTTACAGGCTCGCGTCGTTTAAAGATGCCGACGGAAAATTTGTTTTGACAAGATAATCGCTCGTGAGCATTGAACGGAAGTGTAGGCATTTCGCCTGAGCACGTTTTAGTTACAGTTGACTGTATTTGTTATACCAGTGTAGTTTAAAACAGTGAATGAGTGTATACTTCAATATGCACAAACAAATCCAAGGCAGATTTGTGAAGAATGGAGAATGACGTACATTGTGACGATGGAAAGAAACATGGAAAAGCGATAAATTTAATATTTTTACCATCCTACATAAGACGATGTTTGCCAGATGATTTTTCGTCTGTGTTTCAACCCCAAACAAAGAGACAACAAAGTAGTACACAAAGAGATGAGACTATTATATAATTGGACATAGTTATTCCTTCAATGTTTACATTGATATAAATATTCTTCTTTGTCTTTTCCCTTATACCTTACGGTGTCGGGTCCTCGATCCATTTTTGGTACTCCTTTCTGTTGAGCGTCATCCTCTTTACTTCCTCGATGTTCCTTCCCCTCTGCTGTACACAGTTTTAATACTGTCTATCCATTTCATTCTGGGTCTGCCCCTTCCTCTCTTCCCATCTCCTCTTGCTTCCATGATCCTCCTTGGGAGCCTCTTGCTGTCCATACGCACCACATGTCCATACCACTGCAGCTGTCTATTTTGTATGGTTTCTATCAGCGGATCTACACTTAGCTCTTCTCTTGTAATTATGTTTCTCACTCTATCTCTTGTGGTCCTGTCCATTATTCGCCTTAAATACCTCATTTCTGCGGCAGTGATTTTACTTTTGTGTTCGTCTTGCATGGGCCAGGTTTCCGCTCCGTATATCAGTGTTGGTACATATACTGTTTTGTATAGGTGTAACTTTGTTTCTTTTCTCAATTCTTTTTTATTTACCAGTGTTGTATTTATCTGGTAGTATACTTTTGCTGCTTTTGATGTTCTGTTTCTTATTTCCTGTTCTAATGTCCCATCATTGCTTAATATTACTCCCAGGTACTCATATTGTTTTACTACTTCTAGGGTGTTCTGTCCGCATCTAATATTCATGTCTTCATCCTTATTGCCTGTTTGTTTGCTAATTTTCATGATTTTGCTTTTTTTGCATTAACTTTCATTCCTGCATTTTGTACACTGTTGTTCCACTTATTGACTGCGGCTTGTAATTTCCTGGCTGTGTCCGCCAGTAGCAAAATATCGTCTGCATACACCAGGCTTTGGAGGTTCACTTCTTCCATTCTCCAGTGCCCCAATTTTAAATTTAGTGATCTCTGTTTACTCTTCTTTAGGATTTGGTCCATAACTATAATGAATAGGAGAGGGCTAAGGGAGTCTCCTTATTTGATTCCTTTTTCTATGTTGAAGCTCTTCGACTCCTTCCCCTTTATTCTGACTGTTCCTATTACTTTTTTGTATAACGCTTTTGTGACTTTGGTCAGTTTGTCGGGTACTCCTGTCTCTTCCATGGCCTTCCATATAATCCTCTTTGGTATACTGTCGAAAGCTGCACTTATGTCTAAAAATGCCAGGTATAATGGTTTTCCTTCTTCTAATCTCTTTTCCGTCGCCGCTCTTATAGTGTATATGTGATCTTGTGTTTGTCTATTTTTTCGAAATGCCGCTTGTTCCTCTTGTAATTCATTGTCCACGTAGCTTCTGATCCGTGTCTCAATTATTCTCGAGAATATCTTCTGTATACATGATGACAGGCAGATGGCTCGGTAGTTATCACAATCATTAGTATTTTCCTTTTTGTGTATTGGGACGATTATATTCTCCTCCCATTCTTTAGGTATGACTTCTTCATCCCAGGCTTGTTGGCATATTCTTTGAATCCATTCTCCCAATTTTTCACCTCCGTATTTGACCATCTAGGCTGATTTCGTCTTTTCCGGCCGATTTTCCTAATTTCAGTCTGTTAATTGCTTCTATTACTTCTTCTGTGGTTATTATTTGTTCACCCTCCATTTCTGCTTGGGCTTGCCTTATGTTTCTCCTCTCAGGTTCTATTCCTTCTGCCTTAAATTTATCTATGTAATATTCATCCATGTATCTAGGATTTTGCTTTCTTCTGTGACCATGACTCCGTTTTTATCTTTTATACACCATGTCGTTTTGCCATATTTTCCACTTAGTTGTTTGACTGTCGTCCAAAACTCTTTCCTGTTATTAGTATTATCTCGGAATTTCTCCTCAATTTCCTTTCCAAAGTCCTCCCATGCTATATTCTTTGCTTCCTTAACTATTTCCTTTGTTTCGTTCCTCAATGTTATATAGCTTTGCCTGTCTTCTTCTCTTTTCGTCTGCAGATATTTCTTCCATGCCCTCTTCTTTTCTTTGACTTTCTGTTTTATCTCTTCATTCCACCATTTTGTTCTTTTTTGTTTTGGGCTAATTCTCTTTTCCCCACAAACCTCTATGGCTGCTTTTATTATTGTGGTTTTGAATCTCTCCCATCTTTCGTCTATCGTCCATTGATCTCTTTGCTCTTCCTTTCTTTCATGTTGTCTTAACAATTCGTTGATTTTATGCATGGTATTCTGTTTTTTCTGTTCTGTCCTTAGTTCTTCCGTCTTTATCCTCTGGTACTCCTTTTCTGGTGGTTTCGGTACTCTCGCATATAATCTTGTATCTACTGTGACTAATTTGTGGTCAGAATTTATTTCCGCTCCTCTTATAGCTTTTACATCTAATATAGCATATTTAGTTTCTGGGGTGTAGGTGTAGTAGTCTATTGTACTCCTGGCATTTCTATTGTCTGCTGTGAAAGTGATCTTATGTATGTCCTTGTGGTTGAACCAACTATTTCCGATTAACATCCTATTAGTGATACAAAAGTCTAACATTCTGTTGCCGTTGTCGTTTATTATCCTGTCTGTACAGAACTTCCCAAATACTCCATTTCCTCTTCTAGGGTCGTTCCCAACTCTGCCGTTCCAATCCCCCATGACGATAACGTGTCTTGATCTTTCCTTAGCTTTCTCGTATGTTTGTTGTAAACTTGTGTAGAACATCTCTTTCTCTAGTATATCTGCGTCCTCTGTAGGTGCATAGATTTGTATTAGTGTTACTTCTTCATTCAAAGTTATGTCCAGCGTGATTATTCGTGAGTTAATGCCTTCCCAGTGCGTCATTTGGTTAGTTAGTTCATTACTTATTAGGAAACCTACCCCTTTTTTGGTCTCGCTCCTAATGGTACACTGAGTATATAAGTTTGTATCCCTTGTCCATAATTATTTCTTTACTTCCTTTTTTCTTTACTTCTGATAGTCCTAGTATTTCGACCCTATATCTTATCATTTCCTCTATCAGCTCCACCTCCTTTCCATTTAACCCCCTTATATTCCATATTCCTAATCTAGCCCGTTGTTCTCGCTTTCCATGCATCCGTCCATGTCCGAGGCTAGTGATTGTTCTCTGAATCTAGATACCTCGTATGGGTGATTAGCCCGACGACGAGAGCCCCGTTACCTCGGGACAACTGTATCAGGATATGCCCCCCGATGCTGGTCGTCAGAGCCCCGTTCGTTTTCTAGCAGAGGGTACCACGTGCAGGTGGGGTTGACATTTGAGTAGCTGGATGTTGGCGCCACTCCTTACCCTCCAATATAAATATTAATTTTTGTTTTTCACGACGTTTATTGAATACGTACATATGTTTACTGTAACATATTTGATTTATTTTATATATATATATATATATATATATATATATATATATATATATATATATATATATCGTCTATTTATACCAAACGACGTCATATTTGCCTTATGATTTTCAGAATGGTTTCAGGCTGTTGTAGATTAGCAATGTGTAGTCGTTAGTGAATGAGTTAACTCTCAGGTCATCAGACTTCCGATACAATAGTCGCCAAACAGGATAATTTTGCAGAGCTTCGTGAGCCTTTACTGAGATAATTGTTGATTTCAAAATTTAACTTGATAATCAAAATATATACAAACTACTATAGTCTCTCCCAAAACCCTTCCTGACCAAATAAAATTACCGTATCAGATCACTGAAACAGTAATCTTTTGCAAATACATGCGGCAACATTGATCTAGGTCTTTATGACCAATAACCAAATATCTGGGCTTATTCTTACAAATTGATCAACTGCCTTTAATGAATCCAAGGAGTGGTTGAAACATTACCTTCATGAATACTGCCAAAGAGACCATGCAGGTCAAACAAATGCTAAATAATTCGTTAGTCTAACTAGTCACACTTCTCTGGCCATACGGAAGCGATAATGGTTCTTAACTTGCAATCACAGCAAAGAAAAGGCCAATCCTAATTTCTGTGTGACTGCCATAAGTACTTGCCCATTTCAGTTATACTTTAGCAGAATACAGTTACCTGAGGCACTACATATTTTAAAACGCCACAGTGCCTCAACACAAGATTAACAGCCAGCGTTTGCCTGTCATTGGAAGTCCCTTATTGCTCCGCACCGCCAATTACGCAACACCCTTAATCCTACAAACTTTCCCCAACACAACGCATCTCCGCCAAACAAACTTCACTATCAGCCCTATAAAGATCAAGCAGGTCACAAGAAAGCTCAGTCTTATTCAAAGACTCATAGCTCTCCTTGGTGAGTAGGCAGATTGAGACCCCGTGAAGAGCTAACCTCTTGAAAAATATATATATATATATATATATATATATATATATATATATATATATATATATATATATACAGTAATTCAATTTATACCAAACAAATTGCCTTGTTTTCAGAAGTACTGTTGTAGTGCAATGTGTATCGTTAGTGAATGAGTTAACTCTAGGTCATCAACTGGTACATAGTCACAGGATAGCTTTCCTGCAGAGCTTCGTGAGCCTTTATGAGATAATTGTTTTGTTTGTATTTGCTTGAAACAAATTATACCTATATAGTTTACTTCCTTAAAATAAAATTAGAAGTATCAGTCTAAACAGTAATCTTTTGCAAATACATAGAACATTGATTATTTTTTTCTAACAGTATTATTTTTACAAATTGTCAACACCTTTAAGATTGACAGTAGTGTTGAAACATTACGTTCATGGTAATATGAAGAGAAGCAGGATAATATGCTTCTCTGTAGATAATGTCTCGTTGTCTTAACTAGTCACACTTTCTCTCAGATTTTCTTTAACTCATCAACATAAGAGAAAAACCATCCTTTTTGTGTGACTGCATAAGTACTGTGAGTTCAGTTATACTTTGAAAAATACATTACTTATGCACTACATATTTTAAAAGTCTCTAATCTCTCATTACTCATTTAACATTAAAAAAAAAGATACATACTTTGCAAAACTCTTTCCAAAACAGCAACATCTTAGAAACGCTTTAGACTCTAATTATTTACGTCGTTGCATTTTATACGTTAAATACAGACCGTATTTAGGTTTCAGTTGCAGCAATCAGTCGTATCGACTGTAAGAAAGCTCCATGCAATCGCTCATTCAAAAGCACGCGTGCTTCGTCGAAAGTTTGCTTTGCGTGTTTAACAGCGAGCGACACGGTTTCCGGTCAACTAGTTTGTCGCATTTTCCACCAGGAAGGGGAGATGGAACAATTAAAAGCGCCGTGGCGACGAGCGGTGGCCAAGACGGGAATTACATGCAAATCGAGCCCATTACTCTCGACCTAGACGCTATCGTTCTGGCAATCTAATAACTCACCCCCATGATTATACGTTTTGCTTTGTGAATAATTTTTGTTTTTAATTCTCTTAAGCGCGTTTCGCTCGAAATAATGTTTACCTTGGCTAATTGCGGCGTTTTATTGGGACCGTTTCATTCGCCTGTTATCAAGGAGAGGCTCTTTCTCGGGCTAATGCAATTATATTGCGAACTTCGGAGTGGTTTGAATGAGTTCGTGCATTTTGACTTTAACCATAGATTTAATTGGATTATATTGACCGTTTTGATTAACTCACCAAGTATGTGCATTAACATATAATTAGATATATAATTTAAAGTTGCGTCATCTGCGCTATGAACTTGACCTACCTTTTGCAACTTTCCTAGGCGAACAATAAAATCTATTTACTTATTATTTTACTTGCTAGAAACACCTACTTTTAAATTTTAAGCGCCAATTATCAACAATTTATTTGTGTTTAATGTTTAGCTATAATATGTTTTTGTTTTATTTACAATTTATGTTTTTACAAGTATTAAGTAAATATGATATAAGGTGGGCGTGTGAAAGGAAAACATTCAATGAAGCTATACCTTCTTTTATATTGTGCGTCCTCTTATAACCAGAAACCATTGTTGAATAGCTCCTCTATTAGCTCACTTTTGTGATTTGTGGTACATTCGTTGTATGGCACTGTCGCTTGGTGAATCATATTTGTGATGAAGGGAATTTTTAAATCGTTGTAGAGTGTTTAATTATTTAGGTACTATGGTGCATCCATTATTAAGTGGTGAAGCGAAGCGGAGTCACTTACTAACTTCATGTTGTCCGCCCGTCTATTCGTCCGTCCGTCCGAGCAAAAACTCGAGAACCGCTGGGAATTTCCAAATTATGTTTTCACCAATCGACGGGTGAACAAAAAGGCTTGTTTGCTAGTGATTTTGGAACTGATTGGTCAAAGGTCAACTAGACAAGAGGATTCTCAAATTTGGGAGACTGCTTCGCCATTTCGCTATGCGTTGCAAGCTTTGCAGGTTTATTAATCTTAGCGTTTTAGACTGAAATCTTTGGACTACGTTCACTGACGTTGGTTTTATACAGTCCTATATAGCCCATATAGGTTTAAGCGTAGATTTATATAATAAAATTTTATTGGACAGGAAGAGCTTTGATTTTCAGCTTAGAAGTTATTACATTTGTCGAAACTTTAGATCAAGTTGTCTTCCTTTGATTTTGATATGCTTCTTCCAGGTAAGACGTTGGTCGAGTTGGAGGCTGAGGCATTTTACTCCTATTTTTTATACGTATACACATTGTCTATTCTCACAGGCGGGTAGAGGTTGCATCACGTGCTGAACGTAATTTGGATTAATTTTGTTTGGTTTATTTTTGTTCTCCATCGAGTGTACCAATCATTGAGTTTATTCAGATAACGTTGTAGGTTTTATACCATTGCAATAATGCCACCCCGTCAGTAAAAGAAGCTTTTGTAGTGTTAATGTTTTTTGGTATATCATTTATGTAAAGCAGAAAAGCAGCGGTCTAATGAGAGATGATAGGGTAAAAGTTAGACTGCTTGTCATTAAATTCTAATGCTTTGTCGAATGCTTGGAAGATTTCTTTTTTTTTGAGACTTACTCGGCATATTTCCATAATACGGAAATATAAGATAACTTTAGCACAATAGCCTTATTAAGTGGTTTTTTTAAATATTTGGGCCAAGATTAAGTTATATTCTAAAGGTTTTGGTATGTTAAGATTCTTTATTTCTTTCTTGATTTCTCTACGAATAAAACTTAATAGATACGGACATTTCGCATGCCGATTTGATAAATTTTTCTAATTCCTCAGCAACAGATCTTGGTTCTGTTTGAAGACCTTTGGTTAAATGCAAGGCTTTTCTTTTATCACAGCTGGCCCATTTGGCAATTAATTTACGAGTGGGAGGGATAGTCGTATACACGTCTTAAATTTCCTTTGTCGCCTTCTAGTGAGTTTGATCATTTGCTGCAGGTTCTGTAACTTATTGCTCAAAAGTGTTACTGTTCAAAAATATTCACGAGTTAATTAATATAATAATGGAGTTTTGCTAGTTTTTATTATTTGCCACCAGTGCGTGATAATATATTATAACAATTTTGTACTTTCGTTGATGATGTATTTGGAGATTCAAGTTCGATATTCTGTTTGGTAAATTTGTGTTTTATGATTAATGCTACGGGTTCTTATTTTATGTTTCTACATTAGAAACCTCGTAATTATTGAAGTCTACATCTGTGTTAACCAGATACCTAATTCTATGTTTTAAGACTCGCTTTAGCAAACGTGTCTTATTAAAGTTATGATAAACTGGTTGATGGCGTTGACAGTGGTTGTGGCAGAAATAGTATCTGATTTTGTAGAAATTTTGTAAAATAGTGCTTGGTTGTTGCTAGCATGTTTGATACTATAAATTGTCGAGTAGGTATCCTAAAGGAGGATACTGTTAAGAGGTTAGGAACATGTCCCGGGTTTTGTTATTAGGAAACTTGATGCTGGATAGTTTTCTGCTCTTCTATGCTTCTGGCGTAGTGAAATTTTGTTTGCTGACCCCTGGTTCAATAAAAAAATACAAAATTGATAGTACGCTCGATCGCAGCAACATGGACTTTGCTCGAAGGTTTGCTGCGAATTTTAAGCTATCATGTGATATAATTTAAATAACAAAATAAAATGCAGTAATTGGTGTAATATAGAAAAATACGCTTAAATTTATTTAAAAATATTTTTTTTAAGAAAACAATTGTTTCAAGCATAGTTATCTCAAAATGTTATAACAATAAATATTTTTACAAGTATAACGGACTTATTTTAATTTTTCCGTAAGGTTCAATAGGGCATGATGTGAATAAGAACTTACTCAGCTTAAGTATTGTCTAAAGATGTATAATTGATAGTTCTTAAATTAAATTAAATTAAATGTTTGTACTACTTAATTAATATTATTGTAATTTATTAAGGTTTTTAAAAGTAGTGAAGCGTAAATCACGGTAGGTGTCCTACCTTTACTATTATCACTTAGCCACTCCTACACATACACTATCACGGCTAAGTGGTAGGCCCTAGAAATCAAAGTAATCTTATGGAAGATTGGGTAACCAAACCCAGTGGGGCAAGTCGGAAATCGAAGAAAGCGGAAGACCTCAGAAGACTGGTCAATTACTCAAGGAAAAACGAAATCACTTTACTGCTACCAATATCGCTAAACAAAGGCAATTTGAAATGGATAAATAGAATTTTTTTTTGCCCTGGACATGCGAATTATATATTTTGAATAATGGATACACAATAAAATATAGTCTCAGATAAGATAGAAATAATAGGTAACAACCACAAACGAAAAAAAATCTGGTGTGAACATCACACGACTTTCCTTATCCTATTATTTGGGTAATTCTGGCAAAAATCCTGGGTTTCAATTTTTTTTTCGAGTTCCTGTTTTACAAATTTTGACTTTAAATTCATGTTTATCTCGTGATAACAAATCATGTTTATTCTCATGAAATGTTTGTATCTTCAACCGTTTAGATTCGCGACCGCTTTACGACCGATTTTGGGACCTTGCGACCAAACGGCTACACCGATTTTTACCAAAAAGTAACCCTACAAGTAACTTGCATACCAAATTTCAAGTCTCTAGCTCTTACAGTTCTCGAGATATCCTGTTTACTGACAGACCGACAGAGAGACACACACATACACATACACACACACGAACCAATGGCTCAAACCAACTTTTTTGGTGTCATGAGTCTATAATTCGTCCAGAAATGTGAAAAACTGGATAGGTCACATTTTCGCCGATTACATTACTTTCTTTATTATAGGATAAGGAAAGTGAAAAAGGAACAAAGATTGGAAATAAAGGACTACATGCCTTTATAACAGTGTAATATATGCGGTCAATGGAACAAGCGTATTCAAACAAGTATTTCAAAAACACATAGAAGGATGAAATAAAGACATAGCTTGCATAACTGAAACAAAGAAAAAACTAAAAGAAGCCCAAGATGTAGAAAAATACACATTAACTTATAGTTCTGTAAGACAAGGCATTAAAGTCACTGCGTGTATCGCAATACTTGTAAATAAAAAATTAACGAAAAAAATAAAAACATATGATTGAATTGACGAAAGAATACGAAGTAAAAGATGTCAAATAAAAAAAGAATACCTAACGACAATACACACATATGTCTCAAAAGAGGACAAAAAACAAAAAAATAATAAACTAACAAACGTAATACAAATATTTAATAAACATAAGCACATAATAATTTCTACAGATTTCAATGCATATTTGCACATTTGAAAGCATAATAAGTACAAACAAAGAAGATACCTTAAAAAAAAATAAAAAACTTTATTGGGAATTTGCATGCTATAATACATGAGAATAACGAATAGCTTTTATAAACAAATCAGCGCACACTTTCTTATAGGTAACAAGAGGCTAAATATTAAACTATTTCTCAACAAACAAAAAAACAATAAACTCTTTTAGTAACGTGAGGGTGTACCGTAGTAAAGTAGACGTAAACTGAGACCACTACCTATTAGGGGCATGTATAAAAGTATTTACGAAAGATATACAAATAAATCGAAAAATAGCAAGTAAAAACTTATATGGGAAGAATCAATTATCAATCAAAATTTATTAACACTGTATAAAAAGCAAGTTAATATAATAGACAATATTAATAATAAATGAAAAAATATAAAACATACAATAGACAAAACAGTAACAGAAGCTATCGGAAAACAACAAAATACCTATGAGTAAAAGAAAAAATACAATATATCATAAATTGCTACATCATAGAACCAAAGATAATAAACAAGATAACAACAAGAACAGTGAAATATCTAAACACGCACAACAGAATATTTGCGATATTTTTATCTCTAGAATAGAAAACGATACACATCAAAGGGTACATGTAGCATATAAAATTAGAAAGCATCCAAACAAACACGAAACAGATACAGCCCACAAAAATGTGATGAGTTGTCGTTTTACTTTCAAAGCGTTAAGACTGGCTTCATCGCTGTCGAAGTGTGTGAAAGGTTAAAGTACAATTATTTAACAAAACTTTTGGCTTAAAATAGCAAATTTAAAGCAACTTAAATCGTGAGTTATTTTTAATCTTTTTTAATCGGACAATATCATAATCAACACAACACAAATGCAGACAATGTAACTGAAACTTCAACAAAACCTAGAATACCGCCCATTTATTTCCATAACGCCGTAAATCACATAGCGCTGACCTCAAATATCAAAAAATTAACAACTGGCGAATTCACAACCTTCTGTAACACAAACACATTAAGAATAAATTTAACTAAATAGGATGACTACAAAACCTTAACAAAACACTTTAAGGATAACGAAATTAATATCGTACCTTCCAAAACCAAAAACGACAAACCTCTTAACGTCGTGATTAAAAATGTACGAGAAACCTTTGCTGAACTTAGCAGAAACTCTATACTAGTTATTAAAGTTACACGACTTCTAACTAAAAACAAGCAGCCGATACCAGTTTGTGCAGTGGACCTAAATGATAATGAAATTGCCAAAAAATTCTCAATGAAAATTATACATATTAAACTGAGAAAAAAGCCATTTACCACCCCTCAATGTCATCGCTGCCAAGGTTATGGCCACAGCAAAAATTATTGTACCCTAGACCCACGATGCGTGAAATATGGAAGAGACCATTAACATTATCAATGCAAAAAAAAACAAACAGAAGAAGCTCCTAAGTGTGCTTACTGCGGAGGTCCACATCCTGCAAGTTATCGCGGTTGTAGCCACCCCGTCGAGATAATGCAGACGAATAAAAAACAATAGCACTAACAACCACTCCGGTATAGGACACAATAGAAATTATTTTGTCAACCCTAACCGATTATATGCTGACCAAGCACGAAATCTTACAGCAACTAATCCCAACTCTAACAACGCAAATCAATCAGCCAATCGGACAGTCTTACCTAACACAAATAATAACACAAAGCCAAAATCCTTATCGATCTGCTAACCCCTTACCTTCCTCTAATTAAAAATTTCATTACTAATACTATCCTTCCCTTACTCCTCAATGGATCCTAAACCTCAGAAAGTCGTAGAAAAGCTAAAAATCCTTAATTGGAATGCTAACGGTAGACTAACCCAAAGATCAATTCTTAGAGCATTTCTTGCCAGACGCAACATAGATATTGTACGCATTACTAAAACCCACCTATCTAAAGCAAACACGTTCAAAATTTCTGAATACCAAGTGCATAGGAAAGACAGAAACGCCCAAACAGCAGCAGGAGAGGTAGCTATACTCATTAAAAAGAAAATAATTCACTGTCCTATCGCAGACATTGATAACCTAACCTTGGAAATAATTGGAATCAAGATAAAACTAAACGATCAAAACCTTACAGTAATAACAGTCAATAACCAATGGCATGCACGAGGCAACAATAGCCTCCAAAACTAATAAAAAGCACAACCACCAATATCTATCAATTGAAATTACAGAACTAATTAAAAGAAAAAGTCAAGTTAGGCGAGAATGGCAGAGAAGCAGAAATCCGGAAACAAAACGCCTACTCAATAAGCTAACGCATAGCCTAAAACGCAAATTGGATAAGCTGAGAATTAACACATATCAAAAATATATTGAAGATCTTCAACCAGGCGACATTGGAATGTGGAGAGCTAGCAAGCGCATTCTAAAACAACGCGAGGAAATTCCAACTCTAAATGTAGAAAATACAATACTAACTACCAACGAAGAAAAATCAGCAACCTTTGCAGTTCATTATGAAAAAGTATTCACTCCAATAACTACTTGCGCTCCAAACCACACAGCATACATAATTAACCATATTGAAACTAATCTGCCAGTGATAACTGAACCGATAATTCCCACTGCCTCTCAAGAAATTAAAACTATAATTAACAATCTTCCAAAGAAAACCCCTGGACATGATCTGATAACTAACTTAGCTCTAACTCAGCTTACCAATAAATCCTTAGTCTACCTTGCAACAATTTACAATGCATGTCTCCGACATGGATATTTTTCAAAAGCATGGAAGCATACCCATATACTGGTATTTCTCAAGCCGGATAAAGACAAAAAATGATTAACAGCTATAGGCCAATAAGCTTGTTGACTTCACTCTCAAAGGTTCTAGAGAAGATCATCCACTCCCACTTAATGAACGAAATAACGCCACTTAACATACTACCACCATTTCAGTTTGGCTTCAAGAAAACATATTCAACGCAACATCAACTACAACGCATTTCCAAAAAAATAGAAGAAGGATTTGAAAACAAAAGCTTCACCGTAGCGACATGTCTAGACGTGGCCCAGGCATTTGATAAAGTCTGGCTAGAAGATGATACTGCAATCCTGGCACAACACAAAGACCTCATCCCAAGTCATAGAGAAACTACAAATTGCAATACATCAAGTATGCTCATAGTATAACAGATGGAACATCCAAATTAATCCCACCAAATGCCAAGCAAAAATATTCTCCCTAAGAAGAATCAGAAACCCTCCCAACATAGCAATCAGTAACAACATCGTTCCTTGGAATCCAGCACTCTGGGAGTGCTACTAGATACACGACTTACTTGGAGGCTTCGTGTAAATCTCAAAATAAACCAAGGTTATGCGAGACTGGCGCAACTGTATCCCCTCATTAACAAGAAATCGTCGCTTAAGCCTAAATCTACCATCATAATGTACAAATTATTAATAAGACCATTAGTGCTTTATGCATCACCAATTTGGAGTAACATCGCGAAATCCAACATAGAAAAAGTACAAAGATTCCAAAACAAAATTCTTCGCATCGCAGTGGACGCACCGTGGTACATCCGCAAGGAGCAGTTACATTATAAACTAGACACACCTACAGTACATAGTTACATCAGTGCAAATGCCAAACAATTCTTCAAAATCATACATGAATGCGATGGCGCTGTTCATTACAATATAGGGAGACAAAATAACCATCACAGACTAAAACGTAAGGTACCACAAGATTTATACCTATCTTAACCTGACAGTGATTAGCCAAGTCCAATTGTCAAACTAATTTGTAAGAATTACCTACTCCCATAAATTATAAATTATGTTACTGTTATTATTTACATTACTATTAACAACAATATATAATAATGCCATGAATAACATTGTAATTTATTGTTGAACTGGAAAATATATTAAAAAACATATTAAAAAAGTAATATCAAAAGCATGGTTAGAATATTAAAAAATTTGGTGCACGGAACACATAGTGGAAGAAGATCAGAAATAAAAACTTTGATATAGACCCATAGAAATAAAAAAAAATATCTAATCTTACTCTACACTCACTGAAAATTGTAAAACAGCCAAAACGGCCAATATTAACAGCGAATTTATAAAATACTCTCAAAAATGTAATAATGAGATTTCTAAGACTCATAAAGATTTGTTGGAAAACCTGTGCTATACCCGATCAATTAAAGATGTGGGTGATATGTCACTAATTCTTTTTAAACTACACGCAGATAATGAATAACAAATATTCCCGAACATACACACGACAAGAATAAAGATAATTATCCAACTACATTTTCCTTTGCAGAACAGAATATTATACGCAGTTTAGAATCAGTATTACAGAAAGCAGCTGCTAATTACAACATACTATAAAACATACAACTTAAACTTTTCCATCGCTACATACAAAGGCTTTCTAGAAAAATGGTACTTTTACATACGGTAGTAAATGCTGAACAATCTCTAAGACAAATGAACGGTAAATAACTATTTCCAAAATGCAACTTTTACGAAATTTAGCTGGATGAAGTCTATGTGAAATAAGAAATGAACTAAATATATTTATATGAACGGAAAATCAAAGAATACACACGATCATCTGCAAAATAATTGATAACGACAGGCTATCCAAAGTATATTATGGATATAGAGCATGAGTAAGAAGATGCTTAAGTAAACCAAAGAAACTATGAAAAAACAACTACAAAGGAAAACAAGCTGGAAACGTGGAATAATGTTCCACAGATATTCTGGCTTTTACACACACAAATTGTTCTCAAATTTGCAACACACTATAATTAATTTTGACAATTTCATTAATCCAAAAACGATGTAACATTTTGGCGTTTATACATTATTTTAAATTTAGTTACCGACCACATAGCCATAAGTGTTGAAATAGTATGTCGGCAAACGTTGCCTTAATATTTTCCAAGTTAAGATCATATTATTAGTAATATCTAGGTGCAATTACAAAACGTTAGTTGTACGTCGCGTATGCCGTCAGCCGGCCGCTGCGCTGTGGCTGTCGCCCGGCGCGATGACCTTTCGAGCATTTTCGGGGCCACGTGTAAATATACGAAGCTGAAAAAAGCAACGAGCAGACTGTACGCAATAGGCTTTTTTATATGTATAAAAGTCTAAAAGAGTAGTAACGCAACGGATAAAAACCAATGCATAAAAAAAGCTAATGGAAAAGAAAACTAAATTATTAAAAAGCATGACATGAAGGTGTAGCGATCCTTTAAAATTATTATATACTTAAAATTTACATTATTATTACCCAAATAATAGAAAATTAAAAAAATACCTGATAACATATTAAAGGTAACTACTATTCACCATTCACAACTGTACAGCACTGATATAAACTATTGCTGAGATTAAAATATCACCCAGTACCAGTACCAGTAACTTTTATTATGTTCTAACTCTTATTTCCATCGAGAATAAAAGTGATCTAAAATCGATTAACTTTATGGTAGTGATCCTTGCATAATGCTGACACCAAAATAAAATGCAAAAGAAATCAATTTATTTGTAAAAATTAACACATAAATATGACAATAAATACGTAAAAAGATATTTTAAACGAAAGAAATGTTTCTAATTATTTTATCCAGAATTTGTTCAATTGATCTACAGTAAAAATTTTCTTTAAACAATTAGCGTATCTATAAAGGATTCAGCTTCTTGATTGTCTCAGAGATTTGTTTGCTTTTAAAACATACCATTAAACACGAACATTTTGAAGACCAAGGCGACGGTTTATTGTAGAAGGAAATTATATCAAATATACTAAATCTTACTAGATAGAGATTTAGACTTATAACGTCTAAAAATATAGAAGTTTCTTAGACCTCTAACAAACCATATAACAGAAGACATACCTCAAAACATCGCTATGTCAAATTCATATTTTGACACTAAAGAACAAATAAAAAAGAAACAAACAACATATAAACTGAAATTGCTCTAAATGACCAATAAATTAAGCTTTAGATCTTAAAATTAATAAAGATATCTAAACTATTGTCGAAAATTTTAATGCTAACGTCCAATGACTAAACTGAAATACGAGAAAAAATTCTGAAAAAAGAAACTTATTGTGAGAAGGAAATGGCCAGATTAGACCTGATACATAGTAAACCCCTTATAAATTGAGCTACAAACTTAATGAATTGCCAGTTATAACAAAAATAAATGTGTACTAGCATTTCTGAAGGTCCTAACAACCATAAAATTAAAAAGTAGAACAGATTGAGACAAACTTTATAAATAATTGGAGAAGTAATACAGAATACATTTAATGGAAGTAACTTAACTACATTTTCTGGAAAATGAATCTGAGATGGAAAACTTCCTTCGAACCCGAATTTTCTGGCTGCTATACTTTGGATGTTGCAGAATCGACACTAAATACACGCCCCCCCCCAAAAAAAAATAAATATTCAGATACAATCTAGTTACAGATATAGTTCTTCATAAATTTTCTATTGTTGGAATAAAATATCTTACCCAACTGTTCTTAAAACGTTTCGACTCAAAAATATTTTCGCTTATTATAAATAATAGATTAATAATAACGAAGTCCTGGAATATTTTCAAACCAAATTTTACCTATAATAGTAAACGCGGTGTAATTCATGCTATATTTGAAGAGACCTACAAATATTATCAATCAAGAAGGAAATGTGCCAACTTAGTTCAAACTATAATATTCGTCTTACTATACACCTCAATTTCAACGTGTATTATCCAATTTGCAGTAGAATCTACAAATGATTTGCCTACTACATTTTAATGTATTTTTCTTTAGTCACTTTTAACATTAACTTTAAAGATGATTTAAATCAGTTTATGAGTTCTTACTCCAAAGCCATAAAATAATTAAGTACTCAAATATTACAATGAAATACTATTTAGTGTACTTTAAATACACTTACCAATTTTAGCAACGTATTATTTACTAAATAATAAAATACAGTAAATCACTTCAGCTATTAAAAACGACACCAGCCTATTTTTTAATAAATAAGTTAAAAATAATGTCAAGTTCCAAGTTCAAAATAGCGAGGAGGATTTAATTTTGCCATTTTTATATGTTAACTATAAAAAATTTCAACAATATTACATAAATAAGGTTATACTTACGTTTTGCACAGATGTTTTAATTATTTTAAACTCATTTTTATTTTTCCTGTACGGAACATCGTAAGTTTTATTCTACATCACATATTAGAGAACTTACCGCACTATTTATATATATTTTTCGTTTCTCATAATGTCTTTTATTTTTTTCTTTTCAAATGAGAGGGTTCTGTCAACTACAATTATAAAAATAAAAATTATATGATCCAATATGACAAGTTGTAAAACATATGTTGCGCAACAAAGCACCATATGTTCTACTAGTTCTTGTGTATTGTTCTTTTACAAGCTTTTGCTTTTTACATTATTTTTGGTTTTTCGTTTAGTAGTCAAATTTCTTTTCATTTTGTTTGCTAACGCTTTTAATTTTTTTTAATTTACTCATTTGCTAATTTACAATCTACTCCTATAACTAACAGAGTAATGAGTAAATATGAGGCAAGGTTCATGGCAAGCGTTGGGTACCGTCCCTTGACGGTTCTCCACTTTCTCCTAGTTAACTAGGTCTTCTGGCCATTGTCTTTTAAGTCTTCTTTCAATTTGTGGTTGGGTGTATAGTTCACTTATGAGTTGGTTGCTGTGGTTGGTGCTGCGTTGTTTGGATTTGTTGGCGTGGTGGTTGATCACTTCTTTTATAAAGGATATTCCAAAATCGTTGTGGAGGGTTTGATTGGACACGTACCAGGGAGCGTCGGCCATCATGCGAAGTGTCTTCGACTGAAAGGTTTGTAGGATTTTTGTGTTGGAGGGCTTACTGCATCCCCACAGTTCGATACCGTAGGTCCAGACTGGTGTTAGAATTATTTTGTAGATGATCAGTTTGTTCTCCAGAGATAGTTGAGATTTCCTGCCTAGTAGCCAGTTCATTTTCTTCACTTTTAGGTCCAATTGTGTCCTTTTGCCTTAATGTGCTCTTTCCATGTGAGTCTCTGGTCTAAATGTAGGCCCAAATATTTGACTGTGGCTTTCTGTGGGATCAGAGTGTTATTTATGTTAACTTGTGGACAGTTGCTTCGTTTTGTGGTGAACGTGATCTGGGCGGACTTTTCGGTGTTGACCTGGATCTTCCATCGTTTTAGCCAGTCTTGTAGTTCGTTTAGGTGATCTTGCAGTTTATTAGAAGCTCTTGCTGGATCGATATCGGACGACAAGATTGCTGTGTCGTCAGCAAATGTGGCCATCATAGTGCTCTCTGTGACGGGAATGTCAGCAGTGTATATTAAGTAGTAGTGGCCCAAGGACGCTGCCTTGCGGCACTCCAGCTTTAATTGGGTGGTAGTCGGAGAGTGAGTTGTTTACTTTACTTGGTAGGATCTTTCATTAAGGTAAGATTTTAGGAGTAGGTATATGGGACTGGGAAAATGCCTTTTAATTTATATAATAATCCGTTGGTCCAAACCTTATCAAAGGCCTGCTGTACGTCAAGGAACACCGCAGCACACATCTTCTTCTCTTCGAGACTTTCTTTGATTTTGTTCACAATTCGGTGGCATTGCTGTGTTGTGGAATACTTTTGTCTGAATCCAAATTGGTGTTGAGGGATTATGTCGTCTGTGAGTGTTGATTGGGTTATTCTGTCGAGAAGAAGTTTTTCAAATATTTTTGACATTTGTGGCAGCAGGCTTATTGGACGGTACGATGAAGGTTCGGTAGGTGGTTTACCTGGTTTTCCAATCATAATTATTTGCGCGTGTTTCCACTGAACTGGGAAATAGCATAATCGAAGGATGCTGTTGAATATAGTAGTTAATAGCACGATTGCCTTTCTTGGTAGATGTTTTAAGATCTCCCGACTATGAGGTCATACCCAGGGTCTTGTACGAATTTGTATTGTTGATTTGTTTTCGAATTTCTGCTGGTGTAAAAGGCTTAACGGGCAGTGATAGTTGACAGGGGCGTTAATATAGTCTTCAATTTCTTCATCTTGGTTGTCATTGTCTGAGACTGGAGAGAACACTTTTGAAAGATGATCCGCGAATACATTGCTCTTTTCTATGTCTGACTGCGCCCAGTTTCGATCAGGTTTCTTATGGGTGGGGTTTGTATTACTGGCCTCTTAAATCTTTTGTTGCTTTCCACAACGAATGGTCTTCGGGGATAGATTCGTGATGTAGTGTTTGAAGGTGTCGTTGCGGGCTTGGTTTAAAACAGAGTGGAGTTGGTGTGTTATCCTGTTAAGGTCAGTTTTGTCCTGAGGGTTTCTTGACCTTTGCCATTTCCACGTGCTCTTCTTCTTTTGTGATCAATTTTTAATATGCAGAGGAATATTATCATTCCCTGGTTTGCTTTGTTCCTTAGAGGAGTGGCTTTCCATGCTGCGGTTTGTATTGTATTCGTTAGATGCTGTACCACCTCTTCGATTTCGAATTGCTCTTTGATACGATGATCCAGTCTGATTTCTTAATTTATTAAGTTTTGGAACATTTGCCAATTGGTATCTTTTGTGCACAAGGTAGGCATTGGCTCTCTGTAGATAACATTGGTACTGAGGGTTAATATTATAGCGCTATGGTCATGGCATAGATCTAAACTAGACTTAATATCAATGTAAGTATTTGATATGCCTTTTGATATAGCGAAATCAAGTAGGTCCGGAATTTTATTCCTGTCCGTGGGCCAGTAGGTTGGCTCTCCCGTAAAAATATAAGTTAGGTTGTTTAGTTGTATTGAACGGAACAGATTGCGACCTTTAGGTGTGATTAATCTGGACCCCCATGTTGTATGTTTGGAGTTCCAGTCTCCGATTGCTATAAATTGTGTTCCAAGATAGTTGAAAAGTCATTATATTCTTCTGTCGTGATATTGTGTCGTGGCGGGGAGTAAACAGCCGCAATAGTAGTTGGTCTAGGAAGTGATTCTAGTTTTAATAACGTCGCTTGGATTTTGGCTGTTTTAAAGGGTTGGAGGACATGATGGTTAATAGTCGATCTAATTATGATGGCTGAGCCTGCATGCGCCGTACCGTCAGGGTGATGAGTATAGTAAATGGTGTAGTATGGGATTCTGATAAACGTTCTTTCAGTTGAGTGGCTTTCAGAGATTAGTAGAATATCAATTTTATTGTAGTTTAAATATAGGGTGATTTCTGGAACGTGATTTGATAGCCCGTTTGCATTCCAGGCAGCTATTCGAATTGAGGAGGTCATTGCTTGGTCAAATTGCTTATGACCGTGGTAAGCATGGTGAGAATCATGATGTTTTGGTTTGGTAGCTGGTTGAATAGGTTTTTAAATTCGTATAAAAAGTTTTGCATTGTATTAGTAAGGTTGTCATTATTATTATTATTTTTATTTTGATTACTTGTTGCTCCTGCGGCTACATGGGCATAACTACCTCTAGTTTGAGGAGGCTGTTGTGTTATCTGTTGAAAAGCTGGATTTGTACTTGAATGTAATTCGAGGATTGGTTTATTTGTGAGGTTTGGATTGTGTTTATTTCTGGACTTTAATAGATCTCTGTAAGTTGTGCACATAGTGCACAGGTAGCCGGGGTGTCTTTGGTTTTATTACAGCTTTTTGAATCGTGTGGTTTGCCGCATTTAACGCAGTTGTATGCTTTCATACAATACGATTTGGAGTGTCCATAGGCCTGGCATCGGGTGCATTGTATTATAGTGTTTTTATGTTTTGGTGGTTCAACTCTTATTTTTGTATTTTGTAGAAATTCTATTTTATAAATTTCTTTATTATTACTTTGCGGACTTATATCGACGAAAAATAGTGGTAGCGGATTTTTTGAAACTCTGTGCAATGCGTTGATGATATTTCTGACTTTATGTCCTTTTTCAGCTAGTTCTGTTGTTATATCTTCTAACGGGATTGAATGATGAAGACCGCGTATGACAACTCTATAGGCCCTGTCTTGTTTTAGTTGGTAAGTATGATATACTATTTTTTCGTCCTTCATGTGCTGGATTAATTTTCTGTAGGTGTCGGGTGTCCGTGCATTTATTTTTACTGTATTATCTGGGAAGGTTTTAGTGTAGTAAGTTTCGTCATCTGTGACAAGGGATAGATTTTCGGTCATAGCTTTGTAGTTGGTAACTCCATAAACGTAAATTGGGGGTGGTTTCGGGTTTTGCGGCTGAGTATTGTTCTTCATATTGTTCGAATTGTTAGTATGAGTTTGAATGGCATTAGTATCTGCTTCGGGGAGTGATTGAAATCTGTTTGTTGTTATAGTTTGAGGGGGATTTACGGAGTCTGTTTGGATCTTAAACCTTTTTCTCTTGTTTGTGACGCTTTGCCAGGGATGAAAGTTTGTAATTTCATAGTCATTCTCCATTTGTTCGTTTTTGCTGGTCGTGCAATCGAAAGTTTCTTGCATTGATTTTGTGTCGTTGTAGTTATTATTTGGCGGCATTAAAGGCTGTATGTTATTTAAAGGAGTGAGGTTAATAGGAAGTGGTGGGAATTGTTCTGTTGTTACTTGATTTTGGTAAAATTGTGGAAGTTGCATATTTATAGCTGCTGGATTTAATTGGTAATTGTGTGCATGCGGCATTTGTGCTGGTATTTGATTTTGAAGTAATGTAGGTGGCTGCATAAGGGTGTAATTATACATATTGGTGTTTAAACCGGGCCCATTCCCGGTTGGGAACATCTTTGCGAGGTATAATGTGTTTTAAAAATTATAAATTCTTACGGTTTTTAAAAGTGAAACAGTTGTTTATCACTTGAGTTAAACGTTGAAATTAAATTAATAAATATATAAATTTGCCTGACCTTAAGCAAGGCTACGGCTGCGGCTCCGCCGTTGTGATAACTCAGGTATAGCTCGGCACGCACGTTCGGTCTGCTTGAAGGCACTAGCAAGAATCAATGCTTTTAATAAATCTAAAATGGCACTTTTTAAATTAGTTGTTTATAAATAATACAGAAGTTTACCACAATATTATATAAAAGGCAATTTTCATCAATTTTAGAATTTTAATCAAACAATTAATCAAATTGATATCTCCGTAAATTTTTTGTAAAGAAAGAATTTTTATTTTCATGAAAATTTTGAATTGGTTTACATTAATAACATTCAGTAAACAGATAACATATGGATGCGACGTGCAAGAGAGCTTTCCAATTAAAACGCTCTTTCTTAAGATAACTAATATTTTATAATAGGTAAATGCAATCATTAATTATAAATAATATAGAAATGTAAATAGAAAAGAAACAAGTATATAACTAATTAAATATAGTTGGTAAGTTTAATAAATCAGATATTTTTAATCTTCGAGTGTTTGTCCTCTACAGTAAATTTGTTACCAGCTTATTGGAGAGACCTTGAAATCTGTTTTGGTATTTTATTTTTAGTTTTTCTTTGATGATCGGTACAGAAATATCAGTTTGAACATACCAAGGAGCGTTGACGGTTACTCTTAAGATCTTATTTTGGAATCTTTATAGTATTTCTAGATTCGAATTACTAGCTAACCCCCACAACTGGATGCCGTACGTCCAGATAGGTTTTATTATACACTTGTAAAGTAACAGTTTATTTTCTATCGTGAGACGAGAGTTACTGCCGATTAACCAATATAATTGTTGAAATTTTAATCCTAATTGTAGCCATTTCTTCCATACGTGGGTTCTCCAGGTAAGTCGTCGGTCTAAATGCATTCCGAGTTATTTAACACTATCCTGTTGAAAATTGCTTTGTCGTTTAATATGACTGGGTACACTTTTGTTTTTGTAATGTAAATATGACATGACTAATTTACTTTCATTAACTTTTACGGGTCAGATCTCTAGCCAGTCTTCTATCTTCCGCAAGGTTATTTAAAGTACTTGAAAAGCTTTGTTTGTGTCGTCATGCGAAGCGAACAGCTTAAGTGGCTTTCATTGTTTGTCTTATGGACGACAGGTATACATTAGGTATACAGGGGGTCCCAGGATATTACCCTGCAAAGCTCTTAATTGTATTGGTAGATCAAAGACAGTTGTTTTTGATATTTGACTTGAAATAATCTTTTTTCAAAGTATAATTCTAAAATTTTATAGTAATCAGAAAGTTCCTTCTTGAATTTGTAAAGCAATCCTGTATGCCACACCTTATCGAACTCTTAGCTGATGCCTTGTTCTGAATTGCACGTATGGCTAGTCTGATAGGTAGAATTGTTGCTCGTAGTCGTATTAACGTTTTAGTAGCTTTTCGTAACGAGTAATTTGTATCTTCGGTAGCGGTTAGCTTAGATATTCTTGTATTGACTGTTTTTTAAATTGGTCGGAAAAATTCCATTCCTGGGTTGCCTTGTTGTGTTTTTTGTCTCTTGGGTGTCTTGTACTTCTGAGTTTCCTTTTCTCGGCCATTTTTGTTTAACTAGCGGTGGACACTTCTCAATGTTTTTTTTTTGTTTTTCGTAGTTACGGTTGCAGCCCGAGCAGAAGATTATATAATATCATGTGTTTTTAGAGGTATAGAACTTTGAAATGGAATAAAACAAAGATGAATTTTTTAAATTGACAAGAAATTCACTTTATTCGAAAGATAATCTTCTGGCATTATAATTTAAATATGACTTCTGGCATATGACCGCCACGGCTGGCTCGGACGTAGTCTAATCTAGAGGTCCAATTTTCGATTACTTTTTCCAACATTTGTGGCCGTATATCGGCAATAACGCGGCGAATGTTGTCCTCCAAGTGGTCAATCGTTTCGGGCTTATCGGCGTAGACTAGCGACTTCACATATCCACACAGAAAATAGTTTAGCGGCATTAAATTGCACGATCTTGGAGGCCAATTCACGGGTCCGAAACGTGAAACTATGCGGTTACCAAACGTTTCCTTCAATAAATCAATTGCGGCACGAGCTGTGTGACATGTTGCGCCGTCTTGTTGAAACCACAGCTCCTGCACATCATGGTTGTTCAATTGATGAACGAAAAAGTCAGTAATCATGGCTGTATAGCGGTCACCATTGACTGTAACGTTCTGACCAGCATCGTTTTTAAAGAAGTACGGACCAATGATTCCATCAGCCCATAAAGCACACCAAACAGTCAGTTTTTCTGGATGTAACGGTGTCTCAACATACACTTGAGGATTACCATCACTCCAAATACGGCAGTTTTGTTTATGGACGTATCCATTCAAACAAAAGTGAGCTTCATCGCTAAACAAAATTCGCGTATGAAAATCGGGATCAACGGCAATCTTGTTTTGGGCCCATTCACCGAATCTACGCCTTGCTAGGTGATCGTGTGGCTGTAATTCTTGCACGAGTTGGATTTTGTAAGCACGCAAACCAAGATCTTTCCGCAAAATCTTCCATGAAGTGGATGGACACATATCCAATTCCTGTGCACGATGGCGGATAGACTGATTCGGGTCTCTACGCTACGCTCTACAGCAGCAATGACTTCTTCTGTACGCACTGTACGACGTCTCTGTGGATGCGTATTATCATTTAGAGTAAACGTGGTGCGAAAACGTTCCATAGTTAAACGAATTAATTGCTCTAATGACGATTATGTTGACCGTAAAGTGGACGTAGTGCGCGATACGTATTTCGAACAGAACCATGATTTTCAAAATAAATTTGCACAATTTGGAAGCGTTGTTCAGACGTCAGTCTATTCATGTTGAAATGCCAAACCAAACTAAACATAAATCACTTGACAGCTGACAAACTGGCCGCCAGTTACAAAAGTGTTGCCAACTTAAAGTTTTATACCTCTATAAAAAACACCCGTTATAAGTGATATGTTCTACAGTATTGTGCACCTTTTTCTGTTTTTAAACGTATGCTTAGATAAACATTAGCATCAATTAGCTCCTGAATTTAATTCAGTAGTGGCTTTATTGTGAAGTGAAACAGGTTTTAGTGTTTTCAACGTTCTTCTGTATTTGATAATTACGGGCGAATGATCTAAAGATAAATCGAAACATGATGAAGCGTCGATGTTGCTCGTTGCTATTTCTTTTTTGATGCAAAAATCAAGCAAATCAGAAATTTTGTTAAGATTTGATGGCCAGTAAGTAGCTTCTCCAGTTGATACGTAGTCTAAGTGATTTTCTTTATAGCTTTGAGTAAGTCCCTGCTTCGGGGTAAAGTTAATCGTGATCCCTATTGTTCAATTTTTGCGTTATGGTTCCCACTCGAAATGAAATGACCCAGGGTATTGAAAAACTGGTTAACGTTCTTTTTTAATTTTGTGCTTTGGTAGACAATATACTGCTACGAATGTTATATCTCTATTAACTTCTGGAACTACAATATTTCTAGCTTGAAGCTGTCAATGTAGATAATTGTGGCTTACATAATGCCTTATTGAGTTCTACACCATCACTGCTGTGCCGTTTGGATAGCTTACAGTGTAAATAGAAAATTTGGATATTTTTATGTATGATTGTCGAGTAAAATTTGTTTCTGAAATGATAATAATATTAATATCATTATTTTCCTGGCTATTCTGTGCTGGGCCATTGGCATTCCAGAGTGCAATATTTAAAAATTGACCCATTATGATAATTTAAAGATTATGGTAGTGAGCAAGTTAGGCATACTATCCATTCTTTCCATAAATTTAATCATCATTGTTTCCATTTCGTTGTTTTTCTGCTGTTGATTCCATGTTTGAACTTGTTGTTGATTGTTGCGGTTGCGGCCTTTTTTGCTAACTTTCTGAAAATAGGATACACCCGGTTGAACCAATTGTGAACTTAGTTGTTTAGGCCTTAGAAATGGAAATTTACGTTTTTGAATTTGTTTGGCCACTAGGTAATCTCTATAGTTTCCGGGATGTTTTTTTCTGGCAATTCACGCATTCGACGTTTTTACTTGTAAAGAAAGATAATTTTCAAGGTTTCAGTGCCAGAAATTTTATCTTTTTGTGGTTCCCCCAACCTTTGTCATTTAAGTTTCGTAACAGTTGCTCATTGCTAAGATTTTTTTGCAGCTTTGTCATTCACTAAAAGTTATTTATCTATTCGTATACAAAAAGACAGTTTAACCTTGCTTTTGCTGTGCTGTTTTTGAATGTTTTGTTAGTTTACTATTAAATAATAATTTTTCGGTGCACACGGAAACATTTTCATCAAATTATTAATATAAAGCCTTTATTAAAGTAAATTACAGCATTGATTTCTTTATCGGAGAAGTAACGTCGCGTTCTGCAGTTTCTCTACATTTTTATTTATTTGATTTTCTCCTTACTATTTATTACATTTAGATAGTGCACGTAATGAAGTAAAAAGTCATTTCATACACTAATTTGAACAAATTACATTTAAATAATAACTTACATTTCAATAGCAACTATTGCATGAAGCCTAAACTACCATTGAATTTAAATATGATGTTGTATTTGGACTGGTAAATAAAATTCGTTCTATATTTTAAATGTGCGCATCTGAAATATCCCAAACATTTTTTTTTCGTCAGCTCTTATTCAAACCTGATGGTTTTAGCAACTTGAGGCTATTTTTTTAATTGCATTATTATTCACAGAGTGATCCTTTGAGAAAAGCATTAAGCCATTCACTAATATAACATGAGTTATAAGCAAAATTTTAAAATTAATAAATAAATTTTATTTTTTTAAATATATTTAATTACAATTTGTAATTAGGGATAGAAATATTTACAAACTTTTAAAACTAACTTCATAAATACCTCCAATTCTGTTTGATTATTTGTAAGTGACCAATATGCTCATGTTTCTTGTATTAGAAAAATAAATTTATAGAACTGAAAATTACATATTATTGCGTTTTGTACATTATAGTTAAAAACGCAGACTGAACACTTATAGATGCAATTTTAAGATTATATACGGTTTTATTGCTCTAATTTTTGCCATTATGGTTATTGTTATCTTTAACTTCAACGCTGTTATCATCTGTAAAAACATCTATGTAATCCGTCACAATGTAAAATATATTGCTAGATATCACCATAAAAATACTCATTTGGTCTCACATAATAAATAGAATTTCTTCACTGCGTACTTTTCTGTAAAACTAAAAGAAATAAGTTGGGTTATTTTTTGCTTTACAACAAAGAACTCGAACACAATGAACATCAAAACGGCTGTGGGTGATGCATATATTTTAATAGTCTAAACAAATTTCGCTTTCGAATATATAGGAACAAAGAAGAACTTTGCGAGTTTAAAAGTGAACTTTATTTACGCACGCTAAGATATTTTGTTTCTTTTTTTTAATTCATTTATTGCCAGCTCAACAAACATACTTTGTTATACATAACATAGATAAGAGAAACAAGAATTTAATAACTTAGACTATAACATTGTGTGACAGAGTAGTGGTTACAGTGAGGTTAATTGGTATTAATTTAATTGCTTTTTTGCTCTTTTGATGCCATGTTCTGAGCTAGTCTACCTTGGAGCCAGGTGTGAATGTTTATTTTAAAGAGTTTATAATAAACCGCGCCATTATATACACTTAAGTTTATGATAAACTTCTCCGCACATTTTTCAATGAACTGATCGATGAATAGGATGCCTAGCTCTTCATGCAGCTGTGTATTACCAACATACCATTGTGCGGTCACACTAATTCTTAACACCTTATTTTTTAATTTTCTGAATTTTAGCTTTCGAAGTACTGCACTAAAACGGAAATGCATGTAAAACAAGGTTTTAGGTAATAAAATTGTACATTAATTTTGAGGATAGATTTGCGATTAATCAGCGGATAAGTTGCCGCAGTTTAGTATAGCTTTGGGTAAGTTTCTGGTTTATGTGGTGAATATCGACATATATATCCAGATACTGAACAGCAATGCCTTTAGGAATCCAGGGTATTTTGTTGTTGTCTATTTGTATGCAGGAAGGATTGTTGAGTCTTCGTAGTGTAACGTTTTTGAGGTTCATTGTAATGTTACGTTTGAACCACGACGAAAGCTTGTTTCTGTAGTTTTGCAATTGCTTCATTAAGATTATCAGCTTAGATAAAGACGGCAGTATCATCCACAAGGATAGCTGCTGTTGCACAATGTTTTGGTAAGTCAGAGATGTATATGCTAAAGAGGACTGGGCCCAAAATGCTGCTTTGTGGGAGTCCGGCTTGAACCTTTTTGGTTTCAGACAGGGTTGTATGGACCTTAACTGCAAAGGTTTGGTTTCCCAAGAAAGAAAAAATAATTGCCTTGTGATATGTAGGCATGTTAATATTTAGAATCGACCTTGTCACATGCTTGGCCAAATCGAGAATTTTTTGTTATATTCCGTTCCTGTGCTTATATACTTTATATACATTTATTAGTCTGTATCATTTTTTTCTACTTAATTTTTTTTTAAAAAAGCAATTGAATAATGCCATGTTCAAACCAAACATAAATATGAAAAATAAAAAAACTGGGAAAAAAGAATAAATGAGTGGAAAATTGACTTAAATTTGACTTTCTTATCCGGATCACATATGAATTAATTTAAAACTACATATTCCTGCATCTTATACAATAATTGAAATGTTAATGTAACGTGTGGCTCGTAATTAACATTTCAAGATACATGAAATAAAAAAGGTTTATGGTGGTAATTATATCGTACTTGTCGCTTGACTACATTTCTTCACGTCACAAAATAGATAACAAACGGCTAATGAACTGAACAGCTGTTTTTACTATTAAATGCTTTTGAAATTACTTAAAACATTAGTTAGCAACAATTTTTAGTTTAACACCTAAAAAAAAGTTTTCATATAAACATTGTAATTAAAAATCTTGCTTCTTCAAATACTTAATTAATGAATATCTTTTTTTAATGGTTACTAGCACTCTTTAACAGAAAATAGAATTTCTGGTCTATGATACCATGCAAATTTTTAAGCAACTTGTACATCGTCCAATGAGACTTTATACCAAACAAATAAAAGTAATAACAAACTTTTTTGATACGTAAGCCATAACATATAATGTCAAACACAACGTTTAATATGTAACAACATAAATCATTTTTATTTAACTTAACATTTTTGCGTTGTTGCTGTGATTAATTATCCTGATTTAAATGCTCTTTTGCTGACAATTCATATACTTATCGAAAGTGTCACAGCTGGATCTTTTCATCCAATTTTACCAGTTTGGTCAAGTATCACCATTTTAAAAAGTTTCATGGCAGACATTATAATAAAATTTTTAAAAGTGCAGAAATTAAGATACTAAAGGACCAAGAATTAAAAAAATCATGTATTAATTACACTGAGAAAAGGCAGGTTGAGTAACGACAAATGTTAAGGTTTTACAAGAGTACAGTGCACCCCACACTTTATATCAGTTTCAAAACCATGTTCGAGTGTCCGAAAAATGTAGATTGGTCATTTTATTTTTTATTTATTATGCAAATTGAACAGTAATTGACTTTTACCCAGTATCAATCACTTTTCTATGTCAAACACAAGCAATTCTAGTTTTGGTATACACTTAGTACTAGCATACATTCTTCATTCGACTTAATTCAAGTAGCAGCTGATATATATTTCTCTGATAACTAGAATTTTCCAGACAGGAATATACAACTTGATCAGAAAATATATCTCTTTTGTATTAAACTTGTGTGTAACATCTTTTACATGATGTAAACTTGTCTGTTTGACCCAAAACACATATTTACCTAGTAATTATTTCGCTCAATTATAAACTCCCATGCTGCATTGAACACATTGTTTCAAGTATTGCAAACCCAAATTTGCAAATAAATGGTGGATTCAGGGCGTTACAACTAATGATGAGCAAAACGATATTTCCAAAATGTTTCCTTCTAAGAAAAACTTTACGTGGGATAAAGTCCATGTTACGTATGTATAAACATTTGTTTCTGCCAAAGCTGGCATATGAAGGAAAGAAATAGGACTTTTCATTAAGCACTTCGTTTTTGCGAAGGAAATTTAATTTATGGCACGAGTTGGTATCTTTTGTTTTTTTTTATGAAAAATAGTTTTATTTTTTTTTCAATCCTTTGTGTAATTCATCATCATCATCATCTGCCCAATTCAGTCCTTTGTTGGACGTAGGCCTCTCCAAGCATCTTCCATTGGTCCCTGTTTTTCGCCTTCTGCATCCAATTGTAATCTGCTACTCTTTTGATGTCGTCAGTCCACCTGAGGGGGGGCCTGCCTCTATGCCTTTTGCCTATTCTTGGTCTCCACTGCAGCATGCTCTTCGTCCATCTTTTATCTTCTAGTCTGGCAATATGTCCGGCCCACTGCCATTTCCCTTTAAATATATGTTCTATTACATCTTTTACTTTTGTTTTATTTCGAATCCATATATTTGTCATCCTATCTCTTAGACTGATTCCCAGCATTGCCCGCTCCATTCCTCTCTGCGCTACCCTCAGTATTTGCAAATTTTTTATCGTTAACGTCCATGTCTCTGCTGCGTAGGTTAAAACAGGGAGTATATTCTTGTTGTATAACTTAGTCTTTAGTGTTTGGTCTATGTTACTTT
Source organism: Sinelater perroti (assembly GCA_036346155.1). Lineage (NCBI taxonomy): Eukaryota > Metazoa > Arthropoda > Insecta > Coleoptera > Elateridae > Sinelater > Sinelater perroti. Next base: position 16,478,456 of record JARFIY010000143.1, read on the forward strand.
TAAATATTTCTTTCCATCTACTGAATGCTGCCCAACCAAGTTTTATTCGCCTTTCTATTTCTTTTGTTTGATTATCCGATTGTAGTGAGATGTATTGTCCAAGGTATATATAACTTCCTACTTGTTCTAAAGTTTCCCCGTCAATCTGTATATCAACTATCTCATCTACTAGATCGTTTATCATTATTTTAGTTTTCCCTCTGTTCATTTTTAATCCTATGTCTTTGGCCTTTTCGTTTAGGTCTGTTATCATTTCTTCTAATTCTTCTACATTGTCCGATATGAGCACGACGTCATCAGCAAATCGTAGATGGTTCAATCTTTTCCCATCTACTCTTATTCCTTTATTTTCCCAAGCGCATTTTTTAAACACATCTTCTAAACATAGGGTAAATAATTTTGGAAAGATAGTGTCTCCCTGTCTTACTCCTCGTTCTACATTTATCGGATTGGTAGTACTTTGCAATTTGATTGTACAGGTAGCGTTTGTATATATATATATTTTATTAATTCCGTGTATCTGTAATCTACGCGGCTGTTTGGATTGTATTACGGCCCAGTGTTCAACCGAATCGAATGCCTTTTCAAAATCTATGAAGACAAGACATAATGGTAAGTTAAATTCTTTTGATTTTTCTATTAAATTTCGCATAACTTGTAGATGATCTTGGGTACTATAGCCGCTACGAAATCCTGCTTGTTCTGGTGGTTGGTAGTTGTCTAAGTTGTTAACCAGTTTATTCGTAATGATCTTTGTCAGCAATTTATACATTTGTGGTAATAGACTGATTGGTCTATAATTTTCCAATCTATGTTTGTCGCCTTTTTTGAATAGTAATATTACAACTGCGTTATCCCATTCTTTAGGTATTTTCCTTCTTGCAGGCATTGGTTTAATAGTACTTTTAGTTCTTGTAATATCGGCTGTCCCCTTCTTTTAGCATTTCTGGGAGTATCTCATCTTCGCCTGGTGCCTTATTTCTTTTGTCTGTCTTAAAGCTTTTTCTATTTCGTATATTTCAATATCAGGAATGTCTTCTGAATTTACATTTAGTATTTTCCTTTCTATATCTTTTATATTTGTATCAGTTTTTGTACTATATAGACATTTGTAGAACTGTTCCGTTTTTGCGTTATTTTATTTTGGTCTATAATTAAGGCTCCATTTGCGTCTCTTAGCGATGTCATGATTGTATCCCCAGTCTTCTTTCTTTCTGCCATTGTTTTGTTTTTCCTCCATTAATCAGTGCTTCTTCAATTTTTAGTTCATGCCATGCTTTTAAATCTTTTTCATCTCTTCTTATTTCTTTGCTTATTTCTTTTAGAGGCTCTATATTTTCTTCCCGGTTGATTGCCAATTTCCTTCTTTCTTCCATTAGCTTCTTTGTATTATCGCTTATTTTGCTGTCTCTTGGTTTTGATGTTTTTATTCTAGACGAGGCTTCTTTAAGTGCCGTTGTTATTTTCTTATTTCTTTCTTCTAACTGTCTTCCGCTACTATATTTACTTCTTTTAATTTTTGTTTAATTCGTTTTCGTATATTTCCTTGTTTGCTACTATATGTTTTCCCCTGTCCAGTTTTTAGATTTCTGTATAGCTTTATATCTATCGTTTTGTTATTGATAACAATCTTACTTCTTATTAACCTATGATCACTTCCGGTATTTATTTTTTCACTACCGATACGTCTTGCACTATGTTTTGTGTGAGGATAAGATGAAATCTATTTCGTTCTTGGTTTGTCCATCCGGACTAATCCACGTCCATTTATTTTGTAATTTCTTCTTAAAGAAGGTATTCATTGCATAAATTTGCTGTTGTCACATATAGTTTATTAACATATCCCCCTTTCATTTCGTACTCCTATCCCGTAGTCTCCTATATATTCTTCTCCTTCTTCTTGTTTTGGTCCTAACTTGGCGTTGAAATCCCTATTATTAGTAAGTGTTTTGTATGGTTTTCAGCAATACAGGTATTTATTTCCTCATAAAGTTGTTCTACCTCTTCGTCCTCATGGTCGCTAGTGGGTGCGTACTCTTGTATTATTTTTAAGTTTCACTTCTCTGATATCTTTAGTATTATGTATATTATTCGAGGACTAATCGCCTTAAAATGTGTTACTATTCTATTATTTTCTTGTTTATAAGGAACCCTACGCCTCCTTGACTTATGTCTTCGTGTCCTTTATAGAATAGTATGTGTCCTGATTTAAGTTTCAAACATTGTTCTCCTTTCCTTCTTATTTCACTTATTCCAATTATGTCCCATTTTATTTCTTTTAACTGTTCTTCTAACTCTGTTAGTCTAACTTCTCCTAATAGTGATCTTGTATTATATGTGCATACAAATAAGGCTTTTTCTTTTTCGTCTTGTGGCAGCCTATCCGAACCCAGGGATTCTTAGCACCCTCTATCTCCTCCCTGCTCTGCCCGCTGCCTTGGGCAGGAGTTTGGAGACGGCTGGGGACTGAGGGCCTTCTTCTTCTACGTCTTATTGTCATGATGTTGGAGGAATCTAGCCTAATACACCTTGCTGGCCAGGCATCTTGGTGTATGCATTTTATACCTTCTGCCAGGATTATGTTCAGCCGCTCCTTTGGAGTACAGACGCTGTTTTGTAACCGCCTACTATAGGTCAGACGTTACTCCTCGTTTGGTCCGCGGGTGCATTCTGCACCTACTCTACATATCTGTAGAGCCTTCCCCTATTCGCCACCCGGGGACGCGCCATGTTGGAGTCGAGGTCCTCCATCCGGCTTCACACACACAGTATGTGTCAACCCCTACTCGATTCAGAGACGACCTGTATGTGATTTACACCGGACATGGTTGTGTAATTGGCTTTTTGTAATTTCAAAATTAATGCTCCAAATCGAATAGAAGGCTTATTAGCGTCGGCTAACACCGTGATACCTAAGATCAAATCGAAACGTTATTATCTAATTTTTAGAACATCTTAAATAAACTCGATTTCGCTTCTATTTCTTTCTGAAAATAATCAACAATAAAGTAGTTTACGATAACTTTCGTAGAAATTGTATATTTGTTGATAAAAGGCAGAAAACCTTAGAGCCACAACCACGCAAATAACGCACTAACTGAAGCAAAATTTCAAAAGTTACTGCCGTGTAAAGTGCTCATAATTCACTTTTTCCTGAACATCCATTAGTATCTAAATGTGATTGCCAAGATTTTTTGTTAGATGTCCGGAAGAAATGCGTTTTTATTCATTTTTAGTTTTGACATAGGCACACCGTGCTAAACTAAAAGGCGATACAAAATGATGAATTCAAATTCGTAAGTCGACAATTAAACATTAGAACTGGTGACAAATATAGTGTAAATTATATTTGATTGTATTCACGTTTAAGTTTGTAAATGTTCAATGTGCCTCTCTCCAGCTGCAGGAATGACATCTAGTTGGCAGCAGAATTCATCCCATATACGATAAAGAATATTTTGCGCCTCTAAGTTTAGCGCAGTTGATATAATTTTTTAAATCATTCAAAATTTTTGGTAGAGGTAGTATATAAACTGCTTTTTTTACCAACTCTCCTAAGAATAAGTCGAGAGGTGTGAGATCAGTCGATCTCGGAAGCTAGAATATAAGTACAAAGTCTTCATTTTCCATGCGATCTATCCATCGTTAAAGTAGAAATTCATTCAGAAAATTTCGAACATACCGATGCCAATGGTCCTGTTAGAACATAATTTTTTTTTAAATCTTCATTCAATTGAGGAAGGAGTCAGTTACCCCAGTAGCCATGTACCATAAAAAGATAAAGATAATTATGCTCCCAAGTGTATAGTAAAAATTGTGCTTTATTTAGGTTACTGGCGAAATAAATCTAATGAGGCACATATGCACAAGTGATATTTATTAACTAAGTAAAATAAACGTTGAAAATGCGATCATAATTTTTACCACGTGACCTTTTTAGTAATAGTATCAGTGCAACAGATCGATTTACCTGCCAATTTAAAATTTTACTTACAAATGTAAACACTATTTCTGTAGTTTGTTTTCCTAAAAGGTTCTAGTTTACTGTAATTTTGTGATTATCACATGTTGAAATGATCAGATTGCTAATAAACTTCATAACCAGCTGAAACTGGAGATAATTCAGTACAAACACACGAAAATATTATTACATTTACAATTTTAGTAGACACGTTGTTAATAATGATTATTATTTTTGTTAAAACTAACCTCGTTCATTTCTTACACAGCTATTGTTTACAGTTAAAGTAAAGTGTCGGAGAGAAATAAAAAAATAGTAATTCAAGTGAAATTTTATTTATTTATAATTAAAGTAAATAGTATTGAAAATCGTATTAGTCAATGAAATACCTATCAGCGTTCTCGACCTTCTCGAGCTCGGACCTAAATATGGTGCAGCCAAACACAACTTGCTCCTTGCCCATATTTATCATTACTTCATGATGGAGGCCCTTAAGCTGTCCTTGGTGTTAGATTCCAGTCACGGCTGGAGTCAGGACACCAGTAGCAATACAAATTGTTGCGTTCTTTAACCAGGGCTTAAAAACTGTTCTCGGTAGGTTGTTAAGCCATCGGCTATTACTTTTAAACTTTTCTTAAAGGAGCGGGGCGCCATGATATTCTCTTTGCTACCCACAAGCCTCAGCACTATCACAGAGGCGTAAAATTTTGTAAGCATGACGGTAGCGACTTGTCAGATCCAACAGAAATTTTGGTGATTTACCTTCCTGTTTTGGATAAAGTTTTTTCGTCCGAGAATAATCTCAGAAAGTCGGCGCAGCGTCCTTAATATGGTTCAGCAGTGCTACTGCCTTCGACTTTCTGTCCATTTTATTTCTCTCAATGAACGACTAGCCGTTTCTCAAGACGAACAACTTGTAGTGCAGGTCCTGGTGTACTGCTAGACTGACCTTCGATTTCGCTACGCTCGTTTTTTTTTGTAGGTTTTAGGGTCCTGATCAGTTCCCTTGGGAGTAGACCCCTTATTGTAAATTTCTCTGTCACTTGGGGCCTCTTCCTGGTAGATTCCGTGTACGTTTTGGCTAAGTCGTAAACTGTGTTTCTTTTCTGCACGCAATAATTCCTATCGAGGATTTTCCGATACGAAGGGCTTTGAAGTTGTTGACTATATGAAGTTAACTTATGTTACCTAATAGGGGATTGCGCATGCGTATAATATGAATTATTTCGGATTTACTTCGACGGCCCTATAGGTAACTAATATTTTGAGAAAACTTGATAAAATAACAAGCATTAGTTGGAATTTTCTTGAAAAAACAATAGAAACGTAAAAAATCACAAAAACAATAAAAAGTAAACATAAAAAAACTAATAAGGCTAACCAATTTAGTAGTTTTCCTTCAATCAGCTCCAGATTACATAGTTCAGAAAACGTTCGTTTTGTTACAGGCATTAAATATTTGGCGTGGTACAAGAAAACTGCGACGCCAATTATGCATGCAAATACCCAAACATTTCTTTGCACAAAGAAAAGTCGCCATCCCGTTCGGAAAGCCAATAAATTGTGCATTTAACGTGCAATTTTCTGCAATAAATTACCGCACAAAAACAGCGAGCACGCCAGCGCCACCGCAAGGCTGTGACGCAGGTCGAGCCCTTCACCTGATGTACCCAAAACCGAACAATGAGACGTCACCTCGCACTGTGGCGCCCAAATTCGGGCGCTCTTTCGCGAGCTTTAATTAAGGGAACAGATATAATGAACTGCGCGATCGATTTAATCCTACTGTGCCGCGGTGAATCTGATACCGGCCAGTTAATTTATTCAATAGTTAATTACCATACTTTTATAACGGCGTTCCTCGGATTTTCGTTCGCTGCACAAAAACCTTCCCTGACGAGCGATTCGTTAGGATTGCTGCTGAAAAATGCGACTAGAAAATTGTAGAGGCGGTGGAGCTTTAATTACTTATCAAATTAACAGTACGTAGAATTGTTACGTGGAAGCTGCCTTGCAAAATTGTAAGTTTAGGTTTAACCCCCCGCTGCAGATGAAAATTAAAAAAACGAACGTAATGGATGCGCCAGAATTCGGTGATTAGCATTTAATTATGCGGTGATTTATTTCCGGTTTCGTACATATTCAAATTAAAAATTGCACTAAGAGGCTTTTGACTAGCTTGCCCGTCGGAAAAAGGATTATTAATTACGGCGTTTATAATTCCATGAAAAGAACGCGGTTTGAGGATTTGTTTTAAGCTTAATTAGCTTGGATTTATATGCGTCTTATTTGCATTATGCTAAAAAATTAATGCACTGGCATTAAATTTTGTTGCCTGTTATATGCGCGTACATGTCAATCAATTTTAGATAATTAACACTTTATTTCTAAAATTAGAAATATCTTAGGTCATTTATGAATATTGCGCAGTAAGCTATACAAATAAACCCATCTTCCTATCAACAATATTTTCTTTTGAACCACGTTATCGGTGATCGATATTTGGGTCAATAGTAAAATAGGGATATGTGTTGAAGCAACGCTCTCAAAATTCCTTCTTGGTCAAATGGTGGCTAAAGTTTTAAAAAAATTTAATAGAGCAGTTAATTTAATTGTATAATAAACGTTTTACAAAGGACAATATCTAATTGTTTTCTAATATAATAACGGTAAGGCTCTAACTCCCTGCGTGGAAGTACGGCCTGCGAACTGAGAGGTTAAGGCTCTCATATGTGTTAGCTCTCTCTGCCTGGTTGTCGCGTACAAAATTTGATGCGAGGCGATGTGCGGTAAGCAATTCGTCTTAGACGACCGTCATTATTACGCCTTGCTCGAGCGAGCGTAAGTACTCAATTATTTTTATTGATTGAGTAGACTATCCGCCAAGCATCAGAGAGCTCCATGAGTGGAACCACGGTCCGTCCGCATTTCAGTCCGCGCCTCAACCGCTTAGACGACTCTAACGATAATTACTTTTTGATAGCATGAAGCAATTTTAAGTGTAAAAATTTTACCGCAAAATAAGTGAGACAGTATGTAGTCACGTTCAGCTTTTTAAAACTTCAGCGGTTTGGGTGGATGCTTACAGAAATAAAACAAAAAGTTTAGACCTTTACCCTTTCTCAATCTCAAAAAAGTCTTTATTCTACAGTCCATTTCTGAACATAGGCTTCTTTCATATCTGTCTAATTTTTTCTGTTCTGCACTGGTCTTGTCCACTAAGTCCCGTGTATTGATGGTCGCCCGCTTGTTCTTTGTTCTACGTGCGGTCTCTAATAAAGTAAAGTATTGGTTTATTTTTTGTCTTCGTATATATAGCCCCATTTTAGTACGGTGTTTGTTTCGTTCACATCTTTCACTTTCGTAGTATTTTGAATTCAGATATTGCCTTTTAGAGACATACCCAGCATCTGCTATTCCATAGATCTTTACTTTATTGCTATCTTATTTATTAACAGTGTTGTCGTTGTCCACGTTTGGCATCCGTATATCAGTACTGGGAAGATACATTTATCAAATAGCCGTGTCCTGAGCTTCAGAGGAATGTTCTTATTTTTAAGGATATGCCCTAGTTTCCTGAATGCCACCCATGCTAGCTAAATACGGTAAATAATTTTATTACGAACAAAGTAACGAGCATTCATCAAATTTAAATTAATCTCCCTCAAAGTACTCTCCTTGGCTAGCAATGCACTTATCCCAACGTTGATTTCACGATTCAAAGTAATTCTGGAAGCCTTTTTCGGAAGGGCCTACACTGTTCCGTTGCAGCCCTCTTATTGTCGGGAATGTTTTCGTTTTAGCACGGTTTTTATTTTTAATAGAACCAGAAGGCGCATGGTGCTAAATTCAAAGAGTAAGGTGGATGTGCACAGGCAGAAACTCCTTTTTTGGCCAAAACACACGAATTTTCTTTTGTTCGTCAGTCGAATTTCGCATTCACTAATCTCATTTGCAAATTTTCGGTTAATATGCTTTGTACGGACCCTTACGATATGTTCAGATCCTTTAAATTCCCTCAAATAGTCAATTGCCTGTTTTATCGAACCACTGTTGTTACTTTTTGCACGTTTTGTTTTTGAGGTCAAAGGACGTCCCGACCGTTGCTTGTCTTCAACCGACTCATTTCCACTTTTAAATTGCTTCACGCTACTTATAAACTGTCTTTAGACAGTCATCACATTATTGCCATACGCTGATTTTAACATTTCATGAGCTACTTTAGCACTTTTTTGTAACTTAAAAAAAACTTAATGTTAACGCGTTGTTCGATATCCATGATGCGTGATAGACACGGTAAACACGACCTCACTCTTCCGACTCTGAAAGCCGACTGGCAAGTCACAACTTGTTGAAACCTGGCACTGACTATCTCGACGAATCACGCTATCGGATTTATTACTACAAATAAATGTAGCGTCAACAGTTGCCACTATTAAATTTCATTTACCGTATTTTTGTATCACACCTTGTATGTAGCTGTCGTTATTTTCAATGTAGCTGTTTTAATAGTTATTTAAGAGTCTGTTCTATACATCACATTTGTTTTGTTTAGCTTTACTTGTAGTCATATTTATTTACTTTTTCGTCTAGTTCTTCTAGCATTTGTTGTAGTTCTTCTGGATCTTCTGTGATAAGGACATCGGCAAATCGTAGGTGGTTTAATCTTTTGCCGTTTGTTAATACATCTTTATTGTGTCATTGTACATGTTTAAAAGCTTCTTCAAGAGCTAAGTTGAATAGTATCGTCTTGTCTGATCCCTCTTCCAATATTAAATTTGTTCGTGTTTTGGTGTAGTTTGACTATCGTTGTTGCTTTGTCATATACGTGCATTTTTTATGCTATTTATTATTATCCATTTACGAAAGCAAAGTAGATCTTAAGGTTATATTATGTTGTTTTCTCAGTAAGTAAATGCGGTGATTACATATACTGTAGTCTTTTCTAAATGCGCATTTTGCTGGTATTCGTCTAATTTACTTGTAAATTTGTTAGTATTTTTCTAAAAAGTTTATAGATTTGAGATAACAGACTGGTGATTCTGATTCTGATTCACTAGATTTGTTCTCTTTTTTATATATCAGAACTAAACGTTTGCAGTTTTATAATTTTAGTATTTTTTGCTATTTTAAACATTCGTTGAGTAATTCGCATAATTTTTGGATAATTTCTTCGCCTTACTCTTTTAGCATTTTTGTTCTTCCGGTGCTTTGTTATTCTTCATAGCTTTCAGTGCTACTTTAAGTTCTTCTTTATCAATATCAAGTATATCGTCTGATGCTATATTTAATACCCTATTTTATTTTTAAAACTGTATTAAAGATATTGAATTTTGGTAAATCCCTGTCATGTTACATAACGGTATGAAGATTGACGTCCTCCATATTCAAAGATCAATTCTTTCAATTACATAAAATGTCGCTGAATATAAAAGGATTAGCAGATTTGTTGTCTTTTATCGCATGGACAATGAAAACAAAAATGTATAGGCAACAATTTAAACTTGGGTAAACTTTGTGTAATATATCATTTTAGATCCCAATGACTATCTTGTAGTAACTCTGTATATAAAATGCTCAAAAAAATGTCTGCAATCAAAGATTAATTACGTTCAAGCGTTAAAGCGAGTCGTGACGTTGCGGCGTTTACTTTGATGTCGTTATCAAGAGATTGGAGTTAATTCTTTATTCGGGGTCTCAATATGCCTACTTCTAAAAGAAAACAGTGTTTGTTTTTCCTTTGAGAGTCATTTGATCTTTTTTTCTAGTAGAATTCCAGTTTAATGGACTTATTGTACTATTTAGTATTCTCGTACCTTTTACTAGACTGCACAAGTCCCTTACTAAATAGTTGCTAAATTTTTTAGATCCATTATTAAACGTAGGTACTCAATTATTTGGGACCGTTCGCATCGCAGCTACGCATCAAAAATCGCATGGCCAGACTGGCGCTTAAAAGTTATGAACCAAAGAAGATTTCTTTTTTGAGTTATAGTTCTTCTTAAAAAGTAAAAAACTTTTTCTTTAACTCACAGTTCTCCTTAAATGTAGACAGACGGAAACCCCGAGTAAAGAACTAATTCTAATTTCTTAATAACGACATTAAAGTGAATCCCAACACGTTGGGGATTTTCAAGACTGGACGTGGTTCAACCAATTGGTACTTAAGCTATTTCTTAAGCTAAATGATTCCTGTATGTTGTTACGAAGGCAATGAAAGCAATACTTTAAATTTCAACATGGATACCGGTGGTGTAAATCAGTTTTATCAAATGGCCAGGAATTAAATAAACAATTTTCTGAAAGAAGTTTTCTGATGTGTTACTAAAAACTCTTTGAATAAGTACTATCAAGTTCTCCACTGGGGAGCTTTGTTCTGTACATCTCTGTTGAGTAACAGATAAAAATCACATGGAGTGATATTTGGACTTCTTAGAAGCCCTTTATGATGTTCTCGTTGTTATCGCAAACGTCCTGGAAAATGCTAATTTAACCACGGACGCACGGTAAGAGCAAAATGGAATGGTGTACTATTTTGAATAAATATAATGTTATCAATACTATCTCAGCTAGATATTGTAAGCTACATATAACCTTTAAACATCTGAAACATCTAAATTTATGACGGCACGTACAAGTTTACGTTGCATGTACTGCTTCTTGCAGCTGATACCTGTACTATTGATGCGGAAAATATGAAACCTATTTACCTTCCATTTAGAGTCTATTTTTATTATTAAGTCAGTGATAGTATAAATTCTATAGTAAATTTGTAATACCTTGTAACTCTTAACACACCCTTTATATATATATTGGAAAAGTTTTACCATACATCATTAATTTTATAATAATCGCACTCTATGCATTTATGCATCTTTTGAAATCGGCTGTCGAGCTAACTCTTTCATGTTTTCTTGCCGATCTGGACATAATACATGATTGTAACCCGTTTTTTATACCATAAAAATAAAGTCGGGTTTCGTCATATGTTACAATGTTATTATATCAAGATGTTCTAGCTTTCAATTTACTGAACATCTCACAACACTACAAAAAGCATTGGGCTATTTTTTCACCGGTTAGGGCATATGGTACTCAAAAGAGACAAAGTATTTTTACTAAAGGGTGATTGTACAGATACAGATATATAAAATGTCCAAACATTCTGCCATTTAGGTCATTGGGTCTATAAGATCAGAGCAACTTTCTGGTAGCAGTTGTTCTTCTCTGCAGAAGACGAAGATAGAGTCGTGACGTTTGAGTTTTCCTGCAAAAACTCAAAGTGTGTGCATAGCTATAGCACAAAATTTTCCTATAATTCGTTTAAGTGACATGATGATGTGAGATCTTTTCAATGGCACAATTTACAATCAGCACACTCAAACGATTTTCTGTCGACTGCGACACGCTTAAACTTGTAATGTGCAATATTGTAAGACTTTTCTAATGTTCTATTTACATGTATGTTGAAGGCTGCGATGTCCTCGAATATTTTCTCCGAATATGTATGTCTTACATACTTAGAGGCAAGCCTATAATGGAGATTTAAAAAATACTTGTAGCAAGTATTCAGTCGTACTGAATCTATTTTGTCACTGTAATAACGCTTAATTTCTGAGTAGATATCGTTTATGTTTTTGTCAAACAGAAGGTAGACAGACGATTTTAGATGGTTCTTGTATCTTGACTAAAATATCTGTCTCAACAGCGTTGGGTCTAGCAATTACACCAAAGTTAATGTAATTTAGTTTAAGTTATCGCCTGAAACTTGTAGCCATATCTTGGAAGATTTTGAGTAAAGTATGATCGGGTTTCCGCCGTTAGCGGTTTTTTAAAGTAAATTTTATTAACTTTTTTGGTTTATCATTTGTATTATCAATTTTATTCAAGCGTAACAGGTCGTTTTCAACGTATGCACGTATGTATGTCTTTAATTATTGATAAGACTTGATTGGTTAAAAAATGCACTGCTAATATAAAATTTATATTAATGTGAGCGAATGAATTATTTTAAAAATCTTATGTGAAATACATAGTCAAACTGTGTAATATTATCTTTCACCTCAATTACAACTTGTTGCTATTTGCTTCTCATCTGTCAGTTGTAAAAAGACTTATTTATAAAAAGTTGAAGGTTTAACAAATAAAATAGCTGCTGTAACTGTTTAATAAGTTTCTAAGGCCCATAAATTGTGATAATATATAATATTGAGTAAAGCCCATAGCTATTTAACGAGAATTCTAAAACATGTCAGCCATCTTTTCGTTTGTTTTCTCTGTTCAAAATCATTCAAGGTACAAGGCCATTCTTATTTTGCTGGCATCTTATAAGTACAATGCATCGAAAGATCTGCTACTGACACCGATCCAATGCTTAAGTTGTTGGTCTTGAGCAGCTTTAAGAAGGAGGTTTGTAACAGAAACTCTAATATGTCATTTACATCTCCAATTTTATATATGGTGTATAATTGTTAATTTACAATCAATTCAATACTCTTTGTAAAAGAGCATCTGGCGGTAGCCAATCTACAAAAATAAGAATATGAGCTAATATGCGGTAGCGCCTGTTTTGTGTTCCAATGATCAACCATTTTATAAGTTTACTTTTCTCTGATCAGTAGATTAAAAGTAAGCTTTAACTTTATTGGCAATTAAAAAAACATTTATTGGAGAATTTGGAACAAGAAGCAGCATCATGTTAGGTATGGTTGCAAAGTTAAACTTATTTGGCAGATTAAGTAAAGATAAACATTTAAAGATATGAAAACTACTAAAATACATAACATTTACCGAGCTCTTACTCTAAAACGCAGTTAAGCAAACCCTACTAGACTTATTTTACCAATTAACATTTTAGTTCGACTTCAAAAAAAAAACTATAATATAAGATTGGTGTGACTATTACATGATTTTTCTTCATTAGGTAAAAATATAACATACGTTAATCTGTTAGATAGCTAATAGGTAATATCAAACTTGTACAATGAAATTGTGACAATTGACAATTTTGAAAATTGAAGTACTAAAGCGGCAAGAGGCTAAAAGAAAGAAGTATTTGGATATCAGAAGAATGCAGTAAACAAGTACAAGAACAAAGACAACTACTGATACCGTACATGAAAGAAGCTAGACCAAACGGACATAAAGTTATCTTAGACCAAACTAAACTCATAATAAATGGTAAAGCTTATACAGCACAAATAGAAATTGACAAACAATCAGAAAATCAAACAATAAAGCGACAGAATAGCAGCTAAAACATGTCGAAGAAATAAATTATGAAAAAGGTAGATTGACGAGTCAGAGATCGCCGATAAACGACAATCTAAATTTAGAGAAGATAGTATAGAGCATATGAAGAGCAGTAGTTATTACGACAATAATAAAAAAAATAAAAAAAAAAAATGAATGGATCAAACGATGACGACAAACACAAAGGAAAAAAGCAATGCAATAGAAACAAAAACAATGTTATAATCAAATGGATATAAATATAAAATAATATAAAAACATAGGAAAAAATAAACCAAATAAAATTAAAATAAACAAAAATAGATCGAAATAGAGATATAACATGTACAAAGCAGTACGGTAAAACAAGAAGACCTAGTACAAGAAATTATACAGCAAAATAAAGAAACACTTAAAATGACAGAAACAAAAAATAATAGAAAAGCCTTAAGGAAAATACATAAAAATACTGGATATTCTAGAGTAGAGTAGTGAAAAGAAGAAATAAAGAAGTTGGATTAATAATCGCCCAAATCTACTAAAAGATATAATACAAAAAAAGTATGCAAATGATACTGATAACAGTCAAAATAAAGTTGATAGACGAGGAAATATGGACAATAGTTACAGCATATGGGAAAAATAAAGATAGAAGGAAAGAAGAAAAGGCTATAACAAATAGATAATGACCGAATTGAGAATAAGAATAAAGGAATAGAAGGATATATAGGAAATCGGATCAGACATTAAAGAATAATGGAAAAAGAATAATAGAAGTATGTTTTGAGAACAATTTCATTATAACAAATGAAAAATTTAAACATTCAGACATACACAAATACATGAGAGTATCCGAAAGCAGGAATGAGAAATCAATTACCGACTACTTTCTGGTGAGTAAAAGATGTGATTGATAGACAGACAAAATACAACAAGAGTGGAAGACTACGAGAAATACAAATAAAAAAGGTCAAATAGCAATTAAAGAAGCTAAGAAGAAATAGTGGGAGAAATTTGGACAAAAAATGACAGAACACTACAAAGGAAATCAAAACTCTTCTATGGTACATTAAAACAACTCACGAAGAAAAGAGTATAACGGGCTAAATATTAAAGAGAACCAAAGTAATATAATAACCAAGGAAGATAGAATAATGGACAGATAAAGAGGTATTTTGAAGAGCTAACACACACAAATCAACAAAAACAAGAGAAAAAGAAGAAAAACAATATGAAAATCAAGAGATAGAAATAAAAATTACTAGGTGTATAAATAAGTTCTCAGCTTTAGATTTCACAGGACGCAAATCACCGTTTACATGTAACGTATTAGTCCGCCCTCTTGCGGTTTTAAAGCAATGATATTTGGTCTTTCGAAACATTATGTGATTTGGCGTTTGATGCACATAACTTCAATAATCAGCTGTGTTCACGATGGCAATCACAAAAGAGCATATTCGATTTTCTATCCACTTCGCGTTTCATCTTAAGAAAAACGCTACTGAAGCCACCGAAATGATTTGTGCTGCATATGGTGAGAATGCTGTAAGTCATGCAACGTGCAAAAAGTGGTACTAAAGATTTCGCGGAGGAGAGTTTAGTCTTGAAGATCATCCACGCATTGGACGCTCTCAAATATTTGACACGGATGAAGTACAGACATTGTTGGATCAAAATAATGCGCAAACTAAAAAAGAGCTTGCAGAACAGCTTGGTGTCACTCAGCCAGCCATTTCCATACGTTTGCATGCAATGGGTGAGATACAAAAGGAAGGCAGATGGGTTACGCATAAACTGTCCAAAGACAACAAAAATCGACGGCGTGACACCGCATTTTCTGCATAAAATTATTACGGGCGATGATAATAGATCTTGTACGACAATCCCAAACGCAAAAAATCATGGGTAGACCATGGCAAACCTTCGACATCGACTCCAAATTTGCTCTGTATCTGGTGGGATTGGAAAGGTGTGCTGTACTATGGACTCTTGAAACCAGGTGAAACAGTTACGGCGGATCGCTACCAACAGCAACTCATCAATTTGAGCGACTCAATAGAAGAAAAGAGGCCAGTTACTGGACAAGGAAGCCGGTGAGCTTCTATCACCAGGGAATTCACAACATACCCGAAAGATAGCAAAAGGTCATCGATGCCAACGGAGAATACTTTGATACTTAAACTTTTTTGTTTTGTTTTTTTTTGTTTGTTTTTAGATAAAACTTTAATTTTACAGAAAAAAGCTGAGAACTTATTTATACATCAAATACATCAAATATAAGAAGAAGAAATAGAAGAAGCAAAGAAGACTTTAAAAATAGCACCCGGTAAAAACATCACCACAGAAATAATAAAATACAAGGAACGAGAAGGAATAAACAACCTAACAGAAATAATTAATGGTATATTAAGAAATGCAAAAATATCGAGAGATTGGAATGCAGATACTATCTTACCCATGAAGGGAACAAAAGAAATTGCAGTAATTACAGAAGAATAACGATAACAAGCATCTCTGGAAAACTATTAGTAAAAATAATAGAAAAAGAATAAGAAATGAAATTGATATAACATTGGAAGACACACAATGTGGGTTAGAAAAAATAAAATTAAGATCTGATACTCATTATTCCTCAAACAAGTAAAAATTTAAGTAATAAGAATAGAAAAATATACATATGCTTTATCGATCTAGAAAATGCGTTTAATAGAATACGAAGAAGAAATATATAAAAAATGATTTAGAAAAGAGGAGTAAATAAAAATGTGATTTGTTTTAAGATGCAAATATAGTTGGTCTTCGTGGAGTAGAAGTGTTTTAGGGTAATCTAGGGATTGTATATTGTTTGTATGCTGCATCTCATGACTTCCTACTACTAATACATTTAGAATAGTTTTCTATTTTTTACAGTTGTAGTTGTCTACTATATATCATCTAAATCTGTTGATATTCTTTAGGTAAATGTGTTATGATGTTAAGAAAAAGCAGATACTTTGGTGTACAAGCGTCATTGATGCAAAAAATGCATTATTTCAAACAGTTGTATTATATTTAACAAATGTGTAATGGTTCATGTTGAATAACAACAAATTAACTATTTAGATTTACTTAAAAAAGTAGTTGGTTTAGTTGATGAAATAATTTGGTATTGGAGACTATTCCAAAAGATATTTTAAAAGATATAAATCACAATCTAAAAAAACTAGTAGTAGAGTGGTGCATTCAGGTTCAGTAAATTTAGGTTTGCATTTTGAAAGATTGAAAGCTTTTTAAATTATAGTGTTGTTACCCCATAAATTAAAATATGTGCATAATATATATTATTATACTTACTATATCTATCCACGCTCCAAGATGTCTGACCAACGTGGCGTATTATGGCTAAACACTCCCCATTAAATGAAATTAAATTTATTAATATAATAAAGACTAAGAAACGAAGTCAAAGTCCCCAGCATCCCTACACTCTCCTATCATGGCGGCGAATGAATAAAGAGAAGGGCAGAGGATGCTAAAAATATCAGGGTGAGACATGACCGCCATTAGGAAAATGACACGACAAAGAAATGTATATAGCAACATATAACGCACAAGTTTTCTCTATGAAGATGAAACGAGAAGCTACAATTAGAAAATAAACTTAAAGAAATGAAATGGGATATCTTTGAATTGTGCGGAGTAAGGTTCTTAGAAGAGGAAATCATAAAACTCACATCAGGACACCCTCTATATTACAAGAGTCAAGAAGAAAATAAATTAAACGGAGTCAGGTTTCTAATAAACGATAAACATGTTCACAATGTAATACAATACGCAGGAATCTCCGATACAATTGCCTTCAGTACTAAAATTAATCATATATATATATATATATATATATATATATATATATATATATATATATATATATATATATAAAACTATTTTTCGAGGAATTAACAACAAGATTATATTTTTTTAAGTATACATTACTAGTTCGTGATTTTAATATCAAATTAAATAAATAGCAAGAGAAAAATGAATAGGCCGCAGGAAAATTTGAAATAGGGAAACGAAATATGAGTGGCAATATGATAATAAACTTCGCAGAAACAAATGATATGTATAGTATGAACACCTTCTTTAAGAAACAACAACCAAATAGTACAAAATGTAGATGTATTAAATAATATCTCGATAGGAGTTGATCATAGAATTGCTCTAGAATATATGTTACTTTGAAATCAGTTAAAACATACCGGAACAAATCAAAACAAACTGACACAGCAAAACTCTTCCAAAATAAATAGAAATACGAAAAAAGTTAGAAAAAAAGCTTACAAAATTTGGTACTATCCAGAAAGAAAACTTTAATCAACATCCCGAAAGTCTCAAGGGAGTGTCAAAAAATAACAGCTAAAAGCAAAAATACATATAAAATCAGTACTGAAACAAAGAAATTCATAGAGAAAAGAATAGGTATAATCTCGAAACTAGAGAGCAATAATATTGAGGTGATCGACTTAAACAGCTAATACAAAGAGAATTGTGAAAAAATAAGAGAAAACATAATACACAAGTCATATTAGAAACTATTGAAACAAATAAAGGACTAAAAGTAGTCAGAAAGCAATTCAACATAGGAAATAAAGAAATATTAAAATACAAAACGAAGACGGAATAATTATAACACAGAGATGAAATACTAAAACGAATAACACGTTTCTATACAAAACTTTATGGCACTAAAGTACAAACGAATATGACACAATAAGAAAAGGACAGAAAGAGAAAAATAAATAATATCGAATCGAAAGATATGCCAGAAGTAACTATAACTAAAATCAATAATACGTTGAACAAAATGAAACGTGGCAAGGCCTCAGGACCGAATAATGTACTGGTTAAAATGCTAAAAGGAGGCAATGAATTACAGCGTGAATTAGCAAAGCTATATTATAGATGCATAGAAGTAAATACAATTACGAGAATGTGGTAAGGAGGAAAAATTATACTTATATATATAAGAAGAAAAACCCTTTACAACTAGATAACTTTAGGCTAATTGGTCTCTTCTTGCAAACGTATATATTTTTCACACATATAATTACAAACCGAGTAACAAATAGACTATCAACCATGCAATTAGGCGGGTTTCAGATCAGGTTACAACACGTGCGACCATATACAAACATTAAGATAAAGAAGACTTTAAAGAAACCTTTGATTAAATTGAAATATGAGCTGTTTCAAATGCCTTAGCGAGATGTGGAATCGACAGTAGATATATAAACTTAATTAGAAAAATTTATACCGATGCAAGAATGTACATAAAGATATACAACAACATAAATTAAATTTCCATAAAGAGTGAAGTGCAACAGAGAGATACAGTAACCCAAAACTGTTAACCACCTCATTGAAAGGTATTTTTAGTTTGTTAGACTGAGAAGAAAAAGGTATATACTTAAATTATCTGAGATTTGCGGATAATGTAGTAATAGTAAGCAATAAATAACAAAAGCTATCAGATGTGCCAAAGAGCGATGGAGAGCAGAATGTTGGGAGTGAGTCTAAGAGGAAATAAGGCGTAGAACGAAAATACCCGATATAATGCAGAGAGTAGCTCAAGCAAAGTGGCAATGGGCGGGACATATAGCACGGCATGAACCAAACCGCTGGACCTCAAAACTATTGAGATGGAGGCCCCGTTTAACGAAAAGAGGTCTAGGAAGACCACCAAAAAGATGGAGCGACGATATCCGAGACTTTACGGGAAGAGATTGGATCCAGAAGGCTCAAGACAGAAATGCATGGAAACAAATGAGAGAGGCCTACGTCCAACGATGGACGGTTGCAGGCTGATGATGATGATGATGATCAGATGTGATCACAGAATCAAATAATTAGAAAGAAAAGTAGAACTTGAAATAAATAACTCAAAAACAAATGTAATGAGCAATACACTCAAAAATATCAAAACTACCCTAAAAGATAAACCCTTAGAGGTAATGGATAACTATATATACTTCGCCCAAAAGATTACAACAGAAAAAGACACCATCAGTGAAGAAATAACGAGAACAATAAGATTGTTTGTTTGAAAAATTAAATTATATGTTCAAGTCTGATATTCCAAATACTTAAAAGTGAAGGTATGCAACCATTGCCTATTCTCAACACTAACTTATGGAGCAGAGACGTGCAGTTTGACAAAGAAAAACTCCCAAAAGCTAACACGTACAAAGAGCACGCTAAAGATATATATTAAGAATCAGATTAAGCGAATTGCACAACTTAAGTGACAATGAAAAGGACATATAGCCCGAACAAAGGACGAAAGATTATATCGGAGACCTCCGATACTAAAAGAGGCGTTGAAAGAGCTATCACTCAGTGCCGAAATGATATAAAGAAAATTGCGGGAACAACTTGGATGAAAATGGCAGCAAATAAAAGGTGGGTGGCAATGGGCATATAATCATTGTGATAACATAACGAGATCTCACTAAATTAACATTTTTATATACAAATTCAAAATATGAATAGAGTAAATTTGAGAAAAGAATGATAATATCGCTAAAATTAGACCTTCAGAAAATCTAGAGGAAACTTCCTCATTAAAAGGTAAAGAAGTATGAAGTCTTTATACGACAATGAGTACAATAAGAATTTTAAAAAAAGTGAAGAGTTATATCAAAATATGTGTATATAAAAGTCAACTAAATTAGTTTCTAACAAAAAATTGTGGCGACATTTTGTAAATTCGAATAATTTTGTAATAGTTCATACAGCAAGAACTTGATAGACTGTTAAATTTAAGATTCCAAAAACCTGCGTTCGGAATGGTTGTCAATGCATTCTATGATATTTTAACCGTCACCGATAAGTATCCTGACAAAGACAATGACGCAATTGCAGCCGGCTCGCTTAAAAATGGCGGATGCGAAAGGGGCGACGAAATAAGCTTTAATCCATAAGTGTAGCTAGTGCAAGCGAGCTTTCACCGTTATAGCGGCTTCTAGCGGTAGAATTTCAAGTGTCTGCTAATTAATACCACTAATTGGAGGTTCCCCTCTCGTAGAGTGAGCCAAATAGTTAATCAAACGCCCTCCGCGCTGCACCAGCCGCACTCCCCCGCTGGCCTAGCGCTTTACACACACAGAGAGCAATGTAGTTAATTTCTGTTCTGATAAGTTTGTGCTGTTGACGACATAACTTGGACAGTTTTTGGGGAGTGAATGCACGTCAAACTATGGCAGAACCGAGACGAACTCCGGCCTAATACGTCAGTGCTGTAATTACCTATACAGCTCAGTTTGATGGAAATTAAGGGCCATATTGTAGGCAGCCAACGCGTTTAACCCGATAGAGGCCGAGAGGCGGCTCAATTACTGTTGCATTCAGATTGTGATTGCATATCTCGTTTTTCCACGAAATGCGTTTAAAATAAGATCCTATACACGTCGGTAGGAAGTAAAGTTAAGACGCTGCAAACGGTTTTACCGAGCTTACGTTGTTCAATATATTGACATTTCTATTAAAAAAATAATTATACGTCTACCTGTCTGAACATATTTTTTATCTTTCGGTATTAAGATTATTTTTACTTAAGCTGCCATACCTAATATCGGAATTATGTTATAACGGTAGTGATGCATTTAATTGAAGCTGCTGATTTTACCTTCTTCTTAATAATTAATCCGCAGATTGGTTTGCAGAGCTCCATCTGTTTCTATCGCCGGTCATTCTCTTCATGTTGCTATAACTATCAGTGCCAGCGTATTTTATTGCTTGTTTTATAAATTCAAGCCGTGGTCTTTCCCTTCCTGGTCTTTCTTGCCTTTGCCCTTCTATCACATTTATTATAAATTGATTATGTCTGTATATATGTCCTAGCCACCTATGTCTACTTTCTTGTATCAGTTCCTATATATGTCGGTCTTCGTCGATTTTTTCTAGCACTTCAGCATTTATAATACGGTCTGCTCATTTTATTTTTAATACCCTTCTCCAACACCACATCTCAAACGCTTCTATAGCTTTTTTATCCGGTTGACTGAACGTCCATGTTTCACGCCCATATAGAGCTATACTCCATATAAGGCTTTTTACTAATTGTTTTTGAAGGTTTAGACGAATGTTATTAGAACAAAATACCAAGAACTAATACAGAAAGACGTCGAAAAACTGGACGAAAGATTTCTACACGAAGACAGACAATAAATAGGAAATATTTAAAAGAATTTTGAAATCTGCGGCAAAGGCAGCATGTGGGGTAGCCAAAATAAATAACCAAAATAAACAAACAGATTGGTGGAATGAAGATATTAAAAACGAAATTAAAACAAAGAAACGGAAATGGAAAAATTATTTAAATAAGAAAACTGAAGTAGCATACCAAGAATACAAGGAACAAAGGAAGAAAGTTAAAGAAATAATAAAGACCGCTAAAGAAAAGTCATGGGAGAAGTTCGGACACAGAATGGACCATAACAGCAAAGAAAACCAGAAGCTATTTTATAGGGTGCTCAAAAATTGTAGAACAGAGAAGAAAACAATACTAAACCAAGTCAAGAATAAAATAGGTAAACTCATAACCAAAGAAAATGAAGTGATAAAGATATGGAAAGAACACTTCCAAGAAATCCTAACAGTAGATGAAACGGTAACACAAAATTCAAGAGAAGATGAAGAAGGAGAACAAAGAGCAGAAAGAATGGAAGTAATAACGGATGAAGAACCCACAATGAAGGAACTATGTGAAGCAATAAAAAACGTTAAGAATGGGAAAACACCTGGACACGACGGAGTAGAGGCAGAAATGCTGAAAACTATGGGAAAATATGGAGCACAAATATTCTTAGACATTTGCAAAGAGGCTTGGAGAACCGGTAGAATACCAAAAGAGTGGGAAGTGGGAATCATATTACCACTGTACAAAAAAGGAGATAGACTTAGTTGTCATAACTACCGAAGAATAACACTGTTGAGCACAGCATGCAAGGTTTATGAAAGAATTTTAGAACAGAAACTAAGAAAAGTCCTAGCAAGACAACTAATAGACTCTCAAAGCGGATTCAGAAAGGGACATAGTATACAAGACCACATATTTAGCTTAAAAGAAGTAATAGAAAGAACACTAAAACAAGACAGAAAAGTTTACCTAGCCTTCATTGATTTAGAAAAAGCTTTTGACCGCGCACCAAGAAAAAGATCTGGAAGAGCCTAATTAGAAGGGTGTAGGAAAACAATTGCTTAATGCCACCAAAAGCATGTACCAAAACTGCAGGAACTATGTAAGAACTAGATACTCACAATCGGAAGAGTTCATAACAAGCAATGGCCTAAGACAAGGTGGTGTACTAAGCCCTCTGCTGTTCATACTACTCATGGACGACATTATTAACGCATGTAGGTCAAAAGTAGCTAAATTATGTGTAGGATACAGAAACATGCAACGAATAAACATCTCGGAATGTGCGTTTGCTGATGACGTTGTGATATTCGCACCAAAGGAGAGGGACCTACAATACAATCTGGAAATATGGAAAGAAACGTTAGAGGACTACAACATGAAAATTAACATAGACAAAACTAAGGTAATGGCAATTGGTAAACAAGAAGAACAGACAAACATAAAAATCAACAACAGTAAATTAGAACAAGTCAAAAGTTTCACATATTTAGGAGTTACTATAGACAGCAAAGGAGGACACGAAGCTGAACTAAACAAACGAATAGAAAACACTGCCAAGTTGTACTACGCACTAGGAAAGACATTCTTGAACAACAAAGAGATTTCTAGGAAAACAAAACTCACCATATATAAAACAATTTATCTACCGACATTGACATTTGGGGGGGAATCGTGGGTAACAACGAAGAGACAGGAAAGTAAACTACAAAGTATGGAAATGAAATATCTGAGGAAAGTACTAGGAGTAACCAGAAGAGATAAAATACGAAATCAAAT
This sequence comes from Sinelater perroti, assembly GCA_036346155.1. Taxonomy (NCBI): domain Eukaryota; kingdom Metazoa; phylum Arthropoda; class Insecta; order Coleoptera; family Elateridae; genus Sinelater; species Sinelater perroti. The sequence continues at coordinate 16,501,603 of JARFIY010000143.1, forward strand.
AATTCGAGAAGAACTTAAAGTAGAACCACTGAAAAAAAAATAGAAACACGACAGCTACAATGGTTAGGACATCTACTTAGAATGGACAAAGATAGACAGGTTAAGAAAATATGGGAATCGAAAGTAGATACTAGTAGAACAAGAGGAACACCACGAAAAACATGGACAAGAACAATAGAAGAAAAACTTCTTCAAAAAGGAATAACATGGCAAGAAGCGAAGGTAATGTCACAGAACAAAAATGAGTGGACCAGATTAGTACATACGAGTAGAAATCAAGAATAATTTTTAGTTTTAAATATTATGTCAAGAATTAGTTTAGTTTTATTTTGTAAATACATACCTTTACACTGTATGGTAGGAAAGGTCTTGATAATATATAATATTAGAACATAGAAGGTTTCTTTTCCTGTTATATAGCCTTAGCTTGTGAAATTCGTTGCTTAATATCCGTTGTACTTCTTCCATCTTGAGTTATTCTGCTTCCTAGATATTTAAATGTTTTCGCCTGCTTAACAAGTACGCCGTTCAGTTTGATGTTAATTTCTTCAGGTTCTTTGGAGCACACTAGTATTTCAGTTTTCTTTTTGTTAATATTCATTTTATATTTTTCTTTTAGTATATTTTCCATACATTGTAAAGATCTATTTAAGTTAGCTTCATCAGGGGAGATGATTGCGATGTCGTCCGCGAACCTCAGCATTTGTATTCTTTGTCCATTTACCTTATTACCTGTAAAAAACTCTTTGCATTCCTCTATAGCTTTTTCTATATGTACATTAAATAGGTATGGTGACAAATTACACCAATGTCTTACATTTAGCTGTTTTAACTTCACTGTTGTTGATTTTTATTTCTGCTTCTTGTTCTTTGTATAGATTATATATTATACGCCTATCTCTATAATCTATTTGTGCTTCTTTCAGTATCTGCATCAATAATTTCCAGTTTACATTATCAAATGCTTTTTGTAGGTCTACGAAAGCATATAACTGTCTATTACATCTTATAGTTTCCTCTATTATAATTCTGAGGCATAAAATGGCCTCCCTGGTTCCTCGGTTGTTTCTGAAACCAAACTGGTCGTCTGAAAGGTTTGAGTCAATTTTGAGATGCTATCCGTTTTTGAATAATGTTGGTAAGTATTTTGGAGGAATGTGATAGAATGCTTAGAGTTCTATAGTCTTCACATTTTTTTGATTACATTACCATTCTACTCTTTTGGAAATCAACGGGTATTTTTCCCGTCTCGTAAATCTCTTTAATTAGCAGGTACAAAATGTCCTTGGTTCTGCTATCTAATGTTTGGAGTAATTCTGTAGGAATATTATCCGTGCCATACGCTTTTTTTGTTTTAAGGTCTTTCAATGCTTTTTCAAATTCTTCTCTCATTATACCTAGGCCTAAATTATCTTCTTCTACTTGTTCGTTTTCAATTTCTCCTGTGTCTTCTTCCTCTTCTCTATACAGTTTTTCAATATATTCTTTCCATCGTTCAGCTATCTGATTTTCCTCTATTAAGATTTCTCCGTCTTCTGACTGTATTGCATTTACTTTCATCTTGGAGTCGCCAAAATATCTGCTAATTAAGCTGTATGCTTTTACTAGATTTCCTTTATTGAGGTTTTCATCTATCTCGTTACATATATTATTTAACCATTCTTGTTTTGCATCTTTGGCTGCTCTATTAACGGCATTTTTAAACGGTTATATTTTTCGTTAATTTCCTCGTTTTGGGCATTTTTGTACTTTCTCCTCTCTTCTATTAATTTGATAACATTATCGTTTATCCATGGTTTTCGGGGTGCATTCTTTGGTGACTCTAAAGGATCGGTGGCCGCTGTGGTAATCGCATGTTTTATTGTTCCCATCTATCGTTAGTTGTAATAGCAGATATTTTGTCATCATTTAGGCTTTCTTTGACAGACGTCTGGTACAATCCTATATTTTCTTGTGTTTTTAGTTTTGTTGTGTCCCATTTTTTAGTTGTGTGGGCGTTTGTAAAATTTTTTACAGTTTATTCTGTACTTCATACACACTAAATTGTGGTCGGCCAGATTTTACCTATTGTAACATTTACTCGTTATTCTGTTTATAAGTATGTGAAAATACGTGAGATCCCTTTAGCTGATAAACTAGTTTTAGGTAAAACACATTTAATTGTACCCAAACAATAAATATTCTCAATCCAGTGCCTATCCCAAAGTTATGGAAAAAAGTTAAGACACGTTTTTTATCATGCTGCTTATTTTTTCAAAATATTTGTATAGGACAAAATCATTTACTTAATATACTGTATGATCCTTTGTAAAACATTACAATTTTTCTTATTTGATGACGAGTACATTTGAAAAATGCAAAATACAACTAATAAATTTTTTATTTTTAAATTAGCTTTTTTACTTTACCCTTATTCTATATTTAAGTTAAAATCTGTAGAATGTTTTTTTTGCTATTCACTTAAAACTAAAAAAATATCGTAAAATGTTCTTTAACATTTGTAAAAACTATCGGTTTGTTGCTTTTCTTGTTTATGTTCATTTTTGGATGACGATGAATAAAATCGAACTTTAAGCTTTAATCTGCTATTGCTGGAAACGAAAACCGACCACAAAAGGTGACACAAAGGAGATTTATGATGCTAAAACAAGAAACTGTGAGTTAAGTTATTGTTTTGAAATGGTACAAGCAGTTCGATGATGATGACTTAAACTTTAAAAATTAAGTAGTTTTGGTCGACTATCTGCTTTATATTAAAAAAGCTTGTAAGCTGCTTTAGATGTATCCACTCTAAATTAGTTCCAAATAGGAAGGCCGTAAATGCCGAGCTGTATTGCCAACAACTGAAACGTGTTTACGAAGTCTTAAAGCAACAGTACCTGTAACCAGTCAATTGCAAAAATTAAAGTCTTGTCGCATCTGACTTACAGCACTGATCATGCACTTTCTTATTACGACCTCTTTCTATGCATGGCGCGCTTTTTGCGGGTGTCCGTTTGAGTTGGAGTAATAAATTGGGATTTTGAACATACTTTTGAAAGATCTGCAGTGTACAAACTTGTGAAAGTTTTAATGTATATTAAATGTAGAAGATTGGTCATAATGATTAATGATTTTGGCATCTATTATAAATTACTATTTTTAAAATCAGTTTCTTTTTATTTCAATTTAAAAGACAGATTTTTTAGTCAATAATACTTTATTTTAACTAAACCCAGAGGCTGTTTTAAGAAGGGAGTTAATCCATATTACAGGCTAGCTCTTTTTAATTTTTATTAAATATTTGAAATAAATTCACAGTTGCGTAAAATAATAATATATTTACTTACTACAGCAGTACAAATAAGGGTCAAAAAATAACTATGGAGATTAACAATGGAACTAACGTAGTGGCTTAATTATTGAAGACTAACCATACAATACAAATAATAGTAGGAAACTAACAATGATTGAAGCGTGCTAAATGCATTTATACATTTTGATAATACTTGGAAGGTTACACAACTAGCCAGAATTTTAATTAATTGCTAACTAATCTAAAGAAAGTTGCATAGCCCATAGAGCATAATAATCTTTGTCTATGCACAACAGTTAAGCAAAACAGCATTGTACAGCCATTCCACAATAACGGATAGAACACTTTGCAAAAAAATATATTGTTTTAATAAATTTAGAAAAAGTGTAAAGACTGATAACAGACAGGAAAAATTTTAGATTTTTCTTTTGAATTCTGCAATTTGGCATATAATGGGACTTTGCAACTTTTGCATGTTATTCTTTGGATGCTGGCCTAATGCTGAATACTATAATTAGCATTGTAGCCAGAAAAAAGTCTTAATTTTTAAATTGCATAACGGATGGAACATAACCGACGGAACATAATTTCATTCTAGAGTTCATATTTAGAAAATAATTTATTAATGAAACCGACAAAGAAAAGGTTTACAAAACATAAACGATAATTAACAAATGGCATAGGAAATTAGGCTAAGTGAAAATGCTACATAAATCTTCTGATGATTTAAAAGTAAGTTTGGTGATTAAATGATTCGAACTTTCGGCCTTAAAAGAGTATTTTGATTGAACCTGGGGGATTCTAGATACTTTTTTTCACCTTCTATTCCACATTTCTTTAATCCCTTTTATTTTGCTTTTGGTAATTAACATTACAAGCGCATTAGTCACTTTAGCTTTCGCGCATTGGTAAAAGTCATACGCACTCTTTATTTCCGATTTTCTCGACTTTACATCCATCCACACCACCCTTTTAACTAGACCTCTTATTCCATCTACAGGCCCTTTTTCATAGTACGTGGCAACAAAAGTCCATTCCGCGGAGACGCCGAAATCAGTCGGAAAAAGGCATAATTTTAAAAGAGTGTAATTATTCTTAAATTGTGCCGCACAACCGTCAGAAAAAAATTTAATCTTGTTAATTTCTTTAAATTTATCGTGCAATACTCTTAAAATTTTCTTCATGGAAACATAGACGGCATGTTTACTATGGGTTAGGTTATCACTAACTATTGGGAATAATTCTGTAGCTGGTTAACCAGGCAACACATTTAAAAATTGTTACTTTCTTGTGTGACCAATGAGCAGCTTGTATCTCATCTTTTGGCACAGAAGAGTAATTTTAGCGAAATCAACCTGAATCACGACTTCATTCAATCTGATACTTTTTTTGTCGACTGAAAGTACTGTTCTTGGACTCTTTTTACATAAAAATGAATTTTGAATTGATTTATTTATTCCTCAAGAATAGTAATTGCAGTCCGAAGTGATGCTTTTGTGTTAACAATTTGAGGACGACCATCAATACTTTGCCATTGTTTATTAAAATAAAGTTATCTATATCAACATATTGAGAAACAGATAATAAGGACAACTTCAAATCGGTTTCATATCTCATGTAGTCGTTGGTCATACATGTTTCGTTAGTTACATTGCAACAGATTGTTTCTAACAGTTTAGTACAAGATTCTAAAAAATTTACAAATTTGTTGTATATAACATCAATTAAAAAAACTAAAGTTTGCAACTTATTTACACACACAAACGTTATTTCGCATATTTGAAGATAGTAACACATGCTTAGGTCTTAAGTTATAGAATTTAACTCCTCTGGATAAAGGACTTTGTAATAAGCAAATGCTTCCTTTACTGTCAATATCATATGGCGCTTTTGTAATGTTTCTTTCTTCCCTGATGACGTATCCTTCACACTTTTCGCATCTTTCCCTTTTCCTGCTGACATTATCTCTGTTAAATAATTCGGTTATCCTATTATACTTTGGATTTGACATACTAACTCTCTTGCTGTTATTATTGTCTGGTTTCAATAAATTCAGGCATTGTTTCTAATGCCAAATGCTTGACTACGGTTTTTCTTTTATTAGGGTTCTCAAGCAGAATCTATTTTTCCTATTTTACGTTTCTCCCCATTTTGTCTAATTTTCGCTCTGTACTTTCTCACTGCAATTTTTATTTTCTCATTTCGAGTTTCCGAAACTTGGGAACTTCGATTGCCAGTATTTATTTCTAAAAATATTACAACATGAATGAAATTAATAACGGACATTTGCACTAATTCAAAAAAAATATATTAATGATTTTCTAATATAAACTAAACCTAGGATTTTAGGCAACATTTATTTGAATTAAGTAATAAGAGGGAAAACCAACTCATAATTTCCTTACACAAGATTTTATGTGAATTTTTAAATATTATTGTTAACGAACGGGACAAAAGAATTAAATTAGTTAACACAGAAATAAAACTATCTATACTTACCTTAATAAAATTTCAAATACTTTAAAAACGCAATCAATATTACTTCTGTAAAATGACAATTGCTTTTGGTTAAATTCCTGTAGTAACCATGATAAGCACTTACTTCTTTATACTTGAATATTCTTAAATAAATAAAATACATCTGCATGTATGGAACAATAGGTAATATTGAAATTAAAATTCTGACCATGATCCTGAAACTGCTTGATACTTAAAATAGAAGGTTTAATTTCCTTAATTTCAATTAATTAACTTAGATTAGATTCTATTGATTTTTTCTATGTGGTTTACATTTCTCGAGGAATGGCTGTATAATTAGTTACAAACCTGTATCTGGAACTACCTCAAGTAAAATAAAAATGTAATCCTAAATGACCTTAGCCTTAAAAAAACGGATTGGACTTGATCACTGGCAAACATTTTTAAGCCCAGTAGAAATAATACTAATTAAAAGACTGGGCAAACCACCGCATGAACTTTCATTTTATTGGCCGATTAGTTTGTTGCCTGGTTTATCCAAAATTTCTGGTTAACCAAAAGGTTAAGTAAGACAGTCGCGGAGAGAAACCTAATACCTAATCACCAATTTGGGTTTAGATGGTATCATCCTACAATCACACAAGTGCATCGTGTAGTTGACACCATCAATAGGACATTTAAAGATAAAAACTATTGTATAGTAGTATTCCTAGACATTAGACAAGCTTTCGATAAGGTATGACGCCAGGGACATTTTTTTATAAATTCAGAAAAAACTTCAGAAAACTATATTATCCTTCAATAATATCTAAGTAAGAAGTGCTTTAAAGTGAGATATTGTACAACAATTAGATAACTGCTCTACACCCAATAACGTCGGGCGTGTCACAAGGTAGAATACTGGGTCCGTTACTATGCCTAGTATTCATTGCTGATCACTCAACCAATGATAGTGTGATTACAACTACATTTTTTGACGACACTGCTATTTTAGCAATTTACAAAAATCCAGTTAAGGCAAGCAGTGTACTACAATAAAATATCAATAAAATCGACAAGTGGGTCCAATTTCAGGGAGATTCACCGCAAATAATGGTAGGAAACCAAACTATATCTACGACAGACAGCGTTAAGCATCTCGGATTACATATGAGTAAGGGATTGACTTGGCGCACACACATTTGGAAAAAAAAACGCAAAGTGCTAGGTATTAAATTCCAAAATCGTTAGTGGCTACTGGGAAGACAGTCTTAACTTCCATTCCAAAACAAATTGCTTGCGTACAACGTCATCTTCAGGCCAGTTTAGACTTACGCGTTGCAGCTATGGGGGACAGCATCAAAATTAAATATTGCTATCATCAAAAGGTTTCAGTCTAAAGTGCTGCGCGTGATTACAAATAACTTCTGGTTTGTTACAAATAAAGACATCTACAATAATCTACAAGTGCCCACAGTGAGTAAAACTATTGCGCAATGTATCGTAAATTACATTCGTCGATTGGAAAATGTACTGACAATAAACCTACTTGATAACAGGGAGCAGATAGACTAAAGCGCAAAATGCATGATAGATAAAAATTACTCTTGTTTGCTTATAACCTGTTTAATTTTTGGACAATAAGTAATTTACATCACTAGAATAATATTAGATATACTACAGTAACTTGCAGGACTTGTTTCCAATAAAGACTTTCCTTTATCTTACAGAATATGTAATGGCTTTATAAAGTAATTGAATCGGTCTGTTAAACCATTTGACCTAAAACGTTTTAGACGTTGCACTTCACCAGTGTTTTTAAATAAATTTCTAGCGAGCACATTTGGGTGCACTACAGTTTTAGCACTATAATTCTCACTAAATCTTTTCATTTCATCTTTAACAGTTGGCATTTGTAAGTCTTTCGCGATTACGCAATTTGGAACATACCAGGGGGCATTAACCAAAGTTCTCAAAACTTTGTTCTGGAAGCACTGAAGGATTTTAAGATTTGAATTACTAGCTGTGTCCCATAGTTGAATCCCATATGTCCACACAGGCTTCAAAATAGTTTTGTACAAAAGCAGTTTATTTTCATGTGATAACTGTGATTTTCTGCCAATTATCTAATAAATTTTCCGGAGTTTTATATTGAGTTGCTTTTTTTGTAAATATGTGCTGTTTCCAGGTCAAGCGTCTGTTCACGTGCATTTCAAAATACTTTTTCTTATCTGCTTGAATCAGCTGGTTGTCGTTTAATGTAACTGGAGGAACATCAACTTGTAATTTAGTTATTTTAGCTATACATTTGTAATAATTATCATATGTGATTGTTCATTGGAATATATCTCCAACTATGACAACATCGTCAGATTGCGCTAACACTAATTGTTAATACTGTAACAGACTGCAATGTAAATTCTGAGCAAAAAAATTACTTACAAAACTTAAAAATTTCTGTTGAACCGCCCCACAGAAATATGAACCTGGTCCAGTGCACAAGATGCCAAAACTATAACCATACAAAGTCATATTGTAATAGGCCATACGCCTGCGTTAAATGTGGCGGACCGCACAATTCTATTACATGCAAAAAAACAAGGGAAACCCCTGCTACTTGTGCACTCTGCAATGGTGCACATCCCGCAAACTACAAGGGCTGTTCAATCTACCAAGAGCTACAAAACAAAATAAAACCGAACACCCAAACACTTAAAAACACATGCCTCTTACAAGACAAATCCACAAAACTTTCCTCCTTGCCAGTGAAGAACTACTGGAAAATGCCAAATACTAACTGTGAACAAACAAACACAAATAAACCTCAATCACCTCAAGACCTAACACTCACACAGTTCTTAGAAGAATTCAAAGGTTTGTTCAATCAACTAATACAACAAAATAGCATTATTTTGAACATGCTTACGACGGTCATAAATAAATTAGTTCGATAATGGCCAAATTCCTTAAAATTGCACTCTGGAACGCCAACGGCCTCAATCAAAAAACAAGAAATCGAAATCTTCCTCAGTATAAACAACATTGATATCCTCCTTATATCAGAAACCCATTTTACTGTAAGAACCCACATAAAAATACCGCACTTATCTTATTTATCTTTGTAATCACTTGGTACTTGCACATGGAAGAACTGCCATTATCATTCGTGAATCAATAACACTGCACGATTACAAAATTTAAGAAAATTTCTTACAGGCACTTGATTAAAGTAAGGAAGTATTTAGTCCAATTTTTATTGTTAACATATTGCACGCTGGCAACAACAACCAAACTCATGCTACAGCCATTCTTTGACTCCTTAGGGTCAGGATTTATAACGTCGGAAATAAATGCGAAAATACCAATGGGGCAGTAGACTGAAAATTTCCAAACAGAGAAGTGATAAATCATAACTGATAATAATTATACGCCTTATCAACAGGTTAGCCAACGTAGCAACGGACCGTGCAAAATGCCGGATTATAAATTTCATAAATCTAAAGGATTGCATCTAACTACGTAGACATAACATCCAGTTAGATCTATCATTTGATCACACACCTGTCATACTTCCTCCTCACTAAAATAATGGTTAAAATCAAACAATGTTATAACAGACGCAAAGAATTGGGACGAATTTAAAAGTATATGAAACAACAAATAGATCTTAATATAAGCCTAAAAACGACTAAGAGTTGGACAGTGGAATCAACAAAGTTATAACTTTACACAAGAGGCAGCATTGATGCTACCGCGCATGAAACAAAACCTTGCTCACAAAACTTCCCAAGAAGTGATGGAGCTGGTAAATTTAAAAATGTAAACTAGGGCAGCTAACCATAAACCCAAACCATAGTAGACAAAACAAAGTACAATGCATCCTAATAAACTTAAACGAAAACTGAACGCATAAAAACGACACATTTCAACAATATGTAACCCATGTTTCGAAGGACGACTACAGATATGGAAGCTAGAAGGATTCAAGAGGCCACAGGTACATATACCACCGCTACCGAAACACAGACTGATTGGTCAAAATTACCAAGAAAAAGCTGACCTTATTCCCACAATAACTGGCAGAAGTATTTACACCTAACTCCAAGACAACAGATATAGAAGTAGACACCTTCCTCGAAGCCCCACTGAACCTTATTCCCAATACGGGATCTTAAAATCGGTGAATTACGTCAGGAGATAAAATTTCTTGAGCAATAAAACGCACCAGACTACGACCTCATAATGGTCCTATTCCATTAAGAGATACCAGAAACTGGGAAAGACAAGCTAGCATTATTTAACGCAATTCTACGCTTAACCTACTGGCCGCCGTAAAAAGATGGCACAATTTGTTAATTTTGAACCGCAAACTAATAAGAAATTTACAACATCAAATTCCTTAAAAATACAAAAATAAAAATTAAAGCAACTAAACACTATAAAAATTGCGTAAAATGCGGTGGACGACACGACACAAAAAATTGTAAAAAATCTAAAGGCACCCACGCTACATGTGTCTTATGTAGCGGTGAGCATCTATCTAACTGCAAGGACTATACAGTATACAGAGATCTATTGAAATCTAGAAATAAAAGTAATACAAATTACTCAACAAAATAAAACCTTGAATTACACATAAATACAAATTCAGTTATTTGTCAATCAATACAACAGCCTTCTCGAACTAAGGGTAGTTAAGCACAATCAATCACAGGAATATTCAACACTAAATAACAATAAGGCCTTGCCAACACTATAAGAAAATTAAAATTTTATTCAATCAACAATTAAAACAAAAAAAACATGATTTTAAAGATGTTCACTACAGCTGTAAGTAGACTAGTCCAATAATGGCTTCTTCAGTACGGATAGCTACCTGAAATGCAAACGGGCTATCAAATCACGTTTCAGAAATGACCCTATACTAAAACCGTAACAAAATTGGCATTTCCCTAATCTTTGAAAGCCACCCGACAAAAGGAACATTTATCAAAATACCAAATTACAGCATTTATTACACTCAACACTCTGATAATTCTACAATCTTTCGAAATAGATAAAATTCAAGCTACTTTATTGAAACATCAATTAATTTCTCGGTCGATAACTATTGCAGCCGTCTATTCTCCACCACGACACAATATTACGACAAAAGAATACAACGACATTTTCATAGTTCTTGGACCACAATTCATAGCAATTGGGGACTGAAACTTTAAACCTACAGTATGGAGTTTACATTAACCATACCTATAGGACGCGATCTGTTCCGACCAATGCAACTAAACAACCTAACTTTTTTAGGCGTTGGATATCGATTCCCGGTCCCACAGCCAGTTTTTTATTCTTTCCTATCCCTCGCTACTAGTTTCATTTTGTTTTTCTAATCCTATTTCTTGAATTTGCTATATTAATTTTCTTTTCGGTTTTCTCTTTGTTCTCTTTCTATTTTGTTCTTTTTTGTCTATCTGCGTTCTTGTTTGAATATATTAATTTCACGCTTTTTTCTTTTCTTTTGCCAGTCTTTTAATCCAATTATTCTGCCAGTTTGTTATTCTACATTTTCCCTTCTCGCATTTGTCTTCAGTACTGCCTCCTTGAACACTTGCCATCCTTCTTCTTATTTCCTCCAGTCTTTGAACTTATATATCTAAGTTTTTCTGACAATTTTCTATATTTCGTGTATATTTAAGCTTATATTAAGTCGGTTAAATAAAGACACACCACTGGATGATTGGATCCCAAAGCACCAATTTGGATTCAGACAGATCATTCTACTATTCAACAGTGCCACCGCATGTCTAACGTAATTCAGAAAGCTTTTGAAAGTAAATACCGGCAGTATTCCTGGACGTCCGACAAGCCTTTGATAAGGTGTGGCACAAAGGGTTACTGGCTAAAATAAAAGCATTATTTCCGCACCAATATTATCTCCTTTTCCAATCCTACCTTTCAAACCGCTATTTCCTAGTAAAATTCGGAAACAAAATCTCGACACTACAGCCAATTACCGCTGGGGTTCCCAAGGCAGCGTTTTGGGCCCAGTCCTATACTTACCACTGCTATATACCAATAACACCGTACACAGGGGAACGTTCGCAGATGATACTGCCATCCTCGCGTGCAATGAAGACCCTTTAGCTGCTACAAGATTACTGCAGGAACACATACATTTAATAGAAGAATGGCTAGACAAATGGCGAATTAAGGTGAATGAAAATAAGTCAGTTCAAATAACATTTACAATGCGAAGGGGAATATGCCCTCCTGTTACCATAAACAACATTGATGTACCACAATCTGAAGAAGTGACGTATCTGGGATTACACTGGGACGACAAAAAGCTAACTTGGAAACAACACATAAAGAAGAAGCGCAAAGCCATGGATCTGAAAGTTAAAAAAATGTACGGGCTAATAGGTCGGAAATCACCTTTAGCAACCGAGAGTAAGCTCCTTATATATAAAACCATCTTACGTCCTATTTGGACATATGGATGTGAGCTATGGGGCTGCTCTAGCTATTCTAACGTAGACATAATCCAGAAATTCCAATCCAAGACAATAAGAACTCTTATGGATGCTCCATGGTACGTGACAAATCTCACCCTACATACCGACTCCAACACACCATACGTGCGTGATGTAATTACGGAACGGGCAACCAGACACTATGATAGACTTACATAGTTACAACCAAACTTTCGGCGATTAAAGCGGAAATGGCCTTGGGACCTACAAACTAACGTGAATCCTCCAGTGTGAATCCATCATCCTCAATCAATAGGATTAGGAAACTGAGAGGAAGCACCAATGTGTGCCAACCTTATCAAGCCAATCAACTTTAACAACAAATTAGCTCATAGAATCTCTTGTAATTCTGATTGCTGATGTACTATGTTTCAATAAAAAAAAAGTTTACCACTGCAAAGGTTTCAGATTACTTTTATTATAGCGATAAAAACTGCAGTCTTGTAAAGTTATGAGTATTTAAGCCACAATTTTTTATTTTGATTTTAAATTTTGCAAGCATAATATACAAGTGAAAACTTGCTGCATTTTTTATTTGAAGTGGTAAAACATTTAACACATTAAAAAAGTAAGAATGCGAATAATATAAAACGTCTAACAGCTCGTTAAGATGTTTCCAACCGGAACTAGACTCGGTTTGAATAATAATATGCATAATTACCCCCTATACAGTCATTTACTGCAATGTAAAATTAAATACCAGTACAATTTCCACACGTACACAATTATCAAATAAATCCAAAAATATGCAATTGCTACAACTTGATCAAAATCCAATATAAACATATCATTTTTTACCTATTCCAATTAACCTCCCTCACTAAAATAACAGGTGGTTTTTAATTCAATCAAACTAAAATAGCACGGACGCTAAAACAATGCAAGAAATATTCGATTAGTGAAAACGAACAAATAGCAAACGATAATGAAACCTTAAGTTCTCACCTCTAGCAACACGTCTAAAAAAGGGCTGAAGGTAAACAGTTTTTATAACTCCTATGCAAACTGTAGCCTCAAATAGGTTTCAATCTTTTGCCGAACCAGGCCCTAACGCCAACCAAACTGAGACTAACGATTTAAACAAATATGTTAAAAAATGTGTGCTGCAGTATTTCTTAATATGCAGCAAGTCTTTGACAAAGTCTGGATCAACGGATTATTGTACACAATAAAAAGGTACCTCTCTAGTCCTTTATAGTTAATATTAAAATTCAGCTTCGGTGAACGGTACTTCCAAGTTAAAGTCAATAATGCATTCTCTGATTACCACCTAATAAAAGCTAATGTAACACAAGGTAGCGGCCTTAGGTCATTCTTTTACCTCATCTATAGTGCAGATAGTCCTGTCACAAAGAGCACTATGATTGTCACATTCGCTGATGACACGGCTACCTTGTCATCCGATACTGATCCGATTAGAGCATCTGCAAAGATACAAGAGCATCTAAATGAATTACGAGACTGGCTAATAATAAGACAATGGAAAGCTCAAGTCAACGTTTCAGATCACGTTTACCGGAAAACGAAGTAAATAATTGCCATCAAGTAAAACATACATAACACCCCTATCCCAGTAAAAACTGCAGTTAAATATCTTGGCCTGTATTTAAACTAAAAGCTCACATGAAAATAGCTTATTAAAACAAAAAAGACCAAACTAAACCTAAAAGTGACAAAACCGTACTGATTGTTAAGCAAAAAATCAAAACTCACATTAGAAAAAACAATGACTATATATAAAACTATACTAAAATCAGTTTGGACCTACGGCATAGAATTATGGGGTTGCAGTAAACTCTCCAACATAAATATATCACAAACATTTCAGTCTAAGAATATTGCATGATGGTTGACGCTCTCTAGTGCGTGACGGACCAAACCCTCTATAATGATTTTCATAAATGAAGTAATCGACTTTTACGCCAACAAATCCAAAAAACTTACTACTGAACACAATCCCTTAGTTGATAGAAGACAAACCACAGTGGCCAGAAGATATAATCCAATAGAAAAAAATAAAGAACTATCAAGGGATGGTACCCAATGCAGGTCACAAATTATACATAACATAATATTTACTCGTTACTCTATAATTAGCTAAAGTAGATTGTAAATAAAAAAAATCGCAATGGAAATATATTGTACAATACGAGAAAATAGTTTCATGTATTAGACTAAATTTTTCTGTACGGGAGTGAATCAAATATAAACCGGAATTATTTTTACGATTTATTGAAGCATCATACAAATAGAGCTATCCCCACAATATGTCTAAAATCTCAAAATTTTGGACCATTTTACACATTCTCTCGTGAGACACTTGATAATAATCTATAATTCAATGGATAGTGATACCTTGTTCTGACATTGTGGTTAAAAGCGCAATAGTATAAAGTATCCTACGAGATATCTCTTTCATCCTGTTGTAGCTACAACTCTAAGAATTATTTTTAATTAATTTACACTTCAAATTAGAAGGATGATTTTCAATAAATTATTTTAAGTATATAAATTATTATAAAGTGCTGGAAGCTTTAACATCGTCTATATGTATATTAAACAAATGTAAAGTCAACTGGTAACATCATACAATTACTGAAAACATGATGAATTCGAAAAGTCCTAAAAATAAGCAACAGCCAACTTTTAGATTGCTTTTCAAATCATTAAAGGGAACAGCGCTATTAGAATACAATTTTTTTGAAAAGTTATGGAAATAATGTTGGTATTTGGGTATGCCACCTAAAAGTCGTTTTTTATTAGATGTAAAATGTAAATATATTCTCTTCCTAATTAGAAAAACCTGTAATGTTAAAATTACCTTAAACAGAAGCAAACCTTGTGGTAATGTGCAACCTAGTAGATAACATTATAATTTCTTACGAATACTAGTGCAGTAAACTACATTGCAGTAAGATCGCGCCGCCCGCTTTGTCGTATCGTAGATTAAGTTTACCGCCTAGAGTTAAGAGACATTTCTGAAAGAAGCATAAACGGAATGTACAAGTCATTAAAGAGTGGTGTATAAAAGGAAACTTATAGTATTGGAGAATGCTCAAAAAGTAATAGATCTAAAGTGATTGTTAAATCCGTGTGCACAGCATTTCTATACTTCTCTAATCTTTTTGCTTTTTTAGGCGTTGGATATCGATTCCCGGTCCCACAGCCAGTTTTTTATTCTTTCCTATCCCTCGCTACTAGTTTCATTTTGTTTTTCTAATCCTATTTCTTGAATTTGCTATATTAATTTTCTTTTCGGTTTTCTCTTTGTTCTCTTTCTATTTTCTTCTTTTTTGTCTATCTGCGTTCTTGTTTGAATATATTAATTTCACGCTTTTTTCTTTTCTTTTGCCAGTCTTTTAATCCAATTATTCTGCCAGCTTGTTATTCTACATTTTCCCTTCTCGCATTTGTCTTCAGTACTGCCTCCTTGAACACTTGCCATCCTTCTTCTTATTTCCTCCAGTCTTTGAACTTATATATCTAAGTTTGTCTGACAATTTTCTATATTTCGTGTATATTTAAGCTTATATAGGTGTATAAATAAGTTCTCAGCTTTTTTCTGCAAAATTAAAGTTTTGTTTAAAAACAAACAAAAAAAGCTTAAGTATCAAAGTATTCTCCGTTGGCATCGATGACCTTTTGCCATCTTTCGGGCAGCTTGCGAATTCCCTGATGATAGAAGCTCACCGGCTTCGAGACGATAAAGTTATCGACGCAAGGGAGAGAAGTTCCCAGCCTAACGCGAAGATGTGTTCTTGCGTCGCCTTCGCAACATGTGTTCGGGCATTATCATGGAGCAGGATGACTTTGCGACTTCCTTGTCCAGTAAATGGCATCTTTTCTTCGATTGCGTCGCTCAAATTGATGAGTTGCTGTTGGTAGCGATCCGCCGTAAGTGTTTCATCTGGCTTCAAGAGTTCATACACCACACCTTTCCAATCCCACCAGATACAGACCAAATTATTCTTGGCGTGGATATTGGGCTTTGGAGTCGATGTCGAAGATTTTCCAGGGTCTACCCATGATTTTTTGTGCTTGGGATTGTCGTACAAGATCCATTTTTCATCGCCCGTAATAATTTAATGCAGAAAATCCTTTTTTCGGTTCCTTGAAAGAAAATGGAGTGTGGTGTCGATTTTTGTTGTCTTCGGACAGTTTATGCGTAATACATCTGCCTTCCTTTTGTATCTCACCCATTGCATGCAAACGTATGGAAATGGCTGGCTGAGTGACGCCAAGCTGTTCTGCAAGCTCCTTTTCAGTTTGTGCATTTTTTGATCCAGCAATGTCTGCAGCTCATCCGTGTCAAATGTTTGAGGACGTCCAACGCGTGGATGATCTTCAAGCCTAAACTTTCCTCCGCAAGACTTTGGTACCACTTTTTGCACATTTCATGACTTACAGCATTCTCACCATATGCAGCACAAATCATTTCAGTGGCTTCAGCAGCGTTTTTCGTAAGATCAAGCGCGAAGTGGATAGAAAATCGAATATGCTCTTCTGTGATTGCCATAGTGAACACAGCTGATTATTGAGATTATGTGCATCAAACGCCAAATCGCATGATGTTTCGAAAGACCAACTGTCATTGCTTTAAAACCGCAAGAGGGCGGACTAATACGTTACATGTAAACGGTGATTTGCGTCTTGTGAAATTTAAAGCTGAGAACTTATTTATACACCTATATATCGTCGCGCTACAATATTTTCTGGCCTCTTTCTTTTTTACTCTTATATGGTATTTTGTTGCTACTTTTAGCTTCTACAGAAATCATTTTTATTCCATTTTTAGTTTGGTTTTCTTTTCCGAATAGACCCGTACATCCCACGTTATAATGTCCTTCTACTCTACTGTTTCAGTTCCCCACTATTATTGTCTTCTAATTTTCTTCCTTCACTTCGCTTTATATTTATTGTAAATTGATGTAAAAGTTTATTACTTCTTCTTCTTCTTCAATCTATCCATACATTTAGATAATGTTATCTAATTTTTCTAGTTTTATGCTAAGTGCTATTATTATCGAGCTAGTTGTCTTATTGTCTGTAGTTTTTTTGTTTATTTCCTCTGTGACTATTATTTTTAATCCCTCCTTTGCTCTCTGTCCTGGATTAATTCTCGGCTAATATAAAATGTATTTATTTGATAGATGTGTACTTCCTTTGCTCTTTTTCTTAGTGTATATATTCTTTTCTTATTATTTTTTCTGTTGGTGTCGTTTTTTATGTCCTTTTTCGCCGCCGGTGCCGTTATATTTATTTGTTTATGCGTTAATCCCTGTTTAAGTTTTTGAAATTGTTCCAGTATTAGGAATTGCCCGCATAAAGGTGTTTTTTGCGTCCTAGGCTACCAATTTTTTATCTGCCTTCCTTCACAGTTTTGCAAGAGGGGAACGTATAAATTTTTAACTAAGCGGTCAAGCGGCCCTAAATGCATAGACCTCGAGTAAATTAAAAGCATGGAGCTCGGCCATGCCACCGTTCGTATCAGCTGTCTTTGTTTACTTCAGTCCAAATGTACAGGCTCTTCTCGTGTAATTTAAGAGCTGAGAACCACGCCACATTTTCTTGTTTACTTTCTGTTCAAATATATAGATAGATTCTTGTTTGTTCTAGCTTTTTTTACTGCTTTTTCCTTGTTTTTTCCATTCTCTAGTTTTATTTTAGGTTTATTTCTTAATATCTATAAGTGTTTTAGATAGTATTTACCTTCGTTTATTATTAAGTTATCGTATCTGGTGGTTGCGTGGCGTCGCTATAGCCTTATTGTATTCCTGTATTTTATCAGATTCTTTCTAATTCTTATATCTCTTTTGTGCAGTGTTCTTACTTGTTTTTACTTTCTCAGAATCTCCATCTTCCTTGACTTTTTACCTAGTTTCGCTAAAATTGGTCTATTTTGTCTGCTTAGCTATTTTCCAATTATTTTTATTTCTATTACCTCTTTGTCCATTACTAGTGCTATCTCTATGTCTTTAGGAAGCTTTTTTATCTTTTCTTTTAACTGTAAATCGCTTTTCTCTACTTTTTTTATATATTATTTTATTTTTCTACCCATTTCTCAGCTGTTTTTTATGCTTTCGTCTTTTGATTTCATTATGTCCAATTTTTTTAATCTCTTCTAACATTTTTTGCATTTTGGTAAGTTTTATTTTATTTTCTTGTAAATGTAAATTTTTCTCAGACCGTCTATGTTGAGCCACGTTCGCTTGTACCGCGCTAAGCAGCTTGCCCGGTAGACTCGTCGTAGGTCAGCCATTTATCGGTGCCTTCGTTCTAAATTTTCTTAAATTATTTCTTAGATCCAATCCCATCTTTAATCTTACATTAGGTTATTCTACTTTTTTTATTGGTTTGTTAGTCACTTCCACAAATTTTGACTTTTATTTTATTTGTATGTTTTCACTAATGCTGAGTGAAAATTATTCGTGTATTCTTCTTCGTAAGGAACATCGGGCCTCGCATGTCTTTAAAAAATTGATTGGTTTAATGTGGAATACTGCGATAAAAATACAAATCACTCAGGCTTGGGACTAGATGATAGTTTCAGGCATGCTGAATTAGCTACAAAAGTTCCGAGCAAATTAATCTACACAACAACTAATTAAAACATTTTGTTT
This sequence comes from Sinelater perroti, assembly GCA_036346155.1. NCBI lineage: Eukaryota > Metazoa > Arthropoda > Insecta > Coleoptera > Elateridae > Sinelater > Sinelater perroti. The sequence continues at coordinate 16,520,505 of JARFIY010000143.1, forward strand.
CTTCTTAGGAAATTTAAGACTTTTAAAAATGTAAATAAACACATTGTTTAGATTTGTTAATCGAAAAACTTATATGAAGTGTTAAAATATGTAAAAACAACGTTCATGTTTGGTACAGTTCAGATTTAACTAGTTTACCACTGCAGCGCTAATTTAACGAAACTTGTTGGAGTTGTACTCCTCTAAGCGGATGAATTGTATGGGACGACGCAACAATATAATTCTGCAAAAATTTTTTCAAGGGGTACCTAATATTAAAGATATAGAGTTAACCAATTATTAATATTAAAACTTTTAAGTTTTGAATAACAAACGCCATACAATCTAATATCTATTAGACATTCTCCGAATAACAAACGAGCTCATGTTTAAGTATATTAACGAAAATTTTATTAGTTAAGGTATCATTTGATAAAAATCCCATCTTTGTATTTAATGTGTTTTTTAAGTTACCTTTATTTGTATTGGAGAAGAGACTTTACGTTCACTTTATATAACAAGAAAATTAAAGATTTTTCTAACCCCATCATGCTTTCTATATCTGTTTTAATAAGGAACTTAAAATATGATTTTGTGTGCACAAGGGGCAATCGTAAAATTAATTAAGAGCAAAGTATTTTAAATAGTGATGCCTAATTCTACTATTTTTAAGATAATTTTAGTTTTATGTACTGCAAAAGAGTTTTAAGGGATGTTTTGATTGCTTTAAGACAGAGATTTCGCTGGAAGTGTTTTGATTTACTAAATGAAAATTTACGGCAATTGGAAATCCTTTATAAACACAGCCGCACTGGCACCAACAGAAACGAGAATAATAATAGACCTGTAAAACATTAATAAAAGGCTCGTTGAGCGCCACAATGGAAGAAAGCCGCACGTATCAGAAGTATATCAATCTTATTTTATCTAAAGTAGCGCCTTTACCTGCGAAAATAACCTCAAAGGCCGTGATAAATGATAAATCCCGGAGCCAGCTCACGTAGCTATCGTAGTTAACTGGTCTTAAGAGAGCCCTGATAAATTTAAAAAAGCACCTTAAAGTCGTTAAGGCGACGAGCCGGCGGCAAATTGAGCTGAAAATATGCGCCGAGTTTTTATTCTTTGTGACAACGGTTTACCGGCGCACTTATCTGCGGGCTTAGCTCAATCTATTTTAATTCCCATTCACTGTGCTCCTCCGGCTAATGACTATTTAGTACAGAGCTTTCCGCCGCGGGCGGGATATTGATAAGTGCAATTTTTCACGGGATTTCCTGGACGCGCCGCAAAATTTCTTCGCGCGGGCAATCTGCGCGGCCTGCGCCGCTGATTTATTCCTTTCTGCTTAATTTGGCTATAAACGTCAGTTGGCCACTTAGTGAATTGCGTATACATAATTGCGGTTTTAATCATTCTATCCAAACAGATGTAGGGAGCTTTATCGCGAAACGCCGGAAAACGTAGTTGGGAATAAATTTTTGCAGATTTACATAATTTTGGAAGAAAAATTGCTTCTACTAGACAAAATACTTTGTGCAGTTTCCTTTTATTACCAGAATAGATGTTAGAAGTTTCGTTATGGTACTGACTGTTAAATCATTTGTAAAACTGAACACAAATTTTAAAAGCTTCTGAATAACGATAACATTAAAAGTGAATTAGACATTTCAAGGTAAATATGATATCAATATTAATAATTGAGAATATTTAGTTAATGTTTTGGTCAGTCTTCAAGTTAATATGTTTTTTTTGCTATTTTTAATATTGTGAGCTACCACAAACAGCAACAGCCATAAAAAAATTTCCGTTTGTAAAAGAGCATCAGTACTTGTAAATGAGTAATGCATTTTATATAAGTAATAACAATAGATAAAAAAATCAACATATCGTTTGGAGAGCAGTTTATATTTACAATCAAACGAAAAATTTTATGTTTAAGATTAATGGTTTTTAACTATTTAATGATATATCAAAAAAACCCTTTTTAAATTTATTTATACTTTTTTGTTATTTGTATCTTTTATGCCAAATTTTAAAAAAATCCCCTTAATATTTGCCAAAAATTTGGCTGTTATTCATGTTTCTGGTGTAGTAATAATTTTTATTCCCAGATGGTAATTAATATTATTGAAATACAACGAGAAATTCTGCAGAGAAGATTTGCGATACCAAAGGACAAGCAACTGTGAGCTATGTGACTGTTTAAGAAATGCTGTAAGAGGTTTTCGTAATTTGTTGAACCTCAAAGATAATTTATGTTTCGATTAACCATTTATTTTGGATAAAGAAAACTTGCAAACTGCAAGGATTTGAAATTCGTTGGCTGCGCTTGGTAATTCACATTTCACTGTCTAAAATCATTTACGTAAACATGACTTTGTATACGAAAACCCAAGATAAAATCCTCACGAATCGCCTGAAGCACAAACTGAAAAGCGAATTTAGATTTATCGCCAACTACTTGAAAATTGGTCGGATGATCGGTTTGAAATGCTCATTGTCACTTGTGATACAAGTGGCTTTACTTTGTTAATTGTAATCATTCTAAATGATGGGTTTCTCAAACCTAAACTGCGTCATCAGTTGCTCAATAAAATTGTTTTGACAAGAAAATCATAATTTTGATTTGGTGAAATGTTAACTATATTGTGCATTTTTAATTGATTTTAAATGGAAAAGTCTGAAATGACGAGCTATGTAGGGTCATCTGAGACGCACTTACGAAGTGTTAAAGACAACTCGCTCGCTCATCGTACCACAAAGATCACAGTTAAAATTGCAGAAGTGAATGGCATTAAGATATTACCTCTTCCAAATTACAGCACCGATTTGATACCTTTTGTTTGTGATATGTTCCGATCTATAGCTCGTTTCTTGTGGAGTTTTCTTTTTTTAGTTGAAAAATAATGTTAAGAATTCTTTGTTTCGAAGTGGATATGTAAGTATTATTATTATTTTTTTTATTATGAGATTATTATTATTTACAATCTGCTTATAGAGTAATAAGTAATTTACTTAAATAAAAGTGATATGTGTAACAATGGAAGCAGATGTTTATCAACATCGCTTCAGTTTCACCTAATACGTATAAACGCTTAGAAAAGGAACATAAAATAGTCTAGAGAGCTTGAACTAAAATCTAAACGGCAAGTTAAGAGTGTACTGCCTCTTAATTCTCCGATTATAGACCCTGTGACGAAATGGGACTAAGCCTAAACACAAAGAAAACAAAATTCATGATTATATCTAAAAGAAACTACTATAACGTTAACTTAAATATTCAAGGAGAGCAAATTGAAAGAGTAAAGAAATACAGATATTTAGGCACTATAGTCAACGATAAAATGATAATACCAGCGAAATAACCTCTAGGATAGAACAAGCAAGAAATGTATTCTTAAATATGAAATGTCCTATGCAGCAAAGACCTCCTAACACTTAAATTACGAATAGTGAAATGTTATGTTCACTCCACACTTTTATATGGAATGGAAGCATGGACATTGAACAAACATCTTATGAAAAATTAGAAGCATTAGAGATGTGGACATATAGGAGAATTCTGAGAATCTCATGGGTCGAAAAAATAAGAATACGGATGTCTTAAACAGAGTGAATAAAAGAAACGGAAATATTGGATGAAATTAAACGGAGCAAACTTCAATATTTGGGACACGTGATGCGGAGGGAACATTATTATCTGTTGCAACTTATCATGCAGGGAAAAATCAAGGGCAAACGTAGTGTGGGAAGAAGAAGGATGTCGTGGATGCGCAATCTTAGAGAATGGTATAACTGTAGCTCCAATCAACTCTGTAGAGCAGCAGTTTCAAAAGTGCAAATTGCTAGGATGATTTCCAAACTCCGTAGCGGAGATGGAACATAAAGAAGAATAGACCCTGTTGTCCAATAAGTTTAGTGCTGGACTGTTTGGGGTGATATTCTAGCTTGGCAATGTAACTTTCACTACTTTTCACTATTTTTTCTTTCACAGAACGCACTTCGAAGTCGCTGTAAATGTATGCGTTGTTTATGGTGCGTTGAGGATGGTAAGAAGGGTTTTTGTTCAGAATCTTTCTATTATAGCTAGATTAGTAGATGATGCAGTTCGCCAAAGTTGGATTTCGTAGAGCGATATCGATTTGAAGATTACTTTGTAAATGAGGAGTTTGGTGTGGAAGGAAAGGTGAAAATGTCTGACCATTAACCAACAATGCTTGCTGAACTTCAGGATAAGTTGCTTGCGTTTGGTTCATATGTGAGTCCTCCAGGTTAGGCCTCTATCAAGGTGGATACCTAGGTATTTTGCATTGTCAGATTGTAGCATTATTGTTCCGTTGATAGCGATAGGTGGACAAGTGTGTCTGCTCTTTATAAAGGTAATGTGTAGGAGTTTGATTTGGTTGATTTTAATTCGCCATTTCCAAAACCAGTCATAGATAACATCGAGATAGGTTTGTAGTTTGGTGGAGGCCCTTACTGGATCTTTATCTGTAGCCAGTAGCCCAGCGTTTGAGACCTTCGCGTAGGTTGGTAGGTCTGCTGTCTACAATAGATATAATACTGATCCTAAAACCCTCCTCTGGAACCTATGAAAATCAGATTAGTAAGTTCTTCTTTGTATTTAATTTGGAAGTCTGTCCTGTAAATAAGAGCGTAAGAAGTTATCAGATATCCATTTTTTTTAATTAGTGGAGTAAGCCTTTGTGACAGACTTTTTCAAAACCCTGGCTGAGGTTTAGAAATTTTAAAGATAGTATCAATAATTTCTGCTACTCTTTGAACTTGTTCAATTGTAGAGTGCTGTCTTCTAAAACCGAATTGGTTCGTTGTGAGATTTTGTTCTTTTAGAATTGGCGGTAGTCGCTTGAATAGCAAGTTTTCTAATAACTACAAATTTATGGATAATAAACTCGGTCTGTACGACTCTGCTAAGTTGGGTGGTTTGCCAAGCTTTTGGATTAAAATAATTTTCGCAACTTTCCATTGTGCTGGGAAATGAAACGTTTTAGTGTCGCGTAAATATAAATGTTAGCAATGTGAAACCCTTAGGTGGTAGTTCTTTTAGAATTTGCCCTGTTAAGTCGCATGCGGCTGATTTTTTTGCAGACAATTTTTTTTAAATCTTTTACCTTATTCACTTTGAATGAGGCGTCCAAAAATCTATGCATTTCTTCTTCGGCAATTCCGGGTGCTCCAGGAATCGGTTGAAAGACTTTTCATTACAAATGCAAAAATAAGTTCAATAATATAGTAAAACAAACACAGACAAAAACAAAGAAATAGTAGAGTAAGATACGAACAAGCGATCTCTCCATTCGTAAGGCTGCTCCTATCAATTGGACTACTACAGATCGTTAAGGAATGTCTCACTGCTGTAGTATTAATACGTCGTATATAACTTTAACCCACGATTTATTGAAAACGCTTAAGATATGCATCGTTTCCGAAAAAAATTTGGTACTTCTTTACCAATACTTTGTTCCTGTAAAATTTTAGGAAAATCGATGACCACCCATGCCATACAACAAAAATGTCCCAACTAGTGTTTTTTATTCTTCAAGTTTCAGCGTTGCGAATAAGTGGTTGAATTCTGTGGAAATTCCAAGTTTAGGAAGGGGGTCACAAAATGTGCGAAATGTGCGAAAAACGGTTTTTCGCGATTAAAAAAAAACTTAAGGTCGTAGAAAAAAGTTTTTTACACAAAAAATATGTGTGTTTGAAAGACAAATCGAATGAGCCTTTGTGGGCTAAAATCGGTCTAGTAGTTTTCTGGAAAATCGCGAAAAACCGCGTAAAACGTGTTTTTTCAAAATTCCATAAATTCCGTTGTAATCAATATGAAGATCTTAAATTTGGGCACGTTGTAGCTTCTATTGTAATGTTAGCCAAAGCAGTCATTTAGTTGAAAGTTTCATCTTGGCCAAAAATTGGAATTAACTTGTAAAAATTTTTTGTATGATGATTTTTTACAGCGTTCAACGTCGATTATCTCAACAGTGCGTCTATCAACTCACTTCGACTTTTAGTAATAAAACTTCTCACAGAGCCATTGTATATCGTTGGTTTAATGAATTTAATTGTGACCAAAATTTGCTGTGGTATCATCAAACATCGATGCCGTGCGCGAACTAATAAAACAAGATCGTCATGTGACTTGTCGTGAAATTCGGGTATCCTTAGGCATTAGTATGATTAGCGTACATTTGATATTGCATAAACATTTAACCGTGAAGAAGCTGTGTGCGCGATGGAAGTTAATGGTCGCTCAAAAACAAGCTTATATCAATTGGTCTAAAGAAATGCTCCAAAAATACGAGTGCGGTGCTTCAAATGCCGTTGTAAACGGATTTATGCTGTATGGGTCTTTCAAGATGAGCCAAAGCCAACAAAACAACAATAATGGTCGTCTATTTTTTTGGAAAAACTAGACATGTCGCAGCCATACATTTAGAGGATCGTAAAACGGCAAATTCTGAATGGTACACAACCATTTACCAGCCGGAAGTCTTTGGAGAAATAAGAAAAACTAACGCGTGACACCGGATCATTCTCCACCAAGGAAATACGAGCTCACGCACATCGTTGCAAACGTCTGGCTTTTTGGGCAATCAAAACGTGGAATCGTTGGGTAATCTGCCGTGCGGTCCTAATTTTGTCTCTAACAATTTTTTTTTGTCCCCCACATGAAGAACAAACTACGTAGACAACGATTTTCTACGCCGGAGAGGGTGGTTCATGTGTTAAAAACCCATGTTTCGGAAATGCCTGATTCGCTATGGAAAAATGCTATGAAAATTGGTTCCAGCGCATGCAACAATGTATTGGCCTTCAGAGATAATATTGTGAACAACAATAAAAAGTTTCCAATATTAAACATTTGTTATTGGCAGCTTTTCACAACAGATATCGTTTAGCTACGTACATAAACATTTTTCTATGTACCGCTACTGTTTATGAATTATATATATAAGAAAAATTATGAGTGCTGCTGCTGCTGTCACACAATTGTTCGTGCCTTTCCGTGCCGACCCGAACGCCTCCGAAGGACAAATTTCGGCCCGGCGGCAGGCGCGACCGAGGTATTATATTTCCGGAACCGCAAGCGATAGAAAATTTTCGTTTGAGAGCGGGTAATAAAGCACTCGTATTTATAAACAAATTAGTGGTTAGGTCATAGCCCGAGTCTTTTAGAACAACAAAACATGTTATACCTTATACTTCACAAACATTCACTGATATTCACTCCGATATATCTACTGGTTTTGGAAATACCTGACCTTATTTATAATTTGCGCCGTCTAGTACCTACTTTGAAAACTTCGTAGTAATAGAGGAGAGGAGGGTATTATGGAATAGTCGGGAAATATGGAATACCGAGGTTCAGGCTCTGTTGATGGTGCTATCACGTGGAAATACCATGAACTGCTCAAGAAAGACTCCCATGATGCAGTGCAGTGAGAGTTGACCACTAGTTGTTGTCGTACCACTCGCTACAGAACAAATGTGTTCTGTGATTTTTAAGAGTTTTTGCAGGTAGGTTTTCAAACATTTCAACCTACTAGTACACATGTGACTTGCACATTGATGTTAAGCATAAAGTACACTAAAAAAATGTAGTTTGTCGTTTGTACTGTGGTCGTTTTTTAGCTGACAATGTTTTGTCCATCAGTTTAAAGGTTCATTTTTCAAGATGGCGTGTCGAGTACTATCAAATACTAGGTATTTTGTAACACTCGACGTAAAAGCACTGATAACCCGACAAAATATATAGAATAAAGATAAAGTTAAAAAATGAGTTTTGAGTATAATATAGATAAGCTAAACAATAATTATTAATTATGTAAATAATAATATAGCCTAATTTAAAACCAAAGTTTTAAAAGCTAAATCCATTGAAATAAAAACAAAACATAATTTTCTGTTATTTAAAAATCATTCTATAGTCTAGACCTACAAATCATTTGTTTTTGGATGTGTTGTCTGTTTAAACCTAAGCCGCCTCTTAGTTTCAAGAGTTTTTAATAGTTTTTTTCAGGTACGTCTAGAAAGAAGGAAGATGAGGGAAAGAAGCGAAAGCAGATGCTCAAGGCTCTAGAAGCTGTTGAGATGAGATACCTTAAGGCGTCCAAGGAATTCCAGGTTCCCAAAGCGTCTCTCTTCCGCCTTGTCAACATAAGGAAATAAATGCAAAGGTAGCAGCCTCAACTACTCTTGTCCGTAAGTCAGTTTTTTCTAAAGAACTAGAAGACGAGTTACAAAAATATTTAGTTGGGATGGAGGCCATGTTCTATGGACTCACAAAAAGAGATATCTGCAGTCTTGCCTATTAACTTGAGGTTTGCAATAACATACCCCATCCATTTAAGAAGATTGGTTCTACGCTTTTATGAAAAGGAACCCAAAACTTTCAGTTTGTAAACCCATGGGTACATCTTTTGCCAGAGACAGTGAATTTAATAAAGAAGAAGTAGACAAGTTTTTTCACCTGATGTTGTTTTCAAAAGACACATCTATCCTCCTAACAGGATATTTAATGTAGACGAAACTGGTTTGTATGTGGTTCAAAGTAAAATTCCTCATGTAGTAGGCTTAAAAGGAAAGAGACAAATTGGGTCCCTTACTTCAGCTAAAAGAGGTTTTTTCGTTGCCATAATTTCCTGTGTGAGTGCAGGGGGTGACTTTGTCTCACCTCTTGTATTATTCCCGTGGAAGAACATGAATGAGCAACTTCTTAGAGGTGTTCCACGAGGAACCATCGTATGGTGCTGCCCGTCTGGTTGGATACAGACAAACATTTTTAGAATGTTCGGTGGTCGTGCACGGAACACGGACGAATTTAATAGTGGCGATAAATAATCCGAATACGAGTCTTATCACACTGAAATTGAACGTAGTGAAGTGCAGAACACCGGTAAGCAGAAGTGACATAAGTGAAGTAAACAATAGTAAATAATAATTAAAATTGAAGTGCAATTTAAACTGAGTTATAACAAGCTAAAACCAAACTTTCCTTCAATAACGGCCGACTATATCAATCGAGAGAGCGCAACGGGGTATTAGAGGTCGACCTGAGCGAATGAACTGTGCGATAAGCCGACCCGCGATTATCGGAGTTTGAAACTAAAAACTGTAAATATTTATTTAAAGTACTAGTGTAAATATTTATGTAAATTTCAAATGAGTAACAGCGTTAAAAGGAACATAGATTTAAATAGCAGTGAAGAGAAAGAAATAGAGATATTCAAGCCTAGCAAAAAAGTAATTAGATCACCAACTGAAGAACACAAACAGAAGCCGACAATAACAAATATGGCAGATTTCCAAGAAATCAAGAATATGATGCTAACAATGACTGAAGAAATAAAGAAAACACCGAAGAAACACGTAAACTAAGAGAGGAAATGCAAAAAAGAGGAAAGATGGCTAACGGAGAAGAAACAACTAAAAATAGGATCACCAAATTAGAAAACCAGATAGAAGGAATGGATAAGGAGAAAAGGAGAAACAACGTGGTGATAAAAGGAATAGGATTTGACCCACAACAGAAACAAAACGCGGCTAAACAATTCCTAAAGGACAGATTAATGGTAGAAGCAGAAGTTAACAAAGTAATAAGCATAAAAACCAAGGAGGGACGATTAGTAAATATTATTGAAGTAAATGCATGGGAAACTAAACAGGAAATTATGAAGAACAAATACAAATTGAAAGGTAGTAAGATATATATTGAAAATGATCTAACACTAAAGGAAAGAGAAATACAGGCTGAGATAAGGAAAATTGCTAAGGAAGAAATTACCAAAGGACACAAAGTAAAAATAGGATACAGGAAAATAACCATTGATGGAGAAGCCTACATTTGGGATGATGATGAAAAGGGCGTAACCATAGCAAAAATTGAACAAACCAAACAAAGGAATAACAGAGATGACGAAAATGGCAAAGAAAAAGGACAATGAAGCGGAATACAAATTATGGAAAATTGGAAAATGGAAAATAGGGACAAAAATGAGAAAGACGAAACACTAACAAAAGAAATAGAAAACAAAGAGAAATACAAATAAAAAGAAACTAAATACATGGAAACTAGGAGCTTGGAATATTAGAAGTATACAAGGAAAAGAAGTGGAAATAATAAACGAATTTGAAGCAGCAAATTTAGAAATATTAGTGATAAATGAAACAAAAAGAAAGGAAATGGAGAAATCAGTCTAACAAACGGGCACATATTAATATACAGTGGAGTACAGAACGATCAAAGAGCAGCAGGTGGAGTTGGCTGTATAATACACAAAAAATAACTGAACAAATCAGTACCTGGAAAGCAATATCGGAAAGAATACTATTAGTAGAATTAAGGAATAGACATGGAAAGATTATGACAATAATATCAATATACGGACCAGACGAAAATGAAAGAGTAGAAGAGAAAGAAAAATTCTGGGAAGAATTAACAAATACCACAGAAGAAGCAAAAGGAAGTATATACATAGCAGGCGACTTCAATAGTAGAGTAGGGAAGAAAGATGAAGAATATAAAGAAATAATAGGACAATATGGAGAGGAAGTGCGAAACAATAACGGGAAAAGACTTTTGGATTTCTGTCAATTGCAAAACATAATTATAACCAACACATTCTATCAACACAAGGAAATACACAAGTTCACTAGAGTACAAATAAATAGAGGGGAGAAATCAATCATAGATTATATATTAGCACAAAAAGAAGAGAAGAAAAATATATTAGATGTAAGAGTGAAAAGAAGTGCAGAAATCTATAGCGACCACTACTTGCTTATAGGAAAAATAAGACAAAATGACACGGAAATAGAAAAAACATTAAAAACAATAAAACGAAGCCATACAGCAATAAAAACATATAAACTTAGAAATAAAGAAACTGCAAAAATATATCAACAGAAAACAGAAAACAAACTAAAGAACAAAATGGACGTAATAAAACAGGCAGATGCACAAAAAGGATGGAAGCTATTTAAAGAAATCCTAATTAATACAGTGAAAGAGATATGTGGAACTTATAGGATGGAAAACAGGAAAACAAACAGCCTGGTGGACAAATGAGATAAAAGAAGAAACCATGAAGAAGAAGAAAGAATGGAAAAATACTTAACAAGCAAAACAACAGAACAATACGAATTATATAAAAATCAAAGGAAAAAGTAAAGGAATTAGTAGCAACAGCAAAAGAAAAATTATGGACAGATTTTGGAAACAAAATGGAAAAAGATAGCACAGGTAACCAGAAATTATTTTACAAAATCATAAAATCCTTTAGAACAGAAAAGCAGAGAAAAGAGATATACATAAAGAACAAAAACCAAGAAACAATAACAAATGACACAGAAATAATGGAAAGATGGAGAGAATACTTTCAGGAGTTACTAGGACAACAGACACGTACAACAAGAATTATTACAAATGAAACGGGGAAAACAAACCAGATAGAAGAAGAGGAAATTGAAAAATAAAATGGACGAGCTGAGGAATGTAGTAAGAAAACTAAAAAATGGAAAAGCACCGGGAGATGATAAAGTTACAGCAGAAATGATTAAACACTTGGGAGAGACAGGGATGGAATTACTACTAGAAATATTAAACAAAGCATGGCAAAGTGAAAAAATTCCAGAAGAATGGGAGTGGCACTAATAACGCCAATACACAAGAAGGGAGACAGAAAACAGTGCTGTAACTATAGAGGAATAACGCTACTGAACATTATTATAAAAATATATGAACAAATAATCAATAACAGATTAAAAATAATATTAGAACCCCAACTAGCAGAACCGCAAAGTGGATTTAGACCAGGGAGAAGTGCGCAAGACCACATCTTCACAATTAAACAACTAATAGAGAAAAGACAACCACAAAACAAAAATCTTTACCTAGCCTTTATAGATCTGCAGAAGGCATTTGACACAGTTCCTAGAGATAAAGTATGGAAAGGACTGAAAGAAAAGGAATAAATAACAAAATTATACGAGTGATTGAAGACCTATATGAAACCAACACAAATTATATAATAAGTAACAATAGGAAATCAGAAGGGTTCAAGACAGAGAAGGGATTAAGACAGGGAGGAGGACTAAGCCCAACCTTATTTAATATACACATGGACAATATCATCATAAAACTGAACAAAACATAAAGAAGTTGTTTGTAGGACATAGAAATTTAGAAAGAGTAGAAATAGCCGAGGGAGTTTTCGCAGACGACGTGGTGTTAATAGCAGGACAGGAAAAACTTTACAAGAAAATATAAATACATGGAAAGAAGTACTAGAAACAGAGGGCATGAAAATAAACATAGATAAAACTAAGATAGTGGTAATTGGAGAACAGGATATTAGAACAAATATCAGAATAGAAGACATCAAAATAGAACAAGTAAAGGAATATAAGTATTTGGGAATAACATTAGACAAAACAGGGAAACAAGTTGCAGAAATAAACGAGAGAATAAATAAAACAATAAAACTGTACTATGCAATGAACAAAAATTCATAAACAAGAAAGAAATAAGTAATAAAACCAAGATAAAAGTCTTTAATACAATATACAGACCAGTACTAACCTACGGAAGTGAATCGTGGATACTCTCAAACAGACAAAAACCAAATTCAAGCTACAGAAATGAAATACCTTAGACGAATACTAGGAGTAACCAGAAAGGACAGGATTAGAAACACAGAAATAAGAAAAGAATTAGAGGTGAAACCAATCATACAATTTATAGAACAAAAGCAACTCAGTTGGTGGGGACATATACAGCGAATGAATAACAAAAGACAAGTAAAGGCAGTATACGAGGCCAAGACACAGACAAAAAGGAAAAGGGGAAGACCAAGGAAACAATGGAACCAGGTGATAGAAGAAATACTACAAAAAAGAGGAAAATCATGGGAAGAGGCAAAAAGGGTAGCAAGAAATAGAAAAGATTGGAAGAAATTTATAGAAGAAAAATAAAAATAAAAATAAAATGTAATTATAGATATATAATGTAATATGAATAAACAAGAATGTAAACCCGACACCGAAAGGTATAAGGGTAACGATTATAATAATAATAATAATAATTTTTACTGAATGGTTTAAACATTTCATTGCTGTAATAAAACCCTCAGCTGAGTCACCTGTTCTGCTTCTCCTTGGCGGGCACACAACTTACAAGTGTAACATTGACGTAATTAATTTAGCAAGGATAAGTCGTGTTACGATTTTATGTTTCCTCCTCATTATTCGCATAAAATCAAACCCTTGGATAAAACCTTTATGGGTCCATTAAAGTCTTACTATAGTGAAGAAATGAGATCTTTTTTAAAGCATAGCTCAAGGCCTTTAAGTATTTTTGATATGATGGAACTGTTTGGCAAAGCCTACCTTAAAGTATAACGTGAAAACATAACAGTAAACGACTTTAGAGTGACTGGTATTTATCCTGTCAATAAAAATGTTTTTAGCAGTGAAGATTTTATTGCTTCTACACTTACTGTTCCCAGGCCTCAGACTATGAGATCAACAAATGACCCTCTTCCATGCCTATCTACCTCAACCCTGTTCTTTCAAGAGTCCTGTTCTGGTTGTCCCTGATACGTCTAAGTCAACAAATTTTATCCTACCTATAGAGATATCACCACCACCTCCAAAAAAGCAGAAGTCAAATAGAGGCAGGAAAGCTGGGTCTTCTTCTATAATAACCTTCTCCCCATATAAAAAATTCAAAACAACAGAAAATTCTCCAAAGGTCAACGCGGGGAAATTTGAATTCAATGCTTTAGTTGTTCTATGTGGGCTTACCTTGATTGTAGCGGAGCAGAGAAAGAAGATTATATCTGTGACTTTTGCAAATAAACTCGAAGTAGAAATTACTTGCACATAATCTTAGAAATATGGTTTTATAGTTAAAAATAACTATGTTTTATAAACTGTAATTAGTTTTTCAATGGTTTAAACCACCTATTCCATAATACCCGACTATTTCATATTAACCCCCATTTGTAACTTTTCTTTTTAATATTTTTTTATAACAAGAAAATAGTATTTTTTACTAGTAATAGTTCATTATAATTAGTTATAGTATGTACTCATGATGATTTTGGTGATTTTTATTCAAAAATGTAAATAGTATTCCTTAATACCCTCCCCTCTACTATAAAGTTTCTTTTATCTGTTACACCATGCAGTAAAGAGGTAGAACGACTTACTTTAAGTGTAAAATCTGATACTCATTTGTCAATGTATATACATTTTTTCTTAATTTTTCATAAAATTTCAATCGCACACTTCTTCTAAATAAATATTGTATTATTTTGTCTATTAATGTTATATTAATTAATGTTGAAATAGCTGAAGAATAAATATTATCGTCGTTTAGCTTTAGACTCTATTATTATCACTTTTAAGTAGTTGCATCCGTTATAAATGGTAAAGTAGCTGATTTAAAGTAGACTCTAGGCATTTCTATGGGCATTTTACTGGTAGTTCCATAAATCATCTCTAATTGTATGAGATACAACCACCTAAATGACAGAAAGACTAAGATAGAGTTGTGTGTTTCATTATTTATTCTCTGTGCATTACTTATCATCTCACGTCTTGAGTTGGTATTCAATAAATAAAGCAAAATGTTATTTATTGTTTCATTTATATTAAATAATTCGTTATAAATAATATTCCTCTGAGCCCAAGCTCTGTTTTATGCAAAATTATATTTCATTTAATGGTTACTTTTTTGCTGTTAGATAAAATAAACGCATCGCGGCCGAGAGCCGGTTGCATTGTTCTGTATATTTGAAATTTTCCGGTTGATGTTCCTGACAAACCTGAAACACCGAGATATGCGATGCTCTCCACTAGTGTCGATACGCTAGCCGTATGAAAGCACGTCATGCAAAATACCTGTTCTTTCGTAATTAAACGACTGTCAGGATAGCCAAACCCGCCCCATCCTCCATCGGATAGTGTTACTGATTTAAATCGCAATATCGCTTTCAGTCCGCGGCTGCAGCCGTAAATAAGCCGGCTTAATTGGGGCATGCAGCAAAAATGACGTCCGCGACACGGGCGTCTTAACGAGAATGATAAAACAGGAACTCGCTGCGCGCCATTGTTTGAGGACGCTCGGGGAATTTATCTGCAGTTTGCACTCGAACTGTCCGTCCGTTGCGTATAATTGGGACTAAACAAGTTCAGCGCTGCGTACTAATTGATGTCTATTGCTACATTGTTTCTAAATACCGAGTTCCTGAATTAACAGAACGCCTTGTTTAAAATTAATTAAATAGTATTGTTAGTCCTGTTCGCAGCTCAATTGTTTAATGAAACTAAAACGGAGAACAGCGGCGAATATTGTTCGCGCTGCTGAATTTAATAACGCCGTTCGTCACTAATTAACAGTTTCCAGAACTTCCATGTGCAAACATTGCATGCATGCTTCGGCATTATTTCAGTTCGGCTATAAATTAAACAATAAATAAGCCGCGCTAACAAACCGGGCATAAATCAAAGCGGATAAGCCTAACGCCGTATATCTGCGCCGACACCTGCGTTTGATTTGGCACAAATAAAAAGACCTTAAGGTTATAAATGGGCCAGGTAACAATCCCACAATTGATAGTCCGCCGGGGATTAGCAGAAGTGGCGCACGTTTGATCCGGCCCATAAATTACCGGACTAAGTTAATCCCGTTATGACGGCCTAACCATGGCTAACAACTACCTGTGTTTAGCGTGTTACGCAAATGGGCCATTGTGTACGCTCCTACTACAACACTCGCCGTTAATGCAATAACAATGTCTGAAATTTGTTCGTGTTATTGAATTTTCCGGCAAGAACAACCGCCGGCTGCGCACCGGGGGCGGTTTATTTACCAGACAAACCAAGAAAACAGTTAAAAATTCTCAATAAAATTTTAAGCTACAAAATTATCTCTTGAAATTTTCTGAAATTAAAGGGATTTATGTGTCGACAAGATAACCGTCAAGTATGGCTCTGCCATACAGTGATTTTAATAGAGAAAAGTATATTAAAAATAATGAAGAAACAGTAGAAGAGATAGGAACTGATTTAGAATAAATTACAGCCAGTAAATACAGGAAGTGTTGAAGAGAGTATTGTTCTCTACCCGGCAAAGGTCTTTCTCCAGAAGATGCAAACCTTGGATGTGAATATCTAATTGTCCGATTATTTAACTAACTGGAGATCAATTACTTCCCCTAAATAATTAAACTAGTTAATTGACAAAATGACTTAAGACAAGCTCAAAATATAAGAGTTAAAATCACAATAAAAACGACAGCAGAGAAAATTCATAAGTTTCATTTGGAAAATACACATTGTTAAACTCTACTGGAGGGTGTAAAAACTTAAACAATTCATAACATAAAATAACTAATTCTGTCTACATCTAACATTTACTCCCACCTTCTTATTGTCGGAGATAAAAGAAAACAGGAAACAATACATAGCTTAGATTTACATATTACTTTCTTATTAGAATTAGGTATTGGTGCAAAATTATTTTTGTAAGAAATTTCCAAATTGAATAGACTTTATAGAGCTACACGAACAATACCATCTTTCCCAGGGATAAGCACCAAAATTTTTGCCGTGGGCCACAAGATTATCTTTTTTTCTCAACACTTCCTACCTTAAATTTATAGCAGTTCTGGTCTTTTTCTTGTTGGACCAACTAAGACCTTTCTGAATCTCTCTTTGAGTTTCACCAACTGTTAAATATCCTTTCTTTCAAAGATTGACCTCAACTATTAAAGATTCCGGACAGCAATTTATTAGTAAATCATATATAAACATTCTGGCATCAGTGGGATCAAATCATCCTGGTCTTCTGTTATATAAGTTAATGGACAATGATTTACAACATTTTCCACCTCACAGACACAGGTTTCTACTTCCACATATGACAATTCCTTAAATTTCAATATCTGTTTCAGAAGATCCTTTACATTTCTAATCAATTGTTCTCACCAGCTACTCTACTACGGTACAGCAGAATCTCCATTGAGTCATTTTTAAGCTGAGTTTTTGCTGCACTTTCCTCCAGTTGATTTTCCGGAACACATTATACATTCTAACAAAATTAGTTCCATTGTCTGAATGGACAGTAGCAGGGCGTCTTATCCGAGGACAAAATCGAGAGAATGCCAATAAAAAATCTTTGGTGGATAAATTGTTAACTAATTCCATGTGTACACTACAATACACTGCACATGTGAATAGTACGATATAACATTTAGTAATATCTCGCAGAATCAGTGGTCCAGCTAAGTAACCTTCTGTTACATCATATGCTTGAGCATCTTTTACTCGGTTCTCAGGAAGTGCACACGTAAATTGATAATTTTCTTAATGATTCTACAACTATGGATGATCTAAAATTTCTTAAGAGTTTTTGAAAATAATTACTGAGCACCAACATGACAATTAAAATTATGTTGCTTGCAGATCATCATGTCGACGAAAAGATGAGCATTAGAAAGGAGGAATGGGGATTTGAATAACTTCGTGTCTGATTTGTCAACTTGGCTTTGACGAATTAATCTACCATAATCACGAATAACTTTTAGCCTAAAAATCACAGTTGTATTTTTAGGAAAACTCATTTTGTACTAACTTGATTAACTGCAATTCTGCTGCATCAACTTCCTCAGTTGTAGGACTTCTTCTTAAAGTGCCTTATTTATTATTGAATGTGGGCAACAATCGAGGCAAAATTTTGTCTATCTTTAGTGGCTCTTATCAACTCATATGTACTAATATGGGTCCAATCTCTAATGTTCTTAAGTCAGGAGCATGTCCTGCGACCTCGCCCTCTTTTGCCTTCAACTTTTCCTTCCATAATGAGCTGCAATGTATTGTATTTGTCATTCCGATATAAATGTCCAAAATAAGCTGTTTTTCTTTTTTTAATAATTAATAGGAGTTCATTTCTTCTGTTCATTCATCTCAGGACCTTTTCGTTTGTGATATGCTCCGTCCAAGATATACGTAGCATTCTTCTAAACAGCCAGTACTCAAAGGCTTGTATTCTCTTTTCTGTATTAGCCTTGAGGGTCCACGCTTCAGCACCATATAATAGTATTGAGTATATGAAGCACTGCACAAATTTGTATCTGGTTGATAGATGAAGAATGGGGTTGGTAAGTAGTTTTTCGAATGCTCATTTTGCTGTTTCTATTTTTATTTTTATTTCCGTTTATGGGTCTCCATTTTCTGTCAGCCAGCTTCCCAGGTATTTGAATTTTTGTACTTTCTCTATTTGTCGATTATATATTATAAGTTGCGTTTGTGCTATTGGTGTTTTGCTGAAAATCATGTATTTTGTCTTTTTAGTATTTATCTTTAACCCTATTACGTCTCCTTCACGGCTTACTGCATCCATCAGCCGTTGTAGTCCTTCTAGGCTATCCGAGATTATTGAGGACTATATATATATATATATATATATATATATATATATATATATATATATATATATATATATATATATATATATTATACCAACAATAAAAACTTAAAGGAGGAAATAAATAGAATAAAAGCGAAATAGAGAAAAATAAGAGACGTGGAAATAAATAAACGTATCCGAAGATAATATTAAAGTATAAGAACGTCAGAAGAAGAGATATCATAGTAGTAAAAGGACTAAATATACATGAGAAAAAACGTTAAAAAATATAAAGCTATTTATGGAAAAGGAGTTAGGAGTAAATATCAAAGTAAAGAAAGGTATAAAGTGGGAAAAAGAAGAGCATAGAATAGGGGTCATAAGTAATTTGTGGTAAGAGAAGATAATGCAAATAAGCAACACACACACACACACACACACACACACACACACACACACACACACACACACACACACACACACACATACACACACACATCACATCATGACACACACAGACACACAGACATACACAACACACAAAGTACAATAATATATATATATATATATCATATATATACTATTTAACAAGGAAAGATAACAAATCAAAGAAGAATAAAAATTGATTAGAAAAGTAGCAGGAGAAAGAAAAGTGAAACTAGGACACAAATAAATCACCATAGATAACCATGTATATGATTGGTACAAAGAAAAGGGTAATGTAAAACTAAAAGAAGTACAGCAAAGAAATACTAAATCCAAAAAACTAGAAATAACAAATCAAAGGTAAAAATGATTAGAAAATTGGTAGTGGAAACTGAAATGAATACAACGGATTATGACATAAAGGACTAACGAAAAAGTAAATATATCTAAAGAAAAAGCGAAGATAAAAAACAACAAAAATTATTGATAGAAACGTAGAACGTAAGACGAACGTTTGAGAAGAAAAAACTAAAACATATAATAAATGAAATCGAAAATTGCAAATTTCATATAGTCGCATTACAGGAATTGAAACAACTAGGGAAAACCTTAACAGATATTAGAGAATATATATTTTTTAACAGCGGTGGGGATAATAGTGTTAGGCACGGACTTTATAATAAAATCTGGTGTGAACATCACACGACTTTCCTTATCCTATTATTAGGGTAATTTTTTTTCGAACTCCTATTTTACCAACTTTTACTTTAAATTCATGTTTATCTCATGATAACAAATTTTTATTCTTATGAATTTTTTGTATCTTCAACCGTTTAGATTCGCGACCGCTTTGCGACCGATTTTGCTACCTTGCGACCAAACGGCTTGGCCGATTTTTACCAAAAGTTTCACATTGCGTCCCCTACCTACAAGTAACTTGCGTACAAAATTTAAAGTTTCTACTCTTACGGTTCTCGAGATATCCTGTTTACTGACATACAGACACACAGACAGACAGATAGACAGACAGACAGACAAACAGACACACACACACGCACACACACACACGAAACAATGGCCCAAACCAAGTTTTTTGGTGTCCTGATGCTATAAGTCGTCCAGAAATGTAAAAACTGGGTAGGTCAAATTTCCGCCTATTACATTACTAAAAAGCTAAAAGCGGCAATAATAAATTTTAAGACAATGTCAGACGGATTATGTCTATTAAGATCAAGTGAAAGGTACCAAAATATAACAATTATAAATTTTTGTATACCATCAAATGAGAAAGATGTAGAGGTAAAGAAAGAATTCTGTGACAACCTAGATAAAGTATACGAAGATATATCTAAATAGACATAAAAGTACTATTAGAAGATGCCAACGCAAAAATAGACAGAAAAAAAACTACAAACCAACGATAGGAGACTATAACAAACATGCAAGAATAAACGAGAATGAATACTTTCTAACAGATTTTACAAAGAAAAAAATATAGACATAAATAGTACATACTTAAAAAAAAGAAATCCATAAAGGTACCTAAAGAGCACCAGGTGGGAAGATTACCAATCAGATTAACCGTATAGCAATAGAAAAACTAGACCAAAGTAGCATAAAAAGTGTGTAGACATACAGAAGCCTAAAAGCGGATGCGGATCA
This sequence comes from Sinelater perroti, assembly GCA_036346155.1. Taxonomy (NCBI): domain Eukaryota; kingdom Metazoa; phylum Arthropoda; class Insecta; order Coleoptera; family Elateridae; genus Sinelater; species Sinelater perroti. Next base: position 16,541,002 of record JARFIY010000143.1, read on the forward strand.
TTTTATGGTCGGAGCGAAAATAATGGTACAACTTATACCAGGATTTAGAAACCAAGCAATGGAAAAAAAGGCGATGGCATAACGATCAGCCTAAAAACACAGGAAGAACAAACAAACTATAAAAAGGTTGTAAGTAGAGAATTGGAAAGTATTGTGGAGGGAGGTACAATTGAAGAAAGATAGGTGGATATAAAAACAAGAATAAAACAGGCGGCCAAGTATTATAATAAAAAAGTTAAACAGATACGACCCATAGTGTAAAAATGAACTAAAAAGCCGAAAAAGTTGAGATTAATGTTACAAAAAGAACAACATGCGCACAAGACATATATAAACCGCAAAGAAAGAAGAAGAAAAAGTTGTTAACACAAAAATAGAAAATTTAATAAATAATTTTTGCAAGAAATAGAAGAAAAGTATAAAACTAAACAATTAAGAAACTTATATCAGGGAATAAAGAGCAAAAGAAAAGAACATTAATCCAAACCAGTTTTTTACAAAGATAAAAATAAGGATTATAATAGAAAAAGAAAAAATTCTTAATAAATGGAAAGAGTATTTTAATCAGTTACTAAATGGAAAAGACGAAAAAAGGGTAATTAGAGAAGAAGAAGAAAAAGACAAAATCTGTATAGAACAGCAGCAAAGGGAAGTAGCACCTCTAAATGAAAAACAAATTCAGCAAATAATAAAAAAATTAAAGAACAATAAGAGTCCAGGTAGCGGTAGAATAATAAATAAACTTTTAAATATGGAGGTCAACATGTAATTAAGAAAGTGCAAAAACTATTAAGGGAAATATGGGTAAAGGAGGCGCTACCGAAAAAAGTATATAAAAAAATGAGTGCGAGTGTCAAAATTATAGGGGCATTGCTATGCTTAATACAGCATATAAAATTATAGCAACACATATAAAAGAGAAATTAGTAGAAGAGATAAAAAAATAAAATACAATTAGAAAATATTAGCGTGGCTTTAGAGAGGGTAAAAGTACTGTAAACCAAATTTTTACGACAAGGGAGATACAGGCGAAAAGCCACTAGTATCAGAAACCAACAATAGTAATCCCCTATATTGACTTTAAACAAGCATATGCCAGAGTAAAAAGAAAAAAGCTATACAAGACACTGAAAGAACTAGGAGTCAGCAAAAAGTTAACAAACATGATAATAGTAATGTTGAAAGAAACAAGGAATAAAATGAGAATAAATAAGAGCACATCCAAGAAATTTGAAGTTGAAGAGAGAGTAAGGCGGGGGATCTACTATCATCAATATTTTTCAGCAAGAATAATGATGGATAACGATGTATAACTGCACTCCATAAAATACTGATGAGTAAAAGTAAAAACATCTTCAGAAAGGCGAAAATAAGGCTTTACAAGACAGTAATTTGTCTAGTAAAACATGGACTTTACAGAAACTCAAATAGACATATATTCAGTCATCCAAAAATAAAATCTTTTGGCAAAAAGTGAAGAGCATAGTTATAGCGGTTCTTTGCGTCATCTTCATTCACTTTATCGAAACTATATATAATATCAAGGGTTCGATCAGCATGATGCAATTGACTTTAGACTTCGTGTTTTTTCACGAGCTCGTCTAACTAACACTAGTGTTGCCTCCCTCTTTCTTTTCATTTTTTTTAACCTTAGGGCAGGTGAGTTTTGAGTCTAAAATTACTCCAAAGTACTTTTTACCTTACTTGAAAAATTTTATTTCTACATCTCGGAGCCTAAGAGGTCCGTCTAGATTTTTTTTCTAATGAATGCTACTAAGGTAAATTTTGAGGGACTTATTATTAGCCTGTTTGCATCTGCTCAATTTCTAAGATTTAAGATCCCTTGCATACGTTTCATAACTGCATAACTAAGTTGTCTACATATCTTAGTGTTCGAAATTCGTTCCCTTCGAGTATTTTTAACAATTCGTTTATTACAAGGTCCCACAGTAGATGAGACAAAACTCCTGCCTGGGACATCCCCTCGAAACCATAGTCATCATTGTTTTACCCATCAGAGGTGCACATACAAATCTTTCTTTAAGCATATACTCTGTCCACCTGCAGCTTGTTTTATCTAATTCTCAACGTTGTAATGATTGAATTTAGGGATGTATTATCATATACTTTCTCAATATTTCAAAATGCAACTAAAAGTACTTGTTTTCTACGGAATTCTCCACTCTGGTAATAAGGCTATGCAATACTGTTTTTATATCTAGATACTCCTGATTTACATCCATACTGTTCTTGATGTAGAAGTTATCTGACCAATACACTTATCCTAATATGTGTGTCAAACAGTTTTTCTAGACTTTTTAAGTACAAAGCACATCAAAATAATTGGTTTTAGAGCCTTGGCCACATCCTGCTTCCAGATTTTGATATAAAAGTAACTTTAATTAGTTTCCAAGATTTAGGTAGATACCCCAGAGCAAAACTTGCCTCGAGTATATCGCATATCTTATAATATAGAAGATCACTTCTGTAAGAAAATAGGATGAATGTTGCTAGTTCCCGGCGATTCCTAAGATTAGAATAAGCTAATTGCCTACTTTACTTTCTTTATGTTCTCCCAATTCTAAGTAGTTAATTAGTTGTTTCCTTTTCAGTATTAGTATATTGTTTTGTCTCCGTTTTCAGAGTAGTTATAGGGTTTTGAGGATCCTTTGAGAGTATTTTGTGGTTTCCACTCCCTCACAGTTCCTTTTCCACGTATGTCTTTTGGATTTCCTCGGAGCCTTGTTATATTTAGTTAGGGAGTTTTTACAATTATCTCGTGCCTCCGAACTCCTTGGTGCATTAAAAAGTTTTTTTTTATCTGTTTTCTTATTCGAGCATGGTTTTGATTCCACTAAGGCGGTGGAATGCACATCTTTTAAGAAAAGATCCACGACGAGGCGTTCTTACACGATATGTTACATGAGCCACATCTGAATAGCTAACAAGGAACACTTCCCAAACGATATACACTTCGATTTCAATGAAACTTTTATCATTGAAAGTACTTTGAAAATGATGAAGAATTATACTAATATTAGTGGCTATCATAAACCCAGAATAACAGAAAAATATTTTTAAATGTTTTTACGATAATTTATAAAAACCTGTATAAATTTTATTTTAGATCATTTTTATTTATTTTATGCGATGCAATTATCACAGTAATGATATTCAGCATAGAAATGTGTGAAACACAAGGATTTTTTGCACCAACCACAAATTATAAAATGAACTTCATCACATTCATGGAGATCCGGAACATTCTTCGATCTCAGTTCTTTCCCCCAATTCTTCGACTCAACAATTCATCGACTACACAATTTTTTGACTAACATATTCTGATCTGGCCGTTGCTTGGTGACAATCTATTCAAAATTATTACTTAACCCTCCGTTAGGCGCGCGGTTTCCTGTAACACCGTTAGTCACGCCGTGCGAATATGTACAAACAAGCGTTTTTTTTAAAAAAAAACATTTTTTAAATGATTCTTTATGTAGTATTAATTATTAAGTCATAATAAGTGATTTAGAACGTATATTTTGCTAGATTAAAGTATATATATATATATATATATATATATATATATATATATATATATATATATATATATATATATGGTGTACGAGGGTGCTTCAAATATAAACGAGACTTTTGATCTCGGGCGCGCAATATTAACGCGCGAGAGTTCTCGCTTCGTCAGGTGTTGAATAGGGATGTCAGGAGTGGGGGAAGCAGGCGGGCGACTTCGTTCGTTCATGTCAGTACCCGTCGTGACAATGTCTGAACAGGAGGTGCCGTCGTCAATTGCGTAGCGTATTATCATTAAATTTCTCGCCACGGAAGGTGTGAAACCGGCTGAAATCCTGAGGAGATTGACTGTGAGGTTCAAGGAAGAGACATTGTTACGAGCTAGGGTGTTCGCATGCCACAAAAAGTTTGTGGAGGTCGTGAGAATGTTGAAAATGAGAGCCATGATCGCCGACCTCGCACCAGCATGACCAACGAAAACATCGTCCGCGTTCAACAATTTATTGAGGGTGACAGGCGTCTGACCATCGATGAGATTGAATTTGAGATTGGAATAAGTAGTGGCAGCACTTTTTCGATAATCACAGAAGAGCTAGGGTTTCGTAAGGTGTGTGCCTCGCCATCTGACAACTGAGCAGAAATTGCATTGTTCACAGTTGAACACCCTCCCTACAGCCCTGACCTATATTGGAAAGACAGGTCTGGAGAAGGGTTAGATGGGTTTGTAGGTTAGAGATGCTATATGAGGATTAGTATGACTGGAGAGGAGGGCAGTGTCATCTGAGTATGTGCCTAAATGTGTATCATTTGTTGTGGGAACATCTGAGGTATATAGTATATATAGCAGCGGTCCAAGGACACTGCTTTAAGGCACACCTGAGGTGATTGGTCAGAAGTCAGAGTATTGTTGGCCATATTTGATTTGGAAATAGCGATCATTCGAGTACGATTTCAGCAAAAGGTAGTATTCATTTGGCAGTAGTGCTTTAATTTTATATAATAGGCCGTCATACCGCACTTTGTCAAATACCTGTTTAATATGTATAAAAACTGCAAGGCATTATGATTTGTCGTCAAAGGCCGCATTGATGATGTTTACAAGTCGCTGACATTGCTGGAATCATGGAATGGTACCGCCTAAATTTAAACTGATAGTCTGGTATGTAATTTTTCAGTAAGTTACTATCATATAGCCTTTTGATTATAAGTTTTTCTAAGAGCTTAGAGAGTAGTGGCAACAGACTTATTGGACGGTAAGAGGCAACATCTTCGACAGATTTACCAGGTTTTAGTATTAGTACAATTTGTGCAAATTTTAACGATGATGGCCAATATTGGCATCTCAATATGGAATTGAACAGATTTCGTAAAAACGTTATACTGCATCTGGGCAATTTCAATAAGCACCTTGGCCGTAATTAGATCATACCCAAGGGCTTTTGTTATTGTTTAAATAACGAATTTCATCAAGAACCTCAGTACAGGTGAAGTTTCTGATAGGCAGCGACATTTGTAGTGGCGCCTAAAGAAAGTCTTGGATCTCAACATCGGGTGCAGTAGAGTGGAGGGTGAAGACTTGAGCAAAGTGCTGGGCGAAGAGATCTGATTTTTCTTGATCTGTCTTAGCCCAGTCATTATTTGTTTTATTAAAGGTAGATTAACAACCTTTTATTAGCTTTAGAAATTTTCAAGGCACTGTGGTCGGCTCGGGACAGGGAAGTTAGGTAGTGTTGAAAGGTTTCTTGTTTATGCAGTTTAAGTTTATTCTTGAGGGCATTGGTTAGTCTATTACATATTGTTTTATCAGCAGCGTTTTGAGTCCGGTGCCATTTAGATCTTGCTCTCCACTTTTGCCTGATGAGTTCAAAGATTTCATTGGAGATATTTCCATCCTGTCGTACTGTATTTAGAAGTTTGGGCGTAGCCCTCCAGGCTGCAGATTGGACAGTATTAATGAAGTCTTCTAGGTCTTTCTCTATATCATGAGGAGTGCGTAGGTTAATGCTAGTTTGGAGATTTTCTTGCAAAATTTTTTTGTATACGTCCCAATCGGTTATATTGTTATATAGAGATGGTTTAGGTTGTCTTTTAATAATTGTAGTGCTAATTGTAGCAATGACTGATGTATGATCGGATAATTGATTAGTGCTACTGACTATACCTGTACAGGTGGAAGAAATACCGTGAGTGATAAAGAAGTCCAGTAAATCAGGTACCTTATTTAGATTCGTGGGTCAATACGTGGGCCCTCCAGTGGATAGGTAGACATAGTTTTCTTCTCGGATGAGGTCACATAAAGCTCTGCCTCTGGTAGTTATATGTTTGCAGTTATAGTTGCTTCCACATATTACCAAGAGATTGAAAGAATGGCTTAAGGACGTTTTTGGAAAGTCTATATCTGGGTGGGCAATAAACGACAGAGATTACTAGTGGATGTGATAATTTGTAAACTTGAATAGTAGTTGCTTGAATAAATGGGTTTTTGTACTTTTCCAACTCATTTTGAATGCTGTGCCTCCGTTCGCTGTACCATCAGGATGTTCTGTATAATAACATGTGTAGTGTGGTATTTTTAGAAAAGACCTGTCTATAAAATGTGTCTCGGATATAAGTACGATATCTATATTATTTAACTTTAAAAATGGTTCAATTTCATATATTTTTAACAGGATGTCGTTAGCATTTCATAATGATATGCGGAGTGAGTTAGCCATTATCTTACAAGTTTACTTATGACTGTGGACAGTGTGGTTATTACCATGTTGTTTTGTCGCATCATTTGTGAAAACTAGGCTTTAAAATCTTCTAAAAATGTTTGTAAGGTTAAGTGTTGGGACTGTGCTTGCGTAGTATTTGTATTTTCTTGCACGACCTGACTATACGATCATGGGTTGTGAGGATTAGGGTTGATGAAGTCGTTGTTGGAACATGTGTAATGTTGTGGATCGAGTTGGGTCTTAACTTATTTTGAAGGTCCTGATGTACGGCACAACCTCGATAATTAGCCGGGTGATCACTGCCACATAGAGCACACTTGGCTGGCAAGTCTTTTGTTTTCTTACAATATCGAGTATCATGTAAGCGGAGAATTTTACGCACACGAACGTTGTATTTTTGTGTGGTGGGTCGAGTTTTATAATTTGGTTTTGTAAAAACTTGAGGTTATAAATGTCTTTGTTATTTGGCGCAGGTTCGAAATCTGCAAAAAACATTGGCAAGGGCTTTTTTGTTATTCGATCTTTAATGTCGGTTACGGATCGTACTTTGTGACCGTTCTCCTCTAGTAAATCAGATATTTCTTTTGTGGAAACAGAGTGGTGTAAGTTACGGATGATAACTCGGTACGCTTTATTTTCTTTCATCTGATATGTGTGATACATGAAGTTAGGTTCTTTCCTAAATGTGATTAGTTTACGATATGTATCAGCTGTGTTGGCAGAGATCATAATTACGTTATCAACAAGTGCTTTAATTTTGCATTGTTCTAATTCTACAATATTTGTTAGCGCTGTGACCATTTTATAAAAGTCTGTAATACCTTGTACAAATATTGGCGGTGGTTTGGGCATTTTAGTTTGTTGTATTGTCTATTGCAGCAGCATCAGTAAGATTTGTGAGGGTCGAATATCTGTTATTATGTATAGTGGGTGTCATAATGTTCGCTGACGCTGGTTGTTTAGATATTCGTTTACGTTTATTATTGCTGACACGTTGCCAATCGTTACTTGGTGTATTAGAAGTTTCAATATCGCTTTCAGATTCTGATAATATGATATTCATATTATTTGTTGTGCCGTTATTAGGCGTGTTATTTGATTGCGTTGATGTGGTAGAATTATGTGTCTGTAATGGTGTTTGGGAGAATGTGTTTGGAATTCGCGTGTGAAGTATATATTGCTGGTTAATAGGTACATAAGATGCATTTATAAGAGGAGATAATGGTATTATCTGGCTTGTCGTTTGATTGAAATTATTGGGAGGTTGAAAGCCCCGTTGAAAGGTTACTGGCTGTTGATAGTAATAATTGCTACTATTGCAATTCATGATGATAACTTGCGACTACTCCGCTGTTGTAAAATGTTAAAATAGTTTATATCAGCCAAGGTATACTGATTATAAGTGACCCGAGGGTCAACGATATATGCGCGTTGCACTCACTACGAGCTCGGAACACTTCCTTACTTCATGAAAGTAAAACGCGGACTTATCATAACAATATGGCAATCCACATTTTCAGAGTTGTTACTACATGGTTTACGAGCAATGCTTAAGTTTTATAATAGTCCGTTCTATTTTATGATTTGAATGTCATTAGAAATTTGTAAATATAGTTGGCAAAGAAAGCTTACTAAAGAGGAAAACAGTTTGTTGTAAAGAAATTGCTTGTGGTTGTCATTAAAGAAAATTAGAATACAAGTTCAGAAATTTTATTTAGAATTTGTTTAATTCTGTTCTTTACAAAACATTGTCTTTGACAAAAAAATAGAAAATCATAATCAATAATAAAAGTTGTTAAATAAATTGAAAATCACGTTATTTTTGATTATTTCATCTTTATAATTTTTGCTTATATTCCTCTATAATTTTTATTTATTATTGTTTACAAGGTTATTTTATTGATTAAGTTTGTTTCCGTATCTACTTTTAATTCTTCGCCGATTGGTTAACATAATCATTATAAGCTTATAAATACGCAGAAAATGTATAATACTACCATCATATATCAAAATTAAAAAAATGTTATAAAGTGAAGTGAATAAGAGTAGAATAACAAATACAATGATAAAATTTACGTTTCATTAAAAGTACCAAGTGCCTTAATTTAATTTTTACTGCTAATTGATCGGGGAGCTTTGCTAGCATCCATCATATCAAAACCTGCGATTTCATACGACTTTTGATTACTATTCTCCCCGGAATACAATACCTGTCGATACTTCGATATTAGTTTCGATTTGGCCGTGGACCCGGTAATTTGTCAAAGCCGCTAGCGAAATTCTAATTAAGGATATCAAGTAATCCATTACTAGCGAACTTAGCTACAGACGCGCATTATAAATTTTACGCGTTTTGATTCCGGTTGGTCTTAAACTGAGAATTAATAGTAAAAAGTCATAAGAGAGTTGTTCACATATAATGAGCTTTGAGTAGCTTATCTTTGACAATAGAAGCAAATTTAGGTACGCAATAGCGGCGCGATTGTGCCAAAAAGTTTGAGTCCGCCCCTGCGTGTTTATGCGCATTAGGGGAGCCGCTAACCAAGCGTGGATATCTCGCATTATTTTCGATATGCAGATTGTTAATTAAATCTGCCTGGAGCCATATTTACATGACAGCAATCTGTCTACAACACTGCGCTGGCCACCGCCGTTTTAATTATGTTGTGTAACCGTGCGTATTTTATTAATATAAATATGTAGCCGCCCCGGATAGAGCCGACTTTAATTATTTGCCTAAACGCGGGCAAAATGCCACTGTGAACTTTCGGTGCATTCGCGGCAAGTGTTGGTGCAGTCCCGTAATGCGAATGGTAATGAGCCAAAGTTGGCGTCAAAAGGCCCCCGCAATTAATCCGAAAAGTATTCAAATGATGTAGAATAGGCAATTAGGCGCGTAGTCCTACAATATGGCGCGATGATTGATTCCATAAAGAGGACCAGGGCTGTGTTTGCTAATATATCAATGATGGGACCGTAATTTGTATATTAGCGGCTGTGACCGCGCGATTGTCGGGCCATCTGGCGCCAGCCGCGAAATTACGCGCAAAGCTGGACAGTAACTGCTATTCCAGCCAACTTTAAACGTGCGAATATCAACGGCGCCCTTAATGAAGGTTCAGCCTCCAGTTTGTGTGGCACACTGGTACTTATCAAGATTGTGAGATGTAAGTTCGTTAAGCTTGCAAAATACCAACTTCATTGATTTTGATTCTGCTCTTGTTGGGTTTTTTAAACTTATTGTTTTGTCAAGTCTTTTTTAAGTTCTTTGGCGGTTTTTTGTTTTAATTCTTCCCACTAAGTTTATTATAAATTATTTTAGATTATCTAGTTTTAATTGTATCTTCGTGATTATCTTATTAAATTTCTAAATTAAAATGTACTCAACACATCGTTTAAATAAATCTTAAATAAAAAATATTCAAAGAAAATTAGTATATGGGAAAAGAAGGATGTCAGTTACTATTTTATTTGATTAGTAAATAGAAAAAAGATTATTAAGTTTTTTGTGTGCAGAAAAATTACTGAAATAGGAACTGATAAAGGATGAAAGAGAAACCAATTAATGTTCTATGCTTAAGTACACTGTCAGTAGTCGATTCAAATATAAAAATACAAGGGGTTGCTCGCCAAAAGATATTTTTGGTTGACAATTTTTCACTCGGCTTTCCTCAAATTTTTGCAAGGTGAGGACAAATAAATATTTAATTGGATCGGCTTTTTCCCTGGATCGGAAACGTGGAACAATTTACCTTGGCGCACATTTATAATAAACATAAGTATGAGCCGCCCATAAGAAATGCGTAAAGCGTAAAGTTTAATCAATGCAAAGTTTATTGGCTCGTTCATAATGCACTCCCCTAATTTTTACGTTTCAACTTCGGTTCAACTTTACGTAATTCTTGCAATTATTTGCAGTAATTTTTAATTTTTCCCTAGTTTAATGTTAGCAACAGTAACAATGTATATTTTGATTCTGAATTTGCATAACCTAACTTAAGTATTATGGACATTTTGGTTTCGTTTTTACTACAAATAGGGAACTATTAATTAAGTTAGTAAGTATGCATCTGTTCCTACACCATAAAAGGGATAACAGGTACAAAGGCAGCTGCGGCCTTCCGGGGAAGCGAGAGCGGCCCCGACGTGCGTGCACGAACGCATGGACCTCGTGTAAATTAAGCGCTCAGAGCGCGTCACGCTAAATTTTATGTCAGCCGTCTTTGTTTACTTTCCGTTCAAATGTATAGGCTGTCTTTGTATTGATACGCACGAACCTCCTCATGTAACTGAAGGGCGTAGGGAACGCCACATTACTTTGTTTACTTTCTATTTAAATGTATAGATATGTTATTTAATGAATTAAAATTGATCTTGCTCCATTGTTCGAAAACAATTTCTCCTCTTCTTGGTCGCCCACGCCATATATATTAAAACACTACAATTGATCATGTTTTTTGCAGTGGTTAAAAATGGTAGTTAAAATTATTATTCTTTTACTTCACATCATGCTTATGTAGTCATTAGAAGTTCAATTAAAACAAGCAGTGCCGGAAATATTACTTTACAGGATTGAAAGGACTTACTTTCGCATAAACAAAACCACTGAAATTTTTTAATAACTTGGATATAAGCTGTCAGTTGCCCACGATTTATTCCAAGGTTCTTTGCGAGAGCAATCTAAAATACAATAATTAGTCGAGTCAAATTAGTAAGAAAAACGCTAAAAGCTCGATTTTTAGCGGGTACACGTATTGAGACGTTCTAAAGCGCATTCGATTCGTAAGTCAATTTTACCACATATTTTTTTGTTATAATGCGAAAGTGCATTTGTGCACGCAAAAAATCCATTTATTTGTTGAGATTTTTGCAGACCCAAAAGAATATTTTATTACTGACTTAATATTGGCCAACATAAGCTCATTTCCGATACTTGGGGGTTTTTGGGGTCGCTAATCACAAATACAATTATTTTATTAGAAAGTGCCTCGATGCACTTGGGGGCATAATTCTGGGGATGGGGGTGATTTTAGAAAATTACCTTAAATTTGTTTGTTTTTCGAGTTTAAACTGTCTGAATAAAATTTTTGGGGTCACTGATAACAAATATGATGTTTAAAAGTGCCGCAATGCACTTGGAGGAGCATAATTCTGGGGATGGGAGCGAATTTGGGAAAAACTTCAAAATTGTTTGTTTTTCGAGTTTAAACTGTTTATGTTTCAGCACACGGTAGATATTTTATTTCTTAACTGATGGAAAATGAATATATATTTGGAAGATTACAATTATTGTAACGTTTTTCTTTTTAAATCTGTTGCTCTATATTGCTTTATGAAAATTTCAATTTACTTCGATAAAAGAGAAAACCTAAGAAAACCATATAAAATTCAAATTTGAAAATATTTTATTATTTATAATTTTTTTACTTAAATAAAAACTTGGAAACCAGTTTTTAAACCTTAAAATATTTATTTAATACTGTTGAAACGTGGACACTGATAGTTGTCTGCTGAATTTTTTTCATAACATCTGAAAAATCTTTGAAAATAATTAAAATTGAATTATACTCGGAAATAAAGAAATCTCTGCCCTGATGCCCCAGGTTTTTCCCAAAGTGCTCCAAAGCATTTTCTCACTTCAGTGCTTGTTTAATTTTGAAACCAATCGTTATCCGAGATCTCAAAACTTATTCAAACAGTTTAATCTCGGAAAACAAAAATTTGAGCTGGTTTAAAATCCCCTCATCCCAAGAATTATGCCCAAGTGCATCGGGACTTCATAAATCATATTCGTGATCAGCAAACCCAAATACTTAATAGAAGTTTAAACTCGGAAAATAAACAAATTTGAGATTTTTCCCAAATTCGCTTCCATCCCCGGGATTATGCTCTTCTTCAAGTGCATTGGGGCACTTTTCAAACATCATATTTGTTATCAGTGACCCCAAAAATTTTTATTCAGGCAGTTTAAACTCGGAAAACAAACAATTTTGCGGTAATTTTTTAAAATCACCCCCATCCTCAGAATTATGCCCCCCAAGTGCATCGAGGCACTTTCTAATAAAATAATCGTATTCGTGATTTGTCTAAATACAGTAGCTAAAGATAGTCTGGCCCATTGTCGCAAGTTTTTTATGAGATTCTCCTGCGACCGGATCCTCTTTTTATTTCGATTTCTTCTTGTAATGCCCAAGATATGCGGTTTTTCTTAATTTTACTTTGTTAAGGATTTGTTTTTCTTTGTTTAATTGTTATAATACCCTTTCGTTTGACACATGATGGACCCATGCAAATGTCAGCATACGCCTGCCACACCAGTACTCAAATGCTTTCAGACGTTTCATAGCGTCTTCTGTAAGAGTCCAGGTAGAATTTTGGGAATATATACCAGCGTAAAAACCGCAGTTTGGTTTTGATGTTTAATGCGAGACTGCATAATATTTTTTTCAAGCGATAGAATGCATTAGTTGCTTTTTCTATGATTTTTAATTTTTCTTCAGCGGTTCCAGTTTTCGTTTAGATAGCAGCTGACAAAATTAATATTTTCGACTCGCTGTAGGGTTTCGTTTTCTATAAAGAAGTCAGCATTAATGTTCCGTTTGCTAATAATCTTTAATTTTGTTTTCTTAATGTTTTGTTCCAGGTCATATTCTTTGCTGACTGTTACTACTGGGTTTATCAACACTTGGAGATTTTCAGGGGTTTTCGCTAGTATGGTAGAGCTGTTGACGTAACGGATATTATTTATGGTCATTCGTTTATTGTTATGCCTACATCTAGTTCTTCCAAGGCTTCTCTAAATAACTCCCCGGAGTATATATTAAATAGCAAGGATGATACTATGCACTCCTGCCTTACTTCTTTTTGAATATTTTTTGTGATGATGTTAATTTCTCTGTTCTAATTGTTGCATTCTGGTTCCAATATAGGTTCGTTATAATTAGTCTTTCTCCTTTGTCATTTTTTTCTAAAATTGCTACAAGTTTCTGATGTCCGACTGTATCGAAAGCTCTAGCGAAATTTATAAAGCACATTAGAACCCCGCAGGCTTCGTCGACGAAGCCTGATCTAGACGCCAGGTAGTCGTGTAAAACATTCCACATGTTTTGCGTACATTAACACTACAAACAATAGAAACATTGGGAAGAATTTCCTTCGTAATCAAAATATTTAAATAATTCAAAAACGGTTAAAGTCAGAAGGCTGATTTTTGCGCCGAATTAGCAAACATAGTTGTGAATGTGGTGTGCAAGTTTCAAGGAATTCGGTTGAAGCGTCTAGGAGGAGATAGAATTATAAGTTTAGAATGTTAGGGAGATTAGACAAATATTACTTACTTACTTAATCCTTATGCCCTTTTTACCGTTAGGTGTAAGGCAGGTGGGAGAAGAGTTTGTTATGTTGCTGTATATTTTTCTTTCCATAGTTTTCTGTCCTGGGCTACTTGTGTTATACCTTCCCAGTTTATTCCCTTATTTGCTGCTGCCTCTCTTATTCCTTCTTCCCAGGTTTTCCTTGGCCTTCCTCTTTGATTTTTACCCGGCACTCGATTCGTACACTCTTTTCACTAATCTGTTTTTGGCATACGAACACATGACCAAACCACCTTAATTGTCCTTCTTCTATTTTTTCCATTATAGGTTTTATCTTTAAGTCTTGTCTGTACGTTTCATTTCGGATTTTATCTCTTTTCGTTTTATTTTGTATCCTTCTTAGGAACCGCATCTCCATTGGATTTAGTCTTATTTTATGTTTTTCTGTCAAAGACCACGATTCACTACTATACATTATTGACGGTCTCACCACTTTTTCACTACTTCTGTTTTTATTTTTCTTGGTACTTCTTTCTTTCCTAAAAAGTTTGTTTTCAGAGTATTGTAGATTCTCCCTGTTTTCTCCATTCTATCATTAATTTCTTTATCTATTTTGCCGTTGTTCTCGATTATTGATCCTAGATATCTAAAACTTTCTACCTGTTCAATTTGTTTTTCTTGTATTTTTATTGTGTGTTATATTCTCTGGCCACTACCATACTTTTAGTTTTCGCTATGTTTATTTTCATGTTTATTTTCCGTAGCTCTGTTTCTAACACCTCTAGGTTGTATTGTAGATTCTCTTCTGTGTCGGCTATTATCGTCATGTCGTCAGCGAACATCAGTTCGTTTATTTCTGTTTGTTCCATTTGCCAGTATCCCAATTTTATCTTCTTCATCTTTTTCTTTGCATTTTTCATCGCCTCGTCTAGCACTATTAAGAACAGCAAGGGCTTAGCACGCATCCTTGCTTTACTCCTATTTCTGTTACGAACTCTTGTGACTCTTCATTGTTAGTCCTTACTACGTTTTTATTACTTCTGTACATTGCTTTTACTATTTCTATCGTTCTTTCCTCTATTCCTCTTTTTTCTAGTGCTTTCCATATTTGTTCTCTTTGTATTCTGTCAAAAGCTTTTTCTAAATCTATAAAGCACATATGTATTTCCCTTCCTTTTTTAATAAATTTTTCGCTGATTTGTCTAATGATGAATATTAAATCTTGTGTGCTTCTCCCCTTCCTAAAACCACATTGAGTCTCTTCTATTGTATTTTCTATTCTGTCTCTTATTCTTTTCTCAATTATTCTGGCCAGTATTTTCATGGGGACACTTAATAACGTAATTCCCCTATAATTACCACATTCTCTTTTGTCACCTTTCTTATGTATGGGGAGTATGATTCCTATATTCCAATCCTTTGGTATTATCATTGTCTTCATTATTTCATTTAGCAATTCTGTATATTTAGTTATTCCTTCATTTCCATAAACTTTATCATTTCCGGTGTTATTTTGTCTCTTCCTGCTGCTTTTCCTAACTTAATTTTCTTTATGGCCTCCTAACTTCTTTCTCTTGTATTTCTTCGATTTCCTCTCTTTCGTCTAGTTCTTTCTTTTCATCTGTTGTACTGTTTTCTGCTTTTGTTAGTTCTTTGAAATGTTCTTTCCATCTTTCCATTATTTGATCTTCTTCTGTTATTATTTTTCCGTCCTTTCCTTTATGTTCATCATATTATATTCCTTTTTCTTCCTAAGTTGTTTTAAGGTTCCGTAAAATAGTTTTGGTTCTCCCGAAAGTTTTCTGTCATCTTTTCTCCAAATTTTATCCATGATTCTTCTTTTGCTTTTCTCACCGCCGCTTTCGTTTCTGTTCTTGTTTCTTTATATTTTCGTAGTCGTCTGTTTTTTTGTACTTAAGTATCTCTTCCATGCCTGCTTTTTCTCTTTGATCTTTGCTTTTATATCTTCGTTCCACCATGCTGTTTTCTTCATATTTTTATTAGCTATTTTCTTTGTCCGCAACTCTCTTCGCAGCGTTTAGTATGGTATCTTTAAATCTTTCCCACTTTTCTTCTACCTTTTGTATTATCTTTTGCTCTAAATTTTTGGTTATAATTTCCTATATCTTTTTGGTTCTCTGTTTCTTTTAGTTTATATGTTTTATAGTTTCCACTGATTTCTTTCTCCTCTTATCTTCTTTTCTTCTTTTTATTCTTTAGGTCCATTTTACCAAGTAGTGGTCGCTTCCTATCTCTGCTTGTCTTGTTACTTTGACGTCTTGTACCTTTTCCATTTTGGTTTACTTATTAAGAAATAGTCAATAATTGACTTCTCGTTCCTGCTTTCTACTACTCTTGTGAATTTGTGTATATCCTTATGTTTGAATTTTGTGTTTGCGATCACTAAATTGTTTTCTGTGCTGATTTCTATGATTCTGTCCCCGTTATTATTTCTGGTCGTTTCTCCTTCTTTCCTAAGTATTTTCTATACCTGTATTCTGTTTTCCTACTCGTCCATTTAAGTCTCCCATAACAATTACATTTTCTCCTCCATTATCTATTTCTCTTTGTACTTCCTCATAGAACTTATCTTTATCTTCTTTTCTAGCATCTTCGTTTTCTCCGTATGCTATTATCACACTCCATATTTCTTCTCTATTAGCTTCATTTCTAATCTTACAATCCGTTCATTTATGTATTCTTCCTTTATAATGTATTTTAGCATGTCTGGATTTATTATTAATCCTACCCACATCTTGCTCCTTCCGTTTCCTTCACTCCTGACCAAAATAGCCAGTATCCTTTATGGATTCGTTTCATATTTTCCTTTCTTCTTGGTTTCTGTTACTCCTAGGATTTTCACTTGATGTTCTATCATTTCTTCTACTAAATCTTCTTCTTTGTTTTTAATGCCCCTCACATTCCATGTTCCTATTCTCAACTTTTCCTGTTGCATTTTGCTTATTTTTCTCTTATCCTTTTCTTTCTCTTTACTTTTGTCTATTCCTACGCTCTTCATTTTGTTGTTCATCTTATATTGTTTATCGTCGTCCATGTCCATCTCATATTTCTTGATAAGTTCGGCCTGGTTCTTTTTTGTTATCAGTTTTTGGATTTCTCTATAACCCCTTTTTCCTCATCATCCCAGACGTATTCCACTCCTTCTATGATGATTTTCTTATAACCGATTTTCGTTCTTCTACTTTTACTGCTCTCTTCTTTTGCAATTTTTCTTATTTCGGCCTGTAATCATCTCTCTTTTGGCATCATATCATTGTCTATGTATACGGTGGATCCTCTCAGTTTATATTTATTTTTCATGACCTTCTGTTTATTATCCCAGTCTTTCATTTCAACCAGAATTGTAGTTGTACCTTTAATTCCTTGCAGTGTTACTACATTCTTTACTTCTACTTCTACTCACAATTTTTCTGCGAGGAATAGTTTTGTTTCTTCTTCTTTTTGATTTTCTGCTAATTTTACACCCTTGATTATCAACCTACACTTTCGTTTTTCTTTTTCTATTTTTCAAACTTATCTTCCAGTTGTTAGATTCTTTTTTGGAGTTGTTTTTTCTCCGATTCCCATTTTATCTCCCGTTTTGCCATTTCCTCTCGTAGTTTCTGATTTTCTTCTGTACTTTTCTTAATTTCATCTCTCATAATTTTAATCATGTCTTTAATTTCTTTTAGATCTCCCATTTTCTTTCACTTACTGTTATTTTTTTTTGTTTTTAGTATTGGTGATCTAATTACTATTTAAGATCTCTTCTTTTTCTTCGCTACTGTTTAGATCTCTATCTCTTTTGGATCCTGAACTCATTTATAATCCCCTTTTTGTCAATATTTTATCTGAATTTAGATTTTTGTACGTTTGGTAAATAAACTTTCCGTATCGTCCGGGTCGCGTTATCTCCCGTCTGCCGGCCGCGCAAGGCAGGGAACGTTTGGCCTTCGGGTTAAAAACTCTCTTCGTTTGTATTCTTGATTGTTCCTATTTACACTGCCCTATAATCGCTCCTTATTTATAATTATCTGCTCACTCTCATTAAATTGCTAATAATTTTCACTTTCAGATTCAGTTAGCTACACTTCACGAAAAAGTCGGTGTGACAAAGCCCGTATTCGAGTATTTTATCGCCACCAGCCAATTTCGCGTCTATCCGCTTTCGCTCCACAAACTCAACTCCCCAAATATTACTTAAAGATACATATACGTCACTATTCACTTGTAGGCTGTGCTTGTCCGCAGAATTGTGTATTGCTAACATGTTCTTCTATTTTTCTATATATTCTTTCATATGTAATCTTCAAAAAACATGCTACTCATCAGACTTACCAATATGTGTTTTTGCATTTATCGGCTCTGTAGTTTTTGGGGATAGGTATGAGGATGAGGTTTAGACAGTCTTGTGGGTTCTCCTCTGTCTTATATATTTAATTAAATAAATCAATCATAGGTTCCAGGTGCGCTTTGTTTATTAGCTTTATTATTTCTATGTAAGTCTCATGTGGGCTAGAAGCTTTCGGTTTTTCATGAATCATATTAATGTCGTCACTTTTATTTTGTTAATGCCTGTTCCATCAGCTGCATCGATAGTTATCATTTCTCCCCTTTGTTTTCCTGAGAAAATCTTTTTGACAAATTCTTTCTAGGTTTTAGTCTCATTCAGGTTTCCAGATGGTATTTCATTTTGATCTGTTAAAAGTGTTTTATTAGTCTTTTTAGTAATGTCTGCGGTTTGTTTTACTTTTTAGTAAATGTTTATGGAGTCCTGTTTCCTTTCCAACTCTTCTATTTCAGCACATTGTTTATTTAGACAGTTGGTTTTGCTTCTTATTTTTAATTAGTTTGTTTAGTTCTTTATATTTCTTCTTATTTCGATTTTTACCTTTCGTCTAATTGTCATTAAATCTAGTATTCATTCATTCATTTTTTTTCTTAATCTGGTCTTCGTTGTAGGGTTGTCGTTGGTTGTTGATATTATGGCCGTCCATTTTTTTCTATTGTTTCTTTTTCATTTTTTGTATATCAGCCATCTTATTAATTTTGGTTTTAACTTTATTATTAATTATTTTATCTCCTAATTTGCTCATATCTGGTTTGTTGTATACTCCTCAGATCCTTCGGTCGATATCAGCGCCTGGGTGTATTTTGGCTGAAATTAAGATCTCTTGGAATCCCGCATTGATAATTACGAAGCCAACTTACCTTCTGATTGTATTTTCTTCTTTGTTGTTTAGTGCTCATTAGCTGGTACTTTGAAGCTGGTAGTTTGAAGAAGGTGCTCATTATAGGAAATTGTTTTTCTTTGCAGAAATGAACTAACCGGTTCTCTATTTCATTGTGGGTACCTAGTGCATAATTTTCAACTATATTTTTATAACATTGGCTCACTTTTGAGTTAAAAATTAGCATAATTTCTTGACTCTTGGTATTTTTTATTGTGTTGAGATCTTTGCAAAATTTTGTCTTTATTTTCAGATCTCTTTATTGCTATGGTGTATAAAAATAGTATGTTCAATTTAAATAGTGTCGCATTTATTTTTATTTTGCTATCCTGTTTGATACAGGCAGATATCTTAGTACACTGTCATCTAGCTTTTTTGTATTATTATTATTGCTGCTCTATTTCGGTGCTATCTTTCTCTATAGTATTTACGTTCCAGATTCTGACTATGTATTTACTGTGTTAATATTTCTTAGATTATACATATTTTGTACGTTCAAATGCCAACCCCAAAATGCCTTACCTTTAAATTGGTGTCTTGTTTCTTAGCTTTATTCAAAACCGCCCTCCTGCCGCCCCTTACAGAGATCCAAATGGAGATTAGTGACTCTGGAATATTTTGTCTTAAACTTTACTATAATGACTGTTCTGGAATATCCATTTAATTTTGAATTCAATGGTTTCTTCTTGGCATTACCATGCCGTTGATCTTATGTTGATTCATCTGCCTTTAAAAGCTGTTTCTCACACCAAGGACAAGAGAGTGGCTTGGAAAATATTCGGAGTCTTTTAGAGGAAAATTGTAGAAAATAAAAAGACATTTTTGTTGTAGTCCTAGATGACAAGGAATTTATCATATTACTCATAGTTTTTAAAAATGAAGTCACATTGTCTAATAGAAGAAGATAGCTTTTTAATGGTAATAATCTAATAGCTCATGTGTGAAAGAGTTATTAGATACAATTTTTAAAATTGGTGGACGGTAAAAATAAGGTTGTTTTTAAACATAACACTGTCAAGATACGTACATTTTGTACTTCCTCCGAAAAAAGAGGTTTGTGTTTCTTTGCAAACAGGCACCAATGGGATCAACTCATTTAGATCTGATTATTACTTAGTTGATTTTAACTGCAATAAAATAGAGCTTTATGTTATTTTTATCAAATCTTTATGAAAAACACTCTTCTCAACATCGATCAGAGGCTTCTGCCATTGGATGTTTTTTCACAAAACTTTACATTATACGAATTTGTTTCTGTGGTCCATTAAATTTACATGCCCCCTCTACTTTAGAGCATTCTAAATGTGAGAGACTATAAATCATGTACATGCCTGTCAATAAAACTAGATTATTATTTAAATCTTATTTTAACTAGGTATAGCGATTTCTTAAATATCAACGTTTTTTTTTAAATATTTTTGTACTTCTTTCCTGAAGCTACATAAATTAAAGTTACAAGAACACTGTCGGCCTTTCCTCTATACTACTATCATACGAGCTCCGTGGCTGACGCGAGCGAAAGCGAATATTAATTGTCGTACGTTCGATGCGCGTTTGCGCTCCGCCGGCTTTCGCGGAATGTTTGCGCAGAAGAGAACAAAATAACAAAATCGAAATTATGCTCGTTTTTCGTGCTTTTGATGTCGCATATTTTCTGTCAAACGCGGCCCTTGGGTTGCGGCCGGGCTTCAAGGGAGCTTTGAGCTTTACCTGCTCCTTGTCGCGAAATATGTGCTTAATTAAAACATAGCATGACAAACACTTAACCGACCATGCAGACGCTTCTCAAACGGATGGTTGGAATTTATATGACGCAAACTAAGCCGGGAGCCGCCGCAGAAAGGCTAATATATGCAGCCGTGTACGCGCGTTCGGCACCGAGCAAGTGCGCACTTGAGCTCAGAACCTCTTCATTTGCCGATTAAAGCGTCTTATTTAGTTGTCAAACGTTCAGTGCACCCAAATTAAGACGCGCATTGTAAAACACGGTAAATCGGTTGCTTGATAATTAACTCAAAGCGAAAACGATGCACCTCAGTCATTTTGTTCTTTTTGTGACGCCCCATATAATACCTTTAAAAAAATAATTTTAAGTTCTATGGGGGATAAAATACCGTGCGCTTTCAAAAAAAACTACAAATCTTCTACAGCGTAAATTATTTATTTTAATTTTTATAATAACTTATTAACGAAACATTAAAAAATTAAAATTTAAAATCTTCTGTTATATCATAACTAAAGCATTAAAATCTTAGACCTTAAGGCACCTATATACAATAGAAGAAGACATTACTGAGATAAAAATAAAATTTTTGATAATACTTTGAATGACTACCTTGCCTTCTGTAATTAATTTTCTAGAAAATTTAGAGCAGATACTTATAAGAGAAGTTTCATTGTAACTTAATTTGTTTAAAAATTATTTTTCAATAAAAATCGTTAAGTACTTTAACTTCTAAGAAAACAATAGGTTTTGAGGTTAATGTTCCTGTATATGTGAAATATTTGCACTATAGCAGATTAAAGAGAAAAGAAAGAAATACAATCTGGAAGCTAAAGGAACAAATAATACAAGAATAAAAGAAGGCGTGAAACAGGGATGTAGCCTCTTATCAATGCTTACACCTACAACGTATTTGTAGAATAAATAGAAAATAACTATAAAAGAAAATATACGTTCAACATTAATTTAAAAAACAAGAAAATATCCATGTCAAACACTAATGTGATGGCATTTTACAAAATAATACTAATAAGATCCAAAATCGTTGTAAACGATACAATATTAGAGCAAATTGATAAATCACCTCAGAAGAACGTACAAAGAAAGGATTCTGAAATAAGTGTTAAAGTATCTTCTTCTTCATGTTTGCTTAACTGAAGAGTCATGATCCAAATTGTGGAAACGAGAATATACCTCGACCAAACCTAATTTCTCAAAAGAATCATCTTGAAAGTATAAACCAAGGGAAAAATATAGGAAGACCACAGAAAAGGAAGAAACAGGTTCAAGATATAATCCATAACGTACGTGATGTCCTATTTCAACACTAAGAAAAGTACAATAAATTTAAAGTTACCCTAATAGATGTTATTTTTTTTATTTTAAAACTTATATTTGCAAGTTGAACAGGGACACCTTTTGTAATGATTTAGAATGATTTAAAAACTAAGTTTGAGACAACCAAACAAGGGTTTGTACTACAAGACAATGATCCATTAAGCTTTCGTAGCACGTTCTTTTGTTCCCTATAGTTTTGGCTTTGAGCCTTCTTTTGTGGCTTAAAACAAAAAATTAACTTTAAAAAAATTAAAAGGGAAGAAAAAACAAAAAAATTACTTGACGACATGGAAGTCAAGTATTTTTCGTGTGAGATTTTTTTAACAAGTAACTTTCCATACATATTTACTAGCGTATTGTACTTTGGATTGTTTTTACCAGCCAAGAATATCGTTTGAGGTTTTCTTAGTAATCCTTATAGTATCACTTTTTCTTCGGATTTAAATTTACAACAATCCACTGTAATAGTTTACTGCATATTGATCGTAGTACTGTTCAAATGTGTACAATGAGCTATTTTTGCAATAATCCAGGTCTTTATGACAATGTACTCAAAAATTATGACGTTAATTTATGACCTTACATTTATTATTCTTTTAGAAATGATGTTTTACAAAATTAGGTAGTTGTAAACATAATCTTTTGTAAAGTACAAGTACTTGCAAGTATTATACAACCGGCTTCACAAAGTTCAGTTTCTTGGAATAACCAAGGGCGACTATAGAAAACTTTTGAACGCCTAGAACAGTAACTCCAAGCTATAAGCTCTAAAGTTTTCTGAAACGGACCAAATTGCTACATTATACTAGACAGTTTTAGTTAGTTAAAATTGAGAAATGCGTGAGTTATTATAGATTAGCTATTATATGGTTGATTTCTTATTTCTTTCACTCTAACGCAATTTGTTACAGTGCAACTCTAGCACCATACATAGAAAAATTAAAATTAGCAGAACATTGTTCTCAATTGCATTATATATTTTCTATTTTATCTTATTAGCTAATCACCTCCATAGCGTTCTCTAGAAAACATTTACAGCTATTGTCTAAAGAACCAACTACATAAAAAATTGTAACGGTAGATTACTAATTTCTACACTAAAATGATTGATAAATTAGAAAAAGAAATTAAACAGATGTCGAAACACTGAAAGCCAAAGTAAAACTAAATATTTTACAGCTTAAAAAATAGACACTTTAAGCCAAATCTAACAGTAAAATATCATTACAAGTAGCTTGTGTTGGTGCAAAACCTAATACATAAAAATTTTAGTCCCATTGCTGATCAGCATTCCTATACATCGAAATATTTTTTTTAATGTAAATTAAAGCCAAAATTACTTTTATTACTTTTGAAACAACGAACGTTGTGATGAACCGTAAGGAGTGAACAACATAAAACTATTCAATGGTAATGGTAAAACTCTAACGCCACGTATGGGAGCATGGCCTGCAAACTGAGAGGTTAAAGCTCTCATATGTTTGCTGTCTCTACCCGGTCGTCGCGCACCATCTCTAATGCATGAAGATGTGGCAAGCACCGCCCCTTAGACGATCGCCATTATTACCCCTTGTTCGAGTAAACGTAGATACTCAATTATTTTTAGTGACTGAGTAGGCCACCCCCACCAGACATAAGAGAACTCCGGGCATAAAACCCAGGTTTGTCCGCATCGCAAACCACGTCTCAACCACTGGACTACGTTGGCGATAACATGAAACTATTTTTTTGGCGAATTACAGCAATGTTTTTTTATTATTCATTCAAGTACATAGTGCCTTAATAACATCACAGGTTGTGCACCTAGAAAATTCAATTTATTTAAAATGTGAAACTTAGAGCAATTAAAGAAAGCCTTGGAAAGGTATGCTTAACTATTTATTCTTTCTAATACAAGTGAGTTTGGTAGTCTCAAAGGGTTAACAACTTTATTTGAAAGCTTATGAGACTGAATTGTTGTTAAGTTTATTTAGTACCCTTACCACATGTAATAGAGTAATTTGTGATCCTTCAAATTTCAATCATGATAAATAATGAATATTACCACAATAATAATATAAAGACATATATACTGTGATACCCATTGTCTTAAACAGTCATTAACAAATTGCATCTCTCCGTAATATATGTTATACATTTTGCAATCAGTAAAAATATTATTTATCACGTAGCGCTCTCCAAATTTAAATTTTTAAAAAATCGGGCCAACAATTTACACAAAATAGAATTGCATAAAGCATGTGCAGGTATGTACATTTACATATCACATATTTAAAATTAATTATTAATCACTTCAACAATGCCAAGCCTAATGGGTTAATTAAATAATCGGAAAATATTTCCAAACGCATTTATCTGCGCGCAGAACTGTAATGCGAGCTAAAATTTTATTTAATACCAAATAATTCAGATGTACTCGTTTTCATAACCGGCTGGTTTCATTAAAATTTATGTAATGGGGAATGCGGGCTCTTGTAACATTATTCAAAGACATTTACAAGTGCGATGCTATTAAAGCCAGTTAGTAGTTTCTAGTTAATTGACAAACTTGCACCATAGAGGCCTAAATGATTTATATTTGTTTTGTCACAATTTAGCAGCATTTTGTCGCTTTCAGGCAAATTAAAGTTTATATATCTTAAACTCATTGTCAGTTTAACCGTTTCATTTCTAAAAAAATTCATGTATGTATGCGTAGATAGTGAACATAAAAATTATTTGATGCAAATAAAAAGCACAGTAACCAATTACATTGTCACCACATTATTAATTGTGAAATCGGTTATCTAGTCATATAATCATCTTACACTAAAGTTACCCGAGATTTGTATCATTAAAATAGCCAGTGCTATATTTTACATGTACACTACACTTGATGATAAATATGATATCACATTTGTCCGACCGAAAAGTTATTTTTTAAGAAATTTAAATTACAATAAGCGCTCTTTTCGTCAAAATGATTTACCATTCGGATGTAAAGTATGTATCATATTAAATATTATATAGATAAATACTGATTAATGTCATTTAAATGTCAAAGAGATCTCAAAAACATCTTCAAAAATAGACTCAAAAAACAAATGTCTTTCTATTTGCATACAATTTCAATCTTATCCACCCGAAATATACGGAAAAAGCGTAAGCAGGTTTTAAAAAATGAACTATCAAAAAAATTACTAATAAAGAAAACTGAACAACAGACACACATATACTTTGATCGAATTATGTTCATATCCGAGTTTTAAAAGAACATGTTGCAAAGTAAAACGAATAGGACCAAGTTTTTTGGCTAACTTATTGCTAAACTCATTGGGTTAAAAAAGGTATGAATATAAACTCACAAAGAAATTCCTTTAGTGAGCTTATCAATGATCGAATTGTAGCATTAAATACATACTTAAAGCCTAAGCCTTGCAGATATCCCAATCAATAAGCTGGTTGATTCAAAGTGAATCAATCGAGTATGATGTGTGAAAGCTATCATTCTAACTTAATCTTGGGAAGTCTGTGAGTGCCCAGGAGATTCGCTAGCTCTATACCTGATATCGAAGATGTTTCAGGTGGTTTTAAGAGCGAATAAAATATTATGAAACATCAAAAAATTAGAACAAGAGTGTTCTAGCTAGACGATTACAATGGATCAATCCAAACTTGATCTAGATTTATTGCTTCTGAAGTAATGAAAATAATTAATAGTTTGCGTTTCTGTTTTAATGATTTGAACCTAGAATATTTCACACAACTGTGTGATGGTGAGTGGAAAGCTCTAACTTGCGAATAGTTTGAAAAAACTATCAGTATCTGGATATTCTATTCTTTCGAGAGCTGAAGTTGTTACAGTTAATGGATATTCTTATGAACGAACATCTTGGAGCTGCTTGTACACTTAAGAACAAAACAATCGATCCACTTCGATAGCACTCCAAGTAAAGGTTTATTGTACGGTTTGAAAGCTTAAAAGCCCTGGTTTCGAATAATACAATTTTTATTGGAATCAGACCTGTTCTGACAAAATGATGAGTCTAAGAATATGAGTAACACACAATAGTTAAAAGGAAGAAGGTGGTTATAAAAGGAAAACAATGAAATGTTCAATTAAAATTAATTTAATGATTTTTTCAATAGATGGTGTTGCCACCTCTACTCCTAATTGCCCTTTCCAAACGATTACGCATAGATCGGATGACTTTTCCTATGCTGTCTTGAGGGATTGCTTCCCACTCTTCAATAAACACCGCTCTCAGTTCTATCACGCTCGTTGGTGCAAGATTTATGGCCCGGACCCTTCGCTTAAGCTCATCTCAAACATGCTCAATTGAATTCAAGTCTGGACTACATGGAACCCAGTCCATTTTCGGTATACTAGGATTAACCAGGTTGGCAGTGCTCACTCGCACGGTGTGGCATCGCGCATCGTGTGCATTAACATGTTTTCACCAACAAATCTCGCTAAAAATCTTTAACTAGACACAAAAAACAACTCGATTTTTTCGTATATAAAAATGCCCGCTCAGAACATGCAAGAGCCATATGCGACAGTTTCTTGAATACAGCAATGAGCAAATTGCTACCCTGGCCTTCTATAGACCCGATGTTTCCTAATGTTGCCATGTACATACATCTTGGACTCGGCAGTGAAGAATATCTCACTCTAATGGTCGAGGTTCTAATCGAGATGTTCGCGAGCAAATTCCAGTCGCCTTTGCTTTTGAATTGCAGTCAAATTGAGACCCATAGCTGCCTTTTTTGAATCAGGTTAGCTTCCGCCAGTCTTATTCTTACTACCCAAACGCTATCGACCACACTTTTGACTGAGGCCCTCTCTCAATAATGCAACTGCCTGGGTATCCAGTCTCTTGCGAATCACTCGAGCACTTACGTCACTTATTTACTTACGTCAACTTTGGATAAGTGAGTGAGATGAATTACCGGATTGAAAGCGTACTCTAGATCAATCACAGTCGTTGCGCACGTGCGTTTCTATTAGCAAGATTCGTAAAACCCTGTTCGTGATGCATATTTCTTTGAATGCATCATACGAATGCAATAGTAACAGTTTTTTAAAATTCAATGATATACTCCTTGCACGTTAATGTTTTTATTTTCATTTTCGTTAGACTGGAACAGAAGACAAAAATGCGCGTGCAGCTAGTGAATCGATTGTTTTGCTCTCAAGTGTACTCGAGTAATGGTACCTAAGGATACAAAACGATAAGGTTGTGACTTCTTGGATAGTACGTCCTCGTACTTATACAATTATACGAAGTGTTCTCTCTACAGAAAGATATTAAATGCTACAAGTATCGTAACCTTGTCAAACTAATTATAGCTACCGTACATCTAGCGTTAGTAAGAATAAAGTCATAACTTGTTGGAATAGTGCGAATTCGAATCTGTACAACAGCACAAAAATCGACCAAAAAAAGATATGTAACATCTATAAACCATTGATAGTTACCGTAACAAATAATACAATTATTTAAGCAATACCATTCCCAAGAGATCAGTTTTCTATCTGTTCGGATGGATTAAAACTATATTAGCTAGTTCGGTAAGCAATGATACCCATTGACATATTTAAGTTATATCGTAAGCTTCGTGAGCTTAGATACAAATCAATTTTCAGAGTTTTCGCAACTGACTTAATCATTTTGTAATAAAGTGGTATTATATTACTATTATATTATACTACGAGCATAATGACATATATGTTTTAACAGTTTGTAAAAAAGATCTATCAGCTATGACTGGAATTACAATAAAGAGACCACTGTGTCTAAAGGTTGAAATGAAGTAAGAGGTTAGTAACTATATATGAAATGCATGCTGTGCTGTCAGTTGATCTAGTAAGAAATTTAACTAATTGCTTATTAAAATAGTGTTGTCGATACAGAAATAAAATACGCACGTCAAAGCTGCGTTCAGAGTTTCTTGAAGACTAAGTCTATTTGGTCTTCTAGCCAGCGAGAAAGGTTATATATATATATATATATATATATATATATATCCAACAATATAGAACAAGTATAGTAAGCTATTTGTTAATATAATACTAATAAAAATAGAGCACTTTATAATAAAAAGTTCTTGTACAACATCGTTAAAATATTGTTGTTTGAATTAAAAGAAAACATAGGTTTGTAATTAGTGTACACAAATTTTTTGCGATAAATAAGCATATCAGGTCACTTATTTTAGAGTTATTTGAAAACTATGTAGAATCTATTATATAAGCAAAAATAAAGTAAGGGTCAGTTAATAAAGGATAAAAAACCTACAAAATTAATACATTTAGTGAATATTTTATCAATATAACGAGGAATACAACGGGAACTTTTAGTGCAAAGAATTAATTTACATGTAGGTATTAGTGTAAACCATCAAATTACTCAAACTATCAAAAGTTTAAAAAATAGCAATGCCCTTCATTATTATGGTTTGAAGTTACAAATTGCAAAGTACATATCTAACATCGCTAATTACTTGTAAATTATTAAAGTTATGTATAAAGATGTTCCCTTAAATGTTTAAAAATGACAACAGTGGTACTTCACAAAAAATGAGGGATAGATGAAATAAGACTAGAAACCGATATTCTCATTGCCCATAATAAAAAAAATTGAAAAATTTACCATATAGGTTTAAGTGTAATAGAAATACAGAAAAAACAATTATAAATTTTGTAGATTTTTACTACGCGAAAAAAGGCACTTCAAAATACCTAAACTCCCAAATTAAAACACAAGAAAAAACTGGGGATAATCAAAGCATCTAACTAACTAACAGCAGCAAATACTGTAAATAACTGAACTCTTTAAAAAATAGTAACTAAGTTAACAAAGAAATAAAGTACATGCTAAGTATTACCACTGTTTTTTATCTAAACTAAATAATAGCTAACTCACTGAAAATTAAAATGTGGAACACTACGCCTTGGCATATATTTTTAATTAGTCATAACATAGATATAATACTTATTTCAGAGACGCTCTACAATAAAAAGAGTTTTCTCAACTTCCTCAAATATACCAGCTTATGGAAGTACCAAAATATTTATTAAAACTATAATAAAACATCAGGCAAACAAAAATTATAAGCAAAACTACCCAACGAGCAATTAACTGTTTATAATTATTCCGGGGGATTTATAATAGTAGCCATTTACTGCCTACCAAAGCATACATTAGAAGAACAGCAATATACTTTTAGAGGTAGGTTTGCGGCTAAGCATTGCTGTAGGGATTTTAAATATTATGCTCTTTATTAAAAAGGTCTCCAACTGTAGTTATCAATGTAAGAAAATATTTTCTTACCGCCATCAACGTATTGACCTACAGAACGAGGAAAGAAACCAGGCTTTTGTGTGATAAAGAGCAGCCACCACAGTTTATTTTACCAATTAGATTACCAGATGGCAGTTGGGCTAAAACCTACAAAAAAATGGAGAAACTTCTGTAAATAATTTAGTAGTATTTAACCTTTCCCTAGAGAAATATTCTTAGAAAAATAGAAAATACACCAATATTTGGAAAAACCTGAACAAATAGAATTTCCGATTAAAAGTTTAAGATAAAAAAAGTTTAAAGTGTAGTTAATAAACAAATGTTTAAATAGTAAAGAAGTTTCAGGATGAGACTTACTAATAGGTAGAATACTAAAGTAATAGTTATAATATGTAACACTATACTAATATTAAAATACTGTTTTTCCAAATTATTGCGACATTAAAATCTAAAAAATGTTATGAAGAAGTTAATGGTTAAATGGGGTAAAAATTATTTTCAAAGAAGGGCAATTAATGGTTCAGCAGATACACAAAGGCTCACGTAAAATTAAGGCCGATATTGACAATCAAAATTACTTTACAACGGTTTTTCTAGGTTTAACAAAGATCTTTAATAAGAGGTAGCACCCGGGATTCTTCACAAAATTAAACAAAATCCCTCTCATAATATATTCTTTCTAGTTGAAAACCAAGATGAATTTGCGAGCATTTATATATTATTAACACTGGAGATGCAGAGGAAAGCATACGGGGGTCATTATTGTGCCTATTATTTACTACAAATTTTTCAGTAGAAATATTGCCATAAATTCAGATATCACAAGACTAGTGGCGTCTTACAGAGACCCGATGATGGCTTTCATAATTATCCGAAAGCACCTCAACAAAATCTAGATCTGCCTTGAGCGACGAAGGATGAAAGAAAATGAGGTAAAATCTGTGCAGGCTACATTTACAATTAAAAATAAAACACGTCTGCCGGTCATGCTTAACGCAAAACATATTCCACAAAAATTCAATTAAAGTGTGTCCAAAAAGAAACGCGGAATCCAATTATAGAAAAAAAATGTGTTTGTTACGGCATTACTTTAAAGGGCATTGCCGTTAAATATAAAATAGGATATTTAACAAATGTCTGCTCCAAGAAATTTCACGCGTCGTATAACAAGCCTGTTAGAAGCACAGATATTCCAAATCCATGTCGTCCAAATGAAGCCACATTGCGTTTCCGGTCTTATTTTCGAAAGGCCAAGTCTCTCCATTAGCATAAAATCCACACCAAACTGTGACTCTTTGGATATGCATAGGCCGTTCTTAAGTGAAGGATTTTTTATACTTCAAATGCGACAATTTTGCCTATTGACATGTCCACTAAAATTGAAATGTGTCTCGTCGTTAGAAACAATTTTGTAGCAAAAAAAACTTTTTGATTTTTTAGCACCTATAAATATCATAAACATTGTACTAGTTGTAGCAATAACATTTATGTACACAGTATTAGTTTAAATACGCGATAAAATAATCTGTTCAATAATTAAATTTTACAGTTTATTACTCGACTGATATAAAGTTATGACAACAATGTCTCCAAAATTAAAATTTGTTAATTTATTAACTAAATTTTTATAGCTGTGATAAATTTGTGAACAATTTTAAGTAACATTAAGATATACTCTATACGAGAGCATGTATGTTTTTAAAATTAAGACGACAAGATAATATTTTGGCGACGAAAATAAAGTACCCTGCAATCTTCAAAAACGTCTCTTTTTTTATAAAACGTCATCAAATACCTGTATTTTTTAGTTGAATATTTTTTCATGGTATTATGTTAAAGCGTACATTGAAAATGGAATAAGAGTGGTGCCAAATAGTGTAGGCCCTTAAAATCTGAGTAAATTTGTAAAAGATTGGGTAATCTGTTCCAATAGGAAACAAGAGCTAAAAACGAAATAAAGAAAGAAACCTGAAAAGACCGATCATCTACTAAGAAGAAAACTGAATCACTTTACTACTACCACCATCACCAGACAACAATATTTTGATATGGATAAACGAAAAAACTCCCATTGCCGCAGACATACAAATTATATATTTTGAATAATTAATACATGGATACAATTGGCAACAACCGGAAACAAAGAAAGAGCAAGAATTGTAAGAAAACCTAACGCAATATCTAGAAAAATACACTTTAATTCCTAGTAGTGTAGGACAAGACATTAGAACTGCCGCTGGTATCGCAATACTTGTGAATAAGAATAAACAAAAAAAAATAAAAACGTGAGTGAATTGATGGAAGAATAACAAATCCATTTGTCCTAACGATAATATGTATATATGCCCCAAAAACACAAGAAAGTGGAAGTTTTTCCTCTAAACTACAAAACGCATAACAGAAAGTTAATAAACATGGTCATAAAATAATTGGTAGGGATTTCAAAGTCAGAACAGTCCGAAACTTTGCATGCTTCAATAATATAAGAACAATTAATAACAATTAATAAACATAAAATATCGCACAATATTACATGGAAACCAATAGTCCAAATAAAAAAAAGTAACTGACTATTTCGTAGTAAACGAAAAAACAGCAAAAATATTTTAATGATGTGAGAGTGTGCAATATTAGAAGCAAATAAAAGGTATATGAAAAATAGATTAAAATAATCAAATATATTAGGAAATTACATCAGATAACTACGAACAAGTTAATATGGTAGACAATATTAATGATAAATAGAAAAATATAAAACGTAGTAGAAAATAAAACCGAAGATAATAAAGAAGATTATAATAGACTACTAAGAACGGCAAGGTTTAAATAAACAGACACAGCAGAATAGCTGGAGTACTGTCATCTTTAGAATAGAAAACGATATACATGAAAGATAATATACGGCGTATGAGATTATGAAACCTCTAAACAAAGGCAAAAAAGATACCGTCCCCATAAATATGGTATCATCTGAAGCAAGGCTAAAATAGTACAAAAATATTTGTCACACAACAAATGGTGGAAGATCATAAAAAAATTGAAAACTTATATAGATCTCATCGAAATGAAAGTACGAATTTTTGCTCTAAAACACATTAAAAATCGTAAAGCAGCTCGAATGGATAATATTAATCTCAAATTAATAAAGTTTTCTAATAAAAAAATTCTGGAAAACTTGAACCAAACCGACCAATGGAAGACTGAAGTGATAAATCCAATTTTTAAAAAAGGTGGCAGACAGATCTCAACATGAGGACTATAGCGGAATAACTTGACTAAACGCTGTTTACAAATAGATTGCAAAACATAATAGTGTAATATTGCAGAACAACCACGGAAGAGGTAGTTAATCCATTCATTGTAAAACAAATAATAGAAACGCGCCCGTAACATAACAAAGCAGCACACATTTGTAGATTGTAAAAGCTTTGGATAAAATATATAGGAAGAAGCTGTGAGAAATAATGCACAAAAGAAGAACACCAATCAATGCAACTTATACATGCAATCTAGATATGAATAAAAATAAATATCTTACAATATAATTGTCTTATCTCCCTAACTTTCTTTCTTTCTAAACTTATAATTCTATCTCTTCCTAGACGCTTCAACCGATTTCCTTGAAACTTGCACACCACATTCACAACTATATTTGCTAATTCGGCGCAAAAAATCAAAATTCTAACTTTAATCGTTTTTGAATTATTTAAATATTTTGATTATTGTATTGTACAGATGTCACACCTCTGACAGATAAAAACATTTTTTTTGAAAAACAGCGCCATCTGTTGGCCGTAAAAGCAAAGTTACAACAACGCGTGGCCGGGTACAGCTATTTTAGAATAAAAACATGGGGCCGGCGAAGAGATTGCTCTGTAAACAATCCCAGAACGAACTTAAAAAAACCTTTCGATTTCGATTTTGAATTTCGGGAAAATTCGAAATTGAATATCTCGAAAACTATTCGCCATAGAATTTTTTCGATTTCATTATTGAAATCAGTAAAATTTTCTTTAAGAATTACTCATAAAATCGCAATGTCGAATTTTCCCGAAATTCGAAGTCGAATATCTCGAAAACTATTCGAGATAGAAACTTTTTGATTTCGATTTTGAAATCAGCGTAAAATTCCCTATAAGAATCCATTTTAAAATTTTAAAAAATCCAGAACAGACCGACAGACATATAGAATTCAGTAACGAACTTTTTAAGTTCGTTGAAAAACAAACATTCTGTTACTGTTGCCAACATTAATCTAGAGAAAAATTAAAAATTACTGCAAATAAAACGTAAAAATTACGGGAGTGCATTATGAACGAGCGCATAAGCTTTGCATTAATTCAACTTTACGTATTACGTATTTCCTATGGACGGCTTATGCTTACGTCCACCATGAATGGGCGTTAAGTTGTTCTATGTTTCTGATCCAGAGAAAAAGCCGGTCTAATTAAAAATTTATACGTTTGCACCTTGCAAAAATTTGAGGGAAGGCGGGTGAAAAATTGTCAGTCTAGGACGCCAAAAATATCTTTTGGCGGGCAACTCCTAGTCTAACTATATTTCTCTTTGCAGACAATTAGATTATTATAATCAGTTTAGAAACATACAAATTTAAATATTATAGTCTATTAGATCCTAAAATCGCATTGATTATACGATAAACAACTTTTAATTCCTAGAATGTACAATATCTTATAGTATATAGAAGAAAGAGATAAGATTACAGAAATTGAATTACTACAACAGGGCAATTCTTTGAACCATTATATAAATTAACAATTTTCATGCCAAATTTTAGTTACACTAGCGAACGGTAGATAATTTATCAGGAAGATGAAGGTCATATAACCACCATCGAAATGTAGCTGGATACACTTTACAAGACAAGCAACGTAATACCGACTTATGAAACAATTTAAATATATTGGACAGGAATGAAAAAGAATACAAACAGAAATGACACAATCATCTGCAAAGAACTGAGAAAATATACTATCGATATAAAGCGTGAGGAAGAAGAAAAAGAAAAGCAGCAACGCAACTAATAAAATCCAAAGCATTCAAGAAAAGAAAAAGAAGAAAAATGCAAATCCATTAAATTGTCTAAAATTAAAAACTCATTAACAGAGGATCAAAGAAAATTGAAATAAATCGAATTTCAGCAACAAATTTCATCAAACAACCTGTAGAAAACTTGACCCCCGAATTAACAGAAACATGAGCAAATTACTATTTTGATAACAATGGTTAATGTAATCCAAAAAATTAAAGATAACATTTTAAGAAATTAACGGAACATCATAAAATTTGAAAAATTCATATTTTTGTTAAACTAAGCTTTTTCTCTGGCGCATTTCTATCACCTACAATCTTTATGGAGAGGAATATTGTGGGTTAGGGTTTTTAATGTAAATGCAATATACTGCATCCATAGATTCAAATTATTAAAAACTTCCTTTACATGTATAATTGTTATTACAGTAAGAAAAAATCAAATTTTTTGAACAATTTGCAGCAAAATTAAAGAACGAAGAATCTGACCACTTCAGAAAACAAAATTGAAAGGAGAAAAGTAAAATTATATGCAGGTGTAAACATAAAAGAATAAGTATCTACATCTACAATACATTTTTTGGAAATTCAGACAAAATTCTCAATTCTTTATTAGAATGTATAAAAGGCTGAGCAACTCCTTTAATGTTATTCGATATCACAAAAATAAGGTGAATAATAAAAAAAAATAAAATATGCATTATACAACTCATACATCATTTATAATTGTAAAATAAAGCAAAATAGAAGACAAAACATATTTGCACCATGTTGCGGTGAATTTTGTATGTTCAAGATTTAGGATCAAAACGACAATATTGAAATTCATAAGGAGAATTTAAAATTTGGTCCCCCTGAAAAGCCTTTTCGGCCCTTAGAGGCTACGTTGATCGTTTGTAGTTAGTAAAAATTTAATTTGTAAAATAACAATTTATAAATAAACAGAAAATATAAACATTTTTTAGAAATTGAACTTTTCCAGGTATTAATAAAATAAAATTTTTGTTCCTGTGGTGACAACAAGGACAGTTAAAATTTAAAGTAAGAAATCGAAGCTTAATTCGAAAATACACAGCAAATTTGCGCCACGGAAAAGCTCCACGATATTCCAAGTAAAATGGCTTTTTATCAATAATAAACCATTATGTTACTCCCATCCCTCCTCCAACAGTCTCTTGAACAAAATATATTATGTAGCCCCGCTATAATTCAAAGCTTTCTAAAAACGCTATATTACATTTCCGTTAATTTCGGGGGATGAGTAATTTCGCAGTCTTTAATTGAACGATCGCACATTTTTCCCACGTAGCGGCGCATATCCGTCATCCCTTATCTGCGGGGCCAGCCGCCGCCCCCAGCGGCGCGGCCGCCGAGGCGCGCCGGCCTCGCCGCCGCCGACGCGCTCACCTCCGGCGCCCCGGCCCCAGGTAAAGTGGGCCTTATCGCGCGCCCTTCTAAGATGCGTCCGCCGGGTCGTCCGCCTCCTGGAGGCGAGGGCGGCTCCGCCTCGGGCCCGCCCTGCCAATCGCGCCCGCTCGCGCCCGGCCGCCGCCCGGGCGCCGCGGCGCCACCAGGACACGTGATGCGGTCCACATGCTGGGGCCGAGCGACACGACCTCCTGGGGCAGGACCTCGCCTTTTTCGTTCCTTTGCGCTCAGAGCGCCGCGGAAGCTGGAAGGAGCCGCGCGCCCGCTGCCCGCTAGCCGGACGCGCTCCGCACCGGAGACGCCGGTCGGGGCGTCTTCGCAGCGGCACCTATTTATCTGGCGGAGATAGCGGGCCGCCCGAACGTTTTGCAGAATAAAACGCGCGATTGCGTCTGAGCTATTGCGAAGTGTAATATCCATAGTTCGTAGCGTTTGAGATTTACAATGGAGTTTTCTTCTATTGCGGCATCAAAGGTCAATTTGTTCATATCAAATTATGAATATTAAAATTGATACATTTATTTTAGCAAATAAATAATTTAGATACTTTACTAGAGTTTTAGAAATTTCTGGTTCATCTATCTTATTTTGTATTTTTGCTATTTGTTGATTAGATTGAAAGACAATTTTAGTTAATTTTTAATAATCAACACAAGTAGCATAATTCTAGAAAGAGTTTAATTAATGTATATTTTTTTGTTTTACAAAAAGAAGTGATGATATTATTTAATAGAGTGTTAGAAACAACAATAAAAATCTAAAAGGTTTATATCAAACCTTGTGACTCATATGTTAAGATGAAAATTTGAAGAACAAAACGCTTTAAAATAAAAAATCTAACCATAGCTAAGACATTTCTTAAAAACTTGAATGTACATTCTTTAAATCTAAATCTAAATTTATTTTTATCTATGCAAGTGCACCTGTCCATCTAATTAAAAATAAAATCATTAAGTTTAAAGGGTTGCTTCGAATAACCGTCGGGTCACTCAGCCTCGAAAGCCACCCCTATAAAGTCTTATATAAAATATGTAGCGTTTTTGTTTTCTTTTATCATTAATTTTGTTAATTGTTCTGTTTACAATGGAAGTTTTTTATTTTAATTTGACATTATTCTATACGTGGGTTAGTTATTGAGTCATCTTGCTATTAACAAGACCCTCGTTAGTTGCTATGTAAAAATTGCTTTTTATTTTATACATTCTTTTACATAAACCCCTCATTTGGAAAAATATCGCACACTTTCAAAAATCTTTTAGTATTACTTTATTATGATAAAATCCGTCTTATATGGTATTATATTAATTACCAATACATTTGCTGTTAAAATTTTTTTATGATTTACAAGGGATTGCACGCCAAAAGGTATTTTTGGTGTCCTAGTCTGACAATTTTTCATCCGCCTTCCCTCAAATTTTTGCAAGGTGGGAACGTATGAATTTTTAATTGGATCGGCTTTTTCCCTAAATTGGAAATGTGGAGCAATTTAACTTGACGCTCATTTATAATGGACTCAATCATGAGTCACCAATAAAAAATACGTGATACGTAAAGTTGAATTAATGCAAAGTTTATGCGCTTGTTCATAATCATTTCATCACATCATCACACAGCTATTGGAGTCCACTGTAGGACATAGACCTCCCTTAAATTCAGGGGGGATTTGGCAATTAATCGCCACTCTTGCCGGGCGAGTGGGTAGGGTGTATGGATGATAAGAGTGTGTAGATTGTAGGTAGGATTAAGGTTAGGACATGACTTTTCCCCATTGTTAGGAGACGGAGAAAAGTCGAGGCTTGCGTGGGCAGGGTTGCTTTCTTGAAGTAGATCTACCTTCTATTAGGATCACAGAGGAGTATCGCTACTCATAATGCACTCTCGTAATGTTTACGTTTTATGTTCAAATGTAAGAAATCGGTTCAACTTTACATATATCTTACGTTCATCCTACATTTTGGCTTCGTTTTTACAACGGATAGGAAACTATTAATTGATATAATAAAAGGGACAACAAGTTCAAAGGCAACATAATTATGGAAAATACCAGGAAGGACGTTGCTGCCGCTACTGTGTTTGGCATGCGCAACTTTCAAATGTTTACATAAGGTTTGATTGCATTATACGCATTTCTTATTGGTGGCTTATGCTTACGTCCATTATGAATGGGCGCTTACAATCAAACCTCCGCTCGACGAAAGTAAATCAAATGGCCGTCGCAGACGTGCTTTTTGCGTACGACAATGCAGCTGCCCGATGACAGCCGCAATCGCCAGGCCATTCAGCAAAGAGCTAGAACGGCCCCGACGGGCGTGCATGAACGCATGGATCTCCTCGTGTGCATCAAAATCTCAGAGCACCGCCACGCCAAATTTAATGTCGGCCGTCTTTGTTTACTTTTCGTTCAAATAAATAGGCTGTCTTTGTTTACTACGCACGGTCCTCCTCGTTTAAATCAAAGTTTTCACGCCACATTTCTTAGTTTACTTTCTGTTCAAATGTATAGATAAAAGATATATAGATAGAAGATATAATTATTACTAGTCTTTAGGCCTATCTATCGATGAGATTGAGGAAATTCAGTAAGTAGAAACATTAACAGTAGATAGACCAATGTAAACGTTTATTGTGAGAGCTTTTGAATCTTTTAATATTATAAACTTGACTATCGGATTTGCCAAATTTCGTTAAAGACATAAGTAAATGTATATCTTTGGTTGTCGCTTTTGTTTTGGTTTAGTTTTGCCAAATTATTTGGCAAAGTTTCCCTAAGGTATGCTCACTTTTTGTTGTTTTTTTATTTTTAAGATTCAGAGCAATTTAATTTTTTTAAGTTAAAAGCGGACATCTTGGTGTTGTGCTGCTCATTTTGATACTTAATGTTTCCCCTTAGACTTTGCAGTTTCAGCCTACAATTAATCACCCCAGTACTTTTGCCGTTCCGGAATAGTTGTAACACAAAAAATATAAATAAAATTTGGTAAATTTTCGCATGCAAGCAGGGTTAAACAACATTTCTGTTACCTTCAAACCAATTTGCAGCATTTTCTTTTGCTTTTTTAAGATAACGTAAAAAAGTATGACACAGGTTATTTAAGTTGAACCAAAATTTATTGCAACTCATCCCGGCCCCCCACGTAAAATTAATAATGAATTGTAGCTTCTACTATTTGTGTTTAAAATTTAATAAATTACTGCAACAAACATTTCACGATTTTATCTTGTTTTCATAAGAAAACTCATATGTTGCTTAACATACATAGATTAATTATACGTACTAAATAGTTATTGCACATGTTCTTTAAAGAACAATATTTACAATTTAAGTTATCAAAAATTAGAATAACCAAAAATAGCTAAAATATTGTCTAACTTGTAAATAACGTATATATTACTTTGCACGCTTATACTTTTTAAGTAGAAAATCTGAATGCATGACTCTTTCAGTTCTGTAACTGATGAGTATATTTTACTTTTAATTCATTTAAGTTTGGATTATAAAATAGAAATACACGTTGTTCCAACAAAATTGATAAATAATAACAAAACTTTTGTTATTTAAATAAAAGAATGTTCACTATAATTTAATCATAAATAACATTTTTAAAGTTTTTGGCATTTACTGCAGCTTGAAGTTTACATCAAATACTATGGAGTAGGCAAATATATTATCTTGTAAGATGAGATCGTCATGTTGTCAATAGAAATTTTTGGTATAAGAAAAATATCTTCCAATGTATCTCCTCGCGTTTTTTAAAAAGCCATTTTCACTACATCAATCATTCATCAGTGTTTGTTATCGATATCCGATATAATTACAGAGTATTAAAAAATCGAAGACCCAGTACATTTAAGTGTGGGTGATTTGGGGGATCTATATTTTAGCTGCAATTCCATCCGTCTTTTTTAAATTCTCCTTTTATGTTTGAATCGTCAACTGGTAAATGATTTAGTCGATTTTTTATCGTTAG
Source organism: Sinelater perroti (assembly GCA_036346155.1). Lineage (NCBI taxonomy): Eukaryota > Metazoa > Arthropoda > Insecta > Coleoptera > Elateridae > Sinelater > Sinelater perroti. The sequence continues at coordinate 16,580,589 of JARFIY010000143.1, forward strand.
TGTTGCTTCAATCTTAATTAAGGAATTTGGAGACACTAAAGCCAAACACTATCTATCACAAATAATCTCCCTTGCAATCAAGCAGAGAGTATCACTCTGTCTATTTTGATTACTATGTACGAAATTTATAATCTATAATTCTAGTTTAATAGTCAAACTGACGTTAATTTCTGTCTAAAGTTGTTACATTTATAAAATACTAACAAAGTCTACAACGACAAAAAAATTTAAAAAACCAGATAAATTTGAAGCTTCATAATCTGTTCGATAAAAAGCTTCCTAAACTTCCACCACTGCAATGACCTTTGTTATAAATCGCTTGCTAACAAGTTGAGTTTGGACTGGGGTTTGAGTTCATTCAGTCCAAATATAATATGACCTTGAAGTTTTTGTGGAATAAAACTTTTTCTCATTAACGTGAACAGCGTCCACTATGTTCGTGAAGATGTCATCAGGTCGAACTTGTTGAAAAACGCAATTCTCCAAGATTATTCTCTGCATTAAAAATTGGTTGCAGGAGAAGAAATACTTATCAACTTATCAACCCTTTTTCTCCAAGAAGATTCTACGTAAAATTAATTTTAGGCACATTTTTGGCCAATTTTTTGATAGTTAACGTCGAAAGTTAAACTGCCAGATGCCTTGGAACTCTTTGCTGATTTCTATAAACGAACAATAGTTTGATTACGCGTGTTAAATACTTCCGACGCAACGTGCTCTAGTTTATCACTTTTACACCGCTACAGCCAAAACTACAAAACGGTATTAAGCATAAAATTGTTCGTTTTATGCCTTTTGGCTCAGCTTTTAAATTTTCACACATCAATTCAACTCTATCAATACTTTTAAAATGACATATTGCGTATATTTGAATATTATGAAATTATTTCTAGTTTTTCTAACACTAGGCTCCTTCGAAAAATAAATGACCGAATAATTTTTTGGGTTGGTTAATACACATAGCAATTCACTATTTTTAGTCGTTATTTACAGATCAAATAAATAAACCATATCAATAATCCGACTAAAAATAATCAAACGTGAGAACTAATTTGGGAAGGATAGAGTGTTCAAATAAGTAAAGCCCTTTTGCTAATTTTTTAAATATTGGAAAATATAGCTATCTATTAATCTTACCTTCAGTAAAAATTACATATTTGGCGTTAAAGACATTTTGGTACATATAAAACAAAAAGATTAAAGATTTATTACTTTTTTAAATGTATTTCTATCAAATATATCTATCTGCAGAGTTTTTAAAATAAAATGCTTTTTCCATGAAATTATACACTAAAATTTTAACTATTAATTTAGTTTTTATTAATTTTACTATATATGTATTAATATATACTAAATGTAATTGTGATAATACTACTAAAAATATATTTATGTAGATAATTTAATATAAGTTTCTCTAGTTATAAAATTGTTATTTTTGTATCTACATATATTTTTGAACTCTCAGACTACCTGCTCTAAATTGATAAAAAATTAAACCTATATTTTATTATTTATGTTTATATATTTTCCTTCAGTAAGAGTAAATGTGAATAAGCATGCCCTACATGCTTTGTGTGTTTTTTATGTTAATCACTTTTGTTGACAGTTTGCTGTTTGTATATGTATATATATATAAATATGTATTTTATTGACTGAATTAAAGATTACTTAGCTAAAAAGGAGCCAAAACATTAGCTTCTTTGTTATTTTTTAAAAAAAAAAGCGATAATATATGATTTCTAAAACCATATCGATGCTCTGTAAATAAAAATTCAATAGTAGTTCAGATACATTTATTATTCTCTCTTTTTACCAGTTATTCGATGCTCAGCTAGGTGTTATGCGGTTTAATAGATGCAGTAGCAATTTTAGGCAGCCGAAATTATCAATAATTAAATTTTCTTTGACATCTTACATGTTAGGTACACTTGATAATAGATAAAGTTGAGTCTACAGTAGTCCCAGACATAACATCAATACACGAGAAACTTGAATCTACCGTCTCATGAACTCAAGCCCTACTTCTAACAGCTTTACCATTAACATCTTTACGTATTAACAACTAAATCGTAACTCCAATTTTGGCTTAGCATAAATCCTCCCTCCAATAAACCCTTCGCAGCGACTTCGCTAGCCGGTATTGAGATCTTGAGTCCATCCTGGATGCGGTATAACTTTGCTACAGGTCTCTGCAGCACTTCAGCAGTAGTATTCAGGTAGACAAATCGAACTCTCCCATATTTCTCATAATCTTTTCGCCTATGTTATGCTTAGCAGCCTTGTGTTCCGCCAAGTGGTTGGTGGGGCCAAATATTCTTTTGCGGATCTCACACTCGTAATCCTGCTCGAGCATATGCAGTTTATGTGTTGCATCGAGTGCAGAAGATGGGTTTAATGGAAGAATAAATTCTAACCACTTTGTCGCAGGTTGAACAAAAATTTGTCTTCAACTTCGGTGCTGTGCTCCTTAATTTTATGTAAAAGTGGCCGCCCACGCGGTTTGCAAGTTGTGTAAGAAATGCAAGAGCAATTGCATTTCGTTTGACTTTTATCACAGGTTTAGTCGGATTATAATTAGAGTCTTCATTGTTATCTTTCTCGTCCTTTACTTCGAATTGGCTATAATTGTCCTGTTCTGTCAGTTCTAGTCTATTTCTATTGTCCAACAGTTCATGTGTGTTATAAGTTTGTAGATGCTGCCGTATTAGAGCATTTGGACAAAAACCTCAGCGACAAGTGGTTTGACAAAAAAGATGTAAAAGTTTTGGATTGACCCTCTCGATGTTATCCAGAAATATATCAAAAAGCTGTATCGGTATGTAGCAACAATGATGTGTGTGGTATTGCGTGACAATCCTGTAAGTAGCGATATTCACAAGCCCTTTTTGGAAAAGACCTACGCGTAGGTCTGCAGAGCACATTCCTAAGATCTTGTGCAACCGCAGGAAGTTTATGGATACCAGTTGGAATATATTGGATCAAGGGCGCATATGGAGCATACAAAGAAAACACACTCAGCTAACTTAAACATACAAACTAATTGACATTAACTACAATTACAACTTTAAACAACACCGATACTTTGACAAGCGTCCGAAAGTACGTTCTTTTATAAACAAGTGATTTTTCTTAGTAACTAACCTTACATGCTAGGTACACCTAATATTATATAAAATTGAGCCTGAAGTAGTTCTGGACCCACCATCAGCACACAATAAACTTGTATCCACCGTTTCACAGATCCGAATCATACTTCTAGCAGACTTACAATTAATACTCTTATGTATTAACAACTAAATCTTAACTGCAATTTTGGTTTAACATAAATATTTTTCACAAAACCAGTGGATATATTAACATAAAATCTGTGGGCAGTCTAGGTGGCAACCAATAAAACTATAATTATTTTTACTGCTACCATTTTATTTTTAATTTTCCTTTGTTTTAAAATTATTGGAATATCTTACCATTTATTTCTAATAACCATTATTAAATTTTTTAAATTCTTATTTTTTTTGTTATTTGTTAAACTGTGCTTTAAATTTAGTAGTAGTTTTAATGCTATTCTTTTTATAATGTTATACGCTGAAATTGAATTTATTCAATGTGCAATGACAGTACGAACAGTAATTTTCAAGTTCTTTTTAAAGCTGTAGTAAACCACTCTTTGGTTAAAGCCAGGACACCAGTTGTGGGCAATAGGCTAAAGCTTATTGTTGGCGAACTACTTAGCACCCACTGCCTTTTCGATCGCGCCAAATAGACATCATTTGCACATATGGCGAATATAGGGCATGAGGCAGAACGATGTAACTGAGAGCCTGCAGGGTGACAATGAAAACAAAGGAGGTTGCGACGTCTTCCGTCGCCAGAACGGCGATCAAAAAGGCCATCGTCCCGGACGTCAAAAAACCGAGTAATCGATCCGAACATCTTGTTCACTTTACGTTTTAACTTGCCATGTTACGAATTTCATCTCTATTGTTTGCTGTGCTGTTGTAATTATCTTATCAGTGCGCATACTGCGCGGCAGTGAACGTCGCACCATCTCCATTTCACGTGACGCTAGAGTCGCTTCAGTGACCCACAGTTTGCTCACCGACAATACACAGCAAAATTTTCTCTTGATCCTAAAAGACAACAGCCATTTGTTGTAGAATAAATAGTACCAACCGTAGTTTCTTAGGACAAGAGCTTCCAATCTGCTGCCATTCTATAAACTGGAGTTTTTTCTCGTTTAAAGAACATCTTCAGATCCACGCCGTACAGCTGCAGCAGTTTTTGTGGGCGTACGGAGAACTTAACACAGACCTTCGCCATCTTTAAATCCTAATAGACCTGTTGCATTAAATATAATTGGCTTGTTTTCTATTAGAAATTTTGATATTGTACGGGTGGCATGCATACGCACCTTTAAACTCTGATATCCGGCAAAATACAGTTAGTTCTACGACCAAAGCAGTTAGTACCCCCTTACATAGAAGCAGCGCCGCCTATTTCTGATCGTGATTATTTGCTTTTATAGTTCCATAGTTTGCTACTTTGTCCACAGTTGCACCCGCAGCCATTCCATAAATAACAGGGTAACTTTGTTATGTGCGTTACACCATATAATAGCATTACATAGAATTATAGTTTTCACACACGTACTATACTCGTTTTAAATTTGTGACTCAACCAAAGTTTCGAGGAAGAGTGCCAATCGTTTTTAAACACCTTAACTACTTCTGCCAATTAATATTGTATAATTCAGATTTAGTTATCTATGAATTTGATCTTTTACGGTTGGCTTATTATTGTGAAAAATGCTTTGTTACAAAAAACTTGATATATGCTTAAAAACTAACATTTTAACTTATCATTAACCGCATTAGCATTTAAAATTAATTTAATATACTAAGGATAATTACGACAAACTCAATAGCTACGTATAAAAAATATACTTTTTTAAGAAATAGGTACAATGATTTGTAATAATAAATTCTGTTCTAATCTCCATAAATACATGTATAATTCGTTTTTGATGGTTCATTCTTTAGCTTATACACATAAAAGTAAATTAACTAAAGCAGTTACTACAATACCTTTGTAAATGTAAAGTAAATTTTCTTTATAAAAAGCACAACAAACATTAAATTATAACCATAATATTTACAATTTTTAAAACAAATTTATTCGTCTGTGTACACATATTGTTTGAATACAACTTTTAGTTAAAAAGAGCTATTATTTATTATGATATTTAACTTTTTATTGCCTGTTAAGTAGTTTGCATCTTAAAATTTAACACTTAAACGATTCGAATACTTTTTGTTATATTAATATTTACCATACATGTTCTCTTAGATCTTTATGTAATGAAGGTAGGTGTTAAAGAAAAAGCACAAGAACAAAATTACAAACTAATATAACACAGCTTTGAAATGTACAGAAGTAAATTTCGCGACAGACATTAAAAATTTTAAAACAAAGATTAAAAAAGTTAAACAAAAATACTTATAAATTGGCAATACAAACTATAAAATTAAAATAATTGTAAAATACAACAAGTAGTTCTCTGTAGTGCAAGAAATTTGAGGGATATGTAATTATTCCTCAGTTAAAACTAGAAATAAACGCTATACTAAATACTAAAGCAAAGCAAAAAAGAAATAAAAATATTATTAAGTTAATTTAAAACAAAATCAAAAGAATTGAAATCATCAAAATTAGTATATAAGATAAAAAATTTAATTGGTAAATAAGAGAAACAACCAAAGGTTTGGGATATGAGTATCGTTCGATGAGAGCGCACTTCATCTAGCACCTAACTGTTTTCGAGTTACAATAGTAGAATTATTTATAAGAAAAATCAGTTTGATAATTATAATATAAAACTTGCCAGAGCGACGTGCGAAAATAATTGCAAAATAACTTAACTATTGGTTAGATAGCAGAGTTGCTCAAACATTTTACCTTTGCAGATCTCTTAATTATTTATTTTGATATTTATTAGCGTTTTTCTTAAAACTCTAGTTTTAGTGAACCCCAGTTGAGAAGTTAATATGATAGAGATACAAGTTAGCTGACTCAGCGTTTTAAATTAAAACAGTTACCACATAATTAGAGATCAACTACACTAAGAAAGCTATCTACAATAAAAATGGAATTTTTACTACAAAAGCAACTAAAAGGAACACAAAAAGTTGCAAATCACAATTTTAAAAAAGGATCATTTTTGGTTCTGTAGTTTTCTTTGCAAGCTGTTCTGTATTATATTATCCTCTTGACAACTTGTTTTTTGCCTAATTTAAGCTAAACATATAACGTTGTAAAAACATCATTTAGGTTTAAGCATTTTTTTAAATCACAAAGTAATAGTCCCTACAAGGGTAGTACATCAGTCCTATTATCTGTCCATTATCAGTTATAAAGGCAGAATATTCTATGCTAATAAAAATAATCGATACAATTGACATAAAAATAAAATTAAATTAAGACTATAATTTTCGTACCTCAAATGTTTTTTAGGAGCAGAGTCATTATTTGCTTTAGTAATCAGCACTACGAAGCAAAATTAAAAGAATATTGCTAAAGACAAATAAAATGTAGCTAACAAATTATGGAAATAAATTAATACATGAATTATAATTATCTAAAGTTTTAAAAAAGCAAATAAATAAAAAATTACAGTAACACCAACTGCTATAAGAGAAATTAAAAAAAACAAAATATACATATGTCTACCTCAAGAAACATTTTAAATCTTTATATCACCATATTTTTTATTTTTACTAATGATACTATTTTAACCAGAACAATAATCAGTTTTTTGTCATTAATTATGTCATTGAAAGCATTTTTTATGGAGAGATCATTATATCAACTATTAAATTATCTGAAATGCAATTTATTTGGCTTTTAAACTATCAGTTCAACTAATAAGCGTATTTGTTTTTTAATTTCGGTGTACTTGTTCATCTAATGCTTAATATTAAAGTAAAACAGATGGATTAAGAATTTTTTTATAATTATTTACAAAATAAAATTATTTTAATATACCTCCCTCAGTGCTGTGACTACCAAATATCGAGAAAACTACTAAGAGTATATACGTATATTAGGAAGTGTAACTAACAAAATAAAACTTTTCAAATGTAGTTTTTAGCAATGTTGTTGTACAAAAAATGTTTTGATTACATCCTTATAATATAAATTACTCTACTGTGATTAAAAAATGGAGTACTTGTTGACTTTTACTATAAATTTGTAAAGTAACTCTTAGAATCTACTAAGTACTGTATTTTAAACTGAAAACGAACAAGTTTTGTATGTCCATATTAAATAATTTAGAAAAAAGTTACACTTTAAGCAAATTGGTGCGGCCGAAATAAGTGGACTGTATAGGTAAATTTGAGTTTTGAATAGAGAACTTGAAACGACCCTAAAATTAAAACACTAACCTGTGGAAACGGTGCGTCCCGCAGATATCGGTTCCCTGCTGTTGGTCCTGGGGCTTCCAGAAGAAAAGGAGAAGGATATGGATAAAAATTAGGACAAGTAACCCCAATCTTCACAGCAGACGAAACGGGGGCGTCTTCCTGGTGTAAAGGTTCCCTCGTCGAGCTGATAATTTATCGGCGAGAACACAGCCAAAAAAAATGCCAAATGCAAAAGGCGAACAAAGGCAAATGCTTAATGCCGCGAACAAAAATGCGAAATGTAGATTTTAATAAAGCAAACGTAATTGAAATGGCCAGTTTAAAATGAATAAAGCAAAGGCTTAATGTTGCGCGAACTAAACGAAACCAACGTGCCAAAGCAAGTGCTAAAAGTAAATTCTAAAAGGAAATTGCACGAGCGCGGCCCGCGGCCGAGACCGCCGGCCTTACTCGCAACGCGTGCTTGCAGTCAATTGGGCCGATAAAACAAATTTCACATATATATGAGAGGGAATCAAATTGTAGCCGACTAATTTAAAATTTCAAAAATAAATGTAATTTGGAGATTGGCGCGAACACAAATTAAAATATTTATTAAGGACTGATATACATGGAGACAAACAAACAATAACAAAAAGTAATACATTTGATATGTTTTAAATATTTGAGGATTTCAGTGCCCAAGTTGAAAGGTAATAATGAAAATTTTGCTGGAAAAAGGCTAAGTACTGCTTATAAAAGAAAACTGAAAAATAAAATTCAAATGAAAATATACAAACCATTCCTGCATGTTTTATAAAACACACGTATGCACATTAAAAAACAAAATTTGAACCTATAAAAATTCTAGTATGTTGTTAATTCATATGAATATGCACGTTTGACAATAAAATAAAATAGAAAAACTCTAAATTACGCAAATCATATGTGTTACCCTATGGAAGAAGATTAAAGTCCGTTCTTTTTGTTCTTTTTTTTAATTTGTAAACAAAGCACAACAATGCTGTTTACACATTTTAAAAACGAAATGTAAACATTGACAAATTTTACAAAATCTGATTTTGTATATAATGAAGCAGTATATTGAAGAGAAACTTAAATTAATATGTATAAGCAAGTACATTTTAATTACTTTTCAGTTTCCTACATACCTATATTTACGTAGGTAAGTACATTTCTCAATATTTTTATATTAACTTGCGACTTAAGGATTCCGCTTAGAAAGTATACTCATAACTAAACTACAATTTCGTATGAAAATGTGTGAAATGTTTGTCGGTTATCATAGTTCAGATGAAATTAAAATAAAGTATGAGAGAAGTTAGGTTTTAAATACAAAGATATATTGGTGATTAGCTGCAAATTCGTTCAAATTGAGAAAGTAGAGAAATTGTTTATTGCAATGAAAACTCTACGTAGCTCAGTTCACACACAAGCTAAACAATCATACATTTTCCGTTGCTGATTGTAACAAATTTTACCAAAAACTTGCGTCTGTTTTTATACAAAATGCAAGTAACATGAAAAATGCTGTCTACAGACTACGAAGAACTGTTACTTGGATTTTTAAAACCGACATTTTTTCAAATAAACTCGTAAAAGGGGCGAGGCCCAATTCTGATTAATAGAGTTTGTGTCAACATAAAAATGACAATACTGGAATAATAAAAACGCACAAATTATTCACAATCAAATATTTCTACAGGGTGAAGTATTGTTGCTATCGGCAATAATTTTTTTAAGAAAGGCAGGAGCAGAATTCCTAGTATAAATGGGGTCCATTTGCACCCCAGCCGAGCACTTCGATCACTTGGTCACACTAACACTACATTTAAAGCTTGAAGAGTAATAAAAAACCTATTATTATGTATGGTAGTATAACAATCGATGTGTTTAGAACTCATTGGTATATAATTTTAAAAATTGCGTAAAGACAATTATTAGGTGTTTATCAAAAACTTGAACAACAATACGACAGCATCTTTGCCAACAATCAAAATTAAGGTATTATTTATTTTATAAAAATTTTTTATGCCTACATATGTTTATTTATAACTCTAGCTGTATGACATTTATTTTATTGTAAACATTAACATTTATTTGATATTATTAAATTATCAACATTACCTTTTTTGCTTTTAAACATAAATTTAAAATATAATAAATAAATAAATAATAAATTAAATGTAAATCACGTTTCTTCGTGCATGAACTTCCTATTTTAATAGCAAAGAACAAAAGAAGTTTTTATTTAATATTAAATAAAGGTAAAAGGGATGTGCTAGGTTAGTAATGTTATTGTCGAGGTAATATACTCATTAAATACTCGTAAACAGTGGAAATAGCTTAAATCAGTCAATTACGCACAAGAAATGTATTGTAGGCATTTAGTAAAATTTTACAATTTCTAATCAGAAAATATCACATAATTTCCTATTTCTTTTTTTTTAACTTTTTTAAATCGATTGTTACTGATATAGTTATTTAATGACGACAGTTTTTAGTGCTCAAGTGACCTCTAGTGCTAATTTTAAATATTGAGTTATTTATTTAAAAAGTTTCTAGTTACTCTTCTTTATTAGTTTTTAATTTTAATATGTATTTGTACAAGATGTTTTGATGCAAAAACAATAAGTGCAATAGTCACATTGGCATTTTTGGTATAAATTTGAAAATAACTCATAATAATGTGGTTTGTTAAGATTTAGCACTTATGCAGATTAAAATATATGTGTTGTTTAAAATAGAAAGCTTATTATAAGAACTGCATGTGCCAACATTCTCAAATTTTGGCCAAAAAAAGTAATATCAAAATTGCACTAAATACCAAAAATCGACTATTTTAAGCATAATTATACGTGATTAAAGCTAGGAGAATCGATCAAACAAAAGCTGTCAAAGCCAGTTGAATGGTTACGGCAGATCATTAAAGTAAACTAGGCATTAAAGAAAATTTATTTAGTTGCAAAACCGTCTTATCGATACCTTTGACTAGCATATGCGTTTTGAAAACACTTGAGTTAATATTTATTACACATGGTTTATTCTGGATAATAACTCAGTTCAAAATATGCGACATCGCTTTGTTACAAATCCAAAAGATTGTTCAAAAAGCCTAAATGGCTCTGTCGCTAAGACTACTTTGGAAAATATTTCGATACTAATTTATTTTTAGTTTTTCTTTATAAACAAATGTTATTCGGTTAAATTACATGGTTATTTACAAGTCCTGGAAACGAAAAATTTGCAACAACTAAACTATAAAACTTGTTATTACAATTTGTGCACCAATAGAAAGAGAAAATCTTTGAACCTGCATGCAGGGCTGTCGTTGTTTGCCACTAGAAAGCAACAGTACCACACATGGCATTTAGTAGGTTTACCAGAATAAATGACATAATGTGCGTATTTGGAAAACCAAAAATCCTCGCATGCGCAAGGCTCACATAAGGCAAATGACTTTTGCACTATTTCGACATAAGAGATGTGTAGACCATTTTTTTGGGCAATTTACTTGGACATGTTGAAGGCCCGGCTGACGCCACAGTTGAATGAAGACAGAAGTAGCTACTCGGTTAGACAAGATAGCTATCTGTTACTCAATCGAAATTTACCACAACGATAGATAGGATGCAGAGAACCAAAAATCAAACTCGTTAATGCAGTGGGCACACTGGTTTTTTGATTTAGCACCCTGCAGATTTTTATTTAGGGATTTGGGAAGGATATCGCATTTGTGCCACTACCCTAGTCAATCTCCAGAGTCTTTGCAATCAGGTATGCTGACATGCATGTGGCATAAAGTGTTATCATATAGACGTATAATCGTATAATCAAAAATGAATTCATTAAGCATTTGTAAAATATGTAAAAAAGTTGTGAAGTTATCTCAATGTAATATAATTTGGCATCCTTTGCAAAAATTTTTAATTTTTTTACATATTCAAATATTTAATTTTTTTCCAAAAAAGATAATTGTATTAGGTATGTCTTTATATATAAAAAACAACAGATTAATGTTATAATACTAACAATTGATTAAGTTAAATTTTATTGCCTGGTCGATTTAGATAATACAACACTTTAGTATTAATAAGATTAACACCTTCAGACCAAAAAAATTTGAGACCCAAACGACCAAACTGATTAACGTCATTATAAAACTGTTTGAATTAAAGTAATTTTCTAATTATCTCTATCAACGTGTTCTTCGTGGTCAATATTCGCGCCGCATGTGTGCCCGCGCCTTCCCGAAATTCGGAGGGTGGCGCCGCGGCGGCAAATCTAATCGATAAATACAATAAACCTATCTATACATGAATATTCAGCAGCAATTAATGACGAATAGTTCCTCATCAACTTTGCGCTAAGCTAGGCTTAATTAGAATTTAAATTTGAGGGACATCGGCGAGGATCCCCGGCGAGCGGCTCGCGTGCCGTGATATACGACAGTCAATAAAAGGGTTAAACATGCAATGCTGATTCATAATTACCGGGCCCGCCGCGGGCAAAAATACAGCCCGCTAGGTTTATAGCACGTGCGTTGATAAAAATCAGTAATTAGCAACAGTAATTATGGCAACTAACGAGGTTTTTGGATGCGCGCCGTATATTCGGATTTAAACCCCGGGATCGGGGCGGCCGCCTCGGCGGTCATTTGTTTTATGGCATATCTGTGTGCATAACCTTTGCGCATAAATTCGGCGGCAGTAAAAATTCTATGGCGCGGGCACGTTGTCGCGCGGGTGGACGCGCGCGTAATCGGACCACTCAGCACTCATTATTCAGTGACACGAATAAAATAAATATTGTGGCAAATAAAGAATTTGGGAAACAAAACAGTGTTTTGCGCTGCTTTTTTAAAGGTAGAAGGTTATATGATGTTCGGCAAAAAGTTGTGGAATCTTTTAAAGTTATCATTGTTCCTACAATAGACTTTTTCCATAAATCTCTAAAATATACTCAATGTTTCTTTAAACATTTAACAAAAATATTCATAAATCCTTTCAGGCCAAAGACTATATATCCACAAAAAAGTTATCAACTTCCAAATACCTTTTTTTCTAGATTTTTGCATTAGAACGTTGTACGCTTCCGTTTCTTGCTTAAAATACATATATTAGGCTTAATAGACATGTTCAAACTCGTTTAAACGTGCGTGCATATCAGTGCAATAGTCAGTCTAGAGTTGTAAGGTCTTGCTGTGCATATAGCTGAATCTATTTTAAAATACAAAGGTAACCATTATATTTTATTTGACAGTTTAATTTATTAATGTTTTTGTAGAAAATGAATCTACAAAAATATCTAACTGAAGAAGAACTTGCCATAATAGCCGTCAAATTATGGATGACTCAGACATCAAAAGTGTACTAGCAGTGGTGAAAGTAATTTTCAGAAAATTGTGAAGAAGAAATTACCACTCATGATAAAGTAAAAAAAGCAGTAGCTACTAAAGTAGGTACTAAAAATGTCAATGAAGTACTCAAATGGAAGTTCGCGCCTTCCTGGTCTCCTCGAGTATACGATTTTGTTGAAGATAGTTATAGTAATATTCAGAAAAAAATTTTTTTCTATTACATTCACTGTGTATTTATAACTAGCCGTGAGGCTAACAAACAAATTTGTTCTATTACTATAATACTAAACTAAATAACTTTGTCATAAGGAGGGAGTGACACTCAATAGCGATTTCCTGTATATACTAATATAACAAGTACTAGTTAGTCAGGTCTAACGTTGTAAGTCTCTTTAATCTTCCAGTGATATCAGCACTGTTTAGTAAATTGAACACTAACATTTGGATGATTATGTATTCTGTTTATATAGGTGATTGTAGGTCTTTTAACTTCCTCTCTGACCCATGAGATTTTTAGGTCGTCATGAAAGGTTTTATTGCTAATGTACAGCATTGGCCGTGACACGAAGAGTTTTACTCTAAGATCTTTGCAGAACTTCAATTTTTGATGTTTTCGCAAAGCTCTATAGATAAATACCCATACGTCTACACTGGATCTTGTACACTAGCGCTTTATTTTGTAGCGATAACTTTGATTTTCTTCCTAGAAGTCAGTACGTCTTTTTCATCGTTGCGTCCAATAGCTTTCTCTTTTTTATGATGTGGATTCTCCATATTAAGCGCCTGTCGAAGTATATTCTAAAATATTTAGCTTCTTCTTTAACTTAAGTGGGATTTGTCTACCATTTGGTGTAATCGGATGAGCGGAGTTGTGTTTTGTCATAAACGTGATAGCTGTGGATTTATTTTCATTCATTTGTACGATACTCGCCACCTGTGCAAAAATGTTTTATTATGTCGAGACTACTTTGTAGGATAGCCGCTGCTTGTGTTAGATCTGAGTGAGAAGCTAATCTCGTAGTGTCGTCTGCGAAAGTGTCCGCCATTGCATTTTAATTGCATGGTAGGTCAGCAGTGAAGATCTGGTATAGAGATGATCCCAGAACGCTACCCTGAGGAACGCTTGCCTTTATTGGGTGTAGTCCAGACTGGCTTTCGCCGTCCTTGACCTGATAATACCTCTCATTTAGATATGAAACAGTGACCGTTTGACTTTATATAATAACCCGAGATGCCAGACTCGGCCGAACGCTGGCTGACATCAAGGAATACTGCAACACAATATTTATGTTCTTCAAGGACCGTTTCTACTACATCGACAACTCTATGTATCTGCTCTAATGTAGAGCATCTCTGACGAAATCCAAATTGATGCTGTGGAATTAGTGATTCTTGTTCAATTACGATTGCCAATCCCTTTAATATTAACTATTCTAGTACTTCCAACAGTAATGGCAGTAGCGTTGTCGGTCTATAAAAGGTAACTTCATGTGCGGGTTTGTGCGGTTTCAGTAATAGAATTATTTGGCCGAATTTCTACAAGATTGGAAAATACTGTAATCTTATGACTGCACTGAAGATTTGTCATGCACATTATTACTTTGTGGGGCAGTTTTTTCAGAAGCAAAGTATTGAATTGGTGGGTTTAGTTGTAAAGGAGCTTGGAGGTAATTTATAATCTCTTGTTCTCTTTAAATGGTAGTAACTGTGAGATGCGGTTTGAATATTGTTGATAGGTGTTTCACAAAAAGTTCAGTTTTCTCTATTTTGTTCTTGCCCAGGAGCTGCCGACCTTGCAAATTTGTGGAATAGAATTTCGAACATATTTTAGTTTCTTTACTGCCTTCCAAAGCGTATAATTTTTATTAGCGGAAAGGGATAATTGCTAACTTATTCTCTGAATGTTTTGTTTTTCTATTCCCTTAAAGCTACTTTTAACTCTCTTGTGTTAAAATATTTAGGTTATTTTTGTTTATGAGGGTTTTTATTTGCTACCAGTTTCGCCTGGCTCTTATTTTATCAGCAGTTTTGGTTTTATTGTATAATGGGTGATTTTCAATAACTGCGGCGCCGGCGTTGAGTACCGAGATACGTGTTGAACTGCATTTTCTGTTTACAACAAAACTTTAATTGTTGTAATGTCTGTTAAGTACTTCCCGAACAAGTCAATTTGTGTTATTGTTGTAGAGGGAAGAATTCTCTTGTTTTGTAATAATAGAAGTATTGATTGTGACTATTATAATTATGATCTGAGAGAAGACCAAAGCACGTTTCCACTTTACAGTATTTTGGAGATAAATCTTTGGTCACAAAGAAAACCAGTATGTGGGCTCCCCGGTGTAAATAGTTATAGTTGTTTGCCAGCGCAGCTTTTTGTAATTCTTGCCTTAATAGATCGGATTTTTAGCATTGTAGTCACCACGAGCTATGAACTTGTTGTCTAGTGCTTCGTACTGATTTTGTTTTACAGAGAGTTTTGGCGGACTGTATAACGATACTATTATTAGTGAACCATTTCGACTTTTGACGTTGATAGATAGTCCTGTAGATAGTCAGTTACAAACGCTTCCATGACATGGTGAGATATTTTGTTGTTTATAATAATTGCGGAGTCAGCGTAAACTGTTCCGGGATGGTTGGTGTAGTATAATTGTGGATATTGAAATAGCTCCTTTCCGTAAAATGAGTTACGAGGATCAATAAGATGTCAATTTTTTTTTTTTAGGAATAGTTCAACTAGTAGTCGATTACTATGCTAACCCATTTGCATTCCAGGAAGCTATTCGGAAGAAATTTATTATTCATTTTTGGTAACTAGGGTGGTAAGTAGATTTAACATCATGCCTTTTGGTTCATAAGTTGAATGAACATCATTTTAAACTTAGACAGTAATTCAGACAATGAGATATCGTTATTGTTACTATCTTGGGTTGGATTATTGTTATGATAGCTTGATGCGATTTGTGAGTAGCTTGGACCATTTGCATTTGCAGAATATATAAGGTTTACATTGGCCTTCTTTATACCTTGTGTTCCTAAGGGGCAGCTGATTTTTCTCTATTTAACTGCAGTTATTAATAATAATAACCTAACAACCTTTGTAGCTTTCCGGGTATGGTCCTTAGTACAACGCAAATTTGGCTAGAAAATCTCTTGTTTTTTGCAGGTCATAGTGCTGTGTTCCCCTCCACACTTGACGCATAAGTAAGCTTTTGTGCAGTAGCTTCTACCGTGCCCATAAGATTGGCTTCTAGTGCATTGAGTAATAGTATTTTCTTTGCGTGGCGGTTCCACTGATATCAGTTGGTGGTTAATGTGTTTTATTTCATTTATTTTTTATTGTTGTCTGCAGGTTAAAAGTTCACAAAGGACATAGGTAGCGGTAACTTTGTTACTCGATGTTGGGCATTTATGATGCTTCGTACCATATGACCTTGTTTTTTAATTCTCCTTTGATTTCTGGGCACTTACAAGAATGATGTATGTTTCTAAGTTACCACGCTGTAGACCTTTTACTTGGTAAGTCTAATATATAATTCTTTATCTATGAGATGTGTGATTAATTTTCTGTGTGATACGGAAGTGTTTGTATTGATTTTAACTGGAGCCTTTGTATTAAATTGTTCTCTTGCTAGTACTTTTTTTAGGTTTTCAAGTATTTTTGCGTAATTTGTAACACCCCATATATAAATATTGGATGGAGTTTAGATATTGTCTTCAGCTCGCTTACTTCTGATGCTTGCGGTTTGTTGTTGGTACTAATATTGGCTAACAGATTGTATCTGTTTTGATATGCAGTCGGGTTTCCAATTATTTGTTGCATTGCAGTTTTTTAACTTGTTGTCAGACGTGTTAGTCGTTTTTGTCCTCATCGGAATCATCAACAATTATTGACTGTGTGTTGTCGAATAATTGGTGTTAATGAAGGTTGGAGATGCTAATATGTAATTTGGATATTGAACTGGTGGTGTACAAGAATTGTTTTTTGTGCGAAGTGTGTGAGTTATTTGTTGATTTCCAAGCACTGGATGTTACAAGATGTAAGGAAGTTTTGTGAGTTGTGGTTGCGATAAATACATATTCGGATCGTTACTTAGCATATTCCACCAATGCATAACCGCTTAAAATTATTATGTGTATTTTTAACTTATACATTTAGTTTAAACTGTAGAGCTGCTATCTATTATGGGTCAAAGGTTCAGCGAGGCGATCACAACCACTTAATTTTGCAGTTTACACCGAACTAGAACAAAAATATGGAAAGGAAACCTATAGTTCCATTAAGTATTTAATACCTGTTGATCTAAAAATATTTTTTGTGGGGGTGTAAAAATGCATTTACGTACGTAAAGGATCGGTCGGCGATCTTTCAAGTGTGCGATTGTTCGCACGAAGTACCCGCTCTACGAAACCCGATATCGCGTTCCGCCGTTCTTTACTCCATACCATCTCGTCTACTATATTTTCGGGTGATCCTTTTTCCCGTTATTTTGTCCATTCGGCGCCGAGCTTCTGTCTGAGGACACACAAAGAACGTGTGCTCAGCGTCGTCTCTCTTGTCTCCTCAGTACACGTAAACCGATGTCCGAACCACTCGCGGAAAGGAGTTGCCTTAGATAAATATTAATCTCTCCAAAGCGCCTTTAAATCCACGGGACCAGTTTACCGACTAACCTGAACTTTTATCGTTCGTTCGTCTCGCCTCTCCATCGTTCTTACCTCTCAAGCATGGTCCTAGTACACTTTTCTTTAGCAGATTGTGTCCTGCCGGCCGCAAAGCTCCTTTCGTAAATCCACTTTCGCTATAGAGCAAGTAGATCCACGAGGATGACGCCAGAGATTACCAGAAGCGCTATCTCGGAAACCGTCCTGTAGGCACATGCCACTCTGAAGGCTCCCTTACGCTTGCATCATTTTGACGCACTTCTGATACTTGTTTTTTTGTAAAACCCCGCTGCCCCATGCCTCCGCTCCATGGAGAAGTATGGAGTGGATCGTCGTTATAAGCAGTTTCCTCACCATTTGCATCGGGCCTCCCATATTTGCCAAGATTTGGCTAACTAGTAAGTTCCGCGGCTTTAACTGTTACTTTATCCGATGCGATCTTTAGGTAAGATCAGTAGGTCAATTTTGTGTCTAAGGTCGCCCCCAGGTATTTATCCGTCAGTTTTGTTATCACCTCTTTCGCGCCAACATATCTTTTATCTAACATTACGATTTCCGTCTTTGCTAGCGCCAGTTGTAAGATGTGTTCCGTTATCTACAGATTCACGTTCTGTATGGCCTGATTTTCAGTTTCAGTTGGGCCGCCTCTATGTTACAAGCAGTGACGACAGCGACGAAGTCATCTGCGTAGCCCACCAAAAAAGCATTCTCTGGCATTTCTGAGTAAGCTGTCGTACAGCGTATTATAAAAATCTGGACCTAGGATGGACCCCCGTACCACCGCGGTTGTGATAGGTCTCGTCTTTCATATCTCGTACGTCTCATAGAGAAGCTGTTTGTCACTCAGATAGTCGTCAGCCACACTCAAGAGCTAGCCGGACCTTCCGTGGGTCTCTAGGGTTTCTAGAATGTCCATCCACCTCATCGAGTTGAAATCGTTTTTGACATCTAACCTAACCAACTCAGTCTTCTGGATCGCATTGTTTTGCGCCTATCGTTAATCGTCCCTTCATAAAGCTGTACTGCCTGTCTGAAACGTCACCGGAGTCTCTGATAACGTTTATTCGAGGCTTTAGTAGCATCTCTTTTGCTTTTTCTAAAGTGTCTAACAAGCTTAGAGGTCGATAGTAATCCGAAGTATTTGCATCTTCTTTGTTCTTCCTGTTGAGCACTCATTTTGACCTCTGCCATCGAGAGCTAAAATCCCTCCGCCAGGTACAGGTCACACATCTCCAACAGTAATTTCTTTCATCGCAAAGCGACTATTCTCATAATTTTCGCTGGGATGTCATCTGGTCCTGGTGCCTTGCCGTTTTTAAACGACGACACGGCCTTGATAAGCTTGTCTTCGTTAAAATTGGATAGCTTATCCAGTTGGCCTGTGTAACTTACTCTTGTCTTTGTGGGTGCAATTCAAAGAGATCATTGAGACCACGCGAAAGCTCATAAATTCTGTCAGTTATATTTTTCCTAGTTTGTGAGTCGCAATCTTGTAGCTTAGTCTCCAGCAATTTTTGCCAATCTTTGTGCACAACTCTATCTAGAGTTTTTGTATATAAAAATATTCTAAAATAATTACATTTTTACAGCAAGAAGATGAAAACTAATTATAGTGTAGAGTATTATCACATTTGATCGTAATTTCTATGATCATATTTGTACATAAATAAATATTATGATATATACTTAATAAATCTACAGTTGCACGTTTTATTAATACACCATAGTACTTGATCAACTCTTATACACCACTGCATTTATTTTTTGCGTCAACCCTGAGCATATTTCGAGAAACAAGTGGCATTCACAGCTTTAACATTCAAATCATGATAAAGTACGTTAGCAGCGCACTTGGCGTATTTACATTCATCTTTATGGCCCAGCATAATCCCATAACAAGGATTTCACGAGATGCTGCATAAATACGGTAGTTATCGTCTGACAGGTACTATAAGTTCATTAATTACGTCAATTTCGTTGGCTGGCTTGTCTAGGCGCATCAGAATGTAAGCTCCGGGGTATTTGAAACCAGTAACTTGGAATTAACTTGGTTAATTTTGGGCCGGCCGAGAGTTCGCTACGTTCGATCGGCGGCACAAGATCAGGTGTGAGCAATTATTAAAATCCTATGCATACCGGAATGAGCTGGTGAGCTCGGAGCATTTCTCTAATTCCAATACAAAATTGTTAAATCAAATGATTAGGTCGATATTAAAAATATGTTTAACTTTCTAGTTTTTTTTAAGTTGCAGGACTTTTATCTTTGGTAATCTACCAATAGTTAGACTACCAATAATAAGTTTCAAATATTTTAGTCATTAACACGTTACTATAAAAAGTAAATTTAAAAAGTTACTTTTGTAACGCCTGTAAACATGTAGTGGTTTTCAAAAGGGCTCAATCATTGTATTATGTGTACATCTTCAAAATTTGCAATTATACAATTTGTAAAATATCACTGAACAATTAAAGCTTTTAACAACAAAGTTCAAAATCAAATATTTGTAAAAGCAGAAGTGTGATATACCACAATATGTATCACAAATGTAGTGCATTGGGTAAATTACCATCACAAAACCTAATTAATTAGCTCAGAGATATTCCACTTTAACCAATTATTCTTGAACAGCATGTTTGCGTTACGGATTCGGAAAAAGCTTGATGGACATTGATCCGGGGCCGTTGTCCTTAACGAATTTAAGGCCGGCTGTATTTTTTATATGTTACTGACCTCGTCAATCACGCTTACCCTGTCGCTGCTGCTCTGATATTCCTAAATCAATTTTTAAGGCCAACTTCCCTCGTCATCGTCGCCGTTGCGAATTTATTTCCGAGCGGTAATGCTGGCTGCTAAGTTAAACGTTGGGGGTTGAGACGTTTTTTCAGGCGCCTGTTGATTAATGTATAAGTTTAGGCTGTTTGTATTGCACTTCCTAAGGCAATGGTTATTTAATATTTATTTTATGTACATGATACGTATCAGTTTAATATTTCAAACTTAAAAAGTAATTATAATAGAATAATAATATTAACTATCCATTAGTAACTACATATTAGTGAAGATTGCAAAACTGAAAAGAAATAACTATTATAAACATTGAAATAGTTTAATGAAAATGCAGGAAATAATTTTAATGTGTTAAAATTATTTTATATTTTAATGTACAAATTTAAATTACAGAACTTACCTAGTAAACAGAATATTTAATAGAAACATAAACATATTAGGAAGAGTTTAGGATACGCGTATTCAAAATTAAATAAAAAAGGTAACCACTGTCTTATTTTTTAAAGGTATGAGCAAAGATCCTTTAAAAAATTATTCTAGGAAATTATACAAAGAAGCAATTTATTTTTTGAAATAACTATTGTTTTAAATAAATTTGATACAATTAATGGTTAAAACAATTTATTTAAAAATATACTCTTTGCGAAAATTACATAAAAGTTTGGTAAGACCACTAATACTTTGCGATAAAGTGAGTACAAGTAATAAATATTGCATCTTAACAACCAAAATCCAACAAAATTTAAAACACAAGAACAAAAAATTTTTAATTATAGTACATAAAAAATTAATGAAGAAAATGTAATTATTTTGAAAACACCAAACTTTTGGAGGAATGAAATAAATGTGTGAGAATTAGATAAACATAAATGCATATTTAACAGCAAACATACCTAATATTTACCACTCGATTTCCTTTAAAACTTTCTCTTCTTGAATTGTCTTCAGTGTTCGTCTGTACAATCTCTTTTCAACATTCAACAATAGTCAGCCATCACATGGACGGTCCACTTCACTTAGAATCTTTTTTCCATTACTTTAATATCTCGATAGAAGCGCTTGCTATGTTCTTCTGTAAGATCACCAAGATTGTCAGGAAAGCAATATAGATGACTATCAAGAACGTGAACTTTGACGCTCATGTTGAAACCAAGCAGTTTATATGATTTTAGTATCTCCTCGGCTAAAATGGAGTAATTTACAGGCTTCTTGTTTTCCAAATGTTTTATATCACATTTCTGAATGCAGTCTATGCTCGCAATTGGCACTCACTCCTGGTTCTCTCGAATCTGTCGTCCGCCACCAATTTTTGTATTTGTGAGCTTATAAAAATTCCTGTTTTAATTTTTTCAGGCGTGATTGATGGAATCTTAACACCAAAATACTAAAAGCATTTACTGTTCTTGCTTAAAGTATGGCCCACAATATTCACTGTGCAGAAGTAGCAGTTGTCACTATGATTTGTTGGCTCACGCCACACCGTGGGTACACCGATTGGCATTGATTTGGTTTTTCCACTTTTTTGAACTTCTTCACACATGCACGCCACACTTTGTGAGAAGCCCACGTTTTATCTTGATCTTCCAGTTTAATCGCAAAGTATTAAAAACTTGAAAAATTCACGAAAGGCGTAATATTTTACCTCCGCTTTCCTGTCGTATATCAGCCACATATGTAGCAAAATATGTACCATATATATAGCCATTAGCATGTTACAAACCTTACCACATATCAAGGCCATTAAAACAAATTAAAATTTTTACATTTTTATGGAAAAACCTGATGAGATACGGAATTTTAAGGATCATTTTCGGAATCTGTGGAAAAAATTAAATATTCAATTGAAAACAACAGAAAGAATTGCAAAATTGCAGATTTTTGCGTAATAGGCTCATAAATTAAGATGTTTTCTCTTTTTCTTTTACTTTTTCAATTTTTTTACAGATTTGCTTCTTGTAGAAGGATTTTTAACAAATTGATTTACATGAATATGTAATAAGAGTTGAAAGAAACATTACACTATATAGCTCACTATAAATCATTTCGTAATACTTTCTGACGCATAGAACGATTGTAACAGAAAATACTCTCCAATATAACCACTGTTGGTTTTCGGTTGAATTTGTTTTTTTCAAAGGTGCCCACTTCACTAAAAATCAAAAAATAAAAACTTAAGGGCAGAATACAAAGACAATCTAGATTACTTTACTTAATAAAATGCGATTATTGTTTATTAGCTTTGTTAAAATCTATGTTTATTAAATTTAGGTAAACATAAACACAATACTATAAATAGGAAAAAGGTAAGGTGGATCTCTTAAATAATATTATATTGAAACTGTTATATAAAATTATACACCCGATAATCAGAAAACGTCAATGTGATCGAGCACTTAAAATGTTTGGCTGTGGTACACACGGATTCGGCTGCAATCCTAGGCTTGGATGCCGGGCGGGTGGTCTACTAAGCAACTAAAAGTAATTGAATATTTTCATGTTACTTTAAACAAGGCGTAAGAATGCGACCATTCATGCGATGCTTGTCACATCACCCCGTATCAGAGATAGTGCATGATGACCGAGTAGTAAGACAGAACATATGGAAGCCTTAACTTTTCAGTTCGCAGATCATGCTCCTACGCGGGGCTTTAAAACCTCACCACTACTATAATCAAAAAGTTAGTACAATTTGAGAATCATTATAATTAATATAAGGTCTGGAAAAATAGTAGTATGTGTGAAATAGACATAGAAGTGTTAACAGCCATTCAGCTTTGGGTTTAAATTAATACATAGACCAACCGACCGGAAGGATCGGCATGTTGAGAAGCTTGCAACCGCAGCACGACACAACCATAGTGCACCATTACACTATCGATGACTCGCAATGGGACTAACAGCAATATATCTTTTCTTAAAACTACTACCGATTAAAAATATCTGGAATATCATTGCGCAAAATTCATCTCGGTATCTACGACCTCTAAGAAAATTGGCCAAACAATGGCCAATAATGAATGGAATGGAGGCACCGTGTATTTATTCAAGAATAGAAGCGGTCACAAGAGGCAGAGGTGGGGGCCATACAGTGTTGAATAAATGTAAATTTTTATGGAAAATATTATTTTTCGTATAACATTAAATATATCTATTAAATTTCAGTTGCTATTTTGCATTTTTGCAATTTTAGTAAACACTAGTATATGTACTTATTAAATATTTAGAAAGAAACAAAAATTGGATATATTTTAAATATTCATGTAACAAATTGATTTAAATAATAAATTTATATGAATATAAACTCACTCTTAATTGAAGAGATGATAATTTAAAAACACATTTATTTGAACTCCCTTGCAAGGCTATTTATGAAATGCATTTTTGAGAACTAAAAGAAAAACATTCCAGAAATTTAAAAAAGTATTTAAAACTTATATAAAAAACAATCCAGAATATTGAGATAAAAATTAGAGACAAACGTAGAAAAATATTCTAAAACAGGTGAGAGAAATGAAGCAATCACAGAAGAATATTTTACAAGATTAACACAAAATTCACAATAATAACAAATAATATTTTACTTATGATATCTAAAACGTTATCGTTGGCTTGTAATTTGCAAGGAACTATACATGTATTACTACAAGGAAGTGAAAGAGATGTTTTAAGATTAGGGTGGTCTTTTACATAAAGCCTTAGAGTACATCAGTGGCCTTAAATTGAAATATTAATTGTTGGTATCGAAAGTTAGGGTATTGAGTCACTTGCACCAAATCATAATACGTAGTAAAAATAGTAGCAGTTAGATATTTCTAAAGGTGATAGCAGCAATTAAATATTGTTCTGAACTATTTTATCTTCTAAAGTATACTCAATTTTGAATCAAGAAGCGCCCACAGTCGCTGAAGTAATAAATAAGTGTTTTCACTTATATTAAAGTAGATTTGCGCTTAATAATCTACTCGGTTTATTCATTTTTAAATTTTTAAATGGGGCTTTTAAAGTCTTATACCAATTACTAGTAATCAACTAGGATTATACCTTTCTTTAAAAAAAAATAATCAACAAAGACTAAAACTGGCCTTTTCAATCCATGATTAGGCAGGCAGCAAGTAACAAATACTAAGGCGTAGCAAAGTGTGGTCGCTTTAGTGAGTAACAGCAGTAGCATATTGCAACAGATGAAGTTCCTCATGCTGCTTAGTAGTCGAATGATTTGCTTATTAGAGCTCGAGTTGTATACATGAGGAACTGACAATACCGAAGATCAGAGTAGTGTGCAAGATGCAAGAAATGCTCTTTTAAAGTATATTTAACTACAATAGAAGAAGAAAGCCGTTTGTTGTCACATTTATTGCAAGGATACGTCTAAAGAAGCTTGTCAATTTCTCCCTGACCCCCGAAACAAATCGGCTTTAAGCATAATATTTGATAACGGTATTGAAAGCTCTAGATCGCTAGAAATAACTTCCCTGGCTAGTGGAGCAAATTAATTTAAAACTATTCGACGACTTGATGTAATTGCGCTGTAAGGAATTCCACAAAATAACTGCTGAAATGTATATACGAGGCATAGTTAGTAAAGTAAAGGTATAAATAGTAATGATAGTGCTAGTGCATTAGTCAGTTGGATCCGAATGTGAAAATAAATAGTATGGTTTTTGTTTGAATCTTAAATATATAGTCTAATCACAAAATCGAGCCCATTGCAATATAAAACTGATGTCTGCTACAATATAATCAATTATTTATTTTTATTGGTCATATATAAATTTAATTGCGTTATTTTTTTGTAGTTGGAGAGGCAGGCGTGTAAATAGCCGTGCCCTCGTGGTGCGGTGTGGGGAACTAAGTACGGCCCGTTTTGAAAAATAAAACGTTCAGGCCCAAATCGTCCTTAAACGGCCGGCGCCAAAGCGGATGGGGGCGGCTACCAATATCAACCGATGAGTAATTGCCAGATCGCTCACCTGTAATCGGCTTCGGTGGCGTTGATTTCACGGTGGCCACCTTGTTGCGATGTCTTCGTGCCTGGAACACGACCGCACTGGCCGGGATACGATGCGAAAGTCTTGCGGGGTGGTTAAATGTGGGTAAAATAAACACGACCGAATTGGCCGGGTTGCGGGTCGAATATTTCTTGCGGGTTGGTTAAACACGGCCGAATTGGCCGCGTTGCGGGTCGAGTATGTCCTGCGGGGTATTTATCTGCGGGTTGGTTAAACACAACCGAATTGGCCGCGTTGCGGGTTGAGTCTGTCCTGGGCTTCGCGCTTGGCTTAGCGGTAGATCATTTGCGGGAAATCTTAATTCAACAGGACTTTTAGTCTCAAAGGGTGCCGCCGACGGCGTATGCAGACTCGCCGGCTGAGCAAAAGCCCATATGCCGTTTTGTGTGCGATAGCAAAACGTGGCGGCAGATATCAAAGCCACCAGCATGCCGCCACAAGCGGTTCAAGGGCGAAAAGGCCGCCACACCAGTAGTTATCTCATGGAGGCTCGATTCCTCAAGTTGGTTAACATAAAGATTACTGTACATTTTTAGTATTTGCAGAATTTTATAGTTACTGCGCTAAAAGTTTTTCATTTGGAGGTTTTTTATTTTTTTGTTATGGCGTTATTGGACTTGCAAATTTTATTTTTTAGTTATCACTAATTCCGAGATGTCTAGGAGTAGTACCTCTATATCCAAGATTTCCGGACCTACGGGTATTCTGGGATATTGGTTTCCGGGCAAACTTTCACTCTCATTTATGGCTCCTAGAAGCATATTTAAGCAACCACACCCCTGTAGACTGTATCGACACACAGGCTAAACTAAATAAAAGACTATAGGAAGCTACCTTAATTGATGTATTTAATAACTCCTATAGTAACTATACCTTACTGAAAGATTGCTAATATAAGTAGTCAATACTTGAAAGCCAACAGCTTTGGGTGGAAAATCTCATAAGTGAAAGAGTACTTACTTGTACTTTGGATTGAGAAACTGATCCTAAAGCCAAATGAACCTCCATAAAGGTCAACGCCATAAGAATACTGAATATTGGCAGTAAAAATCTATATGAATATCTCTAGTATAAACATCATGGTAAACTTCAGAACAAAATATTTAGGAGCTTTAAGTCTTCCATTCGGATCCCCGGGGGAGACGGTTGTGAATAATGTTTTATAAATATAATATAACATTTTATAAAACCAATTAAAATTTCAACTTGGAATGTAAAGAATTTGTAATCAGCAGGAAAATCATCAAATGGTACAGCAGAAATGAATTGACTTAAATTGAGTGTACTTGGAATTAGTGATCTACAGTGGTCAGGATAAGGAATATCTATAACCGATAAAGGTGATTTATATTATGCAGGTAGTTACAACTAAACTCATAAATATAGTGTTAGAATTATTATAGAGAAGAAAATAAACAAACCAATAATAAGTTTTACTCTTTATTGTGAACATATAATAATGATACAACCGAACTCTAATAGAGGAAAAATCAATATAATCCAAGTACATGCACCAATGACAGACAAAGAAGATAAAGAGATTGAAACTGTCTATAAAAAAATTATAATATGTTTTAAAATCTATTAAACAACATGGCGTAACTTTCATAATGGGTAATTTCAATGTTAATGAGGAAAATGAAAACAGAAGGATGTACTAAAAAACATGGTTTGGGGAAAAGAAATTAACAAGAAATTTTATCAAAGCCAAGAATAAGCAATAATGACTACAATGTTTAAGTTACCATATAGAAGATTGTATACATAAACGTCTCCCAGGGACAACAAATAGAAAACTGTCAAAAATAAAATAGATTTTATATTTATAATTATAAACAAATATAAAAATGCCATTACATCAGCAAAGAAATATTCCGGGGCTGACATCAGGTCAGATCACAATCATGTACATTGAGATCTGACCTGATGTAGCAACATTAAATATTAAATTGGAGAAGTTTAGTTGTAACAGGCGAATAATAAATGTAAAGGCATTAAAAAAGGAAAGTACATACAACAACGCAAAAGTTAATCATAATCTCAGAAATGCTGAACAGCAAAACAATAACACTCACAGCGTAAATAAAAAGTAGAAAAACATAGATTGAAAAAATTTTAGACTTGATGGAGGAAAGGCACAACAACAAAACTGAAAATGAACAAAAATGTAAAGAAATTAATCGAGTAATTAAAATAAAAGTTAAGGAAGCAAAAGAAACAATTGATTAAAAAGTGCAAAGAAATTGAAGAATATGAGCGAAAATATAAGAATTTTATAGTATGCACAGAAAGATTAAAGAACCAGTAGGTAGTTAAAGAACAAAACAATCTAATATATTAAAAGAAAAGAATTAAAGAATAATCAATTTAGAATAAAAGAAATACATAGAAGAATTGTTCAAGGCCGACAGATCTGATCTAATAGAAGACGAAACGGTAGAGACAGGAGACGTTACAACGATAATACAATGGACATAATGGTAAAACTTTTAATGAAATTTATAGAACTGGTGTTATCCCAGAGAAATGGCTGACGTCAATTTTTATACCAATATCAAAAAACAATAATGCAAAAAACAGTACAGACCATACAACTACATCACTGATGAGTCATACATTAAAGGTCTTTCTTAAAGTCATTCAAAAAAGAATATACAAGAAACTTGAAGAAGGTATTAACGACACACATAGGATTTAAGACGGGATTAGGAACGAGAGAAGCCTTATTTGGAATAAATGTATTAATTCAGTGACGCTTTGACATAAATCAAGACTTTTACATGCTTTATCGATTTTAAGAAAGCTTTCGATAAAATCAGTCATGAAAAGTTATATAAAATAATGAAAATGAAAATATTGATAGATGTAACATGAATAATAACCAAACTGTACTTGCGTCAAACAACTAAAAAATAGTAAAAAGTAAAATAACAGAAACAATTGAGATATTCCATCAGGTATGTATTCTTTGTCTGACTTTGTTAAATATATGGGGTCCATTAATTCAGGCGCAGAAAAGTTAAACGCTTATTTAAACTACAGTAATGATTGTATAGTCCAAGTAGGTTATTTTATTCTAATCATTAGTGTATGCCATTTATTTATGAAAAATTATATCACTCAAATGTTTACCACGACTGGCTTTACAGACGTCGATGCGATAGTAGAAATTTTCGAAACCATCTTCACATAGAGTCGCTGCAGTGCCATTTATTTTGGCAATTATGTTTAAGTCGTCTTGGATGGTGACTAGTTTATTAACGTAAACTTTACTTTTTACATATTCCCACAAAAAAGTCTAAAGTCGTCAAATTGACATTTCCATCTCTTGAAATTAGACGTTCACCGAACTTCGACTTCAATAACACGATATTCGTACGTGGCATGTAGTGCTGTATTGTTGAAAATTAACACAACTTATGTCGGTTGAATTAAGTATTGGAAAAAAATAGTCATGAATTACGCCGTGGTAAAAATTGGAAAAAAATAATTTAATGACATCTTTTGAGCAGGGAGAACACCAGACAGTCACTTTTAGACAATGCATTGGTTGTTCTTGATATTTCTTTTGGATTCTCGTTGGTCCAAATGCGACGGCTTTGCTTATTCACCGTCCCATTCAATGTGAAATGCGTCTTATCGCTGAAGATGAAAAATTCGAATCAATTGCACTATGTTGGAGGAGCCAATCAGAGAACCCACGTCCGTTGAAATGGTCAATTGGCTTGAGTTCTTGCAAGGGTAAAAACTGGTTTACGAAATACCCAATCCTTGCGTATATGTGTTATTTATTATTTTGTGTACTTTTCTATTTTTCTTGTTTTACTTAAACCTAGTATATGTGTCTATTTCTTCTATAATTCCTTGTGCTTTGTTGGTTGCTGAGGTTATTTTTCAGGTTGCTATCTTCAGATTTTTTTCTCTGTTTTTATGTTTTGTACTACTTTTCTTTGCTTCCTTTTCGTTTGTCCTTTTTCGTTTTCCATTTTTATTTTCTTTTAACTTTGGTTTATTGCATCTAGTTTTTTGGAATTGCTTCTGTATTTACATTAGTTCTAGTTATTTTTCTCTTTATCTGGTATTTTCTCACTTGTTATTTTTCCTTCTGTTTTTGTTGTTGGTGTTTCTTCAGTGTTCTTTTTATTCGTGTTTTCTCTGCAAGTTCTCCTTGCATTCCAGGCTCTCTACTGTATACATATTTACATTGACGAATATTTTACTGTAGGACATGTTTTCATTTTGCCTATCTTTTTTCATGTGATCTTCTATTAGCTTTCTTTGCATTTGGACTTTTTTAGTGTAGCCTTCAATTACAAAGATTCTGGTACCTTTTAGTTTCTTCGCTTCTTTCATTATTTGGTTCTTTAATCCCCTACTCCTCGATTGTACTGGTATTAAACTTTTTTTATCGTTTATTTGCTTTCCAATGTCTTCAACATCTTCCCTTTCGAGTTCTTCTATTCTCTTTCCTTGTTGGCTTATTTCTTGTTTCAGTTCCTTACTTTCTTTTTTATTTTATATATTTTTCTTTTATATCTCTTATTTTATTCTGTATTTCATTTAGTTTTTTTTTCTATTCTATTTTTACCTCTGCTTATGCTTTCCAGTTTTCCCATAATCTTATTTATATATATTTTTTCTTCTTATATTTAGGCAAAAACCGCGTCGCAATTCCAGTTTTTGCGATGCTTCAATTCAGAACACTGTCCGGCGGCTGCGCTGACTGTTTTTGCCTTCTAGAAGTTATTTTACGCACGCTTTTGGTTGATGCTAAAAGTGTTGCCTACGCCATATGGTTTATTTGTCGCCGGTGATCTATAACCTTTTGATTCTTTTTATTTGTTACTTTGATATCCTTTTTGGTGTGGCTTATTTATATATTTATTTTTTTTATTTAATAAAATATTACTTGAATTTTAATTTTAATTAAAGCTCTTATTCTACTCTACTTATCTGTGTAAATTTCTCCGATAAACTGCACATTTACACCACTACTTTTTACACTTTAGCCGCTAGCCTTATTACTTTGCCTACTAGTGGCAAGATGTTTGTGGAAAACCCTTAATGAATCCAGAAGAATATAGCAACTATTCAATAAGAGACTTGTGCAGAAAGATAAAAAAACGAGGACATTGAAACAACTCCTGTAAAGAAAATGGGAGATGTCCATGAGATTACAGTGCCACCGGAGAGTTCAAACAGCTCTCAACAAATAAAAATACGAATTGTAATTAAATGGAATGTTTAAGGTAAGAAATAAATGTAGAACATTTTAAAAGTAATTTTCTTTTTTTAGTAATATTAATGACTTAATTTCTAGACACACATTGTGTTGTACATTTGAATAAATTGGAAAGTAACTGGAATCTTTTTTTGCTACGTCGAAAACTGGTTAAGTGTCTAAGAATACTTGAAAGTTAACAGTGCTTATTACTTATTACACAACGCTCTTTTGGCAAGCCGAAATGAAACATACAACAAAAAATTAGTCAAAAAGCTTAACCGTAAGTATAATATACCTGAAATTTAAATTGAAGTACTTTTGATTTACTTTATTCGTTCTAAAACCAAAGATATTTATGGATGGTAAGATCTTTAATCCGATAAAGAAACGATTGAGGTTGCAAAGTGTTATATTGAGGAATTCAAAGTTTAGCTTTAAAAAACCGAAAAGCCCAAGGAACAGCAAAAAATTGTTTTGTGCCCAAAAAAGTTGAAATGTTATTCTAGTTAAAAAATTCGGAATATTCCAAACAAAGCATAAAGCCATATATAACATTGGACACAACTGCACCCCACACCTCACAAGAGTGAAATATTCGCGGAGCGCGCTTTGAGCCCCGATAAACATTGTCCTCTTTAGTCATTAATTCTGGCACTTTTGCTAAAAACCCGCGGCGGCGCTCAAAGCGCCCGCCCAACTAACCGACGCAAAATTAATACTAATGAAGTGTAACCGAAGCACTAACAATATAATTCAAACATATCAGTTGTCAAATGTAACAAACTGATCAAAGGTCGTTTAATCGCGTTTCCAATAACTCTCTGTCCCCGCGGTGGGGATATGGGGAGCTCGGGGAGTCAGATTCCAACGGCTGGAGCCCATTCCGGTAGTTAATTTGCATACCTTGCGCTAATATTACTCATTGCTACGCGCTACAGCCAGTGGCGGGGGCTAAACGCCTTTTTTATTGCGTGCTCCCGGCGATAGCGGCTTCGATTGCGCCGCCTAAAAGCTTAAACAATCTAAAAATGATAAAAACGGGTATTACAAAAGATTCCCATTCGTTTGCGTCGGTTAATCTAAGGTCTGTTTTTTAAATAACAATAAAATTTGAAACAGAAAAAACTACTTTAGATTTTTTAAAAAATTGTAAAAAGAATCAAGAAAACAAAAAATGTACTTATAGGCGATAAGAAATATAAGGGAAGATAAAAAATATTTGGAATGCCTACCAATAATTAAAACGAAACTATTTTTGACTTTTAGAAGATTAAAAAAATTGGAGCTTTAAATAAAATTCTTAGAGAAACATTTTTAGAGAAAAAACACTCTTATTAAAAAGTCGAAACAAAAATAATTAAAAGTTGCAATAAAAATAATTGGTTTTAATAGAAAACGAAAACTGCAACAACAGAAAGAGCTTCAAAAAGGGTCATAGTACAGAACTGTGTATCAGGATTGATAAAAACTAAAAAAGGGTTTACACAATAAACAAAAATATTTAATAGGGAGTTTATTGTGTGAGTCTGCCTCGACCCATTTGCTGGAGTGAGGCCCTACGCCACTGTTTATAAAACGCGTTACAGACAATTAGAGGTCGGCTGCCACTCTGATTTGATGTTGGTTATTTCATTAGCCCTGTTTAGGGATTGTTATGGCTCGTGTTTAGTTGAAACAACAGTTTAATTAAATCACTTCGCCGAGGATCATTTCATACAGCGCCGGTCGCTTGCCGAAGCAGCGGCAGTTTTTCAGCTAGTCTTTGCCTTGAGAGGCCACGGCTGTTTAACTTCCAGCCCAGTTCAGGTGGCTGAAGGCTGAGCCGCGCTCCGGGTTCGTTTTCCGGGCCAGCCCGCTAACTTCATACGTGGCAGTGCGCCGTGCGGGAGTAAAACTTCACCAAGACCGCCACAGGTCTGGCAAACTTCACAATCTGGAACTAACCGCGTTTCACGGTTATGCTCCTCTGCACTAAATCAATAAGTAAGTCTTCAATGCAGTGTGCATAACACGATAATAATTAATGCACCAGACTTTGATGAACATGTTAGTGCGAAGGAGCTGCCACGTTCCAGTGAACTGTTCGAAAATATAGTTTGCCCTCTTGAGATTACATGTAATAACTACGACGCAAAATGTTATAGTAGTTACGTTATGGTTATATAAGTTCCTTAGTATGCATAAATCGACGTAATTTAAAACCCATAATGAATAACAATGTTTTAGAGTACTTTCAATGTACGTAGGTTGTTTTCGAAACTATAAATTGTGTTATATATTTCTTACTTTATTAATTTCATTTATATAGAGTGATCAAAATTCAACTTTAAAATTTGAATTCGAGTTCTGTAAACGCTGAAAGTTTGCATTTGTACAGTTGGCATCTAAACACACGGAAAAGTCATCATTGCGCCATATACTGTAAACAAAGCATTAATATCATCCAAGTTTACCACGACAACAACAAACCATTGTTTTTTATTTAACTGCATATTTACAATCTACTCCTAAGTACAGAGTAATAAGTAAATTATATACAAGAATAGAACATGAGTAGAGTAATCGTCCATTGATCGATCTTTAAAATATCTCTAATAGATTAGGTTTAACTAATTCACGTTATGCATCTTTTGCCTTAAGCCACAGTCTCCTCTCTGCCTTTGGGGGATTAAATATTTATAATACCAGATTATTTTCGTGTACTTCAAATAGTTTGAAGCGTAGCGTCGAACGTCTCTCGATTTCCTCGGTGACAAATGGAATGTCCAGGTTTTTGCGTAGGGTAAAGTTCGACACATACCATGATGTGTTGGTGATAGAGCCTAAGATTTTAGACTGAATCTTTCAATTATTTTTTGATTTAATAATAATTAATAATAATTGTATCCTATTAGTTATTAGTTTATCTTAATTTTTTATTTATCATATTGAACAATGAAGATCATTTTTCTTTAAGTGGTTCTACATATGCTATTCACGAAAAAACAATGTACCCACAAAAGCTTACTGTTTGGTGTGCATTGTGGGTTAGAAAAATTATTGACCTGTACTTTTCTAAAAACGCAGCTGCGAACGCTGTCACTGTCAATGACGTACGCTATCGAGAAACGCTAAAGAACTTTTTTTCGATAAAACCAATTATTTGAATTTAAATGTCTTATAGCTTCAACAAGATGGAGCCATAAGTCAAACAGTACCTAAAACACCCATTTTACCTTAAACCAAATTTCCCAGTCGTGTTACCTGGCAAAGGCGTGACATCGATTGACCACCACGCACAGTGGGACAGATACCCGGTAAATGTGATCAAAATTATTTAAGAAATCTAGCACATTAAAAAGTGTTTTAATTGATCACAATTGAAATAATTTGAACAAAAAACAAAATAATTGTTATAAATATTTCCTTAACATTAACTTAAACACTAGCATTACTGTCGTTAGTGGTTTCACTAACGCGAAGTCGTTAAAATTGACTTGGAGATGATTTGCACTTCATCTGGGGATGCTAATAAGGCTACCACATCTGAAACTATTGCTCTTCTGTTTTTTTGGGGGCAGTGTTCTCATTGCGGTTATTAACATTCGTAAATTGTCTGGAGGATTTTCTGGTGTGTCTTCGACGATACGCCTTAAGGTCCTTGTTTCTGGATTCTTGAGTCTCCTCGGAAAGCTGTGCCATGGGCAAAACCGCCAATTCAATTATATGACGGCCATAAATTAATATTTTATGGACCGAAGCAGGAATACTTTTCGACGTAACGTTTTGCGTTGTCATAAGCGAACGTGACAAATGCTTCAACATTAATTTTAAAACCAGAAGCTAATGCTTATAAAAGAATATCGTCGTGTTTCCATCGTCAGGTGTTCCACTCCCTCCTGGCCTAACTTTATCCACAATTAACCCTAATTTATTTTTGAACATCGTTTGAATTTTTAAGAGTTGTGAAAGTCTCTAATTCTTCCTTGCCTCTGACTTACCAATTTTTAAATTGAGTCTATATGAGATGTGTAGAAAACACTCAAAGATTGTTATCCACGCGGAAAGCGTTAACAATCCAAAACTGAATGTGCTTTCATCTTCATCTCTTTGAACTATAAACTCCAATTTATTCATTTGAGTTGATGTCGCCACACACATAACACTTTTGCACTGAAGAAGTTGAAGTAACCGCATTGCACACTTTCTCGTCTATCATTGTTAATACAACTTCATGTGAAATTAAGAGGTTTCTGTTACCAGCATTGCTATGAAAAAAACGGTGACTATTACAATACTGTTGTTTAATAAATTAGTTTGTCTTACCTGTGTTACTTGTAGATTTGTTATTTGGTTTTGAAATATTCCACTTCTTCCCTGTCTAAATTTGCAGTTTCTTTTTTGAACTGTATCCTTATCGGTCTGCAGTATCGCACAGATGAGGGACGTGGATTTTGCCATACTGCAATTTTGTGTCCATCTCCTGTTCTTCCAAACAGTTGAATAGGCACAAGTGACGTTATAAACATATCCGAGTTACTTGCTTCACTCACAAATTTTTGTTTATACTCATTGTGACCTGTACTCCCGTCGCAACCCCATTTTGAAATTACAACAAGCGAATTGAATATATCAATAGGTACAATATCAAAAATTTCATTTTGGGTTTAAATTATTCTCTGTGCAGAATGGTCTATAAGTGCTTATAAGTCTATTTCAGTCACACATTTTCAAAACAACAAGTTTTTTATTAGGATAGCATTATTTTCGCGCTACTGAGGCAATGGTACCTTGAAAATATGTTTGCGTTTTTAATTTAGATTCAATTCTTATTTTTTGATATTGCCATTTTGTAAGTTTAGTATCGATAAACAGCGCCAAAGCATCATCAATTGTGTACACCATTGGTATATGTTTCTCTCGATTTTTCCAAGTCTCTCTTATACGTGATGCTGTTGTAGGTGTCGTATTAATAACTTCACTAATCAGTTGTGCAGCATCACCTTCAACGGATGTTCGGAAGCCCGTTTGCGCAACATATGCCAATTCTTGTAGAGCAAATGCTTCCCGTAGAGATTTGGTTTTTCTTATTTTTGTCCAATCAGAACCTTATTCAACAGCTGCTTCCCCATAAAATGTTGGCAAGCTAGCTTCATCTCCAGAAGCCTTGGCAGGTGCAAAAGGCAATAAAAACTCCCCATTGAACTAGTGCAGCCACCACAGCAGTAGACTCCAAGTCCCTGTTTTAGAGTGCAGGATTCCCCCTCATAAATTACCAGTTCTGAACGAGGGGGCCTCTGAATGGTGGCTTGGCGCTGCGGAGAGGCTTAAGCACTGCAAACCAAAGTCACCACCTAATTTATTTGTTTCTTCACATTTATATACCAGTGGCTGCATGTAAGTGGGGAAGAAGCTGGGGTGTGCACTTCTTACAAGGCGCGAAGCGCCCTTGTTAAGGGGTTATACTATCCAGCAAATTTTTTTTTCATTTTTTTTTATTGGCTTAAATGATGTATAAACTATCCAAGAATGATATGCAAATACTATTTTGAAGGGGAAAATTCAAAAAACTACTTTTATCATGATAAATCCAAACGCACCTAAACGTTTAAAAAGGCCGCTCACGTGCGTGCTGCCTTATACATGTATTATAGCTTGTCGGTAACTTATGTCGGTACAAATCGATTTAATTCAATCAAAATCAAAAAAATCTTGGAGGTCGAGGCAAGTTGACTGGTAAATGAATAGATGAACTGAGTGTGTATTATGGTCTTGCTATACGTCGAAATACTGATTCAGTGGAAAACATGCACAAGGAAATTTATGCTACATTGTATCATAAAATATCTACCGATGCAAAGCCTCAGCACGACAAGTGTCCAGTAGGAGAAGATTCTTCGTGTTCATGGCAAAGAGCAAAAGCCACGAATACTCTTGATATTTATGCTCATAAACCGGCCATGACAAAGCAAGTTTTCGATGCTGTACAGAAAATCTATCAAGATTTGACAAGAGACGATCTTCTTTCCCGTTGTCTTGGAGGATTCACTCAAAACGCTAATGAAAGCCTAAATGCCGTCGTTTGGACTATTGCACCGAAAGCGGTTTCCAGTGGGAAAGCAGTGGTTGACATCGCCACTGACATCGCTGTCATAACCTACAACGATGGTTTTCGAGGACTTTTAGATGTCACGAGCACACTTCAGCTGAGGATCAGTTCAGAATTATACAATTTTATCATGGAAACCGATGAACATCGAGTAAAAGCCGCAAACCGCTCATCATCGAAACACCGAAAAGCGTTCGAAAGGACTTACATCTCTCAGAAAAGAAGCAGAAGAGCAAAATGAATGCTTGGAAGGGCAGTTATACGGTGCTGGGATAGCAGAGTAAAGGTAAAAAATTGACAAGCCGATATTTAAAAATTTCATGTAATAAATACGTTTTGAAACTTTAAACGCGTTTTTGTCAAAACTACATTTTTCAAAACTGCGTACACCGTAACTCAGTCAATTTTAGTCGGATTCACTTCAAATTTTAACTGTAACTTTTAGATAGATTATCTAGGGAAGTACACACGATTTTTAAGATTAATAAATAATTGGGATTGTTATAAACAATTTAAGGTCGATTTTGGTGAAAAACGAAAAAAGTTCAAACTGCCGCCATTTTGCGAATTTTTGATAAAATGAATAATCGTGTTACTTCCTGGCAAAACTCATGTAGATTAACGCAAATTTTTTATTTGCTCTAGGTGCAGTTTGGAGAACGTTCTGATGTACGCAGATTGGCTTTATCACTTGTCAAGACGCTATTTTGTATAAAAAGTTACAATAAAAATTTTTTTCAAATACCTTAAAACATGTTTAATAAAGCCTCAAAATTTCATTTTGATCCATTGAATAGTTTCCGAGAAAAAAATTCCCAAAGAAACGGTCATTTTTCGGTGCGCCTGGGTAGTATAACCCCTTAAGTTGACTATATGGTATGACATAATAACATAGCAGTGTGGAAAAACACGAGTAAAAACTAAGATAAGTTGTGCCTTTTGAGCACTGCATGACTACGTCACTCTGCTTTGCACCTCAAATTGCGCACTTTTATTAAAATTTTTACATGCGCTTCAACTTGCAGTTGTTTTCTATAAATGTTATATTAGTCTTAAATCAATTAATCAATCGTATGTGAGGTTATCGGGTGCCTCCCCAGGTGGCGGATAGGAGAATTCTCACCAGATATGGTTAGTACAGTAAAACCAAGGCGGGCCAAAAATGGATGACGGCAAGCAGCATAGTTGTCAGTACTAAGATAAGGCTACTGAAAATTTATTTCGTTTAAAGCCGATAATAATATTGGGTAAACTGCTACGCTATTTTCTGTAGATATAACGATATCTGTGGCAGGCTTTAAATAGCCAAGGGGTGCTAAGAATTACCACAAAAGATGATGATAAAACCTACCCGAATATGAATATAAAACAGAAAAACCGTACATGGAATCTAAAAAGAATGCACATGATTGGCAAAACTCATGATCTAGACGAAGAAATGAACAGACTTAATATAAATATTCTAGAGAGATCAAAGACTAGATGGCCAGGATGTGGTAGATGTAATATTGGAAATAACACTCTGTATTAATCAGGAAACAATGACATAAATAATGTGAATGGTGTCGCTACTATGATTAACAAGAACAAAAATAGATCTATAACTATCTTTGTACTTTACCCAGACCGCGTGATGCTCATACATTTAAATGCAACAACAAAAAATATCAACGCTAGTATTCAGATAATAAAGTAGAATAACTCTATGCCCAAATAAAAGAACTAGTAAAATGCATAAGAAGTATTATTATTATTATTATTATTATGGGCGACTTTAATGCTAAAGTGGGTCAAGGCAAAATAGCAGATATCGTGGTAGAATACGGCCTAGGCAAACAAAATTACAGAGGAGAACGATTGGTACAACTCTGCCAAGAGGAAAACACTTTACACTTCGAAATCTCCACAACACACCACTGATAATATTTTACTTAATTAGATAGACTACATATTAATACAAAAGAGATTTAAAAACCGGTTAACAGAAGAAAAAAATAGGGTCAGACCATAACCCGGTTATAGGCAACATTAAGATATGCATTAAAAAGATATAGACTCAGCAAGATAGAAAGCCTGATATACAAAAACTAAAAGGTTTAACACAACATGAAAAATCCGTTTGGGCCAAGCTAAAAACAGCTATCATCAAAACACAAAAAACAATTCTTTTTTAGCGCACTTACAGGCACTGCAGCCGCAAGGGCTTATTGTGCCCACTAACATGCATTTAAATGATAGGATATTTATACACACACACCCATGGGTTGAGCGAGACTCAAACTCGCGCGCGCTGGCTAGAAGACAAGGCCAACTGGTTGAACATCTGAGTCACCGCGTTCCCAACATAATTCTTACCCAGGATTCTAATAACATCAAAAAACTTTGAATGCCTCCAGAAATATTGGCATTAATGGAAGAGAAGGGGCTACAAAAATAAAAATGAACATCAATACCGACAAAAACATCACACAATACAAATAAAAATACATGCAACAAAAGAACAATGGCTAAAGAATAAATGCGATAAAATAGAAGAATTTGATGTAAGACATGATGTTTATAACATACATAACAAGATTAAAGAAGTCATAGACGTTCCCAAATTATGCAACGGTCGAAATATTAAAACAATAATAATCAAATAATTACAAACAAAGAAAATGTTTGCTGGTGACAGAACTGATCATCAACAATTAATCCCTGCAGAAAATAGACCAAAAGTATTATGCGCGGAAGTTATAAACGCAGTAAGAAACTCAAAATTGGTAAAACTGGCGGACCAGACCAGGTCTACAACAAATTCCTCAAACTTTTGGATCAAGAAAACAATTAATTACTCACAAATTAGAGTAATACCTGCAGACTGGCTGACATCAGAATTCATCACCTTGCCGAAAAAAATAAATGATTTCCGTCTAGTACGCCTTATGAGTCATCTACTTAAATTATTCTTAAAAGTCCATAGAACGATATATCAGTAATGTGAATAAAATATAAGTGACTCATAATTCGAATTCCAAAAGGGGTTAGCCACTAAAGAAACGTTACTTAGTCTATCAGTTTTATTATAAAAATGTAGAGATCAACAAAAAGTGTCTTTATATACTTTATCAACTACGAGAAAGCATTTAACAGCGTTTGGTATGAGGAATTCGTAAGAATACTGGCAAAAAAAGATATCGACTTTGATAAACTTTTTTTGGAATCAGAATGCCGCAATGAGACTGGACAGTGAACGCACGGAAATGATCCTAATAAAACTAAGCGTTAAATACGGGTATGTCCCCCTCCATTATTTAATATCCACTCAGAGGAGATTTTCAGAAAAGCCTTAGAAAACACTGAAAGCGGCATACAACATACAATACGCCGACAACAATGGCACAGCAGCAAACAGCTTGTACGGTTTGCAACAATTACGATGTAACTCGAGAGAGCGATGCAGTTGGACTGAGAATAAATACGAAAAAGATAAAAAAAATTATGATATTTAGAAAAATTTCAGAAACACAAATAGAATTTATAATATACAACCAACAAACGTACCAAAATTAAATATCTCGGATGCTGTCTGATGGAGAACGGAGATCCGGAGCTGGAGATAAAAACAAGAATAGAGCAAGATCGTCCCTTATAAGAATGAGGCAGCTACTTACCAACCGTAGCCTTAAATTAGCAACAAAACAAAGATTTGTGCAGTGCTACATATACTCAGTGTTAATGTACGGTGTATTAAGACTTGGACACTCAAGGCTATTACTGAAAAAAGATTGCAAGATTTTGACTTCTGGGTGTTCAGAAGACATAGACAGTATAATATATTACAAATGAAGAAGCGTTGAGAATCTTGACCACTTGTACCGCAACGGCAAATATAACATCCTACAGCTTATTATTGAAGGGAACATAAATGGAAAAGAGGGTATGGTCATAAAAAATGTCTCTGGTTGAAAAACATCAGATACTGGACATATATGAGTTCCCAAGAATTAATTAAAACTGCTAAACGCCCAATAAACTTTTCCGAAATTGTTGGTAGCATTTATTAATGATCCATTGATAAAAGTAGATTCGTTTTTATTTCATCGTTAGAGGATTTTAGATATTTTAATATTTCTTTAGCATATCTATGGAAGATTTTAAAAATTCTGCGTAATTGTATGCTAAAATTTAAAAACACGGTTGTATGTATCAAGTGATGAAATCCGCAAGACTTAGTCACACCTAAAAACAATAATCATTAATTCTAAATTCAGTCGTATCACATATATAAAACATTTTACATAGGTAAATAAACAACTGTTCTGTTTAGCGTCGAAATATTTTTTCTCATAATATTATAATCATTTTTCACTCATAAAATTTGAATTTACTCGTAGTATTGAAAGTTCACAAACAAAATAATTTAAGACAGCAAATATTCTAAAATAAAAATATACAAATGCACGCTAAAGCATTACAACATTACACTTGAAAAATGATAAAAGCACAAATGTCAGCATTTAAATTGAAGATCTCCTGAAAAGCCTCACTTCGCAGCGCAACTCGGCATTCAAGTCTGTTTCCATACAAACAAGCCGCGCGGAGTTCGATGGCGCTGTAAAGGCGAATGTAAAGATCGCATCATTGCGGACAAAGGATGGATCGGAAACTATAACGATAAAACTAACCGAAGGCGAATAGAAAGCGTAAAGTACCGGAGATACCGCAAACTGTGATGGAGACATCACAACAGATAAAGATTACCGCGCTCGCAGGAGTTTAGTGGCGTTGGCCGCTATCTTCTCCGTCTTTCGTGCGGGGCGCCGGCTCGCCTTTTGCGGAATAAATCTCTCTTTTACGGAATATCATATTTACAACATTTTAACAGGAAGCCGTTGGCCTAGAAACTAAAGGGGATCCGGTATAATTGCATGCAGGAATATTTTTTCCGAAGGCAACGCCACTGCCAGTCGGCTGTTTGGAAGAACGCCAGTGCAAGACAAACACGGCCATAAATAGACAATGTAGTACTATCTGGTGGCGAAAATGTTCATTCCGACACCACGGTTGACCCGCAGCTATATCTCAGGCGCGCGTTAGCTGCTCGTCCGCGATTTTATGGCAGGGGTGATGCCGATCTTTCAATAAATATTGAGCAATAAAGTTGCAAAACATCGAACTTAGTCATGTTATTTTTGAGACAAATTGAAGTATTTTATATAACCAATTATACTGTAACAACAATCATTTTTCATTAAAGAATAGCAAATTTTATATTGGAACTAAAAGCAAACGTAATATTGCTAAACATATATTTGGTAAAATTATATTCATTAGTTATATATAAGCAATATGTTGGAATTATGTATGTATTAAAATATTATATAACACACTAGACTGGCGATACGAACTTAATACACAAGGTAAGCGCCAACAGTTTCCAGCCTGACTATGTTCCAGTAATAATAGAAATAAAATAGGGGGTAGTGTTAGATAGTCAGGTTTAGTTGAACGTTTGTAAAAATTTCAAAAGACGATTTGTCTCAGTTATGTTAAAAATCTAGTACCGATCCGTGATTAAATTTTTTACTAAAGAAGGTGTTAGCCCTATTGATGGATGGTGTGCTCCATAAATCTTTGCCTTTACATTTCACTGTAAGAAGAACCACGTGCAGGTCGTCTAGCTGAGGTGCTTACAGAAGAAAACATCGCGCTCGTCGAGAGTGAGATACTGCATAATAGAAGTTTAAAAGTAAAATAACGCTCCGCAAGGTTAATGCTTTCTGATACTGTCGCGTGTCGCATTTTGCATCAGTTAGATTAGTGCCATATGGGTACTCCGACTCTTGTCAGAGGTTCAAAGCTAGCAAAATGTGACCTATTGTAAAGAAACTTCTGTCTCAACAACAAAAAACAAGTTCTTTGATCCATTGTTATAGAAAATGAACCATGATCCTTTAGCAAAAATAAAGTCAATAACATGGCGTAGACCAGACGAAAAACAACTAAGCAAGGCAAAGGTGGCTTAATCGACCAATAAAATGATGGCATCTAAAGAAAGTTTTGCCAGTCAAACTGTCCACCTTCTGCACGATAATGCCCCTGTTCATAAGCCCGCAAATCTTCCAAACTGTTGAGAAAAACTGTGGCACTGAAGAGCTTTTTCTTTTACATTACAGTCTAGATCTGGGCCCCTTAGACTACTATCTATTTTTAAAACTAAAGAAAAACCTTCAAGGTAGAAAATTTAACAAAGATAAAGAGTTGCAATAGGCTATTTTGGACCTTTTACAAATAAAAGAACCCGATACTCCTAAAATATAGTAGGGCTGGAAACTTTTAGCGCTTACTTCGTACATAAATTATATAAACGTTATCAACCCATATATATAAGCTAATAACTTAGCTACAAATGTGATAATGAAAATTTAAACAAGAATTTTAAATATTAAAATTCATATATGTAAAGTTTATCATAAGTATAATAATACAAGATACTCCAGATTATTATTGTTATGTTGACACCTGTTTTTGTAAAATAGTAAACAGTCAATACTTTATTTATTTATTTATTACTTACTTTTTAAATTTTTTCTATTTCTATGACTTCTTTTTTACAAAAGTTGAATGGAATTGGGTTACCATTGGACAATCAAAAAGCTAGTTAATAAAATGTTATTACCATTAAAGGCAAATTATTAATTATCTTTGTAATATAAACCCACTTTGTAA
This sequence comes from Sinelater perroti, assembly GCA_036346155.1. Classification (NCBI taxonomy): domain Eukaryota; kingdom Metazoa; phylum Arthropoda; class Insecta; order Coleoptera; family Elateridae; genus Sinelater; species Sinelater perroti. The sequence continues at coordinate 16,623,857 of JARFIY010000143.1, forward strand.
CAATAAATTAAGCGCACATTATAAAATGGGAAAAGTATAAGTTTTTAAACAAACATTGAAACAAAATTATATTAGACTATTATTTGAAATAAAGTTTTTTGAGATATTAATTTGTATGTTCTTGGAAGCACTGTATTCTAGCAGAAAAAATAAAATTATAGCTGTCTAAAGTTATTGCGTGAGTGAGAAATTTTGTAAAGTGCATTTAAATAGTTCATTTTATAAATCATTTTAAGTATAAATTGTTTAAAATTATAGCTTGCTTATTATTAAAACAAATAATATCTAGTAATCAAATCGCACATTAGCTCTGGTTACCTCATAACGTGTTATTGGGATTTGTTTGGAGTATGAAATCTAAAAATATTTTGTTGATATGATTTGAACAAGATTTTTATTACACTGGAAGAGGACCGGCATTTTATGTATTACAATCAAAAATAAAATTAAAAAAATATGTAGTAATGACAATTTTGGGCGTTAGGGAAAAGAAGATGAATTACAAGACTACAAAACATTCAATGCACTTCTTACAAATTTTAAACAAAAAAAATGTGTGTAGTTCTTCTGAAGCAACAGTATAGAAACTTGAGAAAAAACCGTCAAATAATGGCAATTAGAATTTACTTAAACCGGAAAATTCTTAAAGAACTGTCGGAGACACCCTACTATATAACAAACTAGGTTCTGACGACACAGGATTGAGGGGTATAAACAAAACAAAAACAATACAAAACACAAACGAACGTTTAATAATCATAAGGAAATGGAACGCATATATAAAACATAATAAAAAAATTGGACATAAAACTATAGGAGCGTATGCTGTACAAAGAAACATAAATACAAATAGTAAGCTTACCTTTTGTACTAGACTACATAACGTAAACCAGAAGTATGAGATTCGCATTTTATGACATGACGTAATTAGAAATGCTGAATTAAATACCAAATAAAAATTGGTGGTTATGAATACCAGCATACAAAAACCAATACACGAAAAAGCAAGCACGAATAAAGCCAAAAAATTATAAGATTAAGAAATAACAGGTACTTACAAGAAAAACATTCACTAATAGGTTATTTTCTAAGAAGGAACAAGAAAGACGAAGAAAACCTTGAGCTCTAGACGAAAAATGGACTTGTTTGCAAGGAACAATATTACAATCAGCAATATGTGAAATAAGGTGGTAAAGCAAAATTTAAATCTTAAAAGAATAAATAATGGAATAATAGAATAAAACAACAAATTAAAAAATAAATAATATTCTGGTACTTATATAAGAGACAAAACAAATAATACAAAAATATATAATAAAACGAAATGAAAAAAGAATAAACAAAGACAATAAAAAAAGAGCAAAAAATCAGGAGGATGGAGGTAAAATTGCATATAAATAAAACTTAGAAATAAATACAAATACAATTCTGAGATGATAGAAAAAATTTTGCACGACTTAATTTCAAACAAACTCTAATCATATACGATAAACAAAAAAAATAACAGACAATTGCAGAAAAGTAAAAGAATTCCTGGAAAACCTAAAAATGGAAAATTACCGGAGAAGACAACATAGCCCTGAAAATTTTCAAAAAGGAGAGCAATAGAATGTCACAGATTAATGTAATAATCGTAACTAATGTAATTTATGCGGACGAAAGAGAAGTATAATTAGCAATAAACCAAATAAAAAATTATTGAAATGTGCTAGACGTTGGGCAGTGGAAATCAATATCATAAAGCTATAAATAAAATTTTAAAATATGTCTGTGATTCAATCTGATTAGGAAACATTACAATAAGCATTGTCTAAAATGATTACAAAATATTGTAGCTCATTGATGGTTTGGAGATATATGTACACGTCTTCATGCTATAGGCGGAATTGTCAGTGCTCCATAATGTTGAGATATATAAGAAAATAATCTTTTAGTATTTATTTAGAAAGTACGTTTTGTTAATAACAACTATCTTGCTCAATAGGACAGGATGCATTTTTTTCTTAGATCCTTGCCCACATTCTACCATGTGTGCCTCCTTATTAAAAAAAAATCTGATGAGTTTAAGGTCAAGTTCGCTTGATCCAAAGATTTCTTCAGTTGCCATATCTTCAGGTGAGTGCTGTCGTCCCAGAGGAGGCACGCACCCACTACTTTACTGTACTGCCAACGCACAATGGACATTTACGGGGGGACACACAAGGGCAAAGCCCGTTTTGGTAGCATTTCAAATCCCAGTTTGGTTTTGGCAATCAAAATGCTACTTAACAACGTACAAAGCAACTGATTTATTTTATTGTTATAATAGATAACGCACATTAAATATTAAACTCCTTGTTGGTGAGTAAAATCCCATTGCGAGCGTAGTCAGAAGTGGTGCGCTTAGCTTCGAAGTGGACATTTTGAACATACTTCTCCACCAACTGCGAGTGATTTGAGAAGGGGAATGAGATGGTTTAGAAATCCAGAACGCCTTTGAGAAGAGGTGGTTCCACAGGAAAAACATTGATGTCAACCAACTGGGAGCAGTGATTAGCCGATAGGTTGAGTTCAGACTTTGTCGGCTTGTGGAACTGTCGAGGAGGCGGAGGAGCGGCTGTCGAACGAAGAGATGTGGCCAATTTAGTTCGAGCTTGGCGGAACAAGGAAATGGTCCTCGTCTTCAGAGAAGAGTTCTTCTTCTGGATCATGGCGGTAATAATCCACTTGAACTAACAAAGTAAGCATTGTCGACAAGAACTTTGTCCACTGCCTCTTGCGCAGCTCTTGGCATGCAGCTGGTGAAAGATGTAGGGTCCAGAAGAAACGGCCGGGTTTCTGCAAATGAGAAAAAAGATGGGGCAATAAACCTTGAGGATATACGTGGACATGAGGGTAAGTTGAGGGACCGAGTTGGGCTTCTCTTCGGCTAAAAATCGACGGATGATGCGATAAGCGGTCGTCAATCAGCACGAGTAGTTGAGAGCTGGGATTTCTTAAGTGAGTGCTTGCTTGGAGATGTCGCTGATTTTACCGGTCTTGGTCACCAGACACAGGTGGTACAGCTGGGCTTGGTCACTGCGCACTAGCTGAAGTGACTTTTTGGGGCGTTCTTCGAGTCGCCGAATTATACCAGTCCACTTTCCGACATTCATAGAACAGCTGTTACATCCTACGACCATCAGGCTCGCTCCGATGTCTATCCGAATACCTTCAAAATATTTCACCAAAACTCGGGTTGCAATATCGGTGGGCTGCAATTAAATAGATACAATGCCTCGGGAATGGTGAGTGAGGTGCGGAACTCCAGCTCAGTGTCTACCTGAGTCATTGAAAGCACCGTTACATGCTCGTCGATGTTTCTGAGTGAAACCATAGTCTTGCCGCCGTTTACATCGCCGACTAATCGATCGCTTTACATCGAAATAAATGACATTGGTTGAGTTGTGTCCCAACTTGTCTTCGTGTTGAGCAGTTGCGAACAACCACAAAGATCTGATGCCACTTTGGATGGCGCCTTTGGTGATCTGATAAAGTACAGTAAGTAAAGGCCAGTTGAATGTCTCAGACTCTGTTTTGTGAAACATTTTATTGCATACACAGGTAACAAAAAATGATTTGGGAACAGTGAGCTGGTAACGTTTTGACTTGGGTGCAGGCAAATCGGGTGATTAGTCTTTGTCGCTCTCTTCCTCCTCCTCATCGTCGTCGGATATGATCTCAGATAGATCAATTTGAGGCGTAGATTCATTTCAGTACAGCAGACGTTCCAGCGCCTTGCGTTTTTCATCTTGGTTGCTATCGAACTTGTCACCCTTCGCCTGGAGATTCTGCGATTTAGTCGAATCAACGAAAGGGGATATGTGACGGAGCCGCCTGCTGCGTTGGCCGTCTAAAACTCAACGTCACTCTTCTCCATTAGCTTCATGCACACCATACACCTGCAGTCAATTCCCAGCTTATATTGGCAAAGAGCAATGTTGAAGAGAGAACGATATGCGGCCTGGTGCTTCTGGATTTTCGCTTTCTACTTGTCTGTCTCCTTCTTCGCCGCGTGCCGATGAAACCAGTGTTCCAACTTTTTCTCGTAGTGCTCGTATAGTTACTTGATTTTCACCTTGACGGCTTCCAGATTCTGCGCGTAGATACTTTCGCCCATTTCCCAATGATGGACGACTTCTTTGGCCATTGTATCGACCAGTTCGTTGATCGTCTTGGAGTTGGCGTGAGGTTACTAGTAATAGTGGAACTTGTAGAAGCGGAGAATGTCGCCTTTTGAAGGTAGCTAAGTCTTTGGAAGCTCTGCAAAGTGGCCCAAAACTGGACACAAGTTCCCCTTGCGAGTTAGACAGGTTTTGGGTGGCATGGGAGTGGCAGAATTGGGAAACAGCTATAGAAATTGGGTAAATTGACTAAAACACAGCGCCGAGTCGATGATGCAACGCGCGCAACAACCACCCACACCACAAATGTCCACTGTGCGTTGATAGTACAGTAACACCTGAAAGTGTGGTCACCTAGTAGCAGCCGATGAGACTACGCAGAATCATTAATTTTTTCCCAAAATTTTTGGATCAACCAAACTTTAAACTCATCAGATCGCTTCCAGATTTTGTCAGAAATTCTTTTTAATAAGGAGGCATACGTGGGTCAATGTGGGTGAAGATCGAAGAAAAAATGTTAAGTACATTCTGCTCTATTGTTCAACAAGTTGACGACATTTTCAAAATTGCAAAAATAATTTAAAACATAGTTTGTGGAAAATGAAATATACGCAACAGACCAGCTCCCCAATAGTCCCAATCTTTCGTTTTATGAACAAAAATGAAAAAAGGTTTGAAAGAATTCATCCAAATCAAAATCTAATTCGTATAAAAAAATTAAATCAAGGTTTTGGTACTAAAATTTTAATGATGGTGCAGTTTTAAACATTGCAAGTAATATAACTAAATAGACATTTTTGAAGCGAGCCTCGTATTTAAACTCTTTAAAGATGTTTGTTGCCTAGGTCACTATATGCACAAACCCAAGACAAGTTTACCAATTACCCAAAAGAAAGCAAAGCTACAACTATTTTAAAAAATTGGTAATGCTAATAGAACAAATGGATGAATCTGAACGTTATGTAAATTTATGAGTTACAAAAATTAAAATAACCATATTAATTTAATTGTTAATGGAATGTTAGTATTTTCCATTCGATTGGTTATAATTTGTTTCCGTTACATTCTTCAAAAAATAATGTAAAATTTAAATTCTATCAGACCATAAATCCAATGAGTCCTATTTCAAAGATCTTTATGCAGATTATTGAATAGGAAATTTGCAGAAAACTAAATAATAGATTAGGCAGGCGCAACTCGGCTTTGCAATGGTTAAAGAATGCGTGGAATACTTTTAACATTCAAGAATTAATGAATTCAAGAATAAACAAGTTTGATATTATTTGAGTTGGACAATAAAAGAGATATTTTTGAGAAGTTGTATCCTACCTTCTAATCTCTTTAATTTTCTTTTAAAGCATATTTTTAGCAAACCTGAAAATATGTGATTAATGAAAATTTAGAATCGAGATTATGTAATATATATAAAATTCTTCAAAAAATTAAATATGGAAGAACTCCGTTTTAAGTCAAGATTTAATTTTGAAACTAAAAATCCGTTATACGTCCTGATTTCTGTACATGGGGTTGAAGCATAAGCATTAACTCCAACAGTGATAAAACAAATGGAAGCATTTGAAATGTGGATATATCTGCAGATGTTTAAAATCGAGTAAACAGACTAAAACAGTATGCATTGAAATATAATTTACAATTGTTGAATTTATAAAAATTAATAAACTATAATATTTTAAGCATGTAGTGTGAAACTTGAAAAATTGTTGGTTTTTTCAACTTATTATTAACAATATCTCGAAAAGACTTAGAGATTTGCTTTTATCGAATTATTTCGTGTTGGTAATAACCAACACGACAGCCTACATTTCCAGTTAGAAGGGACACTAGAAAAAAAAATAAAACAGAAAAAAGAAAATACTTTCTTATACTTATAAAAGTTAGTTTTTGCGTAAGGTATTTAATGTATTTATTTTTTATATTAGGCTTATCGATTAATTTTATTTCCATTTTTTTAAATAAAGTTCTATAAAAGTAATTATAGTGAATTATAGGTTTGTAAATTTTATGTTGCTGCACATTACACTATTTTTAATGTTTGTTGGGATTATACAAAAATATCAAAATAGATAACATATAACAGTGAGTATTTGTTATTTTAAATATTTTTTTATTTCTCTTCATTTACGTTGCAGCTCTTATTTAATCATTGTTTAAAAAAAAGATTCCATTTTAATTTACTAATAAATGAAGTTGTTAATATATTTGATATTAGGACTATGCAAAGTGGAAAAACTACCAAACCAGGATAAGAACAAGGAAATAGAAGTAAATTTCTCCATTGACATATTTACAAAACCTTCCTGTGGAACTGGTTAACATGTATTTTGGGAGGTTAGAGAGTAGTGCTCCTCGCGCCCCGTTATCTTGTAATCTTAAGTGCCATACATTAAAAATAAGTAGTGTTTACTAAACAGTTATAAAACTAAGTTAAATTAAAATGAGGTAAGAAAACAAATTAAAGTGTTTAAGTTTCACTGTATTAAACCCTGAGAAATGTGTCCTGGACTACGTTTCTGTCGCAATGAGATAGTTGCTATCGCAAAGATCAAATACCGGAAATGTACTCGAACCAGCTACTAATACGTTTAACGGTTTTAATTGTCTTAGTCCATAGGTAGCCAAGCTCAACCGCAACCTCATTATCATCAAACCGAGCAGACAAATCCTAATTTACAATATTTGCCGACATATTTAATCTGAGCCCCAATAGTCCGCATATCTTATTCAGCGTATAACTATAAACATATATTACACATACATATATAAATATATTCTCACTTCTTGTACAAATTATTAATTCGCGAAATTAAAACTATACGAGTGCACATGGACACATCTTAACTATGTAGACAACATTATCAACTAAAATGAATAAATTTCTGTAAAACACCCATGGTAACAAAGTAGGTATCTGGAAAATAAAAATAATTAGCCAACAACCGCCAGAAGAAAAGGAAACAACTCACAATCTTAAACATATTCAAACATCTCCCAGTTAATAGACAGAAAATAACACATCTAATCAAGGAATTTCGTTCTACACCACAAGATCGTAGAACACTTCGTTTTTATATTAATTCAACAAAGCTAAGATTGCTGAAAGCGATACTTATATAAGTAAATCTATGACCAGCGATGAAGTAAAGGTTAATGTAAAAATTTATCCTCCGTCAACAAAAAATTGTATATTATGGATGCCAAATAAAACTGTTGTAATTAGTGATAGAGACCAATCCATAAAACTACCTTATATAAAATATGAACTAAAAATAAAGAACATTATTATTGTTAGCCAATGAGACAGCAAATTACCTTTCTCAATTTTTTTGTTGACAAAAACTTATCAAAACCACAAGAAAATTTAAGAAATAAAGATAATCTGAAAAGACTAATCAAAGACCCCTCAAAACGCAACATGTTAAGTTTCAAAATCAGTTAGTTATGCTCAGGTAGGATTAAACATGCTAGTCATTTAAATAAACTTAGTCCTAATACACTAGATGTAACAAAAAATTACTAAACTTCTTAAATGAATTCAAAAATATGTTTACTTATTTGCTCAATCCGAACAGAATGATACTTATCATGATTGCAAACGTAATAAATAAACTAACACAATAATAGCTGCATTCCTAAGAATTGTAGCAGAATATTACGGCAAAAGTTTCTAAAAAATAACATCATCATTATGGATAACGAACATATTATTTATTCTCAAATAGTACATTACAAAACGAGGATTTCTTACTAAATATAAAACAGCTGCACCTAATAAAATTTGCCCATAAATCTAAGATTGATCAAAGGTCTTGGCATGATGCGCAATAATCTTGGAAAGCAATTGTTACTTTCTTATTAAAACTCGAGGAAACGGTTAACAAAAATGTTTTTATTATAAAATGTATGCCGAAAGTAAACAAACATCACAAAAATGACAAAATTATTTTCTGATATCGCACGTTATGCCCAAAAATATAGAATTGACTAATTTTGGGGCAATTTCACGTCGACTGACTTATAACATTGGCGGAGAGACATCATCGGCTGATTAATTAAAACTGCAAATCAGTTCTTGTGCCAGAAGAATTGACCTTAACTTGATCCAACAAACAATGGACATGATTCCAAATGAACTACAAAAATTGAAGTTAATGGGCTTTAGTAATTTACTGGAAGATATCGTATAAATTATAAAGAAATCAATACAAGTTGACTTCCGTATATTTGATTTTTTGAAAAAAATTTTTTTTTATAGATATATATTTATTAGCAATCAGAACTACTACATTCTATGGACTAATTGTATATCAGAATTTCAGCTTGAAATGACGTGACGAGAGTTCTTCCACTGAAGGACTCTCTTAATCCACAAGAAGGTCTGCTGTCCAAAGTCTATGTAGTCGTCGTGGGTGTTCACTTTCTAGTAATGGTTGAAGCAGGTTATTTGAGTGGGCTGCCAATCTATCGTGGTGGGTTCTACTTCGCAGCTTGATGACATCTTTGACATAGGGAATCCTCAGGTCGTCGTGTAGTGTTTGGTTTGAGACATACCACGGTGCTTGAGATATCATGAGCACTTTAGATTGGCTTTGAGAATGCTATATTGGATTTGCTTGCGCAACCCCAGATTTCTATTCCATACGTTCAAATAGGGATGATGATTGTTTTATATAGCAGTATTTTGTTTTCTAGGAAAGTTTTGAGTTCTTCCTAACAGCCAATAGAGGTCTTTGATCTTCAAGTCAATCTGCTTCCGTTTTTGGTAATGTGATCTTTCCATGTTAACCTAGTGTCCAGGTGGAATCCAAGATATTTGATAGATATAGCTCGAGGGAGTTCGACGTTATTGAGAAAAGCGGAGGACAACGTTCGTGTCTTAGAGTGAAGTCTATGTGCTGTGATTTGTTTTCGTTTATTTTAATTTTCCAGAGATGCAACCAACCTGGAGTACATTTAAGTGGATTTGTACTAGGTTAGATGCTATTGTGTCTTCATGGCTGCTAGTATGGCAGTGTCAGCAAAAGTAAAGATAGTAGTTTCAGTGATTGTTGGGATATCGGATGTATATACGTTGTAGAGGGTCGGTCCCAAGACGCTTCCCTATGGTACACCTGCTTCTATGGAATGGTAGTCTGATTTGGCATCTCCTACTTTGGTTCTAAATTTGCGGTCTGAAAGGTAGGATTTCAAGATGTCAAAATACTTTAGTGGGAGGGTTTCCTTGACTTTATATAAGAGACCTGTATGCCAGACCTTATCAAAGGCCTGGCTAACGTCCAGTAGAACTGAAGTACAATAATGTTTTTGTTCAAAAGCGTGATTAATAACTTGGATTAATCTATGTGTTTGCTGAACTGTAGAATGTCCTGTTCGGAAACCAAATTGATGGGGAGGAAGCTAGGTATCTGGTGAAATATCGGCATTTAGTCTCTGTAGTAATAAGCGTTCTAATACCTTGGAAATTATAAGGAGCAAACTAATTGGACGGTATGAGGTTACGTCATTTGGGTTCTTTTCTGGCTTATTTATTAAGATTATTTCTGCCGTTTTTAGCAGTGGAGGCCAGTGCTGCAGTCTTAAAATGGCATTAAAAATGTAGGTAGTAAAGAGTATCCTTTTTTTCGGCAATTCCCTGAGCATTTTTTGCGTCGCACCGTCTGTACCTGGTGCTTTTCGGATGTTAAGATGGTTAAGTTCGTTCTGAACTTCGTGTGGAGTGAAGGATTTAATTCGAAATGGGGATTGTGGAATGTTGGATAAACTTGTTACGATGTCATTAATTATATCTTTATTGTTGGGCTTAACGAAAGATGCGAGATAATTTGCAAAAAGATCAGTCTTTTCTTGGTCGCTTCTCGCCCATTTAGCGTTGTGATCAGCAAATATTTTATTGGAGCATTGTGTTCTTTTGGTTTTTCTTGGATTTAATTAGTGTCCAGATAGAGTTGTCGAATCTATTTAGCTTGTCACGTAGTTAGTGAAGGATTGTTCACGGAGTTTTCTAAATGCACCTTTAATTGACTGCTAATGCGATTCAGTATATTTTTATCCACGGATGCCTGGGTTGTGTGCCACCTAGACCGTGCCTTCCGTTTTTTACCAATTAAATGTTTTATTTCAAGTGGTATTGATTTTGTGGTATTAGCTATTGGCAGAGATGGAGTACTTTCCATAACTGAATGTTTAAGGGTACTTGTGAGGGCATCCTAAGCGTCTTCGACTTCGTTATGGGTTTTGAGGCTTGTTTTTAGATTAATCCGTTGTTCCACTTTATTTTTGTATTTATCCCAGTTGGTTTGGTTGTTATGCAGTTTAGGTGTAAAATTCTTAATAATTACGAAAGTACTAATAGTTGCAATTATCGGGGAATGGTCAGATGACAAATCATAACTAGGAAATACTTCCATGTATAGTGAGGAGATCAGGAGTTTTATTTGGATCACTGGGCCAGTATATTGGTTTACCGGTGGACAGAAATAAGTAGTTTTTTCCTGGATTAGATTAGCTAGCTCACGACCTTTGGTAGTTGTTAGCCGAGAGCCCCAGAGAGTATGTTTACTGTTGAAATCACCTCCAGCAATCAATTTGGAGCCGAGTGTGTTGAAGAAGTCCCTGAAGTGGTTGAGTTTCAAGTAGTGCCTAGAAGGGCAATATACTGCAGAAACTGTTATCTCGTAGGAGGACGTTTTGACTTTGAGTGAAGTGGCTTGTAAGTGATTTGTTTCATACTTTGGTAATATGAAGTGACTTATAGTATTTTTTATTAAAATTGCAGTACCTGCATGTGCAGTGTTGTCCAGGTGGATTGTATTATAGGTTAAATAGGATGGAATACGAAAGAAGGATCTGTCGGTAAAGTGCGTTTCGCTAACAAGTAGTATGTCGATTGAATTGTAAAGTAGAAAAGTCTCTACTTCATTTTTGTGTTGAATGATGCCGTTGACATTCCATTGGGCAATTTGTACAAATTTAGCGAATTTTATTGATGAACGTTGTAAGCATGGTAAGAATTGAGCTGTTTTGTTGCATTAGCTGTTGGAACATATTTTTGAACTCATTTATAAAAGTGCTGAGAGTAATTGAGTTTTCCTCTGGTGGTTTTTGGTGGTTTTGATTTCTTAGTATATTCGAATACGTATTGGCCTGTTGTGCCTGAATTATTGGTTGTATTCTGTGTCGTGGGATAGGGTGTATCGGTGCTGGTAATTGTTGAATATTAAGTCTGTTGTTGGCATTATTGGATTGTTTGAGGAGATTGTTTCGCATCCTCTATAGTTGGCAGAGTGGAGACTACCGCATAGTGCACATGTAGCAGGGGTGTTGTTTGGTTTTGTACAGCTTGTGGAATTATGGGCTGCTCCACATTTCACACAGTAGTAAGGTCTGTTACAATATGTTTTAGTGTGACCATATTGCTGACAACGTATACACTGAGTAAGGCCCTTGGTTTTTCTGGGTGGCTCGACTTGTACTCTTCTGTTCTGAATACCTCGTAAATTATATATTTCTATATTGTTATCCGCTGGCTCGAAGTCTACAAAGAATAGGTTTAATGGTTCTTTAGACATTCTACTTCTTCCATTTAAAATATTCCTGACTTGGTGTCCCTGATTGGCTTTACGCTCTTGCTTAATTTAATTTACTGTCGGTTGTAAAGTGTTTAGGTATTTGATAACCTACCTGAAGGCAGGTCCTCTTTTGGCTGGTACGTATGGTGAACTAATGTTGGCATATTTCATGTGGTGAATTAAGTTTTCCTTAGATAGGTTTCGGAGTATTGACAGTTCTTTATTTATTTATTGGTGTTTCTGTTAAAGTTTTTGTGTTAAACTGTATTTAAACTTTTGATCATGTCACTGTAATGTTGTAACTCCGTACACAAATATCGGAGGAGGTTTTATGGTTGTATTGTTTACTTGTCTGGTAAGGGTGCTTCCTCTTCTTCTTCATTTAGCTGGTTATATCTATTTGTTAAAGGTATTTGCGTAGTTTCTTTGGTAGGTTGGGATAGTTTTCTACGTTTAAGACGTTTAACGGTTTGACATTTGTTAGTGTTGGTGGAATTATCGTTTACGACTTCTTGAGTTTCTTCATCACTAGTAGACGTCATTCGATAGGGAATTCTGTCGTTGTTGGTTAAAGATTGTGAGGTAGTTTCCATCAAGTTGTTGTTCAGATTGATGGGAGGATACTGATTTTGAGGTAAGTTAAAATTGTTACATGTTGATACCGGTTGGCTTACGAATTGAAGGTTGATGGGAAGTGGAAGTTGCATTGGAACACCCTGTGCGTAGTTGATGTTCTAATTATTAGGTTGTCCGTAGGCTATGTTTGTTTGTTGATCCATTTCCATTTTTGTTGTTTGCTAGCGCTGTTTAATTACAGGTATGTGGCTGGGCCGATGGCGCGGCGCGGATGGCGCGGTGCAGATGGCACGGCGCGTATGGCGTGGCGCGGTCATCGATACCGCGCGAGAAAATCGCAGGAAACACTCTGAAAACACTCTGAAATTCGCACGTCTGCACTGTTTGAGCTACAAAACTCGAATGATTTTTTGAAATTGAAGAATAACTTTTGTGCTACCATTTCAGATACGCACCTTAATTCCGGATAAATATAAAATTTCTTTAAATATAAAAAAATTGTCAACAACCACTTAGGTTTCGGCAACACATATAACTTACTATAAAAAATAACTATTATAAGAAAAACTACAAATAAATAATTTCAAACGTATATTCTTCTTCTTCTTAAAGTTCCGATCCGTTTCGGATGTTGGAAACCATGATGCAATGGACTTTATCAACAGCGGCATTGAAACAGTCCAGTTGTTGTTGTATTGAACCATACTGCAGGTTTTTCAGCCACGATATGCGTCTTCTGCCGATGCTTTTTCCTTCGATCTTATCCTGGAGGACCAATTGAGCATTACTCTGATTGTTGATGATGTGCCCTTGTTTTGGGTTTTGGATTTTATTGTTATCAATTTTCCTAGATTCCGAATTGGGCAGACTGCTGAGTTAGCAGTGTGAGATTTTCTACTCACCTGGGGTATATGATTTTGTAAATTCGACCACATTTCGATTTGGTTTTGGGAGGTAGTTGGATTTAAAACGCCGCGCTTGCCGAGCGTGTTGGCAGTGATTTTCAGCCGCCTAACATGGAGTCAGACGCTGTTGCAGCCGCCCACTCTGGGTCAGACGCTGCTTCTCACCATATCTGGTTACCCTCACTTGGTTTAGCCTGTAGGTTAAAACAGTGTACCAGGGTGTGGCGCTTGGAGCCATCAAGTGAGAGTTGGGTGCCTCGCGAGGACCAACTGTAAACCTCCGCCCATCTATGACGCTTGGGTGACCGTCCATGACAGAAGGCTACCCACGCAACACTTACATATTATTCAATTGTTACCAAAGTACTATAAAACTTTAATTGGAAAGCTATTATGCTGTTGCATTTATTTTAAAGAATATGTTGTGATTTTTCTTCCACCCGTTACAATGGATATAGTTAAACCCGATAGCCATTTATTAAAGACCAATCAATTTACTGCCTCTCTTGTATAAGATATTTGGAATACTAATACCTTACAAAGAAACCCCCAACCCGATCACACCGATTTGATGATTCTACATTGTAGAACATAAAAAATAAGACAGGCATTTTTTTTATCGGCTAATATTCATTTTTAGGGGTGAAAACGACCCTTAAAGTTTACCCCCAAAAAGTGTTTTTTCTGAATATTTCGGCTTAAAATTAATATTTTTTAACAAAACAAAATGGAAATTATTTGTTATAAAAAGAGCAAGTATTGTATTTGATAGTGTTTTGAAGAGTAAGGGCGGAATCCCCTATTTTTAGGGGTTGAAAACATATTTCTTGGCATAATTTCATGATAAAAACGTTTTAATCGACTAAAAATTTTGGAAAAAAATTCTTTCGGTATTCTCATAAATATTACCCCCGAAGAAAATTTTGTATAGTGAAGCAGATTTATAATTTTTGTAAAAACTGAAATCTACAAGGTTATCAAATTTGTCCGGTCTTCCATTAATATAACCGCTTCTATACCAGGAATATTTAAACAAATCTATTTATCTTGGTGGAGAATAACTAATAATTGAAGTTTAATTATATTATTTCTCATATGTAAATTCATATCATGATCCATTAACAGAATACTTTCGGAAAAAGTTTTGCAAACACGGAATCCATAACCATCACATGGTTGAATTTTCACGTAGTTCCAGTTGGATTTTTTTTATGTTAACAATTTTATTTTTTGACATAGCTTCCACTATAACTCTGTCACAATATCCACTCCAAGAATCAAGTAATGGAATGAGGTGATGACCTACATGGGGATAAAATATTTTTCCAACTAAATTTTGAAATGATCTGCAATCAGTTATTAATTAACTGATCTACAATATTACAATATAAAAATTATCTGTTTCCTTACTTGCTGTTAATTTTCCAAATTTGGATGCTTTCTGCTCTAAATAAGTTTTGTTTTACAACAGGGCCAAACTTTCCACCTGGTTCTTTCAAAACAAGAAACAGCGGTGACAACAGTTGTCCAGTAGCTGATATAAGTGGTTGTGCGGTGTAACTGTGCGTTGTTGCTGGAACGGACTGTACCAGACATTGCACTTGTTTTTCTCCTTCAACTGCTAATGTTCTTCCAGAATGCATTTCTATCTGAAATTCGCTTTGATCTGAATTATACAAATTCTGTAGTCCAATACTTGGTATGCATGATTGAATATCAGAGACAATCGCATCTGCTTCGGTCTTATGTTCTGCACTACGTTCTAATGTTTTTCTTGTTATAAACTTATTTATTCTCCTGAACACTATTCTGTGTGCATGCTTAAATTTTAATAACCAATTTTTAGAAGCTTTGAATCTAATATCATCAAAACCAATTTCCTGTTTAACTTGTAAGGCCCATCGAATTATATCTTTATCATGAATAATGGAACCACTCTCGAGAGCTGCTTTAAAATTTTCAATGGTATTTTTCTGAGTTAATTTTACATTAAAGCTGTCATAAGGTAGGGCTTTTGACTTACTTTTATATATAATAGTTACAGCAAATATACAGCTGGTATACGCCATTATTATTCCAATCTTCCCAAAGCATTATAAAAACTGCAAGAACATCTTTTTGCATTTAGCTGAAACTGTGTAAAGTCAATGTTAACGTTAACAAATAAATTCAAATAACATTCATCACAAAAAAACTGTTTACCCACAACTCAGTATAAATAATAATGCCATAGCAGTAAAAGATAAAATTAAAATACTTTGGATTTCATCATAATGAGAATCTCACTGCAAAGCTTATATTAAAGCTACGAAACGTCAAGCTTAAATGCATATATTAAAAGAAAGTTGTAGTTACCTATTGAAAACAAATTAATCATCTACATAATCAAACTTTATCGCATTTGTGTTTATAAAACAGAACTATGTGGTTCCAGTAAACTCTCTAATAGAAATATTCTCCAAACATTGTAGTAAGAGACTCTCCTCATGATTGTTAATGTTTTATAAAGCATCTCTAACAAAACCTTTTATAATAATCTGAATATATCTTTTGTAAATGATGTAACCAATCATATACTTTTAAATATTATATAAAGATTGCAACATCGACCATAGTAACCAATTGTAAAAGAATTTTTCATCAACCAATGGCAAATAAAAAATTCAAAAGGAAATGACTTGAAGACACAACTTTGTAAATCTCCCAAAACTATCGATGGATAGTTCTTAGCTTAAAAAATCTATATATATATTTACTAATTATTCAACATTTTGCTAAGCAAATTGTAAATAATCAATGAATTTATAAAAAAAATAATTAAATAGATATACTGGAGCTACTGGAAAAACTACTCAGGTCTAGAAGAATCTACGGCTCTACTCAAATGATTCAACAAGAAAGACACAATGGAATTTGTATAAATCAGCATTAATGACCTTAAAACCCTATTTAGAAGTTTAATGAGACAATGCAAGTTAAATGGCCATTCCAAGAGAATTAAAAATAGAATATTGTAGGCTTTTACGAAACAAAAGAAACTTTGATACATACTACAACAGATTATAGAGTGATCACCCATAAAATATAAAAAACTTTCAAGGAAATCAACACAAGCCGGAAGGAGATAACGCCACTAAAGCCAAGCAAAAGTTTTTGTTTTCAGTTGACAGTTAACATAATTCTTCACCCAGATCATAATCAGCTTTATTCATGAGTTTCTGTTACTTTTCTCTATTTCTCAAGCGACCATCCATTTGCTGTGATATCTTTTATTTTATCCTAGACTGTTAGCTTTCTATATGACCAAAATATTTGAAAATGCGGCTATATACTATTTGGGATAATCGTTGATGTTCTGCAATTTCTCTTAAAATGGATGCATTCGTTTATCTGGCGATTCAAAAAATCCGCAATATGCAATCATGTCACCGTCAGCCTTTTTCGTCATCTCACATCTTCATTTAATTTCAGGAATAGTGCCGCCATCATTAATAACAAGAGCTCCTAGATGTACGTACTGATTTATTACTTGGCGTTTTTCCACTTGCTTTATAATTGATCTGTTACCTTGCAATCTATGGACGATCATAATTTTTGTCTTCTTATAATTGATATTTAATCCGCAGTTAATGCTTTTTTCCTCTAACAATGTTAATAGTTGTCCTATGTCTTCTGTTGATACTGCAAGTAGTATGATGTCGTCAGCATAACCTAGGTTATCAATTCGTTTTCCCTCTGTGACGATCCCTTTTTTATAATATACCTGGTGTCCCAGAACTTCGTGTGCAAACATGGAGGGGAAGTAGAGAACATTGTTGGAAATCATAATTACATAGGAAAGCATGAGCGGAGATAGATAGGTGGCGCTATACGTGAGTTTCCAAGGTCGGCATGTGTAGCTTTCTCATTGTAGACGCCGACTGCGTGCGATCAACATGAATTGTTTCACAAACGCTGAGTTGACGGACATCCACTTCATCTACGGCCTAGCCGATGGAAAGGGACGCGCTGCTGTTCGGTTGTATCGGGAAAGATATCCAACGAGGCGCCAACCAAAACATCAAACGTTCGCTCAGGTACACCAGAACCTTGCGGAACCCATATTCGAAGAGGGCCTGTTGAATGCTGTGGACCGAAATCCCGGTACCAATGTACGGGTGGTTGCCGCTGCTACCGGAATTTTTCGATTAATTGTCCATCGCGTACTGCAGGGCGAAGCATCTTCAGACAGTTTAATTATTGCAGCCGGATGATCACCCACGACGTGTCGCGTTTTCACAATGGTTTCAATAGCAAAGTGCGACCGACGCAATTTTCCAGTTTGTTATATTCAGTGATGAAGTAACCTTTTCACGTGAAGGGGTGTTCAATCTGCACAACACGCACATGTGGGCCTTAGACAATCCACGGAACCCGATCACAAGCCGCACAAGAACACTTCGCTGTTAATGTGTGGGCTGATATAGTGGGAGATAGTTTAGTCGGCCATACATCTTACCACCTCGACTAAACGGTCTCAGTGTCTCGTCTTTCTTCAAGACGTACTTTCGGAAATACTTAACGATATCCCCGCACATGTTCGCAACAGAATGTGATTTTAACATGATGGGGCGCTGTGTCATTACGCAACGTGTGTACGTGATCGTTTGGACTGGACACTTGGAAACAATTGGATTGGGCATAGTGGTCTCGTCACTTGGTCTCCCAGATCACCTGATTTATCTCCTTTTGATTATTTTCTCTGGGTGACATAAAGAACATTGTGTACGACACGCCCGTAAATTCTGAAATGGACCTGGTGGACAAATCTCAATCGCTGCTGCTACGATCAGCGAAACGCCAGGTATCTCCGAAAATTTTCGCAAACCCAAGTCGCGTAGGTGTCGTGCGTGCATCCATGCCAATGGAGGTAATTTAGAACACCTACTGTAATGATTGTAAGTAATACATTGTACTCTTTTGTTGTGTAATAAAGCGTTTTACACTACATTCTGTGTTGTGGCCTTATTGTGTCTTTGTGTCTTTTTATCACGTGAGGGTGACGTTTCCACCTATGCTTTCCTATGTAATTATGGTTTCTAACGATGTTCTCTATCTCTCCTCCAAGTTTGTACACAAACTTTGGGACACTCTGTATATAGTATAGGCAACATAATAGAGCCTTGTCTAGCTTTTTTTAATCTTGCACAAGTTAGGTAGCTGTTTCTTTACACAAACTAGATCTAAACTTTCTGTTTGTTTCCTTGATTAGTCTGTACATGTGTTTCGTGCTATTGTGTTGGAAATATTGTTTTTATATAATTGTTTTTGCCTTTTCTACATTGTCATTGTTTTTGTTAAATAACTGCTACCTTTTTCAGTGTATTAAGACATGTACTTCTTAATTGTCATTCTATCATCTATAAAGTTGTCACCGACATCCAATGTTGATGGTTTTGCTTGGTTATGACCTTTTTGGTAATTCATTTATAGTTTTCAGAATAACCCTTTTAGCTTCATTTCATAAATTTCAAGTTCAAAATAAAGTTATTTTTAGCTTGTCTTCTGATATATTGCAAGTTGTCATTATGCACTTTTATTTCCTTGAAAGCACTTTTCTTCATGCATTTTTCTTCGTGCATTTTCAATTTTAGATAAAATCGAACCATAATTAGTCTGTGGTCTCTTCTTCAGTCAACACCAAAAAAGGTTTTTGAGTTTCTTATGAATGTTTCCAATGTTTCAAGTTAATATTAAATTTATCTAATTGCGATATTTGCCATCAGGAAGTATATATGCGTATAGGCGGCGAATATGTTGTTTATGTATATACAGTATTTGCTATTGTTAAATAACTGCTTGCACAGAAATTTATCAATCTTTGCCCATATCATTTTGTTTCCCAATTCTGTATTTTCCAATCACGATTATTTTGGGATCGTTTGTTGTTTTTCTTACTTATTATAGCGACTACTTCTGTATTTGGAATACTTTGTAATGTGGTTTCTAAGTTCGCGTAAAACTCTTCTATTAGGTCTTTATTTGATTCGCTTCTAAGTACGTAAATTTGCATGATATGAAGGGGTATTGGTTTATAAAGCAGCGTTATTGGGTAGATAGCATTGAAACTATGCTATTTATGTCCTCATATTCGTTTCCAGAAAAGATAATCATATTGCCACTAGAAGTGGTAAGGAATAACTTCCCCTCCAATGTGTTTCTGAAATGCCGCTATCTTTAGTTTATCTCTCGTTCACTCTTTCAATCATGTACTGCGTATAATTTGGATGAGGGGTTTCGAAATGTTCATGTCTTCTAGACTTTTCCATATTACTTCTGTCTCTGTTAAGTCAGAAGCTGCTATAAAGTCGATGAATGTCAGTGTAAGTTCCTCTCCGGTCTCTAAGCTTCGGTCTATTAGATTCCTTATTATAAATATATTGTCATTTGTTTGTTTTCCTGGTATAAATTCTGCTTGCTGTTCTTTGATATCATTTTTTACTGTTTGTTTTACTCTTTTTTCTATTATTTTTGTATAAATTTTGAAGCTAGTGGGTGCTAGGCATGTAGCTGTGTAGTTGTCGCACTTTACTTGTTCTCTTTTTTATGTATTGGTACCACCAAGTTGTTTTCCCAATTCGATGTAATTTTCTTTGTTTCCCAAGCTGTCTTACATATTTCCTATACCTTCTTTCTCTAAGTATTTTATCATTTCAGAGTCTATTTTATCTTCTCCCCCAGCTTTTGCTATTTTTACTTTGCTTATCGCTTCTTCTACTTCTTCCCTTTTTATGTTTTCTGTCTTTGGTAAATCTTCTCCTTGTTCTTTTTGTTGATCTTTATTTTGTTCTTTTCTATTTGTTGTAAAATTAAATTTGTCCACCTAATATTCTTTATTATTATTCTTTCTCTTAGTATATTGTTTATATTTGTCTGTAGCTTATTTTCTGTCGTTAATTCCTTCATTTTTTCTCTTTCTTTATTGCTCTTATTTTGGTCCAGAATCCTCTGTTATTTGTGGGATAGTTTTCTTGCAGTTCGTTTCCGAATTCTTTCCAGTTTTGTCTCTTTGAGTTTTTAATCGTATTCTTGACTTCTTTACTCACTTTGATGTAATATTCTTTGTGCTGTTCATTCTTTGTCTCAAGGTATCTTCTCAATGTACTTTTTTAAATCTGTTTTTACATCTTTGTTCGACCACTTTGTTCCCTTTTGTGTGGAATTGTTGCATTTTGTTCCACAAACTTTTTCTGCTACCTCTTTTATTGTGGTTTTGAATGTGGCCCATCTTTCCTCTAAGGACCATTTTTCTTTTAGGGTATCCAAACTTTCTTTCAACTTCTCTTCTGTACTTCTTTTAGATATTTTTCTTTTTTAATATTTTTATATTTATTTTGTGGTATTTTTGTCTCTCCGTCCTTGCTATGGTTTATTTTATTGTTGCTGCGACCATCCTATGATTTGTCGATAGTTTTGTCTTTATGTTTTTGAATCTTTCTCTTCTACCACGAAAGTATATTTTCCTTCATCTTTCTGTTTCCAAAACGTATTTCTAATTAACAGGTCGTTTGATTGTCAGAAATCTAGCATCTTCTTGCCATTTTCATTTAATGTCGCCTCTCCATATCTTTCCAAGCTTCCTTCCCCTCTATTTACATCTTTTCCTACTCTTGCATTCCAGTTTCCAATTATTATAATTTTTTGGTATTGTTCTCTTACTTTATCTATTTCATATTGTAGTTCTGCGTAGAATTTCAGCACTTCTTCTTCCGCTGTTTCTTTTATTGGTCCATATATTTGTGTTATCACTATCGTTTCTTTTAGTTCTATATATATTGTTATAATGCGGGATGATACTGCTTCGTATTTAATTACTCTTTTTTCAGTTCTGTGTTTACTGTTATTCCTACCCTCCTTCGCTCTTTGGTCTTGTGGCTTTCCCGAATAGTAGAGGCTACATCTTTCAGATATTTAATTGTGTTCTCTTCTTTGTTTTTTTGTTTCACTTATTCCTATTAAGTCTATTTTTCTGTCTTCCATTTCTTCTATTAATTCTAGTTCTTTCCTAGTTAATGACGTTATATTCCATGTAGCAATTATTATTTCTTTTTTCCTTTTATTTGCCAGGGTCGTCGTCCTGATTTTAGTTATTTTCTTTTTATTTAGTTTTTTGTTTTGCTTATTTTTGTTATTTTTCTCAATTGATTCTCTAAGGAGCGTGATTCAGGGAATCTTAGACTTGTCTTCTTTTTGTTTTTCCTGTTTTTTCCTCTGGTGATCCTTTTTCGGTTTCCTCTGGCGTCAGTTTCATCCAATTCCTGACTTCGTATATTTTGTCATTTACTATTAATTTGTTGTATCTTAGGTATGCTTTTTGGCCTTTTTCTCGCCTCTTTCAGTTTCGGTATTAATCGTTTCCGTTCTTCTAGTATCTCTCTTGAATTGTCTTCGTCAATTCATATATTTGTTCCTTTTAATTTTTTTGTATTTTTATTATTTCGCATTTCCTGTTGGTTTTTATTAGTTTTAGTAATATTGGCCTTGCTTTTTCTTTGTTATATCTCTCGATTCTCTTAACTTCTTCCATATCGTTTTTCATATCTGCTTTTACTTCCATTTTATCCAGTACCGTTTTTATTTTTCTTGTAGTTATTATTTCTTCTTCCCTTTCTTCATCGAATATTCCTTTAATTATCAAATTTTTCATTCTAATTTGTTTTTTTAACCATTCAATTTTTGGTCTTGTTTTGATATTTTTTTCTTTTAGGTTCTAGTTTTCTGTTTTTATTTTTCTGTTTTCTGGGGTTACTTATTCTAGTTTGCTATCCATTTCTACTAGTTTACTTTCAATTTGGTCAAGTATCTCCTGTATTTTTTCCATGGTGTTTTTTTTTAATTCCTTAGACACTTGGAATGTCTTTCCTAATTCTTTTAATGAATTTTTCCTTAATACGGTTCTGTTTGTTATTTGAATTTGGAGCGGATGGTTTAACGCTTATCGTGTTGCCGTGCGTCCAGTTGATCTCGGCCATGTCTTCGTTGCCAGCGTGTTTGAGTTTTGTTTATGTTTATTTTCTACTTAAATCTAGTATTACCTTATGTTTTGGTTGTTATATGATTAGATTAATACTTCTTTTGCTTTCCACCGTTTTTCGCTATATATTTGGTACTAATTTTCCGCTTTATTTTCAATTTTACTAGAGCACAAATCACTTACGTTTTCACTCTAATCCCGGGCCAGATTGCACTTCTGGAAGTTACGAACATTTCAGGAACCAATACTTAGGTAGCTTTTTAGGGTATAATATTCAGTTTCTCTTAGAAACGCTCTCCCTGATCCGATCGAGGTATGATTTTCGCTTCCTAAATATTTAACATTGATTCTCTAAAAAAAATCAGAATCGGTTTGGATAAGAAGAGATAATTAATGATGGGATAGAGTTACCACTCACCATTTTCTTCGTGTAATAGGAGATGAGAGAAACAGTGGGTTTATTCCTACTCTTGCCTACAATATTAAATTATACCTAACTATTAATACTAAAATACTTAATTCCTAAATCACTCACCAAATACTATATTTTAAACCAAACTTGTATGCTTTTAAAATTTTTGCACTAAATGATCTTGTTTGACCGTATATGTTGCTACTTCAACTCACATTTTTTTATTTCAAAGAAACAGTGGGTTTTTACCTTGTTTATACCTAACTTTTTACAAAAGCTTTTCCAGCACTTTAAACTATCGAACTTTTTTTATTTTTTTATTTATATCAAATTTTGCCTGCCGTCTTGTTTGAGCGTTTTTTTTTTGTTGTAAAGGTTATTCTTAAATATTTTGAAATACATGATGGTTATATTTCTTCTCAGTTAATTTTTGTTGTTTATTTCAATATTGTCTCAATTAGAACGCAAGTCGACTGAAAAACGCAATGCAAGAGTGATGCAGGCACGATTAGGACATAAACTAACTCATGTATGCCAGACAGCTATCGAACGACGTAGAAAACATCAATGTGGATAACTGGCCTGCAGTATAATTAACAGATTATGGAATTAGACGGAGAGAGACGAGCAGAGGCTGCGGCCGCTCGGGCGCGAGAGGGAAGCGCACAGCCCAATTAGATTCATGTCATAAACAATTGGTCATATCCTGAAGCCCTTAAAACGATCCTGAACACATGTTGTTTCCATCCCGCGAATTACTACCAAACTCCCGGCGCCGTCTCACTCTGGCGCGCCGCGCAAGGCGGCGGCAGGGCGCATTTTTGCCGCGGCCGGCGGCGCCTTCTGATTGATGGATTCAATACATTTTGCGTCACGAGCCATGGATATGCACATCGGAACATGAATTGATTGCATACAATTAGGGGATTTTTGCAGCACATTGCGATCGAGTGTTTGCTTTAAACTCATTAGCGCTCAAACGGGATTTGTTGTAATTTGGAGGGTATTTGTGTTTCAAATTACCAATAATTAATTGGGCGATTAGCGCGTAATGCCGGTGTTTGCCAAGTTTAACATTAATGCGCAAATACTTATTATATGTATGGCCGGCGAAATCAAACACGGCATCGCTTTATTTGCGCGCAAATTCGCTGCCCCCGCGAATGCTGTTCGGCTGGGTTTTTGCGCCGCTGTTTGCTCGAATAATACATTTTTTACATAAACACGGAGAATTAGTTATTGGCGGCGCGCGCGCCGGCTTATTATTTCGGCAGGAAATTAAGACAAAGCGCCCGACGACGCCGCCATGTATCTCCCGTAATGGCAGGATTTTCGCAAATGCGGACAGATTGCGCGCTATATTTATATTTCTCATGTTTCCCCGCAATTTGTACCAATAATGTGACCCGCAATAGCCTATAAAGCACGCGCGGATCCTTCGCGCTGCAGCAGGATAATAAAGTTGGACTGCAGGCGCTGTAAGTTACTAAAAGTGATTTACACTCGAACTTAAGATGATTTAAGGAATTCTTTTGCTACATTGTACGACACACATGCTTTCCAGAAATTTTTATTGCAGTTAAATCTTACAAACATACCCACTTTATAATGCACTGCCTGATCAAGCAGAATTTAGCTAAGAATTTATATAAAGGGTTTCCTAGTAAGAGTGATATGATTTTAAAATCAATAAAATAAAAATTATTTCAGATACAACGATACTTTTCATTTGATTTTGAAGCATACTATTACATTATGTTTTGAATAACACATCATTTAAGTGTCCACCTCGATTTCGTGCACACGAGCAAATTCGATGAACCTAATTTTCGATGGTTTTCTGCAATAATTCGTGTCTGATGTCACGATGTTCAGTCTGAATGCATCAAGGGTTCACGGTTTGTTTGCATAAACTATAGATTTCAAATAACTCCATCAAAAAATTAAATTACAACTTCTTAAAGGCCAATTGATGACAGTTGTATTTTTTGAAATTATCCTTTCACCAAACTTTTCTTGCAATACATCAATAGTGAGAATAGCAGCGTGACATGTGACACCGTCTTGTTGAAACCACATGTTCTCCAAATCAATTTCGTCTAAATTAGTTACAAGAAATCTGTTAACATCAATCGATATCGCTCATCAGTCACTGTAACTGCATCTCCCACCTTGTTTTGGAAAAATAATGGTCCAATGATGCCACCCTGCCATAAAGCACAATATACACTGACTTTTTGCGCATGCAAGGGCTTTTCGTAAACCTCTATTGGATTCCTTTCACACCGAAAACGACAATTTTATTTGCTAACGTATCCACTTAACCAGAAATTATCAAAATTATGAGTCGTTTCAAGTTTTGTAAAACCCAAGCAGCAAAATCACGACGCTTACAATGATCCAGTGGCTTCAATATTTAGGTAAACACAATCTTATACAAATATAAACCCAAATCTTTTCGCAAAATATGCCAAGCACAGAAAGGCGATTATGTGAACCATAGATTTCACAAAGAACACATTGAGTGTACACAAAAGGACGTCTTTGTCATTTGGACAATTATCAAACGTTCTTAAAGCTTTAATTTCTCCATGACGAATTGACAAATGACAACTAGTGACAGTTAAATTAATAGTTTTAATTGGAATTAAAGTAGTCAACAAATGCAATCCATTAAATAAAACAAAACACTACAAAATAACAATTTTTTATTTATTTTAATGACAATTTACAATCTAGTCCTTTATACAAAGCAATAAGTAAATATGATGTAATAAATACCCTTGTAGGGAAAACCATTAATCGATTATTTTCTTATATGGAATCTTGGGATGATGGTGCGAGTTTCAGTTGTAGTCTAACTGTACCAAATCGGTTGGCTAGTTTGTTTAATCTTTGTACTATAGTTAGAGGATTGGCTAGTTTGGTGACGGATTTATTCTTATGACCTAATAGTCTTTGGTGGTATGTTGTTGGAAATCTCTGGACTTATTTTGATACAAAAGGATTCGAAAAGTATGTATGGAGTGTACAGTTTACAATACACTGGAGTGCTGTTATTTGTAATATCTTCGACTGAAACTGCTAAATTATTTTAGCTGTATATTGTAAGTCCATATCGATTTGATGGCACATTTGTAAACAGATTTTATTCTCTAAGAATAACTGATAATGTTTCTCTGGCAACCAGTACAATTGTCTAAGGCTTAGATTAAACTGTTATTGTTTAGGTTTTAATTGTTGTTGCTATGTAGGTATCTGATAAAAGCTTTGAATTCGAATAGGATTGGTGCGTTTCGTGGTAAAAGTGACTTATATTGATTTAGTATGATTTACTTTTATTTTCCATTTGTATAACCATTGATCAAGTGGGTTAATTGTTGAAAATGTTGGAATGCTACTAGAACGTCCTTATTAATAGGCATGCAAAAATTTTATCTGACCTATTTTAACATCTTAAATTTTGTAATAAGATTGCAATTTTACTATTAATCGTTAACATAAATTATCCAAAATCTTCTAAGCATTTTGCCATATAACTCAAAGCACTTTTTTTACAAAAAAAGGCTCAAAAAAGATATTTGACCCCTACTCCAATTTCAAGAATGACTGAACCCAAACATGCGTGCTTGGAATATTTGCAAGATTTGTTGTGATAGTACAGTTGATGAGCGCATTAGTAAACTTTGGTTCATAAAGTTTAAGGCGAGAAAAGGAAGCTTGGCGGACAAAGAGTGTACTAGACAACCACAGTAAATTGACCATCAAGTCGTCGTTGATAAAGATCCGTCAATGACATTCCGGTTGCTGACTAACGAGTTTTATTGCCACTATTCGACAATGGAATTCAGAATGAAGCTGACAAGACCTGGAAGAAGATAAATTAGGTGCCACACAAACTAATTGAAGCTCAAAAGACAAAATGTGTTGATACCACTTGTTTGATCGGTTCTTGAACAACATGATTAGCTGCGACAAAATAAGCACAATAAATATATCTCACCTAGTCACAAACCGCCTTCAACATCAGTTAAGGAGCTCCTATTAGACAACAAAATGGTGATCGTGTTCCGGAATAAAAAATGTATTGTTCACTGGGAGGCCACTCTATACTGCCAGATCTTGGAAGACGTTCGAAAACTGGGAAATTGTAGGCGTCGAGTCATCCATAAACACCACAATTCGAGACATTAACTTTGCCAAACTGACAAAGAAATAGTTAAAATATCTAGATTAGTAAGTCATCAGGAATCTACTATAAAGTCTCTAAAGACCCAGTCACAAGCCACTACCACTTGTATTCCAGAATGTTGAAGAAATGCGACAAATGCTGCTTGACTGCATTATCTCATTCAAACCGATCGAATCTTATTGCCGCGACATCGCTCTCTTATCCAAGAAGAAGTAGGAAGTTATTGAGATTGGTGGAAAATTATTTGATTATTAATCTTACCTTTTGTTTAAATTCAATCAATAGAAAAATACAAAAAAAATACAAAATTTTGCAACAACCTCTTAATTGCTACAAGGCAAGTATCATCTGCTAATGTGATAATTGTAGTGTTTTCTGTTATTGGAAAATTTGCGGTACAGATGAAGTACAATAACACACCCGAGTACACTTGATAAAGACTCGAAAGACTGGTATTAAATTTAACTTGGTAGGATTTATTAGAAAAATATGATTTAACAGTAAGTATTATGAAAGAAGTAGTATGGTGCTTATCATTGGTTTATCAAAGGCTTGTACCATGTTAAGGAACACTGATGTGTACAGTTTATTGTTCTAAAAGTTTATAATTCTATGAATTGATTGTACAGTTAAATATCATTTGAGAAAACTAAATTAGTAATTTGGAATATGGTCCATTAGGACGATGTCCATTCTGAGCCTTTTTAATAATAGTTTTTCGAACACTTGTAATGCATAGTATACATATTTAGAAATGAGAATCGAGTTAGTTTTCTAATTTTTCAGGATTATAAGTCATAATTATGTAAGAAACTTTTTAAATTAATAGATAATAACTTTAGAATACCGTTATAGATGTTCAAAACCACAATTGATGTTTGATAGTTTTTTAGTATTCGCTATTTAATTAAATCACACCAAAGTGTTAATTTGTTGGCATACTTTTTTTGGAAGAATGGTTTTATAAGTAAATGCATTTAGCAGTGTATGTCTAGAAGGTTTTAATCTTATCATCATCATTATTTACATCTGGTTTAAAGAGTGTTAAAACATCTCAAAGATGCACGGTTTCTGACTGATCTCAATTCCCATCTGTTTTTCAGATAGGTCCTGGTGTTTGAGGCCTTTTAAGTTTTTGCTGCCCTCACGTCCATTGAGAGAGTAGTAGTGTAGTGTTCGTTTATACATTTCTTTTTTCGCTTTTGAATTTCCTTTAATCTATCATTAAAAAGTTTATCGTTGTTTTTATTCTCGTATATTAAGTGTAATATTTGTAGTTCTTTTTGATTCTTGGTTCAAAAAGGTGCTATGTTGCTGCTTCTTATATTAGTGTTGTCAGGTATTGTGTTAGGTCGCCTAATTAATTAAATTGCTTTATTCTAACGCTCAAGATAACTTGATTTTCTATGTGGTTTTGCCCGTGTGGAGTTACCAGTCCCCCGTCGGGCACTCCTCTCCACCAGGTGGCAAATAGGGAAATACTCACCAGATACGGTGGGTACTGGAGAAATAAAATACCCGGGGTGGACCAAAACTGACATATGAAAGAAGTCAATGGTTCTACCATTAATGGGTAGAGGTGGAATCTCAATGAGACGGTACAG
Organism: Sinelater perroti; assembly: GCA_036346155.1. Taxonomy (NCBI): domain Eukaryota; kingdom Metazoa; phylum Arthropoda; class Insecta; order Coleoptera; family Elateridae; genus Sinelater; species Sinelater perroti. The sequence goes on from JARFIY010000143.1 coordinate 16,652,287, forward strand.
CTTTATTACCAAAACCTACAGGTGACGAGGAACCTCGGTCCAGGTTGTAGCACCGCGATAAGTAAGTCAACGAAAAACCAAGACATTATAGACTTTCAAAAAACAATATGGAAAATATAAATAAAGAAACGGCCCTTAGTCCCCGACAGATCGATGGCCAAAGGATGCGAAAACTCCCGGGTTGAATATAACAAACTCGTCACACAAGATATGCCCATGAAATATGAGAAGTTTACAAAAATCAGGTAAATTGGCTAACTTAGAAAAAGATGTGGAACGCTTATAAATCAAAGTAAAAGAAAGCAGAAAATTCAAAATATCTAATGGAAATACTATATGCTACCCAGAAAATAGAAACAGTAACGATTTCGAGTAGCCACAATAATAACAAAAAACATAGAAAAATATGTGGAAAGTTTTATCCCAATATCTAAGAGATTTATAATATTACAGCTACTAGGATAACTCACAAAGGTAAATAAAGGGTGTCTAGGGAAAAATTATAAAATTTAAAAGTAAATTAAAAATATAATAATGTCATTGATTTTCTTTTATGTGTGCAAATTGTATTAGTTAATAATAATATCGCCCAAATGACTTCCATTTTTTTAAGGAACTCTTGCAGCTAGCTCCTTATATTCGCAAATATTCGTTGGTGTAATTGCGGCAATTTCATTACGGATATTTTCTTGTAGGGTCTGAATTTTTTGAGGACGGTTGTTATCAACCTTCGACTTGAGGTAGCCCCACACAAAAAATCGCATACTGTGAGGTCCGGCGAACTTGCTGGTTGATTTACTCGGAAAAATTGCACTCAGCTTCTCCACCGAGACCCACCCTGGTTGTGTGTAGAGTGCCACCGTCTTGCTGAAACTACATTCTGCTATTTTACCCGCGAAACTTATTATATTATATTATTTAGCAATACACCTCAGCTGTGACTGTCTCTCGCTGACTGAAAAAATATGGTCCAAATATTCCTCGGGCAGAAATTGCATACCACACGTTTTTGATGGTGTTGTCTAGAGTTGTTGGGTTGCCAATAACGCATGTTCTGTTTATTAACGTAGCCGTCAATATGAAAATGTGCTTGATCGATCAACAATATGTTTCCAAGGTGTTCTAGAACGTTCTAGCATTGTTCTGGCGAAGGTTTCTCGCAATGCATAGTCACCTCATTGAGACCTTGCACAATTTAGATTTTATATGGATGGAACTTTAGTTTTTCTTTAAATAAGATGCACTGTTGAGATCTTAATTCCGATCGAGGCCGCTTTCTTTCGTATCGATTTAGGCGAATTTTATATAACTTTGTGGAGAACTTGAGCCACATGTTCTGGCGTCGCTGCTGAGGTTGTAGGTCCCAGAGGAGTCCTGTTGACTACTGTCCCTTCTTGCCTGAACCTTTACATCCACAAGCGGATGAGTTGTGTGCTCGATTCATCATTTAATCGTCGAATATTAAATTGAGTACAAAAATCGCGACACTCAAGAACCAGCGATTCACCACACTTAAAATACTGCTTAACTAGTGATCCATATTGACTGACAAATTCTCAAATCATGCGCGTCAATCGATACCTTTCCCGCTCGTTTTCGAGCAATTTAAATTTGAAAATTTTCTGCCGAACACTATATTTGCAGCAACCGCAGATAAACCTGATAATGAGGTTGACGACCTAGAAGATAAATAACCTTCTGACCAGCATAAATAAACGAAATATAAATATAGTAATGGGAGATATAAACACGAAAGTCGTAAGAGAAAGGAAAATAAACATAGTAGGCAAATTTAGAGTAGTAGAAAGAAATAATAGAGGAGACAGGATCTCAATATGGATCTTGTTAAGTAAGTAATAAACACCATCGGTGCAAAGTATCTTAAAAAACTCGAGAATAATCCAAATGCCTTAGCTGTAAATTTACTGGACAACAGCAGCAACTTAAAAAAATTGCGATGAACCATTCCATTGAATTTATCTTCTAGGTTCGTCAATTAACCCTAAAGTAGTCACTGTGCCCATGCCAGTGCATTCGTAACTCTATGTTGGACAAATAATTACTCAAAACTACTTTCTATTTAGTTAGTTAAACTTATTGGGCCATTGTTAAAGAACAACGTCAATAAACAACAATAAAGAACAATGTCAAAATTTCCTGTTACACTCAATGTTCTAATTAGAACAGATTGTAATATTGTTTATAATTAAAACAAACTTAAGATACATAGCACATCAATTGAAGTGTTTTCTCTACTTAAGAAATAAAATTGGTTTAAAAAATACAAGCATTTAATCTGTAACATTTTTAACACATTATTACTTACGATTAAGTTATAAGCGTTGATTGCATTTAGGCTAACAAAAGAAATTAATTATAATAATTAGCATCATCTTTTATGTGTACTTTATCAAATTGTGCTGCATTCACCAAAAAAACTGGTTGGTTTTTAAATACTGTTACTGCCTTCTTTATTTTTTACCTATTTTATGCACTCTCCTCGTGGGAACTTTTCTAGTACCCTTTTTAATATATTCAACGTTTTTCATATTCTTCCATTTTCTTATAAAACTTATTATATTCTAACAGAAATTATCTCATTAACAAGATTTAATTATATATATAAAAAAAATTATGAGTGCTGCTGCTGCTGCTGTCACACAGGTCAAAGGTCAAATCGTTCGTGCCTTTCCGTGCCGACCCGAGCGCCTCCGAAGGACAAATTTCGGCCCTGCGACAGGCGCGAACGAGGTAATATATTTCCGGAACCGCAAGCGATGGAAAATTTTCGTTTGAGAGGGGGTAATAAAGCACTTATATATAAAAATAATTATTATATATAAAAAAAATTATGAGTACTGTCACACAGGTCAAAGGTCAAAGGTCAAAGTTCAACTCTAACTGGGTATATGTAAATGCGTTGTCATGGCAACGGCGTACGCCAATTATGTCAAACAGAGCTTTTTAATCGTGTTTTTATTTATTTTTAAAAACTACTATGCGAAGGGGCTCAAGCATGTCGGAGTTGGACAAGCTCTCCGGGGGAGATTTCGTTATATATATATAAAAAAAATTATGAGTGCTGCTGCTGTCACACATTGTTTCTGCCTTTCCGTGCCGACCCGAGCGCCTCCGAAGGACAAATTCTGGCTTGGCGGCAGGCGCGACCAAGGTAATATATTTCCGGAACCGCAAGCGATAGAAAATTTCGTTTGAGAGGGGGTAATAAAGCACTCGTATTTTTTAAAAATATTTAAACTATTTTTTAACGGATACTTTAAACCAAAATAAGGAAGGGAAATTATTATAGAAGACAGAGAGCTAAAACTACTGTTTTTTGCTGACGACCAAATAATTTTTACGGAAAACAAAGAAAATATGACATTCATGATTGAAATACTAAAAATGGAACTAATAATCTGTGAACTGAAAATACACATGTGTATAGGCGGAGAACAACAAGACATACGCATGGGAACGAGATCATTCAACACTGTCAAAATTATAAATACTTAGGCTTAATTATCTCGGTTAATGGATCAATAGAAGAAGACGTAAACAAATGGGTAAGGCAAGGAAGAGCAGCAATAAGAACATAAGAAGAGAAACTAATAAAAATTAATTTTATAGTATAATTGAAAGCATTAAGTTGTATGGCGGAGAGCCTTGCCCAGTAACACAAAGCTTGAGAAACAAAATAAGAACGATCGAACTGGACTTTTTCAGAAAATGGCTACAAATTACGAGACAAGAAAAATGGAGAACAGAAAAGATATGGAGAAAAATGGGAATAATTTCATCTATTGCCAGAAACCTAGAAGCTAGAACCCTTCGGTAGTATGGGCATGTAAAAAGGATGCAAGATCACGGGTGGCCGAAAAAATTGGTCGCCAAGAGGAAAAAGATAAAGACGAAGTCCATGCTGCAAATGGAAAAGTCATGTAACAAACGTAATAGTAGAAAGAGATCCACAATAAGGGGACTGGGAAGACCGTAAAGAAAGACCTATAAACGAAAAAAAGCGTCAGGAAGAACAAGATTGTAACATCAAGAAATTACACATCACAGAATGTATGTTTTGATTGTTAATAAAATACTTTGTAGCTAAAAAATAGCAGTACACTAAAATCTGTACAACAAGTCTTTTTGTCTTGAGGAACGGCCAACTGTTGACTGAGAAAAATAAGATAGACAGGAAGTTATAGACCTCGGTACTGCTGAAAGACATTAGGCAAAACAGCTTCATGTATAACAAGAAGGCGAATTGCTAAAATAACTGTTAGATCTGTCAAGATTCATCTGAAGTACTTACCAGCATATATTTAAAGTGATAGTGCTGGAGCTTGTGAGCAGCAAAGAAAATGTCAGGCGCCTGACTTTTTTTAGGAGAACCTGAACGTGATCGCTGACAGTTATATCAACGTGCTGGAGACATTTTCAACGGCGATTATGCATTCTAGCAAGACTCCGTGCACCCCACAAGGCAAGAAACACACAAGCATGGCTATCACTGGTTCCCCAACATGTGGTCGCCCTCCACCCACGACTGCAATCCCTCTGTCTACTAAGCGTAGAGTGTGGTCGAGACGAAGGTCAATGAGAGGCATCATAACACCGGAAACAGCTTAAGAGCCCTTATTATGGAAGTAGTGACACAAATGGACAAGGAAGAAGTTATGCTGGTTTGCGACAGGTTTAGGTCCCGGCTGTAGAAGGTTGTGGCCGCTAATGACGGTTACATTTAATAATATGATTCTCAATAATATTTACTTTTTACATTTTCTTGTAGTTTAATGTTATTTTTATTGTTTATTTATTTTTAGGATTTACCTCAAATATACCGCAGATGTCTTGTATAGGTTAATATTAAAACTCAAGATGCTGATTTCAAATTATATGACAAATCAAGCCAGATGCGCAGCAAAAATGCAAGAATTAATTAAAAAGCTGTGATATTAATTTAATTTATACTTATTTTATTTTCTTATTCACCCATTTATTCGGTTGGCAATTTAAGCCAAAGAAATCACTACACCATGAACTAAGGTACGCCAAAAAATTTATTTTATCAGAACGCTATAACTTAAAGTCAATATATTTATTGAGCAAATTTTAAACCTATTATTAAACTAAAACTGCAATTTAAGCCAAAGAATTATCATTACACCATGAACTAAGGTACGCCAAAAATTTTAATTTTATCAGAATGCTGATAACATATGACGAACGTCAATATATTATATCTGAGTCATAATTTTAAACCTATTATTAAACTAAAACTCCAACTTGCCATATCATTTTTATATTAAATCAAAACTAATATGCTAAAAATTTTAATTTCAAATGTGAAAAAAATATGACGAACCATGTTTTTTACTTTCTAAAAAATTATAAGCAAATAGATGTCAATGTAGAATTTAATAATATTGCATTAGCAGTCGATCAAATTATTTTTAAATTTCCTGCGTTGCATTGTGTGAACTAATGATAAATGGGGTTTCTTTCGATTCCTGGGATTTTCTTGCTTTTTGCGAGATAAATCCGCAATAGACCGCGCGCATCACTTTATTATGGCGGCCACCGCAAGACTAAGCTTTGCAGCTATCATTTTCATCACCCTTAACCCTGTCATATAAGTTTCCGTTATCTTCCTCATCCTTACACCCTCTCCTTGGGGTTTCCTCCCGCCGCCACTCGAACAAACCGTCGCCTGAATGTTCTCTGCCACCGTGAACGATCTATACACAATACCACTCGAGGGGTGTCTTTGTTTGACTAAATGTTACAATTTAGAAGTTGCCAAGTTGTTTGCTGGGTGAGGTTTCTATTATTGCCTTTATTAAATTGAAGCTGCCATTTGCGCCTGCATTGTCTGAGAAGTCTTATAAACTATTGAATAATAACGTTTTCATTGTGCGAATTTGTTCGCCTATTACGTCAGCGCACAAGTAGCGGGTAAGTGGGCGAGAATTGGGTTTGTCGTGAGACTCGGATTTGTTTGTCGCCGAAAAGCGGAAAATTTTTGACGCGAGCGCCAAAGTGTAGTCGCAAGCGAGATATGAGATTCGTAACGAGCACTTATAAAACAATGGGGTGTCGCCGCACGGGTGGAAGTTAACGCGGAATAATGAATAGCCCACATTAGTCCGGGTAAGTCCGGGCTCCGGGCGGGCAAAGTCCGGATTAGCGGCCACTAATCGGGCGGTTAATCGATGTCGTCTCCGACGGCGAATTGTTCTTGACTGCGCCGGCAAACTTAATTTCCTGAATGTTGCAAATTTTCCGAGCTCCGCGCGCAGCCGATAATTTGCTAACCTGCGACCCGAAGCGAAGAAGCTCCGCCGGCCAGATTTATGCCCGAGTTAGGCTAACTGCCCTCTGGACGGTACCTGATGGGAGGGAACGTGTCCAGCGTCCGCGGGGAAGTGTTAGTGAGCTTGATTCATGCAGGGATCAGCCCCTAATGGAATGCTTACGGCCCGGTCAGCAATTGTCCAAGTTTTTGCGGCAGGACGAATAATGCGGGGGGCAGTGATTTATTCCTTGCGAAAAGAAGAATCGATCTTGGGCGGCCGGCGCACTTTTTGACTTTTAAATTGCCCTCAAAAGGGTTGCGATTAATTCTGCGGGATTAGAAATTTATTCCGGTTGAATGTTTCCTTGGATTAACCTCATACATTAGCGAAAGTTTTCTGTTTATTGTACACATAAACACAAAACGTACACCGTGTTCCGAACATTAATCTCTTTTCCTCTGAAACATCCTTGTATAATAAGTAGCCTATGTTAATTACATAAACGGTAATTAGATTCCCTTTCTTAGAGATTTTAGCGACAAAATTATTCTTGTTTTTCACTTAAACATTAGCATTTTTATGAAATACTGCAAATGGAAAGTCAGATAGCGATTCGCCATAATTTTATAAACAACTTAATGTATTATATCTTTGTGGATGCTTACCACAGTACAACTTCAAATTTTTTCATTTTAAGTATTTTTATGTATGTTTCGAATACTATAACTAAAAGTTTTTGAAAATTTATATTACTATGAAAAACATCGTCTTTTATTTTGTACCCATGAGTTCTAAAAATATTTTATTTTATTCTTTTTATCTAGGGTTAATCTATTCCACAATAACAAAGTATGTTTGGTGTAATATTTGCTCTCTAAAGAATAAAAAAAGTAGATATACACTTTCAGTTAATCCCTATAGTTTAGTATAATAAGAACTTGAGTAGGTATTCTTAAGAATATAGGTACTCATGCTATTCCATTAGGTTTGACTCTGAAAGACAGATTAAATTTACAAAGGATAATATATTTTTTTACCGTTAAATTAAACTTAACAATCAAATATTTATTTACACCAGTTTCATGAGCTTTGAACAATATCAAAGTTAATAAATAAATAAATCAGTGTTAGATGTTATTCACAACTTATTAGTTTATTGAGTTATCTAAAATATCCGTTCTATCCCTTTTTTGTTATATACATTTCTGAAAAGATTGTTGAAGGGTTGAAGGGATTTCAAGAAATCATATCTGTAATATTAAAAATGTATATTCTACTGGCACACGGGTTTAGAGAAACGTTCGAAAACTACCAAAAAGTCCAAGTCTATAATCAATGCATTATACCAGTAATGATGTATGGCACAGAGACGTGGCCATTAACAAGAGCAGAAGTAAACAAAATTAAAGTAGCTTAAAGAGGAATGGAGCGAGTAATGGTGGGTATACCGCTGTGCGACAAAAAAGGGATACATGAATAAGGCAAAGAACGGGTGTAGAAAACGTAGTAACTAAAATAGTAAAACAGAAGTAGAAATTGACGAAATACGTTACTATAATGGCCGAAGAAAAGCGGGCAAAAAACTGTACAATGGAGGCTCTGAAAGAAATAGGGGACAACCAAACATAAGATGGGTTAATGAAGAAAAAGAAAAAATAAGGAGAAAGTACCTAGGGAACAATAAAGATAAACAAGATCACAAGAAATTCCAGACACAGAAGGGAAATAACCACGGACAGAATTGACGTGCAAGAAGAGGAGAAAGAACTAAAAATAAAAGAACTAAGGGAAGTAGTTAAGAGATTGAAGATAGGAAAAGCCCCTGGAATGAACGAGATAAAACCAGAAATGCTAAAATATATGGGAGAAAAAGGTATAATAAGATAGCTATATAAAATAACAAATTAAGTCTCATCAATAAATAAGATACTACCGGAAAGAAAAAAAGCAATAATTTCTCCAACGCATAAAAAAAGAAGCTGTGCGGCGTGTCATAATTACAAAAGGATATTCTTGCTGTGCACTACTTTCAAAATATATAAAAGAAAGCAAGGCTCAGAAAAAAAAAATAAAAAGCACAGTAAGCGACATCCAAGTGGATTTTAGAATAAGAAGATACAATAATAACTGGATATTTATAATGAGACAGATAGCGTAGAACATAATATTTAGATACCAAAAGAAAAATATTTGTAGAGGCCATCGCCTTGGAAAAAGCATTTGATACTATAAACAGAAATAATGGAAGATTTTAAAGAAGAGAAGGGTAAGCACAAATATAACTGAAATGCTAAGGATAAAAACACAAAAAATATAGTCAGAGTTGAAGGGAAATTTCGAGCCGCTTTTCACATACTAGGGAATAAAACAAGAATGTATTCTAAGCCCACTACTATTTATAATAATAATAGACAAGATCGAAAAGGAGGTAGTTAAAGAAGCAATTGGGAAGAACCTGGAGTTCAGGAACCTTAGACAAACAAACATAAAAATACTATTATACACAAATATCATATTATAATATTTGTTAATAATAAAAAAGACTTAAAAAATACGATAGAAAAATTGGCAAACAAAATGAAGAAATACGATCTTAGTATAAATACTGAAAAACAGAAGTTATGACAATAACCAGCAAGAAAGAAGAAACCAAAACGAAAGAGGAAACGATCAGAGAAGTAAAAAAATTAAAATACTTTTGAACATTCACACAACTGCAGAGAAGACTAAACAAAGAAATAACAAACAGAATAAAGAATGTAATGACTTTATACAGCATTTTGTACAAACCATTCTTTAATAAAAAGTGACAAGGAAAGTAAGACCAAAATTCAGTCAGTACTGGCACGGGACCGAATCATGGGTTCTGACTAAGTATCTAAGAAACAAATTAACATGTGAAATGAAAATAATGAGGAAAATAACGACTAAGATCGTATGAGACACGCAGGCCGGAGAAAGAAAAGGGGAAGACCGAGGAAAAAGTGAAACCAATAATTGATGTGCTAAAGAAAATAGGAATGGACTGGGTTTAGGAAAAGAAATAGATTAAAGATAGCAAAAATTTTGCAAATTATTTCCTCATACATAGGGCACAAGAAGATAATCAGTAAGTAAGTAAGTAAGTAAAGGCCATTGATGTATTATTAATGTAAACAGAAACAATTAAAATATCAATTGAAGCGGTTTATTGAAAAGTATCAGTGAGGCAAAAAAATTGCTGCTATTTTGTGTAACTTTCTCTGCGAAGATCTGTTTCTCCGGCACACCATTCAAGAAACCAAATAAAATTCTTTTTACGGGTGCTTCATTTTTAACAGGCTATGATCAATATTTTGCATTTTTGTTACATTAGCATTTTTAAATATTCCCAGAATTGCCGATTCCAAAAGGTTTGTACAATTTAATGAATATGATGGCAATGACCACACTCTCTCTCACAATGTGGAGTGCATGAGGAAATTGACACCCCTAGATATTTTTCGTGGAGACAATATTCACCACTGGAAACTTGATTAGAATTTTATTTGGAAAGATGCAACTTAGTAAGTCGGGGTCGAGCATGTAAATCAAATTTTAGGCGCATTTGTTTTACCTTTTACATTGAAAACTAATCTCAACATCCAAGCAAACATATTTATGACGCGATCATAAAAAAAGAACAATTTTGGATGCGCTCATACAGTTAAATTATAGGAACGGAAATCAAAGTCAAGGATTAAAAAATGATTGAAAGTTTAAGATTTCATTTCAAATCTGGGTAGCCAGTAAAAAGGATGCCAACTTAAAAATTCAGGATCTTGAAACCAAATTTTCGATTGGTAAATGTGGAAGAATATTAATAGAACCAAGAAAGCCATTGCCTTTCGAGGCAAAATAATACGAGCAAGCCTAGTGGGGCACAACTAAACAAGAAACAAATATCTATTAAGTTATAATAATAATATAATTTGTATCTCCCTACCGTTAGGTGTAGAGGTATTAAGTTATAATAGTTTCTTATTTTAAATTCTTTTACTTGCACTCCTTGACAATATAAATTTTCTTAGTCAATCTAGTGTCAAGGTGTAGTCGCAAGTATTTGACGTTATTAGGCTGGGAAATTGGAGAATTATATAGAGTGACGGGTGAGCAAACTTGTGTGTGGCAGTAAAGGTAGCATGTGTTGATTTACTTTCATTCACTTTGATTCTTCACTTAGTTACCCATTGCTCCGTCATTTAAGTGAGTTTGTAAAGAAACTGATGCTGCTATCGGGTCTTCACTATAGATGAGTATAACCGTGTTGTCAGCGAATGTACCAATTTTAGTTTGTGCTCCTGTAGGTAGATAAAAATAAATAGAAGGTATAACAGAGGCTATAGCACACTTTCCTGGGGTATACTGGCATGGATGTCTTTAATTTGGGATACTTTTTTACTAATTTTAACTTGCAAGGTTCTATTAGTAAGATACGAGCGTAGGAAAAGGTAATATTTGCAAAGAAACGATTTCTTGGTTTTGAGAAGAAGTCCTCTTATGCCACACTCTGTCAAATAATTGGAGGTTCGTTATAAATGTTGACACAATATTTAGTACATCATTGCAAATGTGAAAAATAAGATTTTCAGAAGATTTAAACAAGAAAAATTGAATTATAGTACATTAATGCAAGGCAGCGTTTATTTTGGAATCCAAATAGCAAGGCATCAGAAGCAAGTTCATAAATACTGAAGTAATTATAAACACTGAGATTGCAAAAAGAATTTCTCTTGTTACACAAGATCACACGCTCAAATTTTTGAATAGACTTTGCAGCGAGATTTGTGTATATGAACTAAGGAATAAAAAATAGTAAGAAATTCTGTTCGTGGCGTAATTAAATACTTGCATTTGAAAAGCAATACGCCTATGCAAATTAAAGCCGAGTTAAACGTCGTTTACGGGAAACTTTGTCCCAGCATTTGCCACCGTGAAAAGATGTGCAACTGAATATAAACGTAATCGTACCAGCTTGCCTGATCATGACCATTTGGGACGGCCAATAATTGTGGCCTCCACCGACAACATCAAAAAAGTTTACCCAATCATATTAGATGACCGTTAAATCAAAGTTAGAAAAATAGTAGAGGCTGTGGGTATATCGACAGAACGTGTTTGTCATATATTGACTGAAGAATTGGGCAAGATAACGCTGTCTGCGCATGCCCACTTGAACTAAAAATTCATTCAAATTAACATTTCCAATGCTCTGCTTAAGCGGTCCGCCATTGCACTTCTAAGACGAAGAAACAGTCAAAACAGTGGACTGTGAAAGGCAAACCTACTCAAAAAAGACGATCATCCGGGAAAGTGTTGGCGACTGTTTCTTGAGATGGTCAGACAATTCTATTCATTGACTAGTTAAAAAAAAAGAAAACAATAACGGGTTCGTTATGCATCGTTATTGGACCAGTTGAAGACAGCAGTTGATGAAAAACGGCCCGATTTGGAACCAAAGAAAGTGCGGCGACTGTTTCCTGTTTTCTAAGCTCAAAATTTTGCTCGGAGGACACAGATTTTTCATAAACAAAGAGGTCATCGCAACCGTGGACGCCTATTTTGCAGAACATAACGCCAACTACTATTTCGATGGGTGAAAGAGGTTGTACAGATATAGACTTAAAAGAAGACTATGTTGGAAAATAAAATTGAATTTAACAGAAAAAATACTTGTTTCTATGTTAGGAAAACTTTTTAGACTGCCTACTAATATTTAAATAATTACCATAACAATCTGTAAAATATGATATTACTAACACAGTCGACTTTATGTAATTTTGCACACATAATATAGGAAAATAAATTTATTAATTGTTAGTTTTCTTAACAGTAAAATCTACAGTAATTTCTTTTTTTACCTATAGGACATTAAGGATTGTCAACGGTTATGTGACAGATGCTGTGTTGATCAAATTGCCATTTTAAAATGTTTATATTTTGGGTCATAAATAATAAAAATCTGGTGTGAACATCACACGACTTTCCTTATCGTATTATTATAAATTATAGCGGGTCCATCGTCTCGGCCCTGCGCTGCTCTCGTCCCGGAATTTGTTATTTAAAAAAAGGACGAGGCGCGAGTCCAACACTCGAAAGCTGATTAAAATAAACAGTACAAGACAATAATTGACTCGTAAATTTTGCTACATCACTAAAGGTAACCGTGCGAGCTCGCACGCCTCATTATCGCCTGCGTGCTCCCTCCTAGCGGCCAAGCGCTCCCCCTCGTCCTCCCGCAGTCGACCCAGTAGCTTTCCGAGTGCGCTGTGATTGTTCGTCTCGGTTTGATCTATCCAGTAATATAAATTTCCCGAAATATTTTATAAACACCGGTATATTAAAAATCCTGAGTTTCAATTTTTCGAGTTTCTATTTTACCAACTTTTATTTTAAATTCATGTTTATCTCATGATAATAAATCATTTTATTTCTTAAATTTTTGTATCTTCAACCGTTTAGATACGAGACCGCTTTGAGACCGATTTTGCGACCTTGACCAAACTCAATCCGATTTTACCAAAAGCTTCGACTGCGTCCCCACCTACAAGTAACTTGCATACCAAATTTCAAGTCTCTAGCTCTTACGGTTCTCGAGATATCTTGTTTACTGAAACCGGCCGACAGACGCACGCACGCACATTACATACCACACACACACACACACGAACCAATGGCCCAAACCAACTTTTTGGTGTCCTGAGGCTATAATTCGTCCAGAAATGTGAAAAACTGTATAGGTCAAATATCCGCCGATTACATTACTTTCCTTATTATAGGACAAGGAAAGTAAAAAGAATAGAAGATAGACACATATCAGCAAATAAAGAAGAATATGCAAACAAGATGAAAAAAAAATTAGCAAAAAGCAGTTTACACAAGAAAAATAATTTAGAACAACGGAGCAAGAAAATAATAAACGCAATTCTATCAGCATTGTCCTTAGTACCACAAAATATAAAAAAAAGAATAAGAAGATCAAAGAAAAGACAAAAAGACTGTTGAAAGATAAAAGGTATTTAACAAAAAATTAGAAAAAAATGTCGAATCTCTTAGAGAAATTAATAAAATAATAAGAAAGCAAATGAAAAATAATTTGAAAAAATACAGAGAAATTGGTACAATGCTATTATTATATTGCTTTTTAAAAAAGGTGACAAAATTCGTTTAGAAAACTACCCACCTATAAGTCTTATATCTCAACTATATAAATTACTAACAAAAATTATAACTAACAGGAAATTAGACGGATACCAGTCACCAGAATAAGCGAGTTTCCGTAGCGATTACAGTACCCAAAATCATTTACAAGTTGTGCGAAACTTAATCGAGAAATCCAGAAAACATTATTTACCTCTGTACTTTGCCTTTATAGATTATGGGAAGGTTCGACTCAGTTGAACATTATAATAATAATAATGGTAAGGCTCTACGACCCGCGCGGGAGCATGGCCTCCGAACTGAGAGGTTAAGGCCCTCATACTTCGCTCTCTCTTCCCGGTCGTCGCGCACCATCTCTGATGCGGGGCGACGTGGCAAGCACTGCGCCTAAGACAACCGCCATTATTACCCCTTGTTCGAATGAACGCAGGTACTCAATTATTTGTAGTGACTGAGTAGGGCACCCGCCAGGCATCAGAGAGCACCGAGAATTGAACCCGGGTCCGTCAGCATCGCAGCCCGTCAGTTGAACATTAGACTATTATAAATATTTACAGAACAGTCTAGTAAATTCTAAATATATTAACTTAATAGAAAATATTTATCACTACGCTACCTGCAAAATTAAACTATGCAGTACAACAAACGCAATTAAACTGGAAAAAAGCGAGGCAACAAGACGCGATCTCTCCTAAACTGTTTTATCTAGATCAATATATTACTATGCAGACGTATAGCCAATCAAAAGAAGTAAAGAGAAAAATAAAACTGGATTGGGTTGCATTTGGAAAATGGAGAGATATTCTAACAAGTAAAATAAAAGAAGAGGTAAAAAAAATTATTTAATTAAAATATAATCCCAGTATTGACTTATAGAGGACAAATGTGGATTCTAACCGCAAAGAACAAACAAAGGTTAAGAGTAGCTCAAAGATTTATGGAGCGGAAAATGTTAAGAATATCTTTAAGAGATAGGTGGACAAATATAAAAATCAAAGGACAAAAATGGAAGACGTGATTGAAGTGATACTTAAATTGAAATATTCATGGGCGAATTATATTGCCCGTACAATAGATAATAGATAAAAGAAGAAGATAGTCCAGTGGAGACCGCGGTTGGGAAGAAGAGAAAGATGAAGACCGTCTTTAAGATAGAACGACGATATAAAAAGAACAGCCATTATCAATGGTTACAGAAAGCACAAGACTGTGTAAAGTACTTAGAGAGACCTGCATCCGTGAAAGGATAGATATAAAGGCGCATGATGATAATGATGATAAAGAAAAATTAAGAGCAGGAAAAATATATGCAATACTAATATATTTTGTGATTATACATTAAAACAATAAAAATACTTAAAACTATAAAAATAAGTAAAAATAAAATTGGTAGAACATTTATAAATATAAAAAGGGATCTAAATATAAATAATTGTGTATATGTATCACGTGTTAAAAAAGAAACTCATGGAGGGATAAATTTAATGTAGTTTTAGCGGATTATCTTTTCCTGTTGTAGTGAGGGACAACGTGAGCAATTAATTTATAATTAAAACCAACTTATGCCTTCAATTAAATATTAATACAAAGAAGTAAAGGAGGCAAGAATAAAAATATTTGTTTATATACAAACTGACCTAGGACTGCTGCAAGCACATAACATAGATGACTATTTTTAGGCCACGAACTAAGTACTCTGCTCTTATAGCAACATATTTCAAGCAGAAATGCATGCAATTTGTAACTATGTAATAGCGGAAAAGACTTCACCATTATATCAGATAACAAAGCAGCAATCGAGGTATTTAGTTCATTCCCTTTAAGGTGTAATATATAAATCTAAATGGATGTGTGAAATATAAGAAAGAGCAATGCAGAAATAAAAAAAGATCAAATGGATCTGTTTGCTAAGGAGGGGGTAATTTTGTCATTTTTAGAAACAATGTATTTTGTGAAATTGATTATCACACAATCTAAAGGCAACTCTTTAAGGTTAAAAGTACAGAAAAGTGTTAGATATACTGGAGAATACTAGGTATAAATAATTGTAAAGTTTTGTTTAACAATGTCGGCAAGAAACGGTGTAAATAATTTAGTTTGCATAATTTTATATAAATTTATAAAACGTATAAAGCCGCTCTAAATGGTATAAGAAAAAAATGCAAATGTAATTCATAGTGTACAGTTAAAAAACTAAATTGGCCTTCCAAAATTGAGTACATTTATTGAAAGATTGATTTTACATTTGAATACGCTGCTGAATATTACATAAAATAATGTAAAACGTACAAATTAAAGCTGCCACTTTTTTAGTTAAAATTTCAGTATTGTATTGTTTGTCCCTCGTGTGCCCATTTATTTCGCAGAATTAAAGGAACGGAGCCTCGGAAAACCGGCTAACAAATGGGTATTTACCTCGGCAAACTCG
Organism: Sinelater perroti; assembly: GCA_036346155.1. NCBI lineage: Eukaryota > Metazoa > Arthropoda > Insecta > Coleoptera > Elateridae > Sinelater > Sinelater perroti. The sequence continues at coordinate 16,668,190 of JARFIY010000143.1, forward strand.
CCCTTTGAGCGCCCGTAATTTTTCTTAGTGCAGGGCCGGCAGCCCGCAGCACCGCGACCGCAGTGTCCGGCAAGCATCGATATTCCCTAGCCTGAAAGTAATGGCTGCCAACTTAATCCACAAATCCCTCAGGATCCCGCAGGATGACCAGCATAGCCTCACAATGCCCGCACTACATTATTTAACCAGCGCTAACTACTAAATCGTGGAGCGTCCGGGGAGCGGGCTTCTATAAAATAAAGTGTTTAAGGCCCAATGGCCGGCCAAGATTAATGTTTTACCGTTTTTGCTCCTTCCAGCCCCTAATGGCCCCGCTTGATCCGCGCGCCGGCTTCGACAGCTTCGGCGCCCCGTCGCAAGAATTGCCTTATTAACGCGCGCTGCAGCCTCGCGCTCGAAGGGCGTCCTGTTCTATTTAGGTTTCCCAAATAAGGGAGCAATAAAACATTCAGAAATTCCTGGAAATATAAAAATCCCGTCTCATTCCGGAAATGAGCCGACAGCTACGCCTTGGCTCGGCGGAGGCGGCTTCAATTATTGAAGGCAACATCCTAACTTCGTCTGCATCTGGGAATTGTAAATAAGAATTATTTCCTGTTTATTTTCATGAATAAAATGTCACGTTTTAAGAGAGAAATCTCAAAAAATAGTAGTCTCGTGTTTTTTAATAAAATCTTTTACACGTTCTATATATATTAAACCGACTCTGAAAGGAAAACAACTAAAAATATATAATAAGCAGAATTTTAAAATATAATTTTTAACGTTTTGGCATCTACATTAATGGCATTATCAATAAAGATTAGAGTTATTTTTTTACTCAGGATCTCAATCTGCCTACTCTCCAAGGAGAACTATGAGTCAAAGAAGAAGACTGCGTGCTTTACTTTATTATTTATTAAAAAGTTTTATAGTAGTAAAACTAAGTTTTTACCTGCACCTTTTTTTAATAATTCCCAACAAATTGACCTACCAAAAATGACTAATATGAAAGTTCCTACTATATTTATAGATGTAAACACACATCGGCTGCTAATATCTTTTAATTAACGCAAATACGGTAGTAAAGGGTGTCCCAAAATTCACGCAAGAAGTAATTGTGATAGAAAACACGAGTTTTTAATTAAAAATTGTAATTTTTTAGTGATTCATAAAATTTACAGTATAGGGTTACGTATGGAATAGAATACTGGGTAAGTAGCTTCCACAGTTTTGCTGGCACATACGCACTCTTTTGTTAAAATTATTTTGCATAAATGTGGCTGAATATCATCGATACAACGCTTATTTTCCTCTTTTAAGGCGTGGGTGTTCGTGGGCTTGTTGATATAAATCTTAGACTTCAAAAACCCCAAAGAAAGAAACCCAACGGGGTTAAATCGCACGACATGGGTGGCCAATTCTGATCACCAAAATGGGAAATTACACGCCAGGAAATGGCTGATGCAGTAATTGAATTGTTTCGTGGGCTGTATGGAATGTGGCATCGTCTTGTTGTCGTCTTGTTGTCGTCTACATCCATATGTATCCATTGCAATTGAGGCACAAAAACTGAATTATCATGTCGCAATAGCGAGCATCATTAACTGTTATTGCCTGACCTGTCGCATTTTCGAAGAAGAATGGTCCGATGATGCCTCTAGTCCAACATCCGCACCAAACAGTGACACGTTGTGGATGCATTTGTTGCTCAACAACCACTCGTGGATTTTCTGAACCCCAATATGACAATTTTGAGGATTAACGAAGCCCTCAAGATGAAAATGAGCCTCATCGCTAAAAATAATTTTGTCCGAAAAATCAGCATCCACTTGTTGTTGTTCCATAATCTATTCAACGAAGTATCTTTGCTGTGCATGGTCAGTAAGGTTCAGTTCTTGAGTCAATTGAACTTTGTAATCCTGGAGATATAAATCTTTCGTGAGAATACGCTGTAGAGAGCTTCAAATGTCCAATTCTTGACCACGGTGCCGAATTGATATTTTTGAACTCTCAGCAACATCTCACGAACTGCTTCGATGTTTTGTGTTGAACGACTTGTTGAAATGCAGCCAGAGTGTTTCTTGTCAATGATTGATCCAGTCTCCCTAAATTTTTATTTTCCTTATCCTATAATAAGGAAAGTAATGTAATCGGCGGAAATTTGACCTACCCAGTTTTTCACATTTCTGGACGAAATATAGCCTCAGGACACCAAAAAAGTTGGTTTTAGCCATTGGTTCGTGTGTGTGTGTGTGTCTGTCTGTCTGTCAGTAAACAAGATATCTCGAGAACCGTAAGAGCTAAAGACTTGAAGTTTGGTATGCAAGTTACTTGTAGGTAGGGGACGCAGTGCGAAGCTTTTGGTAAAAAACGGCCGTGCCGTTTGGTCACAAGGTCGCAAAATCTGTCTTAAAGCGGTCGCGTATCTAAACGGTTGAAGATACAAAAATTTATGAGAATAAAATGATTTATTATCATGAGATAAACATGAATTAAAATAAAAGTTGGTAAAATAGGAACTCGAAAAAAATTGAAACTCAGGATTTTAACATACCGGTGTTCATAAAATATTTCGGGAAATTTATATTACTGGATAGATCAAACCGAGACGAACAAAAATTAAAATGAAATTTTTGATCCGAGGTCAAATAAATAAGTTGTAGCCGATTAAAAATTAATTAAACGGACCAATCACAGCGCGCTCGGAGAGCTCCGGGCCACTTCGGAGGACGGGGAGAGGCTTGGCCGCTAGGAGAGCACGCAGGCTGTGCGACCGAGCTCCACGTTACCTTCAGTGACGTAGCAAAATTTAAGTACTAGTCAATTATTGTCTTTACTGTTTATTTTAATCAGCTGCAGTGTTGGACTGCGCCTCGTCCTTTTTAAAATAACAAGTTCTGGGACGAGAGCGCAGGGCCGATATATATATATATATATATATATATATATATATATATATATATATATATATATATATATAATATAATAAGATAAGCAAAGTCGTGTGATGTTCACACCAGATTTTTTAATATCTTAATCTCTGCACAGTTGATAAATTTAAATCACTATTCCGACCATATTTTGTATTTTGCGAACTGTAGCTGACAAACTTTCATTATTTTTAAAATATTTCTCTACAATGAAAACGCGTTGTTCTTTCGTTGTGTGTTCCATTTTTAATAACCCTCAACTGTCAACTGTTACGTTGTATTTTTTCAAATCTTGCGTAAATTTTGGGAAACCCAATACAATATTTACCGATGTTAACGTATTTTAAAATATTTCAATACCCCCACTTTTGAAGAACCTTTTTGTCCATTTTCATGAAGAAAGAAAAAAACAACAAATTCTGAGAAAAAAGCACCTATCAGTAAATCAATGCTGCAGTAAACAACTAAACTAATAGCATAAAAATGTTTAAGATAAGTAACGGATTTTTTTTATTATTGGTGTACTTACCGGCACTGCAGCCACAATGCACCTTAAATTAGGTCATCACACACACCCATGGGTTGAGCAAGACTCGAATCTTGCCAACTGAGCCACCGCGGCTTCGAAGTTAGATAAGTTCACTACAAGACATAATATATAGATCAAAAACATATGTGGCCAATCATCAAGTGTAGATGGCGGTGTAGTCCAAGACTACATTTAAAAATTCCCAGCTTTATTACTAAGTATAAATTACAAAATTTTTTTGATGCCAACAAAAAACAAAAATAAAAATTGTAAAGCAGGTAAACTGGCTGAAAGAAAGACCGTCATTCCTACCGCCGTTCCTGCTGCCGCTCTTGCCGCCACAGTTACTATTTTGAGGTAAATAAGCGTTGCATAAGGTTTCTTGCCGTCGCAGCAAAGTTGGTATAACAGCTTTTACTTTGCGCCAATACTAGGAATTTTTGTACGGAACTACATAAGTAAGCTGTAGAAATTGGATTTAATTGTCGGCGCTGTGCTTCCAAGAGTAGTAGGCGTATTACCTGCGCTATCGTTACGGATAAAAGATAATCGAGTGACCCTACAGTCGAGGATAATTTAAACATCAATAGAGATAGCTTATACTAATCCAGATTCACTTATATAAAATAAATGCACAACAATTTGTACCTATGCAAGTAGAATAAAATTATCAATTCTAGTATCCACAACAAAATTATCGATTCCAGCGGCATCGACTAATAAATAATATATATACAAATGTGCAACTAAATAATATTTTACAAACACGAAAATCAAGCTTATTTTTCTAGAACAATCCAATATGCCAACATCGACGTTATTAAATAATTTCAATCAAAAGTCCGGTGCTCCTTAACAAACGCTTCATGGTTTGTTCCAAACGAGGTCATGCAAAACTTAGGTATTGTTGCCGTAAACCAGGAAATACATAAGTGCAGTGTTCGGTATCATGACAGAATAAGTGTTCATTCTAATTTTCTGGTCAATGATCTATTAAATTCTGACGATGAAGAACCCAGATTTAAGAGATTTAAGTCAACAAACCTACCACATCGTTTCATATAAGGTGTATTGTAGTGTTTAAGTATTTGTTAATAACCAAACCTGTTTTTATTAACCCATTATTGGTTATAGTTTTTAGTAGTTCTCTGCCTTTAGGGGTGGTAAGTCACAAATCCCACTGAATATGTATTGCATTGCAGTCACAACCAGACAAATCTATTACCCAATTTTTAAAAATAATGTTTTAGTGTTCCAATTTATTGTTGAACTTGGGCGAACGGTAAGCTGCTAAAATCACCAAAGGCCCTTTTCAATCTTCGATTGCTATAGTAGCGCCTTGAAGACGTTCCGAGTTGTATTTCGGAAGTTCGTGGTGCTTGATTGTATGTAGCTCTATTTCAGCTAGGGCTGCACGAATGTTGTCCTTCAAAGCCTCAATTGTCTCTGGTTTGTCGGCGTAACACTTATCTTTGACGGCTCTCCACAAATAATAGTCCAACGGTGTCAAATCACAGCTCTGAGGCGGCCAAACGACATCAGAATTTCGACTGATAATGCGATTTTCCAAGACAGTGCGCAAAAGATCGATTGTATCGTTGGCTGTGTGGCACGGAGCGCCGTCCTGTTGAAACCAAATGTCGCCAATATCTTCCTCTTTAATTTCTGTGAACAAAATTTGTTCAACATGGCCCGATAACGCTCACCATTGACTGCAACAGCCGCTTTTTGCTCATTTTCGAAGAAAAATGGCCCAATGATGCCTCTGGACCAAAATCCGCACCAAACAGTAACTCGTTCTGGGTGCATCGGCTTTTCTTCGATTTCGTGCGGGTTTTCTGTGCCCCAAATGCGACAATTTTGCTTGTTGACATACCAGCCGAGATGGAATTGAGCTTCATCTGAAAAGATGATTTTTCGCTCAAAAATCGGCATTTTCTTCAAGTCGATCCCAAGCCCATGAAGCGAAGCAAAAACGCATTGGATGGTCAGTTGGCTTCAATTGCTGAACCAATTGGACTTTGTACGGCGTCATACCAAGGTCTTTACGCAAAATTCGTCTCAATGATGTCTCCGAAATGTCCAATTGTCAAAAACGACGGTGAACTGATGTTCCTGGCGATTCACGCACACTCGGCAACAGCAGCGATATTCTCGGCGTACGCACTGTTTTTGGTTTTCACGCGTTGGTTTGTCAATAAGCATGCCAGTTTCTCTCACTTTTTTAACAAGATAACGCACATACGGAGCTGACGGTGCCTCTTTTCTTCCCATTTCGGTACGTAATTTTCGGATACATTCTGCAATATTTCCATGATATTCAAAGTAATGTCGCAATATTTCCCAGCGTTCTTCAAGCGTATACACAACCATTTTCGTTCAGCGGAGGGATAAAACTAATTTTCTGTCAAAAATGTCATGAGCTAAGTGTTGCCATTCACCGAATAACCGCTAGTTCAAAAAAAACCATTAGATGGCGGACCCGTTATTTCAGGTACTTCCTGACTTTGGGATTGTTATGATTTCTGAAACTTCTCATTATTTTTAAGAGAGCATTAGATAAAAAAGTAAAATTTTAAAACTACCTTTTGGTAGTTCTTTCAGAATTTTGGCTATTATCAGATGATATTAGTAAACTTGTTTAATTTCAAATTGTTAATTACTAATTTTAACCATTTTGATTTGTTTATGATTTTCTACAATCTAAATAAGTTCCTAGGCTAATTAACAAATTAATATATTTCCTTTAGCAAAAAAGATTTAGGAATAAAGCTAAAATACAATGCAAGTAGTTGGGGAAGAAACGTGCTATTAGCTATCCTAACAGCATTATCAACTTTAAGTACTTTGAATTTTTCGTGGTTTGCCATAAAGAATAGCTGACATATTCAGTAGGTAACAGCTTTAATAGATAGTCTTAAATTCTCTAATTTGTTAGGTCGTACAACAGGGATTTTATTCTAGGGTTCCTGGGTTATGCTTAATTTTGTCCCTTGAATGTTTCGTATTTTGCGAAATTGGCCCGAATCTGTGTTTTCCTGCTGTTTTATTCTTAATAAGTAATAAATTATCAAATATTTGATTTTTGAAAGTCCCATGATGTTTATTGTATTACGAAGTTAATGTTTTCTATAGTTTAGTATATAATAGAATGTGTATTCTCTCGTTTACCAACAATCTAAAATAATCCCAAATAATTTTCTTAATATAAAGACTTGCAAAATTTAAGGGATTTATCATTTAGGTATAACGTGTAAACAAGATAGGTGAATAATCAGGAAACAAATTCACGACTCTGCTTTTAAATAGTTTGTTGTTGTTACATTTATATATCAGAAATCTAACAAGTCAGGGGTTTTTATTGGGTCTGACGAATATTGTAGGTTGCTTTCTCACATAATTTTGAACAACTATCTCTTACACATTAAAGTGGTTCTATATATCTACTCTTAATTATTTTAATTATAATTTTATTCTGGTATAAGTCCGAGGATAGAAAAATTGTTTTTGCTCGCTTTTAATAGTATATTTGGAAGGGTAGTGTACTGTGAAAATTATGACCTCTTTGTTATAATCGCACTTCCAGCGAGCGCGATTAATTATATTTGTATATTTTGAAATTTTTTTTTAAATTTGTAAAGCGTGATTAAAAATTAACATAATGCTAATATTGTGGTTTGTTAGAAATATTTTTTGATAATGTTAAGCTAAACCTTTGGCATTTCGGATTGCTAACTTGAGAAAGTAGGCCTTTATAAAATTTTGGATATAAAAATTGTGAGTAAATTTAATAACATATCCATCCCTTCCATTAATTTATTATCATTGCTTTCATATTGTTAGTGTAGTTGCTGATTTTGGCCTCCATTTTTTCAAAGTACAGCATATCAAGTTGAACTATCTGTTTGTTTCTTAGAAGTTATTGTACTCTTTTAGCAAATATGTACCTTTCATGTCATTGGCTGATAACGTATTTAATTTCGTTCAAAATTTTCTTTTAGTTTTTTTACGGTGCTTTTACACATTTCGCTTTTCTGTGGCAAAAATTCTTTCTGATCATACCTTCTGTTTTAAATGAGGAGGTTTAAATTGTACTTTAGGTTTATAAAGTTTTTACAGATGTGTTGCTTTCGTTTTGTTGTAGTATATCTAATATTGTGGATACTGATTACTGTGTGTCCATGTGTGGAAATTTCACTAGTGAGGGTAATTTATATTAACTCTAGAATGCATGTCACTCAAGTCTATTCAGCTATTCAACTGTTCTCTTTTGCTTTAATTTGTAAGAGTAGAATTCTGTTATTATTTTAAAATTTTGATTACGGCGCTGGTTAGTTGAACCTTGACTTGTGTAGTCTCTATCAATTTAATGATACACTTATCTTTGGTTTGTTCAGTTATCATATCTGTGAGACATTTTAGATTGTTTACTCCATGCACGAATAGAAGGAACAGCTTTTTCCTTGAAGTTCCTAGTGCATCTTGCTAATAGTTCAACTCTTTGTTTTATAGTACGTGCTTGTTCTGGGTTGCGCCTTTTCTTTCTCAAGTTTTGTGTCTCACTGTTAATTTGCATTGGTATTATAATTCCTTGTTGGTTTTAAAATTGGTATTGATGCAGATTTTTGTTGCCGTTGTAACATTTATATTTGTAGCGGAAGGAAATATAATGGTTGCTAAGACATTTGTATGGGCATCTGTAAATAGATTTTTGATAAAGTGATGGAAGAAATTGTGAGATCGATCTACGACGTTTGCGGATTAACAATGTTGCATACCTGTGTTAGGATACCAAACATGATGATTTTCTACTGATAAATGTGAAATAATGTACAAATATATGCAGCTTAATAATTATAACGTCGTTTATTTTAGTTGTTAACCTCCGACCACTTATCTATCAAGTAACACGTCCGTTTCGCTTGAAAACTCAATGCGCTCTTGATAAAGATCTCGATAAGTTTCTTTAAATTAATAATTCAGTTACGCTTATTCTACTTCTCATGACGATTTGACTGTCTATCCGCAGCTTTTTTTGAGCTTGTGATAACTTTTGGGGTTGTTTACAAATTACCACTTATTTCCTACAATAAATATAAATACTACCAAAATAACTTCCGGAGGACTCATCAATATTTTATTTTATTTTTATTTTAAAATTTTTTAACATCTCTAGCAGCTTAGTTTGATTATAGTTATTTGCGTACCAAAATAAACCTGCAAAGCTTGCAACGCATAGCGAAGTGGCGCAGCAGTCTCCCAAATTTGAGAACCCTCTAGTTGATCTTTAACCAATCAGTTTCAAAATCACTAGCAAACAAGCCTTTTTGATCAACTGTCGATTGGTGAAAACAGAATTTGGAAATTCCCAGCCGTTCTCGAGTTATTACTCGGACGGACGGACGGACAGACGAACGGACAACATGAAGTTAGTAACTGACTCCGTTGCTTCGCCACTTAATAAGCCACTTATAGATGAAGAAATTTTTGTAGTAAACCAAATACCTAGGTTCACATTTGCCTACCATCCTTCACTAACGTGATATTAAGATTGATGGACAAAAATACTGTGCCCTAAAACAACCGTCTCGTTGTTCAAGTACCGTCATCAGCATTACACAATAAACAATTCAAATTTCGTTGCACTTTCAAGATTAAATTGACCACCACTTCGAGAACTTCTATTTTGCTGTCCTAAACAGTCTGTGTTTTATTCTTTTACTGACCACCCAACGACTTTCCCAAGTTTTGTATTTTAATTCTGAAGAAATCTTTTTTTTGTAAATAAGCTTAGTGAGGAAGTAAATAATGCCTATACTAGATCTTTGCCAAATCAAATATTGGGGATGGATCGCATACATTTGTTTAAGTAAACGATGTTTAATGTTTATCATAATTTGCTAACTGGTTTCAATCAACATTAAGCTCTTTTACAGATCAAAAAGCCTTCTGTTTATATCAATTGGAACATTTTGTCACTAGCTCATGTGTTCATATATTACGAAACACCTTGCAAGTCAGTAACGCAAATGAAATCCATGAGATATTCTGTTAATGTAAGTTATATATGTCCCCCTGAATGTCCCTAGAAGCTTCGCAATATCATATGTTCCGAAAGATAATAGTCTATACTCTCGCAGTGGTTGTTTCTGTCTGATGGTCCATCTATATATTGCAATCCTCCGCTATTGCAGTTGCAAATAATTTATGCAGGAAACTCTTAAAATTGGTAGTGTTAATATTTCTTTTTTAACTTAAAAATCATTAAAAAACACTATTTTATAAAAAGTATGGAATTTTGTCTTTGTATCCATTATGTTGTCCCATTTGAAGGATCTGTTACTTAATCTATATGAGACAATTAAATTCCATGCACTCATTTGTCTATTACTTGCCTTAGAAACTAAAAAATAAAAAAAATATTTATAGAAAATTTCTAATGTTAATACCATGATAGTGGTTGTACTGCACCACAAACAAATTATTAAACAAAGTATGTTATACTTTTAACTTTATTTTAAGTGTTAAAATAAATGCCGAGGTAAGGTTTTACTAGAAAGAGGTAAAAGTCCTTATATAATAAAACAATGTCTATTAAAACTTTTACAAGTACAAGTGAATAGATGGTTGTAAATTCTTTAAATAACAGACATTCTCTTCTAACTTATTTGCATTGTTTAATACGTTATAACTTGACAGGACGTAAATCTAACACGATGTTTATTACTTATGGCGAAACTAAATTAGTCCGCAGATTAATTTTGCCTTGTTTTAGTTAACAGGCAACTGATACCACCACAAGATAATATTCTTGATACAGTATTGTGCGATTTGCATTTTTGGGTTTCTATAATCGTTCTTGTTTCTGGAAGTATAATACTAATTGCGTTATATTGCGTTTAAAACTAAAGACTCAAAGACATCACTTTCCACGTGGTATTATTTTTAAACTGCTGTTGTTCGATTTAATAACTTATTATTAATAACATTTACGAGAATATTTATGGCAATATTATGGATTAAGTCAAATAGATGAGCCCGAAAAACGTACAAAACATAAACTTACTAGTTAATAACATAAATCTTATCATTTTAAGTAATTCGATTAAATTATTTGTACTGTTGACAAAATTTGTCACTTAGTGCTTTGACTATAAATTTTATATTATTAAGTTGTGATGTGTTCCTTTTAACTGTTGTAAAATTTTCTTGTCCACCTAAAGGAAACCATAGTATGCACATGTATGCATTGAAACTGAGTTATTTGATAAATGTAAAATATTACAGAAATTACAATTAGGGATAAACTATTATTCTAGGAGCTAAAAAATAGTCAACAAACATATTAGAACTTAGCAAAAAAGTCTTCGCATACTACCATTATTGATTTAGCCAATTTTGTAAAAGCTTTCTTTTGTAGTATCGTAGTTGTAAAGCTTTTGTATATATGTGTCGTCTTTAATCAGTACGACCTTGTTCTTTTCTTTGTTTATCAGAAAATTATCTGTAATCAGAAAGTTCTCCATCGGATGGTGAAGGTAAATATTTTTTAACAGATGTTTGTCATATAATGTTGCCTTAGACATGTATATCAAGAGATATTTATTATAAACTTGATAGGGCAAAAATCAAGTATTTCATGGATTTGTTCCGTCTCAGAAAGAATTATGCAATAGAACAAATTAAATAACGACAAAAGATATGTCGTCTCACTTACAGAATTGTATTGTTTAGTAAATTTAACACAACCAACTTATTATTTAGTTAACCTTCACAAAATCGAGACTTATAATGTGGGTACATCATGTAATGAATACAAGCATTGGTGCACTATTGTCTTGTTAATAATCGAAGTCTTCTCGACAAAACATTATTGATGCAGCAGCGTCGACAAAATATTTAAGGATGCTTGATGAACATATGGACATTTTTAAGTCAGACAAACGTATCCCCTAATTCGGGGTTTTGTAATATATGGGGCTTGGTTTCTTTTCAAAAAACTAAGAACAATCAACGCAACTATTAGCATTTAAGACAGTAAAGAAGAACCCATTATTTGTTGGTCACTTTACGACCCCCAAGAAGAAGCTAGAATATCAAAGAGAATATTTATAAAGTCTAATTAAAGTTTGTATCTTAGACACTAGGATTAGATTTTAATAATGATACTGTAACAATTTTAAGAGAAAACTGCAGTCTTCTATACTCAAGGATTGTGTAAGAAGTATAAACAATTATTCTTTAAAACTTATCGGAATAATACTACGAAGTTTGGAAAATATGAGATTTTACAGTAACATCAAAATTCTTAGTTTGGCAGTCTAGTACAATTTGGGCAATAGGCCTTATCATCCGTTTATATTATCAAGTTTACAGACCTATAATATATTTGTGTTATTCGAAGCTTGGATATAAAGAAAGTTATTTTAATAGTGACAGTTTTGTTGTTCTAGGAGGTCAGAATTGCATGATTGAATAGTTATTTCGATATAATCAATATTGAAGAATATATCAATTAAATGATTTGCTAGTAGTTATTACAGAGCTAAAATACACATAAATAATATTCTTTTCTCCTTCTGGTAGAAAGAGAGTCTGCAGCTGAAATACCATACATGTTTACAAAGTTTTCACATATCTTGAAGTCCCTAGTTAAGTAACATAATAGTTTAGATAAACATTTGTTCGACTAAACAATTGTTTCAGGTAATAACCTTATAGCATCCGAGCAAACTTTAGGTTCCTTTTATATATGCAGCTATATATCATATAATATTGTTTATTCGACCAGTTTCTGTAAGATGTTAGGAATTTAAGGGCTTTTTTTCGTTTACAAAATAGCTTTGCAGAAATTAAATTCTTTAGTGGCGTTGTGGAAGTAAACTTAAAACGTAATTAATTTATTCTTGACCTTTAAATATGAGTACAACGTTTTCCATAACTTGGTTAATAACAACAAATAATCTCATTTGAATATATTTATTGTACATTTAAACACAAACCGTTAAGTAAATAAACAAATAATCAGTGTGGTTGTCTAATACCAGGCTATTGGGCGGTTTACATCAGCACTGCGGCATATACACACGAGTGTCGATAGCTAACGCCTGGGCAGGGAAAAAAAACGAAAATGAGACGTAAATCAGTAAACCTACATCAAATTTTTCGAAAAATTAAAATATTTGTTTGCAGAACAATTCATGAGTGCAGCATGAATAAACGCATGGTAGAAATAATTCAGAGAGGTATGGGAATCTGTATAAGTGATCTATGTTTTGGAAGACCATCAACGAGCGTAAAACCAGAACATGTTAAATATGTAAGGATTACAACCGACAAGGATCTGCAACTGACAGTCCAGGAAATAGTAGATAAGCTGGAGATCCTGAAAATAAAGGTATATAAAATTTTAATTGAGGACCTTAGCATGAAACGTGTCGGAACCAAATTTTCTCAAGAAATGAAAAGTGGGTTTATACCTAAAATAGGGAAACGATAACTCAGTCGCTTCTGGCTTACTACGTCCAAACAATTGTATTAAATTCTACGGTGCTTACTTTGAAGAGAACTGAGGCTATGTATAATGTTCTTGTACCTTGTACTATTTTTACTAAGCATATAGTTTTTGTGTTGTTGTAACTATGTTAGATATTTTTGTATTGCATGCTTCGCTGCTTTCGGACCACACCATATATTTTGCCTAGAGTATAATTTTAGACGGTTTTTTCTTTTGTGCAAATGTAAGGAGTAAGAATGCAACTGAATATTAATACTAATTGTCTTTTTCAATTTGCACACAATCAAATTACGAACTTATGGAGAATTAAAAAAATAAAAATTCTATTAATATAAAGAACAATATATTGAAACTGTCCAGGATAGCAGGAAACAGCAGTCGCTCTCCCCCTTAATCTCGATGGATTTGCATACACTTAGGATAAATCTATTCTTCTTAGCGCATAGTATCCTAATTACACTTTATTAGAATTGTATGTCATGTCTGAGTTAGCCTTAATGTACTACAGTAATGCTTAATACTTCTTTCACTCATATTACAGCATTTTATACATTGTATAAAAACTTTTATATTATGCATTGAAAAACTTTGTATAAGTAATCTTTTATATAGTCTCATTTGTCTTAATGGGTTGTCCAAAAAGTTTGTGCCGATTTTCACTGGATGGCAATGGAAAATATTAAATATGTCACATTTATAGAAAACGCAATCTTAAAGGTGACATTTGAACACATGTTAGGAAAAAGGCTTCTTGTTATAATTTAATTTTTTGTCATTCTTGTACTCTTAAAAGTCAATTTTAAACATTAAATGCTTTTCTATTACCGGAAAGACAAAAATGCTACACAAACAATAAGAAAAATATGTACTATTTACGAATACAGTTTTTTAGCTGAAGGCATTGTTCTGAAGTGTTTCGTAAAGATTAAAACTAATGACTTCAATCTTAAAGACCCTCTACCATTGACGATGACTAAATCAAGATATTGGTATAAGTATAGTTTGCAACTGGACTAATTAAAGATAGCGATTCAGAAAAAAACAACGTTCAGAGTGACGTCGTGTTCCATCAGGATAATACTAGACCTTGTGTATCTTTGGCTACCCGACAAGAATTATTATCGGACATTACACCTTATTTATTTAGGACTTTGCAACATTCTCTTAACGATAAGAACTTCAGCCTCTTGAAAGCCATAAAAAACCACAATGAGAAGTTTTTTATCCAGAAACGTAGAGTTCTAGAAAGCTGTAATCTTCAAGTTGCACAAATGATGGAGAAACGTTGTTGAACAAAATGGTGAATGCATAATGAAGTAACTAAACATCGACACATAACAATTTTGTTTTTTAATTTTACTTAATAATTAGCACGAAGTTTTCGGGTAATCGCATATTTTGTAATCCCTGCCAAAATTTTATTTTATTTGCCAAAAAGGCTTTTGAAAATTAAAAAATCTTGTAATGCATCAATTATAATGCAATCAATTACCTCATCTTCACGTAAATTGAATAACCAAATTTAAATTTTTAATATATACGAAAATTCCAAGAATGCTACAAAAAAGGTATATTAGTAATAGTTCTCGATTGACTTTCACCGAATAAAGACGTGTCGCTCTCAACTCTTCAGGGTCGGCCGAGTGATAACTACAGCTGAATGCACGCGACTGATATCGCGGTCACAGAGTTCATTAAAATTTAAATTCAAATTTAACCCAGCAAACCTTTTCCGCTTAATCCTACTGTAAAATAGATAAACATTAATGTAGTGAAATGTTTGCAGCCGGAAACATACTCGAACCACCCAACAACTTCTGTAACAATTGGAATAATTTTCAACAGATGCCCACCAATGCAAAACCAGCCACCACCAATGTGAAACCACATAAATCAGATAAGTCAAACTCAACTAATCCCCACTTACCTCCGAGGTCCCAAAATCAATTTTGAATCCCTCAACCTTATCAACAATGTCTATCTCAAATTTCAACTACAAGCACACCCATCTACAGTAATACTTTCACAACAGCTTCCTCACAACCTGTACAAGTTAGCCATGGCACTGAAAGCGACAACGATGAAAATATGAACCCAGATCAAGAACAAACCGGCAATAGACATCCCTGACAAATTCTTATAAAAAAAAAGAAATGGTACAAGCCAAGCCATCCGAAAACTTATTCAAGAGGTTGCTTGGCAAGCTACTCCAATAGATCTTAAACGATCACACAAAATCCACAATATACCGTTACATATTAGATAGCATAGTAACTAAAAAACGTAAAGCCCGTGCCAAATAGCAAAGATCCAGAAATCCTCTGGATAAAAATACACTTAATAATCTAACTCAGCGACGTTGAAATGTCATACAAAAAAATAGAAATAAATCTTTCGCATATTACCTCCACAATCTAACGCCAGAAGATCACACTATCTGGAAAGCGACGAAAAAGCTTAAAAGACCTACTACTCACATACCACCTTTAAGAAAATTAGGTGGAAGTTAGGCTCGTTCAAATAAAGAAAAAGCAAATACCTTTGGAGAATATCTAGCACAAGTGTTCACCCCATACCCATCTAACAATCCTAACTTTGATATTGAGATAGAGGAATTGCTGAACTCGCCAGGACAATTATCCCTACTTCTGAGACCTGCCTCACCTGCAGAATTATATAGAGAAATCAAGCAAACCAGTTCATACAAAGCTCCTGGCTAGGACCTCATAGTAGGGAATCTATTAAAATATCTCCCTAAAAAAGCAATAGTACTGGTTACAACAATCTACAATCAAATGTTTGCCATCTCTCACTTTCCAACTCAATAGAAATTTGCATTAATAATCATGATCGCGAAACCTGGGAAACCTCCGCAAGAAGCAGCCTCTTATCGGCCAATAAGCTTATTACCTTTGCTATCTAAAATATTCGAGTGATTACTGTTATACAGAATCAAAGAAATAACCCCTTCAGAGGAATTAATTCCCACTCACCATCCCAACCATCCAACAATGTCATAGAATAGTCAACTATATCATGGAAACGTTTGAAGATAAAAAAATGTGTGCTTCGGTATTCCTGGATATCCAACAGACCTGCTCTTGTGTAAAATCAAAAGAAAGCTTTCTCACCAAATCTTTCTCTTCTTAAAATCCTATATAACTTCAAGACATTTTCAAGTTTAGTTCCAGGGTTCACTATCAAGCTACCACGCTATTAGCTCCGTTGTTCCGCAGGGTAGTGTCCTCGTTCCCTTTTTCTATCTTCTTTATACTGAAGATATTTCAACTACAGAAAATACCCTAATTGCTACCTTTGCAGATGACACTGCAATAATGTCATCTGATACCAATGCTGATAACGCATCCCAAAACCTCCAGTCACACCTAAATCTTCTACAAAGCTGGCTCGATCGGTGGCAGATCAAAGTAGACAGCGCTAAATTATGTCAAATTACCTTAACTATGAAACACTCTACATGATCTCACCATCTTCAACCAACCCATCCCAATGAAAACTGAGGTGAAGTACTTGGGACTCCAGCTAGATCAAAGGCTAACTTGTAGAGTTCATTTAAAAGCCAAAAGACAACAACTCAATCTCAAAACCAGAAGTATGCACTGCCTAATCGAACGATCATATAAACTTACAACAGAAAACAAGCTACTATTGTATAAAGTCATCCTAACACCTATATGGTCCTACGGGATTGAACTGTGGAGATGCAGTAAGCCATCTAACACCAAGGTACTCGAGTCCTTCTAATCGAAGACATTGCGCATTCTAACTGATGCACCCTAGTATGTCAGCAATCAAACCCTCCACCACAATCTCAAAATCCCATTCAACTCGGAAGTCATCAAGAGTTTTGCACCCAAAAGCAGGATGCGCACTTTAAATCATTTCAACCCTCTCATTACCAACCTCTACAGTCGCCAGTCCTTGGATAGAAGATTGAAGAGACAATGGCCAGAAGATCTTATTGAATAACTCGTGTAGACCCGTCAGTGGATAGTGCCCTACTCATGCCAAATACGTCAATTTCAACTAATTTAGTTATTACTTTATAACAAACGTAGATTGTAAATTCGCAATTGTAAATAAATTAAAGAAAAATAGTAGTAATAAACTTGCCGTGCCATTTAATTTACTATGAGCTTCATGCGTGTTCCTTCTTAAGAGAAAGGAGGGTTCATGCTCATATTATAAATAAAATAGGTTTACAAAATTCTTATTAAAAATAAGTAAATAACAAATAACTAAAAGTAAATATCACGAATAAAACAAACAACATATTTATTGATGTAGCAAAATGCTTTTATGCAAAACGGCGTTTTTTGTACAAGTTCTGTGCAAACACCCCCGCCCGCCGTTTGAAGCTCTAAAGCGCCCGAAGTCCGCTCGCAGCTTACAGCGCGCGGGCCCGATTATAAAATGGAAATCGCTTAAAAATCCATCGCGCACCTACATTTTCCGAAACGCGGCTCCATAAAGGTAATAAAGCGATAAGCCCGATCGGGCTGATCCCACATACCGGGGCCATTATAAAAACATCAAGCGTCATTTATAAAGATAACCGGCTGAATGCCGGGCTGACAGGTCGTATTGGTGATCGATTAGGAATCAATCCAGCACAGAGAGCAGTCAATGGGCGTGTGACGTCATTTCCTTTGTGGCGCTATCGCACTTCTGGTTCATAACCCGCGGATAATGGGCCGCAGCGAGCACACATTACAACTGGGGTAGTTATGTGTATTTGCTTGCCAGACGACAGAGTTACGAAATTTGGTAGAGTTCGCGGCGGCTCTCCCCTTTGCGCTCAAACGGCGGCCCTAGCGCTTTAGACGTGCCGAATTCTTTGGATTCCGCTAATTTGCATGCTGTAGAGGTTGTAGTCGGTTTAAGGGCGACACGTTACTATGGAATTTGTGGTTATAAGACGCTCTTATCTATTCTACCTTTTTAGTCTTACATCTCTCCCGTCTATCTAAAAGTTATTTTTTGATTAGAAATTGAAATCTTTAAAATTTGATATTTGTTAGATTAAACATTTCAAATATTTATTTAATTAAACTTAAACTTATATTATCGAATTTAAAATAGATTTAATTTCCAAACAAGCCGAACATTTAACATACAAAAATATATTTACCTAAACCCTACAAAAAAGTGTATTTTTTCATAAATGAATACTTGGCAAATTCAAGAACAAGCATATAAAAAAATTTGGGAAAAAGAGTTTGTGAAATTTTAAAATAATCAAACAGAAAAATTTGTATTCTTATAATTTTTCATTTTATATTCAGATTAGAGTCAAACTACTAACAAAAATTAAAATTTAATTGAATTCTGATCAAGTGAGCAAAAATATTTTTATTATTTGCTGCTTTTTTTAAAAAATGGCAAAGAAAATTTATATTCAGTATACTGATATAAATGGCTAGAAAATAAAAATTTCAATATTCTAAATATTGAGATATAAATTGGTATTTGTAAAAATAAATTAAGTTAAAATGCCCATACAAAGATTTACAGGAATAATTGGAGAGAAAAAATAATCAATTGTCGTATCGCAAAGTAATTTATTTTGTAAATAAGTACGTGAATATTATGGAAACCTTGCAATGCAGTATATTTAGTAGACCATATATTTTTATTTAAATATGTTTTTAGGGGCCACTGTTGTAGCCCAGTTGTCAAGAGCATTGCTACTTTGTCCGGAGAGCCAACGCGCGGACGAGTTTAAGTCCTCTGGAAACTCTTGGGTGTATTTAAATTGCCCATTCAATAGCGACGGTAAGACAAGCCGTGCGGAACTTAAACGGGCACAACACGTTGTTAAAAGAATGGGTGACTCGAGTGCCATCAAGAACAATTTACACTAGTGACCGGTAGAACAAGACAGAAAAAGAGGTACTAACATCTAACAGCAATGAATCGGAAAATATAGAACACCTACCAAAGCCCATTGCGCAAAAACAGCTCAGCCTCCTCAATACTCGCCCACTCTAGGCAGTGCGACAAACAGAAGCTTGTACGCAAGTAAGCGGAAATAACATTTTTATGAAATATACGGAAACAAAAACGATCTTGCAAGTAAGTAGCATGTCTAGTCACAAACTCCTTAAAAGCCAACTGAGTGCTCAAGGAGAGATATCGGGCCATACAAACACGCCTAATGATGACAAAATACACAATTTCAAACTAAAGAGTCTTTAAAATAGATTGTTCGTAGATGAAGTCAATAATGCGCTGATAACCGAATGTCGAAGTCAAATACTTAAAATGAGACTTCTTCTATCTACATAATAATAACGGTAAGGAAAGAAAACTTAAGAACACTGCAATCTAAAGTATCGAGGCTACTTTATATGGTATTAAAATGGAAGCGGTTGCTCACTATCAGTAACTGTCATCTGAAAGCAGCGATGCATAAAATATTCCGACGTCTATTTAACATCGGAATTTGTTATCACCCGAGAAAACTACAAATATCATTTCGACAAAATTGAATGTACAAATTTTGGACAACAGCACATGACAAGTGATATAAACTGCCCCTAAATACTTAAATAAACTAAACCGCCTCAGATGCCCAAGCAAATACATCCCAGGGTCACAAATATTCTGTCTCAGGTATCTGCCAGCAAAGACTCCTGCAGAAAACGTATGGATAGAGCGAGCCCAAGCAGGAGCAGCCAAAATCATCAAACAGGTAGTAATCCAGAAGCTTACCCCAATCAGAGAAGTACCGATCAAAAAACCAACAACACCATCTGACACGGGTAACACCATTCTTAATAAACTTATCGAACTTCATGCCAATATTAAGCAAATTACTATTTATAGATATAGATCTCAATAAAGAATTGACAACGATCGCAACTGCCACAAAAAATCTGTCATGTATGCCTTGGCCAACAAAGTAGTTCTATACCACGTAAATTAAAAACGTTTACATGGAATTCGGGCGGTACAGGTAATAAAATACACAAGTTAATTGCTTTTATGCCAAGCGAAAAACTCGACATGATAGCATTTAACCAAACAAAATTACTTTCAACACAAAGAATTAAGTCAAAAATTACACCTGCATTCGGAGCGATCGGAGCGACGGCACTCATACAAAACGACTTTTGACGTTAATATAGAAAGGAATTAAATATTGCCAGATCAAGGAACCGAATATAAGTTCTGAATCCGTAACAGCCAGGTTAAACGCTAGTAAATCCTGGTTCTCGCTTATAATAGACCGACAAACCAAATAAGAGTTGCAGAATTAAAAGAAATATACGACCTCGATGACGCAGTAGTGCTATTCGGAGATCTGAATGCCACACACAGAGGAACAATCGACTGGTACATAAACGCCAACGACCCAACCCTACATCACAGTGATCACACACGTTACCCAACCAATAATATAACTCCTTCAACCATAACCGCAGTACTAACAAAAAATAGAACCGACATAACTAAACCATAATCACTACCGATGCTCAATTCTGATCACAATGCGGCAATGTTTTTGCTAAATGGGCATCAACTAAACTATATAGTGAGAATAATAATATCGTACAAAGCAACATTGGCGCGATTTCAGAAAAACATCCCGAAACAATTAAAACTACAACTAGGCAGTTCATATACATTTTCTAGTTTGTCTAAAATAAACATATCCAACGTAATAGACCTCTCAAAAGACGAACTTCTCCGTTACATACTCGACCTAATCAAATTTAGAAACACAACCCGCAGAACCTACTAAAGCGTAGCAACAAAATAACAATCAGCGACAAAGACAAACCCAACACCCTAACCTGTTATCATAAAAAAATTACAATGATGATGAAATAATTGGAGACGTGGACAATTACCTGATCTGATACAAAAAAATAACCTTGACAGGTACTTACAGAATAACTGAAGTTGCAACTCCTGCTGAAAAGGGTGGTATTACCTGTAAAATATCCAAAAATAGAGCTTCTAGATTCGACAGAACTATTTAAAGAAAGTTCAATTGCATTACATTAACAACGCTATTCTTCAATTTAGTCGCATTCCAAGAAGCTTTAACCAGCACTAGTAGTACCCATTTACAAAAAAAGCAAGGACTGCGAACAGCCAGGTACTTATCATCCAATAAGTCTGCAATACAATTTTAAGAATAACATCAATGGGTGTAGCATAAGCAATTTAGCTTTACCAAAGGACATAACACGACTCGCCAACTATGTCTTATAATCAACGTCAACATCCTTAATTACAAGGACACGGTAACGTTGCCGGGCATAGAAAAAATACAGTGTGGATTCGCGATTTACTGTTCAAATTAATCCAACTAAAGTTTTTAGCACTTTTCACCGACCTCATACACTCTTAGCTAGGAAGAGAACTGCGTGTAAAGGTTAACAATGAAATTTTATCCCAAAAAGGAATAGGACTGGGTGTACTCCAAGAACGAGTTCTCAGAGCCGCTTTATTCAACTTTTATATCTCAAACTTTTGAAATTGCAAACATAGAACTCGAGCTATACACAGACGACACTGAAATATACGCGCATTCTTACTATACTACGGCCACCAATCTGCAAGTTCAAATACACGTGAAAACAACGGTAAAAAATTTAATTCGCCTAAAACGGAACAAGCTCAAATATACAAACGCAACTATAAGAAATAAATTAAAAATTTTTGGCCAAGAAATAACGCCACAACCAGCAGCAAAATATATGGGCATCTACTTAGACAAAAGACTAAACTTTTCCAAGAGCATAAACAACATCTTGCAAAAAGTATCCGGAGCTCAAAACAAATTTATGCTTCAATAGCCAAAAACGTCGATTGAGCAAAGCTATAATCGGACCCCCGTTTACATATGGCTGCCTTACTTAATATCACGTTTTAAATGTTCTCTTTAGAAAATTAGAAATATTCCAAAATAAAAGCCTACGTGCATTGTGTGGTTGGTTCTCGGGTTATAAGGCCGTGGTCGGAATTCAAAAACTCTTGACGTTTCGTCCACAACTGCGGCAGACATCTTCAGAATAAAATCTTCTAAAAATTTTAAATCGATTTTTAGAATATTTTCTTCTTCCACGAGTAAAGCAACAAATACATCTACAACGTGTCACTGTTTGGTACAGAGTTTGGACTGAAGGCATCATCGGACTATTCTTCTTCGAAAATGCGACTGGTCAGGCAATAATAGTTAGTGGTGCTTGCTATCGCAACTTGATAATCCAGTTTTTTGAGCAAGATATGAATGTAGACGACATGTGGTTTTAACAAGACGGTACCACAGGCCATACAGCCCACAAAACCATTTAATTACTGCATTAGTGATTTCCTGGTCGTGTAATTTCCCGTTTTGATGATCAGAATTTGTCGTCCAGATTGTGCGATTTAACGCCGTTGGACTTCTTTCTTCGGGATTTTTTGAAGTCTAAGGCTTATGTCAACAAGCAACAAATTAACCACTGTATTAATGATATTCAGAGCCGTGGTGACTTAGTGGATAGGTCGCTAGACTACGAAACCAAGTGTTTGCGGCCCAGTTTGACTCAGGCTGCAATAAATGAGTACCTGGAGGTCAAACTCTGGGGTAATAATAGGCGGTCGGTACGTAGCGTTAGCCACGTTACTACCCTATATACTGTAGGCTCTAGATTGTAGCAGACCTACCTTGTTACGACTTCAAAGGGCCTTCAAGGCCTGTTACGGGGAACTATTATTATTATTAATGATATTCAGCCGCATTTATGCAAAACGATTATGGAAAATTTCAACAAAAGAGCACGCATGTGCCAGCAAAGCCGTGAAGGCCACTTACCCGGTATCCTATTCCATACATAACCCTATACTGTATACTTTATGAATCAATAGAAAATTACAATGTTTAATTAAAAACCCCTGTTTTCTATCAAAATTACTTCTTGCGTGAATTTTGGAACATCCTTTACTTAGTTTTAAAACATATTTTCTGAATAACTAGGTGTCTTTCTGTAAGAAAAATAAATATATTAATATAAACAGGTTTAAGACGCTCCGCCTCCACGCTCACCTGCTTGTCCTAGAGGGTTAAGTAGTTTAGTTTTCTAGAACCTCCTGCATTGTTCCTTCAAACTTGAATTCTATACGGCTTTTCCTTTTTCATTATATTTTAGTTTACTCCCTTTCTATCTGCCTAAATACTTTTTTTTACTTAATCTCCCTCTTCTTTATTTCTGTTCTCTGTCCGTCCTCTTACTTTTCTCTAAATTCCAAGTCTTCCCCTTTCTGTGTCCTTCCTTCCTTCCTTTTCTCTTTCCCCTAAACGTCCCCGTCTTCCCTGCCTTTTCATTTCTATGCTACGACACACGCTATTTATCTTCTTTGTAAGAGTTAGTACCTTACTTTTGTTATTTGACATCCCTGAGCTTCCTTTCATCCCATAATCATACGAAAATGGGAAACTTTATAATTAATTAACACTGGGCAACTTATCGTACTGCTCGTTAAATTACTTATAAAATTACGCGTGTTACATGCATTATAAATCTGCATTCCCATATTTTACCCCGATTCCCCCTAGTTAAGTATATATTTAGTTTTGAAGGGCAAATTTAATACTAAAAATAAAAGCATTATTTAATTTTCAATACAGTGATATGTCCATTACTACAGTTTTTAGATTCCGTATTCTACACTCACATCAATCATTCTAACAATTAAGCGTCAGATTAAGCACAGATAGAAGGTATTTTAGCTTACCTCCACTTTACCATCTTAAAGCACAAATTAAGTAACGAAAGTTGAAATAATGAAAACAAAAATATTGTTCTATTTCTTATTTAGTGATATGTTGCACGTTAGTTTCTTCGGTTTTACAATTCAGGGGGTATTTTATTCCTATATACTTACTGAAACAAACGCTAAATATAGAACTAAAAAGCTCGTTTTGTTTAGCATATAATAGTGCTCCGCATGACTAATGTATTGGGGTTTCAGTATCACATATCAATTTTCCTTCTTGGGAGGTGAATTTTAAAAATTTAAAAAGGCAAATTCTTTTAATATTTAAGAAAAGTTTAAATCCTAAAAATAAACATTTGAGGCCCTTTAAGGGCATAGATAAAAATTTATAGTTTAGCTCTCTACAATCGTATTTTTTATAACCGCCCTCTTGGCGGCAAAAAATCAAAAAACGCATGTTAACGAGAACTCTATATGTACATATCAAAACTCAGTGTCCTGCGGTTTAAATCGTTTCATCCTTTAACACAAAATTTTGCTTTAGGAATCTGCGCAAATTGTAATGATTCTACATACAGCAATTTGGGTTAGACGATGTTGATCCACGTATTCAATTAATCTGAGATTTACATATTGGCATTTTGAAATATTGAACTGATAACATGATTGATAACAATTGAAACTTAAAACATGTAAAATCAAGTATAAAGGTAAATTAAGTAAACCCTATAAGATTTTATGATTGCTAAAAATGACAATTTAAATTTTCAGTAAAATTATATTTAATACGTCATCTAATAAAAGACTAATTTCTTATATATTTTATAATAAAGGTAATATCATTATACTTAAAGTAAATTAACACAGTTTGTTAAAAATATTTGTAAAACGCAAAGGCCCAAATTGATTGCTTAGTCGTTATTTTCATATTGTGCATGTGCATCATACCACCCCAACACAAGTAATCATAAAGGCCCTTGACAAATTAGGTCATAGTACGTAATATTATAAATATAAGAAGTAAACGCATGAAAGATCCACTCCCAATATTCTTCATTGACCTCGAACCGGCCAATAATAACAAAGAAATATACAATATTCGATACCTGAGTAGCATAGTTGTCAACTTAGAGCCAACAAGAAAAAATGCAGAAATAGTGCAATGCACACGTTGTCAGAACTATGGACATACACAAACATATTGTAATAGACTCTATGCGTGTGTTAAGTGCGGTGGACCCCGCGACACTAGAATATGTCGCAAAACCAGAGAAACTGAGGCCACGTGTGTATTATGCGAAGGTTCGCACCCAGCCAATTACAAGGGGTGCTCAGTATATCAAGAATTACAAAAAAAAAATACCAACCTAATCACCAACAAGCGGTCACAAAACCTATTCAGCTAACAGCACAATTTTCCAATCCTAAATCGACAACAAAATAATCAGCAACCCTCTACAACTGTAGCACATCCATCAAACATTACCTATTTCCAAGTAGTCTCAAATCAGTTAAACCACAATCAATATCTAACCCTCCAACAATTTCTAAACGAATTCAAAGCCTTATTCAATCAATTACTCGAACAAAACAGCATAATTATAAATATGCTAAGTACAGTCATTAATCAAATAGCTCACTAATGGCTAAGTTAATGCGACTAGCTTTATGGAACGCCAACGAGCTTCAATACAAAAGCCTGGAAATTGAAAACTTCTTATATATAAATAACATCGACATTTGGCTTGTGTCAGAAACACACTTTACTGATAGAACGGACATAAAAATACCACACTATTCTGTCTATCATACGGAACATCCAAACGGTACGGCACACGGTGGATCAGCAATACTCATCCGCAGTTCTATTACTCATTATCAGCAACCAGAATATAGAATTGACTATTTGCAAGCTACAACAATACAAATCACTGAAAAACTCACAACTTCACTCAATATCTCGGCTGTTTACTGTTCTCCCAGACACAATCTAACTCAACAACTTCTCCAACCGTTTTTTGAGAATCTAGGACAAAAATTTATAGCCAGCGGGGATTTCAACATCAAGAACACGCAGTGAAGCTCGCGCTTGACTACAACTAAAGGCAGAACATTACTTAAACTCATTACAGATAACAACCTGTAGCCCAACATATTAGCCATCAGACCCTAACAAAATTTCAGACGTTCTGGAGTTCTTCGTAACAAACGGCCTTTCATTCAACTATATTAACGTCATCTCCAATTACAATCTGATGTCCGACCACTCACCGATCATCACCACCATAAGCAGTACCATTATCTACAAAACACTTAGTCCCTCTCTCAGTGACAGGAAAACTAATCGGGAAATCTTTCAAGGCTCATATTGAACAGCACCTTACTACAAGTATTAGCCTACAAACCACAAAATAAATAGAATTAGCAACGAATTACTTTATAACTACAATTCAGGAAGCGGGCTGGAAAGCCACACAGCAGCCAGATAATATAAAAATAATGAGTCCCAACATACCAAACGAGGTCATGAAAATAGTAAAAGAAAAGAGACGAGCAAGAGCTAGATGGTAACGCACACACAACGTTGAAGACAAAAGAATGTACAATCAACTAAATAACCAACTCATACACAAATTAAAATCTATAAAGAATAGATCCTTTCAAACTTACATGAAGTCTTTAAATATCCATGACAATTTAATTTGGAAAGCCGCTAAAGGTGTCAAAAAAACACAAACTCATATTCTTCCATTAAGAGACCATGGATCATGGTTGAGATCAGAAAAAGAAGAGGCAGAATCGTTTGCAAACCATCTAGCTAAAATATTTCAACCACACTCTCTTGAGGTTGATCTTCAAATAGAAGAAGAATTACAATCTCCAATACAAATGTCAGAGAGCACGACAGCCGCGACGTAAAGGCCTCGGCCTGCCAGACTAACGCGCGGCGGGCCCTGGGTTCGACTCCCAGGTCAAAAATAACGGCAAACATCGAGTGCTCTCCGGTCATCATACAAACACCTTTGGCGGTCGTAAAGTACATTCTTCTTCTTCTAACGGGTCAGACTAGCCACCTGCCTGGGGTATGCCCAACATGGCTCATAGTACTACACGAAATGTGTAGTTAGAAACAGGCTAATAGCCTATATAAGAGTAGAAGAAGAAGAAGAAGAATACAAATGTCCTTGCCAATACGAAAGTTTACAGCCAAATAAATAAAAAAAGAAATAAAATGGTTAAAAGATGGAAAAGCAGCAGGTCAAGATCTGATTACAGCAATCGTGCTCAAACAATTACCTGAACAAGGAATAAAATATTTACAAATTTTATTCAACGGAATCCTAAGACTTACGTACTGGCCGCTGTATTTCAAATTCGCTCATATCATTTTGATTCCAAAACTTGGTAAACCTCCCAACTAAATCAGTTCCTACCGCCCCATTAGCTTGCTTCCTATATTATCCAAGTTGCTTGAGAAAGTAGTTCTGAAGGGTGTTAATGAAAACTCATAGAAGAATGGTTGCCTAACCACCAATTTGGGTTCAGGCACCAACACTCCAATATTCAACAATGCCACCGACTTACCAACATTATTCAAACTACACTACAAAATAAAGCGTTCTGTACTGCTGCTTTCCTAGATATTAAACAGGTGTTCGTTCGAGTATGGCACAGAGGATTACTACACAAAATAAAAAAAAATCTTTTCCTTCTGACTATTATCTACTAGTACGCTCGTATCTCACACACAAAACTTTTCAAACAAGGATTGGTCTAGATGTCTCTCAAACTAAAGAAATAAAGACAGGTGTACCGCAGGTGTGTGTCCTGGGACCTTTGTTATACCTGCTATTTACATCTGACTTATCCACATCGGAATCCACTGAAATAGGCACATTTGCAGACGACACGGCGGTGCTCGTGTGTAACGAAGACCCGATAGCAGCATACGCTGCACTGCAAATTATTTTAAATCAAACCTAAGAATGGTTACTTAAGTGAAGAATCAATGCAAATGAGACTAAGTCGGTACATGTCACAGTTACAACAAAACACCAAGAATGTTCACCAGTGACCCTTAATGGTACTACTCTCCCACAGTCCACTGGGGCTCCATGTTGACAAAAGATTAACCTGGAAAACGCATATTAATAAAAAGCGGAAACAAATGGACTTAAAAATGAATCAGATGTACTGGCTCATTGCAAAGAAATCCATACTATCCTTAGAGAATAAACTGCTGTTATACAATGCTGTTATCAGACCAGTCTGGACATATGGATGCCAGCTCTGAGGTTGTGCAAGTCGATCCAATGTCGAAATTATTCAACGTTTCCAGTCGAAAACTATCCGGAGCAATGTAGCCGCACCCTGGTATGTGACAAACCAAACACTCCACGCAGACCTTGACATCCCCTATGTGAAAGTCCTAATCAAAGAATATGCCATCAAACATCAAACCACACTGGAACATCACCCAAACGAAACCCTGTCACCATTGACAGTAAATCCGCAAAATCGACGTCTTCAGAAGAAGTGGCCAAAAGACTTAACCGTCTAAAGAAGGGATGACTTTAATGGGAGTCTACCCATCAAGTCTCGTAAACACATACTATTAGCTCGTAGGATGTACATACATTGTGATTGCTGATTATAAATAAATAAATAAAAAAATGTAACAGCCAATAAAACACACATATATTGCAAGCCTCCTAGAAGTAAAAAATCATGGATAAACTGTGGAAAATCATTAACATCGACAGCAAAGATGAACATCCATCCATACCACAGAGTATATGGTGAGATGCAAAAGAAGTGGTATGTTATAAACTTTTGAAATTGGAGGAAACTATTATGGTCGAGTGAGAAGTTTTTTCATATCCAGTGTACTATCACGATTTAGTTTCATCAGATTATCACTTATTCTGATCAATATATTACGAGTTAAAACGGATACACTCTACTAAACTTTGAAATGGGTTAATTTTTCATTCAACTTTAATCAAAAAATTTCAGCAGCATTTTTAAAAATGCCAGTTATTATTTGAATATTAAAATAAACGTTTTTTAATCGGTGGAAATTAGTTCAGTCAGTTTTAAGTATAATTAACAAACACTTCAAATTTATTTTAGAAAATGTTGACTGTGGGCAAAGCGGCATTCTACATTTGTTAAATCTGTTGCCGTTGCTACTTTATGTTGAGGTATATGAGCTGCGGTACGAAAGATAAGATGCGGAGCGCACAAATCGACTCCAGATTACGTCGTCACTTAAAATGACAGCTATTATACATGTATGTGTTTAACAGCCCCGCGCCTTCCTCTTCCGGCGCACAGCAGCCACCTACCTGTCGCCGTCACTCGCGGGCGCTTTGTGCCATTGTCGCAGCAACTTACCGTCGCATTAGCAGGTCCAAAGCTGGCCCAGCTTCGCGCGAAAGCTCGCGCTGGACTGTTCCAGACTGCAGCAATAAAAACCAGGCTACATTTCATAGTTCGCAACCGCTCGCGACTGCCATAAAACAATGGCTGAACAAATATGCAAAACTGGCGTCCGAATTTGTTGTTCGGCCAGTCTTTATCTCGTGCACGCGCGTAATGAAGCGGCCTTCCTTGTCATTAGAGCGGGAAGGGGCCGAAAGCACGTTTGGTCGAAGCGAGTGCAGTCTGCAAAACAGCGGCTATGTTTGTATGAGCTTAAGATAATTGTTAATTTATTCATGGGATAGCCTGCAGGACCAGCCATGACGTCACAGACCAATTACTGGCGTATCCTTGCTGCGCGATTAGATTAACCGAAATTAAAAAAGCTAAATCTGAGATTTTAAAAACGCGTTTTCTACACTGTTGTTGGGATTGGGGGTGTTTGAAGCTTCCCCATACACCGACCTTAAAATACAGCACCATAAAGCTCAATCAGTTTTATAGCATACAAAAACCAATATTACTAACTATACCAACTTAAATTGTATATATTAGATACGATTTTCTTAAAGAAAGCACAAATTATAATTGAAAAACAGCTAATGCAAGAAAATCTAAAACTGTACAATTTAATACATCAAAGTCTGCTACAGAAAAATGGACAGCAGAGAATTTACAGTGTAGGGGTAGCATTCGTTGTAAAGCATTTTGCTATACATTCATTTTGTCTGCGTTTGGATCCTCATTCCTCGTATGCATATTCATACGGCGCTTTTTAGTACGAATTCTGTTATTTCGAGTTTAGCTGCAAACAGACAAATAAGATACGTTGTTTGGAACAGCAATTAAATGAGTTGTGTATTTTAATGCAGATAAAATTGTATGCAATAGGTTTTTTGTCGGCTTAGTAGCTATAAAAACATAACAATGCTAATTTGTTTGTTAAATTTCAAATTGCTTTAGACACCAGTTGTATGTCTAGACTTTTGATGTAAATGAACTATATTAAAATCAATCGTTAAAGTTATGTTAGGGTGTTAAAAATATTAGTGAATCGAAGAATTAGTTTCAGAACCAAGGCTACCGGATTTAACAGCGTTAGATGATTTTTTATTACGACATCTAAAAGTGAAAAGTATACAGAACATATTATTAACAAATAATAATGAGTGATCTATAAAATGGTACGTTTTATTAAAAACAGACAAGAATATTTCATTCTTTAATTGTGATATAAGTTGTCATTTTACTTTTAAAGCATTAAGACGTGCCTCATCACTGTCGCAACTGTGTGAAAAAAGAGTGCAATTATTAACAAAAATGCTGTCTAGAATTAACAACTTCGAAAGCAACAAAGCAGTAGTTAATATAAACAATGTAAGTCCAATGAAAATTCAAACGCAAAATAAGCGTAAATTAGGATCATTAACACCTCCACTAAACGAAATGCAAAAACGCTACGCATGGACCCAAAATATTCCAATGCAAAACAAATATTACCTGCTACATATCTAACCTATTGAGGCCGATCCAAATAATAGTCACGGACAACCTGAAAATTCAGGTGATAAAACTAAAACTACGACTACAAAACCAAACACCATCTATTTATCTCCGGAATGATATAAATCGTACAACACCAACCGCTGATATCAAGAAATTAGCAACTAGTGAATTCACAACCTCTTGTAACATTAATATAATAAGAATAAACTTAACTAAAGAGAATGATTAGAGAACCCCAACAAAACATTTAAATAATAACAACACTAAATATTACTCGTTTCAAAATCCAAATAGTAAAACACTCAATGTCGTGATTAGTTGTGGTTTGACTTTCATTCCGCAAGGTTGTGTGCCGCTCTCATCTGTCAAGCCAGTGAGCAATAGCAAAAGATCAGCCAATAACCTTTATAAATTTACACTAATACATTAATACTTTGTACAAACTAACATTACACCAATATGTCCATAAATAAGTACTCAAATGAACAAAGCGGCCATGTATGGAGCGCCAAATTGCATCTTCCAACACCGATGTTAATTGATCAGCATCTCAATCCTGGTACATATCAAACAATACTACCGCAACAGCTACATTTTGAACTTCAACAATCTAAATTAAATCGTAGCACTCACAACACACATCCCACATACTTAATGCAACAATCCAATCAACAAGAAACACATACTTCAACTCTCGACGATCAGTGGCAAATTCCAAACCCAAAAATGACAAAACATAATGTTTCCAAATTACATCACAATGCTAAGCAAACAAAAATATCTAATTACTGACAACGCCCCAACCATCTCTAACATATATCAACTTCTCGCAGATTTTAATCCTGAAGAAGAGACAGAAGAAATAAAACCGCCCCCAGCATTTATTTATGGCGTAAATAATTTGATACTCCTAACAGACATGTTGGAAGAAAAGAAGAAAAGCCAAAGATAATTATGTTGTTAAATTAATTAATAACACATAAGCAAAGGTGCAACTAAACAAAACTACAATTATTATAAAATTATCAAAATACTTAAAGAAAAATCCCATACATTTCAGCAAAAAAACAAGAAAAAGTACAAAGTAGTACTACAGAACCTGTCGAAATCAAAGAATTAGCAGCTGAAATAAATAACCACAGACAAAGTCTTGAACATTCATAATATCAGACACATAATCACCAAAAATTCATTGCCAATGTTCTTTGTAGAACTAGAACAACCCGAGAACAATAAAAAATCTTTGACATAGAATTTCTAATAAAATCTAAAATAAGATTCGAACCCCCTAGAGTCGAAAGAGAAATCATTCGATGTCAAAAGTGTCAAAGATTCGGTCACTCAAAAAATTACTGTCACAGAACGCCAAGACGCGTTAAATGCGCAGGCGAAGACCTAACAGAAAACTGCGAAAATAAAGTTGAAATCCAAGATGTGAAATACATTAACTGCCAGGGTAGCCACCCAGAAAACTATCGCGGCTGCCAAGTTGCAAAATAAATTCAGAGAACAAAATATCCTGCTTTACGTCCAAGGCCGATTGATACTCAGTACAATTTTGTACAAGGAGCATAGTATGCCCAAAAAACGTTAGACAATATACCAGATTACAACAAAACCAATATTCCTTAACAGCCTACCCAAACCCCACACAAACAACAAACAGATAACAAGTTAGAGACACTTGTGACAAAACTCATGGAAATAATGGACACCATACACAACCTACTTACAACCTTGATTAGCAAATGAGTCACAATGGCCTTGCTCAACATAGGCAGTTAAATCATTCTTATCACTTTACGACATAGATATCCTGTTAATATTAGAAGCTCATTCCACAGTTAACGCTTATTTGAAGATTCCAAAATATACAATATACACTACTCCTCATACTAATAGCATGCAGGAATTGCACTTGTTATAAAATTTTCAATAAAATATTATGGATTACAAAAATTTTAATCCAAATATCTCCAACTACTACAGTCGCAGTAACGGAGAAAAACAGAGATATCATATTCTCTTCTGTATACTGCTCTCCATGACCTACTATTAAATGCAGTAATTTTTATCTTTTTTCAATAGACATGAGCAACCCCAAAAATAAAATATGGGGGTTGAAAATAACATTAACTCGAGCAACGTATTGGCCAACAGATCTCAACAAGATTCCAAACTTATTAGACTTCTGCGTCATCACAGCAGTCTCTTCAAACTATTTCAAAGCTGTCTCTTGCTGGGATTTGTCTTCCGACCACTCACCAGTACTTATTATCTATACCAAAGAAATACTAAAAGTTCAAAAGCCAGCAACACTATCTTCTAGGCCCACTCACTGGAATTAGTTTCGGGAATTAATTACAGAAAAAATACAGTTAAACGTCTTCTTAAAAACAGAATAGGAGTTTTACTGGGTCAAACATTTCAATCATACAAAAACAGCTTGAAAGGCTACTACAGTCTACGAAACTTAACAAGTATCAGAATACTGCCCGACAATCATTAAACAAAAACTCAAAGAAGAGCGAAGATTAAGAAATCCCAGAAACAAAATCCTACTCAATCAAGCTACGCTGACATTAAAAAAATTCCTGTCTACCACTAATAATCAATAAGTGCAAAATACCTAACAAACCTAACTCTTACTGAAGACACCAGTTATGTTTTATAGAAAGCTACAAAACATTTAAGAACAACAAAACTTCCAATTCCATCCATTAGGAAACACGACAACACTTGGGCAAGAACAAATCAAGAAGAGGCAAACACTTTCGCAGACCATCTGACTTTAGTATTCCTACCACATGACAGATCCTACCACGCAAACGAAGAAACACTTATACATCAAACTTTCAATGAGTCTAATAACGTCCTTCAACCTATAAGACCTGTAAAAATTATAAAATTAAAACTATTATAAAAAATCGTAACTCAAAAAAGCTATTGGTAATGACCTAATCACAGTCAAAATCAAAAAAATAATAATCAAACTTATAACCTACATAATTAATGCAATCTTTTGATTACGAACGTTCCCAGATCAATACAAAGCGGCGCAAATTGTGGCGGTACCAAAATCTGGCAAAAACCCAGAAGAGGTCACCTTACACCGACAAGGTCTGGCATACCGGATTGTTATACAAAATAAAGAAGGCGCTCCCACCAGAATACTGTGAGCTGCTGAAAACATATCTGACGGAAAGAAGTTTTTATGTCAAATTTAAAGGTGCACAATCTTCCATACGGCCAATTCAAGTAGGTGTTTCACAGTATTCTAGGTCCTGCTTTATACCTCCTATATACGCCGGATTTTTCAACACCTCAAATGCTGGTACTTCAACAAAATCTCAGAAAAGAAAGAATGGCTCAAACTATGGCGCGTACGTAAATAAATTAAAGTCAGTTAATTAACCTTCGCTGTACGGAAAGAAACTTGCTCTCCAGTATGAAATAACACTCTTATACCACCACAAGACAGCGTAAAATACCTAGAGATTTATTTAAACAGATGCCTGGCCTAGAAGTCTCTCATAATGGAAAAAAAAAATTAAAACTTGGGTTAAACTATGTAACATGTACTAGATGATAGGAAGAAACTCTCAGTTATCACTTCAAAACAAAATATCACTCTATAAGTCAATTTTGAAACCAATAGGGACTTATGAAATCGAGTTTTAAAGGTCTACCAACAATTTTGTAAAGATTCTAAAATAAAGTAATATGGTTAATAGCCAATGCTCCTAGGTAGGTAAGTCCCTAATTGGCTAATTCAACAAAATCTACCTGTTTCTTCAGTTAACGAAAACTGCATAATAAAATTCTCAGAATTTCAGCGAACGCTCCTTAGTATATTATCAACAAAACTACATTCAGAGCTTGATATAAAGATTAACCAAAAATTTCTACACAAATATGAGTAAATGATACAGTGTTCTATCACTTAGTCAAAGGCAAGAATACACTCAATTAAAACGCCATTTATGTTATTTATCAAAGTAACAGTGATAGTGAGTAGCTGAATTGGAAAAAAATTATCGCATTGTGCTAAATAATGGTTCCTTAACAACAGGTATTTATATATATATATATATACACATCTATATGCTATATGAAAAACCATGCCATACAGGGTAATTCTAAATATATGCGACAAATTTTAAGAGCTGATCATAAAAGTTCATATAAATAAATGTTCAAAACGGATGTTTAATAATAAATTAAGAGTTTATACAATAAAGTAGTTAATAAACAAAATAAACTTGCAGAAATTGTTGAAAATAATCACCGCCAACTGCAATACAGGCTTCTGTCCTCTCGAATTCTCTCATATGATGCAACAATGCGATTTCTAAGTTCTTCAACATTTTCAATGGGAGTCGTATAAACTAATGATTTAAGGTGACTCTAGAAAAAAAATCTAGAGAATTAAATCTGGAGACTGAGAAGACCACGGTTGTGGACCTCCTCGCCCTATCCACCGATTTGGATATGCACTGTTCAAAAATTCATGAGCAACTTAACTGAAATGTGCTGGAGCACCATCGTGCTTAAAATACATTTGTAATCTTTATTGATATGAGACTTCTTCTAATAGCAGTGGCAGTTCCTTCAAGAAAATGGCGCTAATCTTCTTCATTTAACCTCGTCGGCAAAAAATGTTGACCTATAAAGTGATCTCCAACAATTTCAGCTCATACATTAACTGAGAATTGTTGTTAATGACGGACAGCCAATGTTTCGTGCGGGTTTTCTTTGACCGATGTTATCAATCAATATATTTAAAGCACAATACAATGCGGAGGTTTCCGGCCCCCGGCCGTGTGAAAGAATTGGTTGTCAGAGTAATGCGTTCGAGGCCACGCGGAAATACATGAACAATCGGCGCTACATATTTCGTAATGTGCACATAACGTCAACACCCATTATGGCGATGCACCAGAGTGAGACGGAATTCGTGACTGGCACAATCGTTGGAGGGCAGCAATAGCAACTATTGCTACAGAAAGTTCGTAACACTTGCATTCTATATAGTAACCAAGCGTAGCTGGCCGGATTGTTTAGTGTGATTATAATAATAATAACGCTTCTACAGACAGTAGCCTTGTCGGTGTAGAATACTTGGGCCAAAAACTGAGGATTTTGTGCGATTTTATGTTGCATCCATTGATACAAACCACTCTTTTCAGGAAATCGGTTGGCAAAAATGCCTGCACTCAATGAATGTGATAGGGATACAACTGTTGACTCTTCAATATCCTCCAAACTGTGGGCTGACTTATTATTAAGGCAGAGGTAATGTTTCTAGTGCTTGTACTAGGATGTTCCTCGATTTGATTTAGCACAATTTCTTCAACTTGTGGAGTTCTAACTATGCGAGGGTGTCCGTTATCAGCCGTATGTTTTTTAAAACATTCCGTTCCACTAAGACGTTGGTGAAGACCGACAAATATGGAATGACGCGGAATTACACAGTTGGGGTATCGCTCTTCATAAATACCTGTAGCTGCACGTAAATTGGCCAAAAAATGATTTTAAATAATTTTGCCGATTTTGTATGAATTTTTTTTAAATAAATTCTTTAAAGTTTGCTAAGGATGTCTTCATTTAGAGGTTTTACCGAATAATACTTAATTGGTCCATTTTTTAAATCAAGTTTAGTTTCGTTTTCAAAATGAGCTTTTAAATTCAACTGCATATCTCTTTAAATAGGCACACAATTAGAGTGTTAAAATAATAAGTTAGCAAAAGTGGACTGCCGTATGAAATTTGTTGAATTTTTCAGCATTTGAAACGTCAATGTATGTAATACTTCCTTTCAGACGTTTAAGTGAGTTTTACGTATTATTAGTAAAGACTTTGTTGGTCATAAAAGACTAAACTCACAATGTGGAGCTTTGACAATGTCTGTTTTGGTCCATTCTGGCAAAAGACAAAGCGATCGCAAACTTTGAAGCGAAGAGCGCGCTCGACATCAATAAAATCCCACATTTGTATTTATAATCGAGTTACGTTAGAATGGCATCGAAAAAGCGGGACTAAACAGAATTCCGACCGCGAACTGACACACGGGGTAATGTAGCATAAGCAAATGTGCAAAACAAACGACAGGCGTAAGCGAATACAGTCGCCGCCAACCGCGATCAAACCTAATCAGATAAGCGCGCTCCGGCGGTTCCATAAGCGGCGCGATGGCGCACGCGGCGGCCGTGCGGCGCGAGAAGGACGCCGAACGATGTGCGGAAAAATTTCAGCCGGCACTAGGGGTTGGTTCCTTTGCTGCGCGGATCGGCGGCTCACTTCCGGATGGTCGGCCTTGTCACTTCCCTTTGAGGACTCACTGCGTCAGGCCGATGCCGAGTGAGTTAATTTAATACGCAGCATCGATAGTGCGCCTAATGTTCTGAAAACCGCGCTGAAGTCTGGCTGACAGCAGTTTGTTCACCCCTTCGAGTTTGAGACGGACACTGCACTTTCAGGGGTTTTACTTGGATTTTAAATGTTTATGCGCTGTCAAAGCCGCCTGGGAAATTTTAACACTTAAAATATTATTTTCCACTTTGGTAATTATATTCTTCGATAGTTCCGAGGTATCCAACAAATTTAAAAGATAAATTTTTAACTGCAAAAGGTGATTCCTGACAGGGAACGGAACACCAAAGTTCAACTATCCTAAAACGTGCAACAATGCCGAATCAATCATATTACGTTACACGACACTAAAATACTTATTTCTGTTAACTTTGATAAAATTGTTATGCAAAAGCGAAAGCATCCCATCATGGATTGACTCAATCTTCCGGGCTATATTTGAATAACATCCCAGGCTGCAATAACATTTTGTTTGCGAGTTTGTACATCAAGACCTGACTCAGCATACACGATACTTTCCAAATAGTCTAAAAGCTAAAGGTCGAGAGGGTGTAAGTCAGGTGGCCGAACGAATTATGCAGTAAGACCATCTCATCTGAATACAATAAAACAAATATTAAAAAAAGAAATAATAGAAACATATAAACTATGAGAAGAACAAACAACAGCAACATACAAAAAAAAAAGAATTTGAAATGAATACACTTAAAGAAAATATAAATAATAAACCACTAGAGATGGCATGGAGAAAAACAAAAGACATAATAATACAGTAGCAAAAGAAACTTACGAAACTAGAACAGTAGACTATACCAAGAAACAAAGGAGTTGGTGGAATGAGAAAATAAAAAAAGTAAAATTGCAAAAAGCAAAATGGAAGATGTACTCAACACTAGAAATAACGATAGTTGTAATAAATACAAAGAGCAGCAGGTAAATGTTAAAATATAGAAAAAGAAGTAAGAAGACTTGGAGGAGCTTTGGCATCAAGATGGAACGAGATAGCTACGGAAACCAAAAATCATTTTATAAGTGTTAAAAACAATTAGAAAAACTGAGGAGAAAAACATAATAAGACGCTGGAACAAATACTTTAAAGGAATTTTAAGTACAAATCAGGTGATT
The DNA here is from genome assembly GCA_036346155.1 of Sinelater perroti. NCBI lineage: Eukaryota > Metazoa > Arthropoda > Insecta > Coleoptera > Elateridae > Sinelater > Sinelater perroti. Next base: position 16,706,309 of record JARFIY010000143.1, read on the forward strand.
ATACCAAATGATGAGGAGAAAAAGAGTAAATATAGAAAATAAGGCAAAAATCAATTATGAAAAGGGCATATAACTAGAAGAAGTGCGACATGTGGTTAAAAACGATGAAAAGATAAAAGCAGCAGAACATGATGGAATGATCTGAAATAATAAGAAAGAAAAGCTTAGAAGTGATAACAATTCTGCACAATAAAGCATAGAAGGAAGAAATAATATCAATAGGCTATTAGGAACAATATTAGCTATATAGAAAAAAATACAAAGTAGAGAATGTTTCATAAAATAATCACTATATTGAATATAATGACTAAAAGATATGTAGAAATAATAAGAAAAGACCAAAAGCACTAATAGAAGAAAAACTAAAAAAATCACAGAACGAATTCAGAAACGGGAGAGGAGTACGGAACTACATTTTACAATAAAACAGCTGATAGAAAAGAGAATAAACAAGAAAACATACTCGGTTGTCCAAAAATTCCACTCATCTGCAAAAAACAATTTTTATGCATTATTTTTGTTTTTTTGTGCTTATAGTGTTGCAACAACCTTTATCATTGAATTCCAGATGGGTTTGCAAGAAAGTGAGCTATTGCTGGAAACGGGAACTTTCAACATTCGGAACCAACTCAAAATGAAATTCGCCCTTAATGTTCCACTACACGCACATCATGACCTTCTTGTCGAAACGATCTTTACGCGGAACTGATGGGGATTTTGACCTGTTGGAGTTTATTTTTTCTGTCGATTGTGATTGACCAAAAAGACCCACTTTTCATCCGACGCCAGAATTCGCTTCCAAAATCGGTCATTCAATGGATTGTTCAGCAGTCAGTTGTCAGTTGACGGCAAATTTCGACTTTTTTGGCGGCTTGCACTTCAGTGACTTTGTGCGGACTTTGGTGGGGGTTTTTGTGAAGAAAATCAAGTTGCTGAAGGTGCCGATGAATCGTTGATTTGCTAACTGCAAATTCAGCGTCCAGATCTCGAGTGCTTGATAAAGTTTGGCGTCCAATGCAGCTTGCAAGTCACTATCATCCGACTTTAATGGGCGGCCAGAACGAGGCAAATTTTCAAAATTAAGATTATTTGAGTCAAAATGTCTGTACTATCTTGAAACTTTTGACTGACTTACAGTTCTTTTACCTTCAGCATTGCGAAGGTCTTTTATGGCATCTCTTGTTAACAGTCCCCGTTTCTAGCAATAGCGGACCAAAACTCAAAGCTCACTCTCTTGCAAACTTATCCTGAATACAAAAATAAAGGGTGGTACAACATCATAAGCACAAAAACATAAAAATCAAATATGTAACATTCATTAATACCTAAATAGCATTTGATAATATTTATCGAAGAACTTAAGAAGGAGAATTAGCAGCTTTCAGAAAGGGATATGGTACCTGTGACCATTTACTTACTGTTAAAATTCTAATCGAGAAATCCATCGAATATAACCTGCCTTTGTTCATGACTTTTATTGATTATGAGAAGGCGTTTGACTGCGTTGAACACTGGGCAATAATGAAGGAACTTAATTGTGCTAGAATAGATTCCCGATATACAGCACTGATAAGTAATATATACAAACACGCTACAGCAACAATTAAATTACATGCATATAGTAATAAATTCTCAATTGATAGAGGTATTAGACAAGGAGACACAATGTCTCCAAAATTATTTAATTTGGCACTTGAAGGAATATTTAAAAATCTGGACTGGTCAAATAGGGTATTAATGTAAATGGAGAAAAATGAATCATTTAAGATTTGCCGACGACGTAGTTCTATTTGCAGACAACAAAGACGACCTACAAATTATGATAAACGAATTAGAAAAAACGTCTAAGAAAATAGGTCTAAAAGTAAATTTGAATAAGACGAAGACAATGTGTCTTGAGAACCCACAAATATACATAAATGGAACTATCCTAGAAAACGTCAACGAGTATATATATCTAGGACAAACTGTAACATTAAGGAAGGAAAACAGAGAACACGCGATAGATAGAAGAAGACGTCTGGCGTGGGCAGCTTTTGGAAAGCTAGCTTATATTTTAAAAAACAACAAAATACCCCAACGCTTGCGAACTAAGGTTTATGACCAATGTATACTTCTCATAATGACATACGGCGCTCAAACATGGACATTAACGAAACAAGTAAAAACAAAACTGGAAGTCACTCAGCGAGCAATGGAGAGAGCAATGATTGGAATTACAATACGAGACAAAAAAAGAAATAAATGGATAAGAGATAGAACTGGGGTCGCGGATGTAGTGAAAAGAGTGACGAAATTGAAATGGGAATATGCAGGACATACAGCTCGGATCAAAGACAGTAGGTGGAACGTTAAAATTCTCCAATGGAGACCATGGACAGGCAAGAGACAGCGTGGCAGGCCAATAATGAGATGGCAAGACGACATTAAGAGAGTAGCAGGACTGCCATGGATGAGAGTCGCACAGAATCGCGCTACATGGAAGAATTTGAGGGAGACCTATGCCCAATACTGGGCGCAATGAGGGTTAAAGAAGAAGAAGAAGAAGTACCACTATACAATGGTAATGCTCATAAATGTTGTTACTGCAATCTTGGTTAATTAAAAATGAATATTATGTAACAGTTATATATACATAGTAATATTTTTGTGAAGAGCAGGTGTCCAAATATTTTTTATTATATACAGCCGAAAACGAAAGACACACAAGTGTACAACTCAAGACAATTAAATGACAAAAATTATTGGTTACGTATCATCGAGTAGTACAAGGGTGATTCGAAATAAACCTCCGTTTGCGCATGCGTGAGAAATAGGCGGGTATAACAAAGCCTGCCATGTGGCGCTGTACGCAATAGTTCAGTAGGCAGTACGAAGCAAAAACAGAAGGTTACTAGTCTGCTAGATCAATTAAAAATGAACGCTGCTATAAAATATTCCGCCAAATGTGAGGTGCGTGCAGTAATACGATTTCTGGGTAAAAAAAAACTTTCTGTAGTTGCAATTCATCGTAAAATGTCTAATACTTGTATATATAAATGTATATAATAAAAGTTCTATAAATAGATCGTCATTCTTACTAAATCAAATCTAGAAAACAACTAAAAATAAATATCTAAATTGTATAAAGCACAGAATTAATTATATAACCACTTAACAAGCAATACTTCATTATGTGAGTAATATCTAATTTTGAATTACTTCCAATTGCAATTAAAAATCCATTTTTATTGTTTCCTTGTCGTTTTTTTTGTGCTGTGACCAAATAATTTAATGAATGAAAACAAAATTAATAAATACATTATATTTGTTGACCTTTAAAATAGTTGCCATAATTTACAACACACTTTTAGCAAGGTTTATAAAGCTTTTGGATATTGCCTGCAAATGCTTCGATTACACAATACGGAAACAGATTTTCCGCTTATCTAAATTTTCGTAGACGATGATGTTCTTACTAATATCTCCCCATATATACGATAGAGTTCATCGCCCATCCTCAATGATTTCTTTACCATTGCGAAAACATTTAAACCAGTCGTAAACACACTTTCTGCTCAGGACTTTCATAACGTACACTTGGATCAACATTTCATAATTTTTTGTCGCTGTTCGATGAATTTGTACCTACACTTGATGTTTACTGGTGCATCGTGGTTGATTCTCGGGTTATAAGGGCGTGGTCGGAGATCAAAAATTCTTAACGTTTCGTCCGAAGTGCGGCGGACATCTTCAAAAAAAATCTTCTAAAAATTAAGTGATTGTTCTGTGCGTTTTTAGGGATGGTGTTGAGGGGCCGTTGGTGACGTCACCGGGATGGTAGATATCTTATTCAGACTAGCTGCTGACGTCCTTTATAATTCGAGAACCAACCATACGATGCACCATAACACCGACCGTGAAAGCCTTTGAATCTATTTGATGTTTATTCGTTTCTTAATTGCATTTTGACCAAGCCTCTCACTCTAACATTGAGTTGTTCCCAATAAATTTCCTCTAACAGTTATGCGTACTTCATGCTAGACGGCACTTTCAATCATTTTAATTCAAAAAAATCTCCAGATTCTTTGACATTCCTTATTTATTTGTAACAATTATGAAAATAAAAATAAATTTATTGCAAAATAATTACTTATCTCTTCAAAATTGTTATACCCAGAGCTTATTTTTATTTTTTTACCGTCAAGATTTTCATAAAATTATATAAAATCATTCACCCAATAGATATATTATTAAGTAAACCTGTAAAACCTGTATTTTTTGTATTTTATATAGTAAAAGATTATATTTTACTGTATTATAGAAGGTCTGCCCTGAAAACAGTATACACAAGCTGGTAGCCGAGGAGAGTAAACTACAATGCGCATGCGTTAGTGAGAATAACTTTACAAGACCGATCAGTTAAAAGTTAAACGTCGGTGAATGATTATATATAGTGTATAATTGTATTTGCAAAGACTCACAAAGTAAAATCAGCAAATCTAAATTAAATATTGTGTAAACCTGTAACATTCTTCCGTAGAAACTGTGTAGGTATGCAGATAGTTTTTGGAAATCATATTGTAAATGCAGCACAAATAAAGGCATAACACAAATCTGTTGAAAGCGACGAACAAGCTATGTGCAAAATATTGAAAAATGTTAGAGGAAGATGGGATACAACTAGCAAAGACTAATGACACAATTTAAGAAGTAGAAAATGAGTTCCAAATTCTAAAACTAAAATGTGTGAAATTTTACCTAAAGATTTTGGCATAAAACATGTCGTTGTAATGTTTTTTATAACTACTGTTGCCTGAGCACAAAGAATATTGTAGTATAGCTGCTAACGTTTTGATTTATCATGATATATATACGATGAGACTGTCATTTTTAATTCAATATAGGCTTTGGAAAATATTTTCAATAGTGGGAACGAAATAGAAAAATGTGTATGAGATTCCTAAACAAATGGTGTCCAAATAAAATTAGAATTTAAATTGTGCGCCACTTTTTTCCGCAATATTGACAGTATTCTGATTAATAAAATTTTGTAATAATAACATTGCGGAAAGATATTCGGGGTGATTGTTAAGATACATTACAAGACAAAAAAATGTTTCTCTGAGACTGCGCGCACATTATGTGGCATTTTCGGAAGGAAAGGTACATCAAATGAAATAACTGTAAAGATTTTATTTGAATTAAGAAAATTCTATAAGAAACAGATTTAATCGTTGCAGAAATTTCAAATAAGTTATAACCTTGTACTAGAATTTCTGATTTATAACACTCGCTGCGAAAATTTCTAATTACCAAGTCCAAGAAACATTTAAGTGCACAGTTCGAAATTGATAAATTATTCTTTAATAAAATTCCAAAATTTTAATTAAACTATTTTGAACACGAAATTAAATTATTCTAAAATTAGTGGCTGCATTTCGAGAAGTCAAAGAAACAAGATTATTAAATTAAATAAAATTGTTAAAAAAATTACTATCTGAAACACTACATCGCCAACCTATGTTTAATGAATTAAATGCATTTAATAAATAACCTTATCAAATAACTAAAAAACTCAATTGTTGAAGTAAAAATGTAATGGGCCACTTATACTACTAATACTACCACTCAGAAGTATGGTCACTAACAAAAAATAAATTTCTACACTTTAATATAAGAAAACAATTTCTTATATAATATAGTATATTAATATAACAGTGGTAAGGCTCTAAAGCTCTGCGTAGACGCACGACCTGCAAACTGAAATATGAAGGTTCTCATATTGTTGCGCACCATCTCTGATGCGGAGCGGTGTGACAAGCACCGCACCTTAGACGACCGCCATTATTACGTTTGAATAAGCGCAGCGACTGAGTAGGCCACCCGCCAGGCATCAGCAAACTCCGGTCTTCCGCACCGCAGCTCGCGTCTGGACCACGTTGGCGATAATACACCACTTAAAAAACAAACAAAATAATCATAAGCACTAAAAGAAATTAACGTAAATATTAAACATTTGTTTCATTAAAAAAACGGTCTTAATGCTGTTTATACGATTCTAGGAATTGCTTTGACTATTTTCTCGAGTGGTAAATTTCTCCAGCCATCTTAAAAAATATTTTAAAGATGATTTTTAAATGAGCTTTTCTTATTATTCTGTCCAGCACCTCTCATAGCAACTCTATAGAGTTGAGGTTAGAACCCTGAGGTACTCATGTCATCATTTGGAACAAATCTTTAATCATCACAAATCATTTGGGACAAATCTTTAATTATCACAAATCCCTTCCTGATTAATCGTAACCCAAATGGTATAGCGTTTCCCTTTAAAAAAAATTTATAATGTTCTTTCCTCATAAAGCCATCGACTTTTGCTGAGTCTTCCACACGAGGCAAAGAGAAGAACTTTCCATACTAAAACAGACGCACCTTTGTGCTTGACAGTCAGAACAATATAGTCCTGGATCATCATGAAAATTACCCTCCTGAAGAGTCCGCTTTATTATGATGACTAATATTGTTTTTGTACACGTGTTCGTTACAACTATCGCAGCAATATATAGTGTATGATGACTAATATTGTTTTCTATTTCGCTTAAACTTAGTCTAATGAAATGATCCTCCGCATCGAATGTTACTCGAGGTGATCCAGGGCGATAGCGATCTCTAAGACTTCTCTTGATATATCTTCACAAGTTTCTGCTGAGCGGTGAGAGTATGAAAAACCTTTTTTGCACATATATTTGTAATTATTAAATCCTTATGAACGATGATGTACGATAAGCGACCTACTGCATCTGGCAAAGCGTAGAATGTAATTTGCCTGTTTGCTAGTGACAATTAGGACACGCGCTGGATAAATGTGTGGCTTGCGCACATCTTGGATGCCCGCTGCTTTTATCTTTCTCAACACCAATTTTGTAGCTTTTAAATTAAGCTATTCAGCGAAGCACAGTTCTATGACTGCATTACCATAAATGGCTGCTAACCTCGTATAGATAATAGAAACCGGCACTCTCCACCTTCCAAGGAAACTAAGTTTTCCATTGCTATTCATGACTATCTGCTTTCATGGTTTTCCATTTTGTGTACAACTTTCCTCGCTGTACTGCAGAAACGGCTTGCTACCTTTTCTTTATACATTTGTACATCATTATCTGGTGGCATATATAGCACTATTGTCTAGCTTCAGGTGCGATTTCAGTTTGCGACACAACCGAAAAAGTAAGTTCCAATCATTTTTAAAGGTGAAACAGCTTAACTGCAAAAAAAATAAACTCATTCAGCCCATTAAGGATTGAGCAAGTAGGTAGGAAATTATTAAAATTAACAAAAAAGTATATCTGCCGTTTACAGTTAAATTAAATTGAGAATTAATTGATCACGTTTTATAAATACTAAACATAAAGGAAAAGGCTAATCTAGAAAAGTTGACTTAGTTTCTAAAATAACTATTTTTTATTTTTATTGTCTATTGATTATTAACATTGGATCCGATATTCATATCCGAAACCAAGGGACATTAACAGGCGTTTAATGTGGGAATCGCTGCTTCAACGGGAGAAAAGAAAAAGTGTTTTGTATCGAATTGTCACCGGAGATGAAAAATGGATCGATTACGACAACTCCAAGTGCAAAAAGTCATGGGTTAAGCCCGGCGAACCATCAACATCAGTGGCAAAGCCGACATGGATCAAGTCTGCGTATTTCGTTGGTATCAGAGGGATGTGATTTATTATCAATTGCTGAAACCGAATGAAACCATGACTGGGGATGGCTACTGACTACAAAGTCATTTTTCTGCACGACACTGCTCGTCCTCACGTCGCAAAACCTGTACAAACATACCTGGAAACACTTAAATGGAAATTCCTACCCCACCCTCTGTATTCTCTAGATGTTGCTCCTTCTGATTACCATTTGTTTCGTTCGATGGCTCATAGCCTGTCTGAGCAGAAGTTCACTTCTTACGAAGCTTGTAAAAAGCATTCTTCCGACACGGTATTTGTTCCCGACCCGAAAGATGATCAAAAGTAGTAGAAAGCTATGGGCAATACTTTAATTAATGTATTTTTTGATTTTCAATAAAAATAAATAATTTTTTTCATTAAAAAAAATGCTAAGAATTAATTCCAACAATGAAGAGACAGGCGTGTAAATAGTCGCTCTCGTGGATGCGGTGTGGGATACGATACCGATGCGGCTCGTAAGGATCAAAAAATGGAGAGGCAGGCGTATAAATGCCGCTCTAGTGGTGCGGTGTGGAAACGTAGTACGGCCCGTAGTGGAAGGTCAGCCGATAAGGCCAAAATCGTCCCTTAAACGGCCGTCGCGTAAGCGGATGGGGGCGGCTACCGATATCAACCAATGAATTGCCAAATCGCTCACCTGAATCGGCTTCGGCTTCGGCTTCGTCGGCGATTCCAAGGTGGCCACCTCTGCGTTGCGGATCTGGTATCTGGGATGTTGAGACACGACCAAATTGGCTGAGCTGCGATGCGTGAATATTTGCGGGATGTTGAATATGCGTGAATGTATGCGGGTTAAGACACGACGTATGCGCGCTGCGGGCGAATGCTTGTGGGGATGCGAAATGTTTCTTGCGGGTGAAGACACGACGTACCGGCCGCGCTGCGGGCTGAATCTGAATTTATGCGGACTAAGACACGACCGAACTGGCCGCGCTGCGGGGCGTGAATGCTTGCGGGGTGTGAATATGAATTTATGCGGATTAAGACACGACCAAACTGGCCGCGCTGCGGGGCGTGAATTCTCGGCTGAGCAAAAGCCCATGCCGTTGTGTGTGCGACGGCAAAACGTAGCTGATATCAAAGGTCCGCATGCCGCCGCGATATAAAGCGGTTCAAGGGCGAAAAGGCCGCCACACCAAACACCTTATATGTAGAATATGTGAACACGCGATAAGGAACCTTAATTTCTATAATACAGTATAAAAGTGGCATGTAAATTTCTTTTTACATCATCCTATAGTTAAGTAATATTTTAAAAAGATTAACCTGCATACCTTGAGATTGCTAGTAATATAAATATTGAGTCTGCACAATCAATGCCATGTAATGAGTGTAAAATTGTCACACTGCTTAGGTCTCAATAAAGTAACCTACAGGTTATGTAAAATCTGGATTACATTTAATATAACTTAAAATTGTATCTAATACTTCCACACATTTTATTACAAAAATCTGTGCGTACTAGAATTAAAAAATGTTAACATTAAATGTATTTTACATTACATTGCAATAAATTAATTACAAATATCCTATTATACAGCTGAGCTTACCCATATGTTAAATTGCACACATTTTATTATTGTAGCAAGATTTCGTTTAAAAAAAGGCGTCCTTCTTGGTGATTGTTTATTCCAAAATTAAAGAAGCCATATCGAGCTTTACAATAACACATCTATTCATGATTCTGAACAAAGTTTATCATAAAATCTTCAATAAAGCATTTTTGATGCATCCTGTACATTTTGTACCTGATGTTTTTTTTTAATTTCTATTGCTTTATAAAACTAGAAAAGCTTTTGTATTAAAAGTAAAGAGTGACAATCTTATCAAATGTCTGGATCTTCTGTGAAAATTTCACACACTTTAAATTTTAAAATTCCGGCGTTTTACTCCTTGCTGTGTTTTCAACAACTGAATACCGTGCCTTTATTTGTGCTAGAATTATTACATCATTCTGAAAAACCTTCTAAACCATCGGAAGAATGTTTTAACTTCTCTGTTCTACTCTCGCCGTCATTGCAAATACAACGATCACACACTACATCGAAGTTTAACTTTGGCCGGGCTAGTACATTAGTAATCATTTACGCATGCGCATTGTAGTCTACTTTCATTGGCTGCCCGATTACATCGCAGTTACAAAAACTGTTTTCAGTATATTAACGTTAGCTCGATATTTTCTGGACGGACTTGGTAGTTATTATAGTATATCAAGAATGTAGAACTGATGAAGAAATTAACAAAGAACACTTTCTTGGCTAAAAAATGGAAAAGATTAAAACAGAGATACATATGAAAATTGTTATTCTTGTTTTCAAGTATGGATGCAAAAGTTGGATATTAAACATCTGAACAATAAGTAAACTAGATGCAAATAAAATAACAAAAAATTTACAATCAGTTAGCAGACAAAACCAAACAAGATAAAATACTTATTAACACTACAAAAAATTAATTAAAGATCAAACCATTAAAAGAGAAAAAATGATATATTAAAACAAGAAGTGCAAGAAAACGAGGAATAGGAACACCTAAGCGTACGTCCAGAAAAGACTTAAGTATTATTTTAAAAAAAAAAGAAATTTAACGAGAACAAGTACGAGGAAAAGTGAAGAACGGAAATAAAATATATTGTAAGCGTTTTTAACGCTTGCTTGAACAAGCAGACATTTGGAAGACGCATTTAGTTGGTCGCAGCTGTAAGCTCTTCCTTCAGGCTATAGAAATGGTCCAGGTTGCGCCAGTGACTAGGCTGGGTCTTCGGTCCTGCCAACACTTAGCCACCCGTGGGTGACGAATCAAGATGTCCAATCATTTTAATAATATTGGCTGATCTAGATGGCCCAAGTGTATCAGTGGCCAGGCTGAACTTTTAGTTCCGAGGAATTTGTTCGCACTGACTGATAGTCTAAACTGTCAAGGTAACGATGTTTAGAACAAAGGATACCTTAGCTCCGACGCGACCGTATACCTATCGGCCGGGCGCGTAGATATAGTTGCTGAGTAATAAAGTATTATAAATCTTTTTTTTACTCGACTCTTTTCTTGCAATATATATATAAACAATAGAAAACAAACCAAATAAGTCTCATAATTAATTAGGCAAGTAGCGATAAAACATTTTATATATTTGCTAGTAATTTATTTTTATTGTTTGATTTTGTATAATAATGCATCGACTTTCAAAAAATGTCTATATATTTATATACTTATGAAGATGTCTTATTCACTGTTCTTAATTAACACTTTATTTTTGTTTATATTTTTGCCAATTAGTATAGTTAACATTGTTTTTTTAAATTCTGCAATCAAAATTTTTAATCAAATTATAAATGTTACAAGTGATACTTCAAAGTAATGATGTAACAAAAAAGCACTAACAAGTTGTGTAAAATAAATAAATAAAAAATGTTTGATAGGTTTAGTTTTATTTCTTTTTCATGTATCATAGATATATTCATTATAACTAAAAAGACAATAATTTGGAACAAACATTCTTTTATAATTTTTTCTAATTTTGTTGTAAATATTTGTACGTCAACTTCGCGTTCGTATATTCAACAAGGCCCTACAGATAAGAACTTTGATTTTCTCACTTTATCGAGCTGCGCCCATAAAACGTCTCTTAAGTATCTATTACAATGCTTTTTATTAACCGCAATTTTTGCTGGAAGCGGATCATTACCGCCCGTTAAAAATAGCCCCTAATCTTTAAGGCATTAGCCGTCGGTTTTATATTAATTGGCAGAGCGGGGAGTTTTAAATATTTAAGGCGTCCGTGTAACCCTTCAGGCCATCAATAGTTAAGCAGGACGAAGGATTAGTGCGGCGGGCCCGGAAGTGGATATACTTGTTTGACTAATGCAGTCTTGTCGAGACATCGAACTTCGATAACTTAGAGACCGTCTTAGCAAGAAAATCGGGCCGAATTATCCTGCCTTAGGTTCCACCTAGTCGCCAGTGCAAGTGCTGCGAACCGAACTAATGCAGAATTATTTTCTTAACTTAATTGTTTCACTAATGGATAATGAGCCTGAAATCGCGTCTAGAAATATATAATTACACTTGTAATAAAAATAATACATAATGATAAACCTTTACATGTAGAAAAAGAAATTTAATTTAGATTGCAAAGTTTTTGAGGTGTAAGATAGAAATATACTTTAACATTTAAATAATAAAGCAATTAGGAAAACTAGTCTAATATTATTAATATAATTTAAAAAATACTCAAATATAATTTTTTAGAATTGTATCAAATTTTGCGATGAATGAAATATGTATGTACGTTGAACATATTCTGTAATAAAACAAGCTAATCAAAAACCGTTTAAAATATTTTAAAAACACAATGAGTGAAAATATATCTAAGTTAACTATTTATATACGTAAGCTGCTTCTAAAGTTTTGGATATTATGATTATCTAGTATGTCAGTCTACATGATTAAGTTGTAGACGTTCTTTGTAAGTGACGGTGGAGTAGAAAAGCAAAAGTCTCGTAAGTGTATTTTTCCAAACGTTGCTGTGGTAAGATAACTTGCTCACCGACATCGTATTAAGTAATAAAAAAGCTGCAAATAAGTAACAAGGAAGAAAACAAATAAGAAAAAGAGAATATTATAAGAAATAAAAAGAAAATGGCAGAACAAAAAACTATATCGAACAGGACAATACACTACCGATTAATATAGACAGAAAGGAAAAAAGCAAAAGCACTAATCAGTACAAACATGGTAACAACCGTTATAGAAAAAATAATAACCTAAAACCTAAAAAGAAAAGAAGAGAGAATTCAAATCATTGCACTAATGGAAAGTCGACGAAAAAATGACTAGAAAAAGATATAATACAACTAACACAAATATATTACAAAGATCTATACACCGGACAAATAAAACGACTACTACAAGAGATAAAAGCTGCAATAATGAACATACCAAAATAGACAACGACAAAATCCTCTATATCCTAAACATTTTTAAAACAAAAAGTCCAAATTTAACCAAAGTGACTAAAAAAGCAAAAGACATGATAACACTGGAGTTCAAACAACTGTTGAATAGGTGTTTAAAATAATGCAATAATAGTGATGCTATTCAAGAAAGGAGATACGAGACGTCTGAGAAGCTATAGACCAGTAGGATTACTATCGCAAGTCTATAAAATGTTTGTAAGAGTAATAGCGAACCTACTAGAGAAACAACTATTTAACTAGCAACCTGTTGAACATGCATAATTCTGCAAAAGCTATAGTAGATATGAAGCCAGCATGAACCCGTGGTTGAGGGACAGGCTGCGATTCGGACGGGACCAGGTTCCTTTCCTTGATGCCTGGCGGGTGGCCTACTCAGTCACTAAAAATAATTGAGTTCCTGCGTTCACTCAAACAAGGTCGTTTAAGGCGCAATGCTTACCACATCGCCCCGCATCAGAGATGGTGCGAGACAACGGGACAGAGAGAGTGAACATATGAGAGCCCTAATCTCTCAGTTGGCAGGCAGTAATCCCGCGCGGGGCGTTAGAGCATTACCATTACTATTATAGTAGATATGACCATCTTTTGGCGATAAAAATCTTGCTGGATTAACCAACGAAATACAACTTCCCGATGCACATGGCCTTCGTGGATTGGATCATCGACTCTATGGAACACAACAGATAAAACGGATAAAGTACAAAATAAAGATTAAAATAGGACTACGACAGGGCGATACAAAATACTGTATTGCCCAAATTATTTATCCTGGCCGCAGAAGAAGTTTTAAAAAAACTAGACAGAAGCAAAGTAGGTATTAATATCAAGAGTAAATAACTCCCACATATAAAGTATGCGGACGATATAATTCTCATCGATGAAGAGGAAGATCATATAAAAAAATTCTACAAAGCAATCGACTCACTAGCTGCACGGACGTTCTTGTCTCCTTTTTCAGTTTTAAAAAAATTAAAATAAAAACATTAACATACAACGAGTATCTTTATTATTCAGCTTTAAAAACCGTTGCTATTGCATTAATGACGCATTCAAAAAAATGTGCATCACAAACGGGGTTTTACAAATCTTGCTAATTCGAAAACACTTGTGCGATTATGATTGGCCTAAAGTACGCTTGTAATTCGGCAATTCATCTCAGTCGCTCATCCGAAGTTGACGTAAGTAAGTAAGTGCTCGAGTGATTCGCAAGAAAATAGATACCGCAAACGCCAAAGCAGCCCAGGCAGTTTATTGTTGAAAGAGGACCTCACTTAGAGCAAATCGCTACATCTGAGTCAATGAACTGTGTCGAGAGTGTGGCGTTGGCACGGGTAACCAGTTGCTACGTCCGTCAGCAAGGAGGAGGCCGTAGATGCGTAACAACGGAGAGAAACAATTGATTTTTTTGTCTTAATACCTCTCAGAAATCGACATATGACTGGTGTTGTCCTCTAGCAAAAGCTGAGTGCGGTCAGAGGTGTGGTGGTCAGCACTTGGGCAGTGGAAAGAAGACTGAAAGTAGCCAACTTGACCCCAAAAAAGCAGCCCCGAGTCCAAAGTTCACTGTAGTCTAAAATCAAAGGTGACATTGTAGTCAGATATTATATATAGAAGGCCAGGGGAGCAATTTGTTTATTGCGGTATTAAAGAAACTGTTGTATATGAAAGTGGCTTTTGCATGTCCTGAGTTATTTAATATTTATAATAATAATAATATGTAAGATCTGAAATAATTAATAAGTAGATTAACAAATAGTAGTCACCAATGAGGATAGCCAGATATGGTGAAACCTGACATAGGGCAGCAGCAATGTCAGTACTAGGTTAAAGTGGAAAAGAAAATCTTTGGTACAGTTTATCACTAGAAAATCGGAGGCGACTATCACGAACTGATAAACAAGGCTCCGGTACTGCGACTTGCCAACACGTCTGGCCAGCGCGGTGAGTTAAGGCCGAAAACCCAACAAATCCCTTCATGAATACACAAATAAACGAAAGGCCCTCAGTCCCCGGCAGGTTGAAAGTAGCTCACCACGGCAGCGGTGAATCCTACCGACAACCAGAGGGTGCGAACAATCACCGGATGAGGAAAGGCTGCCAAATGACGACGAAGTTGACTATAGCTACGTACAACGCACAGACCCTCAGAACTGAAGAACGACTAGTAGAATTTGAAAATTAAATTAAAGATAAAAGATGGGACGTAATAGGACTAAGCGAGACAAGAAGAAAAGAAGAACAGCGTACAAAACTATCATCTGGAAATGCATTATATCATACCAAAAGTATACTAGAAAATAACACAAACACAGCGGGAGTTGGATTTATGATACACAAAAAGGTAGAACAAAACATAAAAGAAATAAGATCTATCTCAGCAAGAGTGGCATACCTAATACTTCAAATATCCAACAGATACAATCTTAAAATAATTCAGGTATACGCGCCCACATCGACACACGAAGATGAAGAAGTCGATCAGTTTTACGAAGAGATAAATGCCGCAATAACATTAAACAAAACACACCATTATATCATAATTGGAGATTTTAATGCCATAGTAGGAAAGAAAGAAGATAATGAGAAATCAGTAGGATACTTTGGAATAAGGCAGAGAAACCAAAGAGGCCAAACATTAGTCCAATACACAGAAAGACAAAACCTATATATTATGAATACTTCTTCAAAAGAAGGAAGGAAGAAAGTGGACGTGGAGAGCCCTGAATGGAACTACAAAGAATTAGATCGACTTTATTATATCATCCCATAAACATCTAGTTACAGATGTGACGGTAATTAACAAATACCCAACAAGCAGTGATCACAGATTAGTAAGAGGAAATATAAGGATAAATACACAAAAGGAACGAATAAAACTAATAAAGAAAAATAAACAAGAAATAGATAGAGAACTTCTTAAAGAAAAACCAACGAATACAGAATAGAATTGAGAAAAACCTCTGGTACAGCAGAATTAGAAAACAAGACACAATAGAACAAATAAATAAAAAGATGACAAATGCAATATTACAAGCAGGAAAGAAAACAGGTAAACAACAAAAACAAAAATGTAAAAATATCAGGAACGAAACAAAACAACTATTAGAAAAAAGACAAGAACTAGCAAGCCAAGGTAAACGAGGTACGGTAGAATACACGGAACTAAACAAAACTGTACGAAAGAAAATAAAAGAAGATATCAGAAGAAATACAGAGGTTTTAATAGAGAAAACAATTGAAGAAAACAAAAGCTTAAAAGTGCTGAGAAGAAAAATAAACACAAATATCAACATCATTAGCCATCTGAAAAAAGAAGACGACACAATAACGTATGATAGAAAAGAAATCATTCACACAACAAAAAACTTTTATCAAAAGCTGTACAGCGCCAAGGTAGAAAAACCAGATAAAATAAAAAGAAGACATATTCTTAACGTCGGATCGGAAGAAATACCGGAAATAGAAGCAGACGAAATAGGAAACGCAATTAGGGAAATGAAATTAAACAGAGCTCCGGGAGAAGACGGAATAATCCCGGAACTTATTAAATACGGAGGAGAACAGTTAATAAAAAACCTAAAGATACTACTAAATAAATGCTTGGAAGAACGGAAAATACCACAGAATTGGAACAACGCCGTAATTGTGTTGTTACATAAGAAAGGAGATAAGTCAGATCTAGGAAACTATAGGCCAATAAGTCTTTTATGTCAAGTATATAAGATGCAGACGAAAATAATAACAACAAGATTAACAAGCAAATTCGAACAGTATCAAAACACCGAACAAGCAGGTTTTAGAAAAGGGTACAATACTTTGGATCACACCGAGAAAACAATAGAATATAACAAGGACATATATCTAGATTTTATAGATTATAATAAGGCATTTGACTCGATAGAAATATGGGCAATTATAAACTCATTACAAAACACCGGAGTGGATTCCAGATACATAGAACTCATCGAAAATATATACAAGGAAGCAACAAGCACTGTGAAATTACACTCAGAAACAGAGAAAATAAAAATCCAAAGAGGAATAAGGCAAGGAGACTCTATATCGCCAAAGCTCTTCACACTGGCAATGGAGGACATGTTCAAAAACCTTAATTGGGAGAACCATGGTATTAATATAGAAGGGCGAAAATTAAATACACTAAGATACGCAGACGATGTAGTGCTTATTGCAGAAAATCGATTGGAACTGCAGGAGATGAACTATGAATATGACAAAAACAAAAATAATGAAGAGATCCTCTAACCAAGATGACGGTCCCATTACGCTAAATGGGGAAACTATAGAAGAAGTAGAACAATATATATACCTGGGACAAAACCTGCGAGTAGACAGGAAAATGCAAACGGCAGATGTAAATAGACGCATTAGACTCGCATGGACAGCTTACGGAAGATTGAAACATATATTAGAGAGTAAAGAAAAAAGATTTAAGATACACATGAAGATAAAACTATTAAACCAATGTGTAATACCGGTCTTGCTATACGGAGTTGAAACATGGGCAATGACAAAGAAGACCATGAGTAAGATGCAAACTACCCAACGGCACATGGAAAGAGCGATCCTCAACATAAAACTGATAGACAAAAAGTCGATAAAATGGATTAGAGAACGAACCAAAATGGAAGATGTCAAAAACAAAATAATACAAGCAAAGTGGAGATGGGCAGGACATATAGCGAGGATGGAGAAGAAAAAATGGACAAGAAAAACGACTGAATGGAAACCATAGGGAGAAAAACGAAACCCAGGAAGGCCCATACTAAGATGGTACGATGACATCAGGAAAGTGGCAGGAAGGGGATGGATGAACGTAGCACAGGATAGAAACAAATGGAGGGAAATGGAGGAGGCGTATGTTCACTTATGGACAATAAACGCTGGATAGAGAGAGAGAGAGAGAGTCACCAATATAGACTGCATATCTACATCGAAAAAACGAAACATATGATCATAAGCAAGAACATCGTTCCTACACGACAACAAAGATTAGATAGTGAAACAATTAAAAGAATCGACAAATACACATATCTCGGCACTATTATTAATGGTCAATAAAACCTTTCTCTAGAAGTTAGATTTCGAATAGAAAAGTGTAGAAGTGTATTCATTAAAATGTCAGCAGTATTTAAAAGTCAAGAACTAATCATGAATACAAAACTCAAAATACTGCCCTGTTATGTGTTTTCAGTATTATTATACTGATTGGAAGCATGGACACTGACAGAAGCAACAACAAAAAAGATCGAAACATTTGAGTGGCTTTATAGAAGGATGTTAAGGATATCATAGACAAACCATGTAACGAACATTGAAATAGTTAGAAGAATATCAAAAGATAAAAAATCTAAAATTCTAAAGATAGTTGAATAATACATCTAGTAACTATTATTCTTAATGAGTGAATGGATAATGCATGATTGTGAAACGGATTGTTTGTGGATAAATATTTTTTAAAATTCTAAAAACTTCATTAAAAAAATTTATTGATTATAATTCTATATATTTAATATGTGTAATATTTTTAATGAACTGTACAGTGCTATTCCCTCTAAAATAAATTTTGACACCTACCATCGCAAAGGTACAATTCTAGTATATTCTTCATGGGTAAAGAACATCGCATTATTAAGTGGCGAAGCGAAGCGGAGTCACTTACTAACTTCATGTTGTCCGTCGAGAACGGCTGGGAATTTCCAAATTCTGTTTTCACCAATCGACAGGTAGCCAAAGAGGCTTGTTTGCTAGTGATTTTGAAACTGATTAGTCAAAGGTCAACTAGAGGGTTCTTAAATTTGGGAGACTGCTTCGCCACTTCGCTATGCGTTGCAAGCTTTGCAGGTTTTTTAATGGAACTAACTCAGCGAATTTGTAGGTGACGGGTGATGTATCAGTTTCATCTATGGCCAAAGTAAAATTTAAAATCGGCAGTCTTATTCTTGCACTTTTTTCTACAAATATTTAATTTTTTCTCTGCATATAGCTATAGTCTACTTAGACTCGGAGATGACTAGAGATTATTGCCGGATCGGAAGAAACGGTTATTGCAACGTTAAAGAGGGGATTTTTTCATGTATATCCCTCAAAGAATTAGCTGCCGAGCTCCGAACCTCTCGGAGCTACGGTAGCTTAAAATAAGTGTAAGGAATGCACAGGAAAGTCGACCCGTATTCTATTCTTGATTTCTCCTCATGCCAAATGTTCTATGCATGCTCCACTGACGTTTGCACAAGTCAGCGAATGGCTCAGCCGGTTAGGCGCCGTGCTTGTAATCCGGTGGTCGAGGGTTCAATTCCTATCGGAGGTCGGCAGCTAATTCTTTGAGGGATATACATGAAAAAATCCCCTCTTTAACGTGGCAATAACCATTTCTTCCGATCCGGCAATAATCTCTGGTCATCTCCGAGTGAGACAACCTTATTTTGGAAAATAAAAAAAGAAAAGAGAAGTGTCAACGTGCTTTTTGTCTTTGAGAAAAAGTGGTCAACAGAAATCTACACAGTTTTACCATCAAGTAAATTACACTGGACATAAAAACTTAGAAGTAAATTATAGCAAATTTTTTAGAATGGTAGAAGTACCAGAAATATTTATAAATAATTATTTTAAATAAATAACATTTTCTTAGTGTTATACAACCTCATTTAATTATGTTCAGTATTTATACTTTATTACAATATTAACGTCACTAATGCGATTCCCTTGAACAGATCGACTGCTAGACGTTTAGAAAATTAAAAAATATGCTTCCTTCATCTCCCAGTAAAGAAAAGGAAGACATCTATTGCTTATAATTAGTCAGATATTTATTTGCATATCGTGGATTGAAAAAGTGTGCAAAAGTGTATAATATTGGGGCTTGGATTTAATCTAAGGATTTTTTGTAAAATTAAATATTTATTTCAAAAAAAATTATAAAGCAAAACTTTTTCAAAGTACTGTCCATCGTTTGCTACAACTTTTTTCCATCTTTCTGGTAACAGGTGAATTCCCTGACGAAAGAATTCTTTGTTTAGTAATGCAATCCATAAATCGGACCATTTTTAATGTCTTCAAAAGAGTTGAAGCGCTACTCAACAAGTCATCGATCGAAACAAATGGTAATCAAAAGAAACTACGTCGGGTGGGCAGGATATCTCATGGAAGAGTTTCCAAATAGTTTTGACTTACTTTGTAACGCATGGCTTAACCGTGCCGTGCTGGAAAATCACTTTATCGTTTCATTAGGTGCATTCCGGTCGTTTTGATCAGTTCTTGTCAGTAGCGGTATCCCGTGACAGTTTTGCCAGATTTTAGTGGCTCATAAAACACTACGTTCTTCTGATCCCACCAAATACAGAGTATTACTTTTAAACCATTGATGTTGTGGTCGATGCTAATGCCTGACTAGGCATTCATCTGACTTTTCTAAGCTTGGATTTCTCGTAATTAATCCATTATTTATCACTGGTTACGATAAGATGCAAGAACCCCTTTCTTTTGTGCTGTTGAAGCAGCTGTTCACAGGTAGAGAAATGTCTTGCGTCATCTCTCGGCTACAATTCGTTAGGCATCCAATTTCTTTGCTTTTGAATCACTCTAATTACTTTCAAACATTTATCGGCGGTTAATAAATCAACATTCAAGAAATATGCCAATTTTTCAAGCGTTTGACTTGGATCTTTATCGAGTAATGCCTTCAGATCTTTTCGTCTGGCTTGGGCGCTTCTCTGTATCAAAATCATTGCTTTTGAATCGTTCGAAACCATCACTTACAAAGTAAAATCGATAGAGCATATTCACGATAAGCTTTAACAGCAATAAAAACTTTCAGCTGCCGATTTCTTCAAATGGAAACCAAAAGTAACGCTTCTCGCAAATTGCGTTTTGTTGGCATGAAACTCAACATATTCAAAGTTAAAAAAAAATTATATGGTTTACACCTGACAAAATTATATACACTCAAAATTCAAGCTTAATGGTGGTGCTTTGCCATGAAGTTGATTGCAGAATGCGCTGATGGTTAAAAATGCTAGTAACGTCATCTGTTGTGAATCCTTTAATATTAACTTCAAGCCCGAATATATTCTGTATTTAAGTTTTTCATTTAATAATTTCGTTTATTTGAACTAGTTCACCATAATGTTATTCTAGTTTGTTCTACAGAATTTTTTACAAAGAGAAAACCGAACCATTCGCACACCAACTATTAGAAGTTTTTAAGCCAAGCTTTGCTAAAGTAGGAAAAGAAATAGAAAACAAACTACAAACAGCCGTATACCAATTAAAAAATCTATTAAATAAATCGAAGAAGAAAAAAATTTATACAATACAAGATTTAATAATATTAATCATACAGAACCAACTATTTGAACAATGAATTAAATTCTTAAGAATCATTGTTTAATGAAATTTTGAAGCTAACACACTGGCCACTACAACTCAAATTTGCTCAGATACTTCTTATCCCCTAATGACATCCAATCATATAGACCTATAAGTCTCCTCAGTCATATTAAAGCTACTTGAAAAATTTCTTCTAAGACGAATAAATAATAACTCAAGATGCAAGATAAATGGTTACCTAATGACCAGTTCAGCTTCCGAAATTACCATTCTACAACCCAACAATGCCACCGAATAACAAATATTATTCAAACAATTCTACTCTGCTGTGATGTTAGATGTTTAGCAAGCATTCTACAGAGTTCGGTATAGAAGGCTACTATAAAAAATGCTGGTCAAAAAATTACTTCTAATACGAATAAATAATAACTTGATGCAAGATAAATGGTCATCCAACCACCAGTTCAGTTTCCGACATCACCATTCCACAATCCAACAATGCCCTCAAATATCAAATACCATACAAACAATTTTGCTCTCTTATGATGTTAGATGTTAGACAAGCATTCTACAGAGTTTGGTCCACAAATTCTACCTCTTCTTCTTTTCGTCTCTTAATAATAGATGTTTTTAAACTAAGATTAGTAACGATGTATCTTAGATAGAACCAATAAACGCCGGAGTGTCCTAAGGTAGCGTCTTTGGTCCAATGTTGTACTTACTTTACACTTCTGATCTATTAATATCCAACCATAATGTGGTAAGAACATCAGTCGATAATACAGCTTGCAACGATTATCCAAATACAACATCGGTAATGCTTCAACTTCACTTAAACCAAACTGAAAATTGGTTACGCAAGTGGAGAATGAAGGTCAATAAAAACAAAACAGTATATATCACTTACAACAATACGTCTAACGTGTCCACCAGTCACCCACAAGTAATCCTCCAATTCCACAGTCAAACAGAGTAAGGTACTTGGGAGTTCATCTTGACAGGCCTGGAAATCTGGAAAACTTATATTACCAAAAAGTGCAAGCAAATGGACATCACACTAAAGAGCTGTACTGGCTTATCGAAAGAAATTTTTCTTGCTGCTAGAGAATAAAATCTTATTGTACAAAATATAATAGGCCCATCTTAGATATATAGATGTCAACTATGGGAATGCGCCAGTAATTCTAAGCTTGATATTATGGAACGCTTTTAGGCGATAACACTTTGAAATATGTCAAATGTGCCATGGTATGTGTCGAACCACACACTACGTGTAAACTTTAACATCCCATAGGTGAAAGATTTCATCAAACAATACGCTGTTAAACACCACAACACTCCGGAAAATCACCCAAATGAAATTATGGAAACTACTGACAGCAGATCAAGTGAGTTCAATAGAAGGATACTAATGAGAGACTTTCCAATGAAGTCCCAATTAGTATTCTTATAAAATATTAGCTCATAGAATCTAGTATACTCTGATTTCTAATAAAGTTTAAGTTAAAAAATGACTCATAGATCCGGTGTTGAAATAATTATTTAAAAAGTTTACTAGACATGAGTTGATCAAATGTTTACATTTAAAAGATACCACACTTGTAGCAACAAAATGAAAAAAATCTTATTTTTCCCAGCTTAATCCCAAATCGTAGAGACTTCAGTGCTGCGTTGCCTCTTGCATTATTTAGCGTTGTTGAAGACCGGATTCTCTGAGTTGCACCTGAAAGTGCAACGTTTATGTTCTTGCCAAAGCCAATTTCTTTTTCTTCTTTGTGTCATATGATGATGAAATAACGTCCATCAACCATCTGTCAGATTCCGTTAATTGATGTTTTATAAGCCTGCCTGCCTTGCTGCGTCTAGGAAACTAAATCGAAAATTAGTTTAAGTAAGAAAAGCAAATTCATTCTCACCTTCTTTGAAGCTTTAATACGAAGCGTAATTCCGTAAAGGCTACTTCCAAATTTGTCTTTGAATCTTTGTTCTAATAGTTCTTTCAGCTCGTGCTGTGCACGCTAAGAAGAATTCTCGTTCCATACCTCTTCAAGCAGGTCATCGTAGTCAGTGGTTCATTCTCTATGATTTGTTTGTTAAAAACTGTTTGTGGCTCAAGTACAACACTTACCGCATTCCTGGCTTTGACACGAAAAGTTGTTCCGGAAAGCTCACAATCATACCACGATTTTAATTCAGATTGTAAGAAGCTTCTAGTTCTTTAGCACTCTTGGTGTGTTATACGCTTCCCAAAGTGCAGCCAGTTCTTCTAAATTGGAGTTTGTCCAGTCGAACTTGACTTTTTTCGAAGCCATTATACAGTTTATTAAAAACTCAAATTCCACCAAACTTTAAGTGATAAATCGAAACAATGACAATTAGGTATTCAAAACAGGTTTGAGAATATAACTTCTGTTGAATTAAAAAGAAAACTAAAGTTTTTCAGCGAAAACGTTATTTATATAGCATATTTTGCTCTCGTATGACACTTAAGCAACGCATGCGCACTGTTGTACAATAAGTCGTTTGAATGTCCATGTCAAACTTGATTGACTGGTAAAAATTAAGTTTTCTGACCTAAGTGGAATTTTTTGGTAATAACTCGTGAACGGTGCGAGGACCAAACTGGTGGCATACCACATATTGTTCAGCTCGACGAGCGCTTTCGATTGATATGTCACTTAACCCCCAGTTCAAATTTTCTTTGTCTTACTATAAGTGTTTAATTTTATTCTATTTTTGATTTACATTTAACAAATTACTAAATAACCTAAAATATATTAAGGTAAATAATTTGTTACATATAGATGTTTCAGATGAACTTGACTGAGATTGCTTTTTTCCTATAGCAATACGAACGTAAAATTGTAGACACGTTGCTGCATCTCGTTTTATCGTATGTAATACTTATTCGAGTTTCAAATTAAGGCTTAATGTTAAGCTGACTATGTAAATTGAAGGTAACCCATCAAAGGAAATGCTTCAAAGGTGAAACTGCGGCGGCCACCATGATGCTCCAAAATTTAATTACAGGGCCCCGTACATTTATTAAAGTTATAAATTCATAAAGGCAGGGTCTTGCACAGACTTGTGAAGGTGTAAATCTTAACTTGGTTGGCCACAGCGAACTCCTCTACAAATCACAGAAGTCGTGCTATATTAATGATGATCTATCTCCTAGGGGCCAACTTCGCCGAAACTTAAGGAGTGCGCGCCGCCCGCGAGGCACAGAACTAGAAACTGAATCAGACGTCACTAAAATTTAATTACCGAGCACTAGACCAAATAAACTCCATTAATTAAGCATGCAGCAGATAAAATGACCGCGCCACTGGCGGGGTCTTGGCGTGCACGTGCCGCCGCTCTCCTAGGGCAGGAACGCTCGCACAATGCGCCGCGGGATGCCGGCAAGGGAAAGTATAAATCATCCGGCGCGGTATCTCCTAAATGCAAAAATATATGGAAAAGTATTTTATCGGAAGTTCAAAGGCCAGTACAAAGGAAAAGCATCAAAATGGTCATTGTGGACGCGGCCGATTTGGCAACAGAAAGTTCGGGATACATCCACATAAATCAAAACTTAGCGGGTATCGCAAATAGAATTTATTTCCTCTCGGGTCCTGCATGCGTCGATTGATATCTTATGGGGCGGTTTTCTTGCGAAAATCACATTTTATATTTCTATTGTTAGACACAGCAACTTTACTTATAAAATTTTGATTCACCATTGAACAAATTTGCAATAAACATTTATTATAATAAAATAGAATATATTTTTTGTAAGAGTATGGAAGACCCCATCACTCTTTAAATTAATAGCCAGCATTTAAATAAAAACAAAACACAAATCATTTTTTAAACTTTCTTATAGCTCACATTACATAAACAATAAAATCGAATCATAATATCCAATTACACATTTACAATATGATATTCAAAAGTGACTGTCTTTTTAGTGGCACTAAAAATATATTTAAATGCTTTGTCAATATAAATATGTATAATTATGGTACAATACATGTAATTAATTGGATTGTTTGATTTGCAATGTAATTTAAACATTTTCTCATTTAGGCTAATATCTCTGATAAACGTGGAAGAACTAATATGTCAATTAAAATTCAAGAAATAAGCTAATAAGTGCACAAAAATTAAGACAAATTTTGATAAAAAACTTTGAAAAGAAAAATTAGCAGACAAGACAATACGTAATTTGTACATTTCAAAAACAGAAAAATACATCTAATTACTGTAAAAGCCATGATCGGAAAACCTAAAATATTAATCGAAAGGGCATTTAAAATTTACTCTGAATTTTAGACTTGTACGGCATTTAATATCTTAGAAGTGCGTAAATATATTAATTTACAGAATTTTACGTTGTAAGTTTTTATAAAAATCTTTACTATTTAAAAATCTACTAGTTTTAAGCTATTGTACCGCATTTCGTAGACTAAATTTAAAATTCAATGCTGAATCAGAAAGCATATTTTTTGTTTTTTTACTATTTCTCTTGAAAAAGCAACAAATTTACATTTTAAACGAAGCTCGACTTTTATAACTAGGAGAAAATATAAAATTAAAATGGTAAAAAACGTATCAGTAATAACGTGTATTCCCTCCTCTTACGTTAATGACTGTTTGAAGTCGACGAGGAATATTTTAATTAAGTTGAAGATCTCATTTTGGTCGATGTTATTTCTTTTCTGGCGTGTGCCTTCGGATGCATTGTCCCAACTCATCCCAGACATGTTTAATGGAATTAATGTGTGCACTGAAGACTGGCTCCTTGCACCCCCTAATTCTCACATTATCAAGACACTCTCTGAGAGCTCAGACTTCTTGAGGTCTAGTATTATCTTGCATGAAAATGCCATACTTGCCCATAGTCACCATGAAAGCCATAACATAATTTTGTAGAACCTGTATAATGCATCTGTGAGCTATGAAAGAGCCATTTTGTATAAAAGTCAATTTTTTGTGTCCAAACCATAACCGACCCACCGCTAAATGGAAGTCTCTCGTTAATATAAACTATAGCATATCTTTCTACTGGTCTTCTTCACACTCATCGACGTCTTTCTGATCCAGTTCGACAAAAACGCGACTCATTTAAAAACAGTTTAATGTTCCAGTCTTCATTATTCTATGTCAAATGATTTTGGGCAAAAAGTCATCTTGCAATTTATTGCCGGCGTTACAATGGTAGACCCCTAACTATTTTTCTACAAGATAATCTTGCAAGAGAAAGTTTTCTAAACAGTCCATTAATTAATATTTACATCTCTAACTTTTGGAGTTAATTTCGCAGCCAAACCTGCAGAAGCTGTTTGATTCCATACACTTGTGGACACCAAAACGGTCATCTCTTTGGGTGGTGACCCTTCTTGAGCATCCTTGTTTTCTGATTATCAGGCCAGTCTCTTCAAAGCGCTGATGCACCTACTATACAACACAAAGTCTCTTACCAACGATTGTTGCAGTTTTACATTGTCCTCGACCATCTGGTAACAACGCTACAATTCTACATAGCAATAAATTTAAAGATATTATGACCTGTTAAAAAAATCTACAAAATATTCACTGTGCGATTAAAAATTGTACATGAAAGTAAACTCCGACATATAGACGCTGAAAAGGGAAAAAAATCGCAACTACGGTGACAATATATGACAGATAACAATATGACGAATAAGATTTCTAGGAAAACAAATGATTAAGTACCTACCAGTGCAAATATAAGCGTTTAACTGAAAATTCTAAAAATACACCACAATTTCAATGTGACATCAATTTTTTGCTCGCCAGTGTATTATTAGTTACTTCAGATTTGTCAACCATTATTTTAAGTTGCTTTTAGATAATGTTTTAACTGGTAGTCACCTTTTACTGTTCGTATCGCATAACTTAATAAATTATGGGCCCAGTATATGCACCTATTTAATTAAATCAATTCAATTAACTCAATTGTGTTAACAATTGTTGATGACAAATTTGGGTGATTAACAAGTTCGGCAAAAGCTTAATTGTGGTTGCAGATGCATGTGGCTCCTACTTGTTTGCAATTTTGTGTTGGCTGATAGTGTCGGGTTTTACGACTAAAAGTTTAAATACAACGAAAATGAACAAGATAGCATTTCTAAGTTTAACGGTTTTTCTAGTCTGACATTTAAGATGCGGGCGCTATTTTAGTGTCGTAATTTGCTGTAAGCGATTGAAGCTCAGAAAAGTGACTAGTTGATAATACGTGCCACAATACCGTCCTGGACAAGCAGCGGGCCTGAAACAAGAAGGCATTAATGCGAGTTTTAAATCGGGTACACGCTCGAAATAGTCATCGTGCATTAAATGGTGATTATAGAAACCACGACCTAGATGTGGAAATGGCTGCTCACTATCTTCGAGCAGAAAAACAAGATGTCGATTTAACTCCGCCACCAAAAATTCACCAGCTATATTGACTACACGTGACCATCATCGAGCATTAAAGATGCTGAAAGAGCTCGAGAAGCAATTGGCCGACCTCGGCCAACCGCCCAGCAAAGATTAAATAATGCACAACGTACGCTACACATTGTAATTTGCCATTTACAAAAATATCATAACAACTTTTGACAGCATGGACGACTCGAAGATGATAAACGTGCTCTTGGCAATGCTGCTGAACAAAATGAAAGAGTTGGGCAACAACAAGAAAAACGACGATAACATGGCCTTATCAATGCACAAAATTCAATGGTAAGTTGACATGGCAACTAAGCGGTAGACAAAATGGCCAAAATGCAAAATTAAAATTTGACTGCAAATGTCATTTATGATCGGGCTGGAAAAAAGGTCGATTGCAATAAGTTCAACAACACAAAATAAAAACAATGGCCAAACCGATACAAAATAGTCCAAATCAAGGGCGTGGCGTTTTACTTGCCGCCAATTGAATGCCAAGTGTGAGTAAACGTAACAAATGGTACACAAATTCGAACACATCGTATTAATTAACAATAAAACCAAAATAGAAGTGTTTGGGCAAAATCACGTAAATGGCTAGGTATCTCTACCGAAATGCACAATCTGTGATACTGTTCGCAAATTGACAAAAACTTATTTTTTGGTCAGTGTGTCAATAGGCAAAAAACTGTCAAACTATTAAAAACGGTCAACATACTTTAACTATAAAATTAATGTGTTAGTTGCTATAAGCCACGAAAATGAGAATGATATTTTTAAACTCCATTTCTGTGTACACGAAAAGCCAGAAATGTTTGTGACTATCAGTGACACAGTTAATTTAGTTGATTTAGTTGCATATCGTTTGATAAAAAAACCCCAAGCCGTATTTGAAAGTCGGAAAAAACTATAACTGAAAATGACATGTGCGCACGTCATCAAAAATTAGTGGCATGCGTGGAAAAATCAAGTACATTAATTCACTCTGATATTATGCCAACCGACAAAATGTTTGTTCAATCATTCGGTACTACAATACAACCTGTACAGCGATGTTCACCAATAACAGTGGTATACTGTATTCGGATATAGACAAAGAGTGGTTGGCCATGGTTAAGCGTACAAACATACGTTTTGGCAAGTGCGTTCCAATGATGCAAAAAATATCATTTGCACATGTGAAAAACCGTATATCGCACAAGAGACTTGGTGGCTGCACGCCATACGGTGACCAAAAATTGGTCAAAAGCTCTATATTGGCGACTTGTAGTCAAAAGCTACTCGCAAAAGCGGACATTAACTACAAAGAAACTTTTTAGCATCTAAATCCTTTAATTATATGTGCGTGTTTTCTGGCTATCGACGTATCCAACGACTGGGAAATATATTAGCTGAACGTAAAGACAATTTTTCTTCATGGCAACTTAGAGAAAGAAATCTGCATGGAACATCCAGAGAAATTTAACAAAATTAATGTCCGCATGTGAAAACTTCAGACAAGTTTGTACAGCCTCATGAAAATGCTGCTCACATTTCACAAAAAAATTGTTACGAAATATCTGGTCTTGTATGTGGATAATGGTCTTAGCCGTGATCTAGTATATTAAAAATAACTGTACTGTTAAAAAATGAATTTAACCACTAACAATTTGACCACCTGTTGTTTTAGTCTCAAAATAGACTATGATCGTGGCCAACGTAAATTGTAAATTCACCAGATAATCTGCACGAGAAATATTTTGAAAAATTTAGTAAAAAGAATTGCAATCAAGTGCTGACTGACCTCAGTTTTGTACTGTGAGTAAATGTTGACGAAAATAGCTAGCCTGGAGGAGTGGTCCAAATGCCTAACCGTCAGGCCATCGACTTGTTGTTATGGATTTGGCCGTTTGCACGCGAATTGATTTCACTTATTCAGTTAGCTAATTGTCGCAGTTTTTGGAACCACCATCATCTACACATTAGAGCGCTGTGAAGCGCGTCTTGAAATATTTAAAAGGAAGTTTTCACATCGGTATTAGTGGAAATAAAAAACCGAATAATCCAGTTAGTCGCTTATTTGGGTTATTATGCTAATTGAGCGAAACGCAAAAACCGATGCTTAATCAACGGAGTCTGGTTCGTCCGTGGTTCAGTTCGTCCTGTTACGCGAAATACATGGGCACCAAGAGAGTCATCTAGACGCGTATGCCGATGTCTGATATTATATGGGAACAGAACAGGACATCGTCATTGTACATCTACAACGCGATAACCACTAGAGCACAAAGGACATCGATATTAAATATAATCTTACCTGAGATTCTTTCGTCGATATCAATCAATTTTTAAATTTTTAACTCTCCTAAAATTTTATAATCAATTTTGCTAATTTTGTAATTGTACTAGAGCGAATGGAAGTATTGAAAATATGTAAACATTTGCTCTAGCCAGTTTGACGATAAGGTCCCCCAAAACACGTGAGGTGATATTTATGGCCAATAATTTTATAGCTATTTTTCTTCCCAGCAGGGCCGGATGTGCGATAGCACTTCTATGCAATGACTAAGCATTTATTTTATACTACTAGTTATTTTAAGTATGTCATCCGTCGTGTTTAAAGTTCTTTGATTTTCAATAAAGTGTTAACTATTAGTTTTTTCAACCACTGGCTAGCTAGCTCTCATTATTACCGTGCAACTCAACACAAACTAAATATCCACACTAGTTAGATGTTAATCATTCGTTTATAATTATCACAAAAAATATTGTCTTGTTATATTTGATTGCTTAGTTTGTATAAATATTTCGTTTTAGAAACATTTTCTTTACATAAATGAGTTTAAAAAACAAAATTCAAGCAAAAAATAGTACATAGTGTACAGAAAAGACTAATGAAAAATTTGAAATAAGTGGACTGAGATGATCTGGACAAACAAGAAAAAATTAACACAAAGTCGTGTGAACAAAATATTGAAACTATGCCAAAATAGAGCCGCCATATTAAAAATCGCAAATTGTTTTAAAGTGTGAACATCAAATATCTAAATATTTAGAGCAGAACAGAATAAAACACTGAGGCAAGTCAAAACAATTGATCAGTGTAGTTTAGACCTATTTTAAACCAAGCGGCTAAAATCATGCAATTGATAATGATCAGTTCTATTTTTACTTTGAAAATGATAAAGTACCAACGAGTAAAACCATCTAAACAAGAGGTACTTAATGTTTGTTCTATAGTTAACAATTTCATAATCATTAACTTGTAACTGGTATTTATTTCTTAAATAAACAAAATAATGCAAATTGTTAGTGTACTTAATTTAAATTGCGTTTTTTATGTTTTACTAATTTTATTTGTTTACATGTAGATTAGAATAAAGTATGAACTTTTAGCAGTCTATGTATGTTATTATATATAAATGTTTAATGTTTCGCCCAATCCAGGTCATATAATTGCGTACTGAACTAGGCCTCCCTCTTAACTGTAGCAGCCGGTATTAACCTCCTAGACATCGTATTACTACCGACGAGTACGAACAGTATTTTCTAAACCTTGGTAACAAATAAATCCACAATCGTTGGCGACTGGAATGCCAAACACACTTCATGATGGTCACTCTGAAAGGGTGGAACTCTCTACGTATTATTTGCAACTTAAACTTAAACTATTTGTTTACTCATAAACCAACCTATTAGCATAGCAATCTTTACAAAATCTCCGATTTGTTAGATTTGGCGATAACCAAAGGCACTGATAATACGTTCTTAAAAATTAAATTTAACTACGACTTATCATCCGACCACTCAGCAATAATTATATCAGCAAGTTCTAATGTTATTTACAAAGAAAACTCACAAAAATTAACTTCTACGCCCACGAATTGGGAATTATTCTAACAACTATTAAATAAACGCACCAACCATGCATAAAGAATCCTAATGAATTAATGACACAATCTAATATTTAACACGACTTATCCAAAGTGTCACCCGAGAAGCTACACCAACTGAATCCAATTAGTTATACTAAAACTGATAACATATTTTGCTATATAAAAAAAACTACCTATTGAAAAGTGTAGAGCAAGAAACAGATGGCAGAGAACCAGAAACATAAATGACAAAACAACGTACAACAGACTTAGTTATCGCTTACAAACCGCGATCAAAAAATCGCGAAGCAAAACTTTTAAATTCTACATAACCAACCTAACAAACAACGATTATTCAATGTGGAAAGCAACAAGGAGACTTAAAAAGATTGTAACAAAAATAATCCTTAGAGATTAAGACATTCTGTACCACAGCATTCTTAGATATTAAGCAAGCATTCGATTATTATTAAAACTAAAATCAGTCTTTCCAAGTCAATTTATTTAAGTCTTTTTTGTGTGATAGAAATTTCCAAGTCAGAATTTACAACGTTTTTTGGGCAATCAACACATTTCTGCTGAAGTACCACAAGAAAGCGTACTAGGCCCCTAATATATTTATATATTTTCAATGGATGGATGGATGGACCGTTAGAGGCACCCGAAAACCTACAGAACAATTTATATCTCCTCCAAAACTGGTCTAATAAGTGGAGATTTTCAGTCAACCACGACAAATCCACCCCAGTCACTTTCACCAACTAACCAGATGTATGTCCGCAAATCACAATAAACAATGCAGTCATACCAGCTAAGTCAAAAACTAAATATTTAAGGATGCACCTTGACCAGAGATACATCTAGACGACTCACATAAAAACTAAACGAAGACACTCTCATCTCAAAGTCAAATAAATGAGCTGGTTAATTGGAAAACAATACCTGCTGTCCCTACAAAATAAAATGCTCCTTTATAAAACCATTTTAAATCTAATTTGGACATTCAATATCTAAATATGTGATTACACAAAACCATCCAACACTAAAATCCTGCAGCGCTTTCAGTCCAAAATCGTTTGCATGCTGCCAAACGCCCCTTGGTATGTCAATAACCAAATCCTTTACGAAAACCTGGGGATTGCATATGTATCCAGCAAAACCAGCAGTTTAGTATGTACTTACCACTACACTCTTGTGCGACACGAAACGAGCTCGTAAATGAACTAGTCTAAGAAGATTAAAGCGTCAGCGGCAACATGATGTCATCCATTGGCCCAACCAGGCTAAAGTCTTATAAATGGGAGTAACATAGGTCTCCCTCAAGTCACTACCTTATTCATCCAATTTACTTAATACTCAAGTAAATTGTAAATATCTACCAACATTAAATTAAAAAAAATAATTTACAATTTTAGAAACCACTGCGTCATTTATGTTGGTTCCACGAGTAGTCAATAAATAATGTCGATCTTCCTAGAGCCGCTAAAATAGAAATTCATTTTCTAGATAGCTACGCATGCTTTAGTATAATTCTATCCTGGGTTTTATGATAGTTTTAGGTCCAATCGATTAAGTTAAGACTGCTCACACTTCCTGTAGTCAAACATAAGCATAGTCAATATACATGATTTAGCGGTTTGTGTTCGTTAGATAAAAATTGACTAACACTATTTAGCGTTCAGCTACAATAGCTTGGGATTGGCAATAGTCTACGGAAAAGTTATACTACAACTTTTAAGTTACTCACTTTTATTTTGCAGGTTATAAACTCCTTAATTTTTGGCTAACTGAAATTATAAGCTTGTCACCATTAGACTTAGAGAGTTTAGTCCAATTGAACTGACCAAATCTTACAGACTCTCCCTTTTCCACCATCTGAAGTTAAGCTTTGTAACTAAGATTTTTTGTTTGCACGAATTTTATTATCTT
Organism: Sinelater perroti; assembly: GCA_036346155.1. Classification (NCBI taxonomy): domain Eukaryota; kingdom Metazoa; phylum Arthropoda; class Insecta; order Coleoptera; family Elateridae; genus Sinelater; species Sinelater perroti. The sequence continues at coordinate 16,739,588 of JARFIY010000143.1, forward strand.
TTCTATGTTTATAATAAAATAATATTTTCAGGCAATAATGTTTTTTAAAATAATTTAAAGACATAAAAGCCATATCAGGAAAACGATAAAGCCAATAAAAGACTAAGAAAGACGAAAGAAAAAAGGGCGAACTGTATCCATTACTGGATGAGAAAAGTTTAAAAAAATAAGAAGATAAACAAGATGTTCATAGACACGTAAAAGATAACAAATGATTTAGTTTTACATTCAAATATTTCCAATAAAATAATACGTCACAAAGCTATTCAAATCTTAAAAATACTCCTTCTTCTTCTTCTTCTTCTTTGCAAATCCTGTTTTTGCCTTTTTAGGCGTCGGTCAAAGAAGCCGTGTCCTGCGTTCATTTCTTCCTGTCTCTTTCTAGATTTCTTGTAGCGTTTTTTTTTTCCTAAACTGATATATCTAATTTATTATAGTCTATCTACTTTCATCTTAGTCTTCCGCTTTGTTTTTGGATAGTTTTCAAATTTTCATTATTTTTCTTTTAATTTTGTTTATCTCAATTTTTACGATATATCCATATCAATCTAGTTGCTTCTTTTTAATTTTTTTATTATAGATTATTATTTTAGTATATCTCAATTTTTTTTTGTTTTTAGTTTTGTTTCACTTTGTTTTTTCTGCGATTTTTCTGATATGTTCCATTTCGATGGTATTAGTTTAGTTTCGTCTTTCAGTATCAAATATTCACATGCCTAAGTTATTGTTGGTATTGTTATTATGTTATGGATTTTTATTTTTACATCTATGCTTATATGTTTATATACTAGCACTGTTTTGTTTAGCAAGTAATACATTTTTATTAATTTGCTCTCTCTACTTGATAATTCGGCTTATTTTTCTATTTTCTGTTATTATACGTTCCACATATCCATACGCTGTTACTACTTCTTTGTTATTCTGGTTGTTTTTTAAATTTTTGTTTATGGTTATAACTGTAACTACCGAAAGCGTGCTAATGCTTAAGATGCAGTTAATGAGATTACAATCCCGTTTGTGTGTATGCTTGTCATCACGATAACTCAAAAACTAAAGCTCTGATTGACACCCAATTTGGTACACAAGCAACTCAGACCAAAAAAAAGCATGAGGTAGCCAAATAGAGCAATTTTTTTCCATTGTGTTAGTTAAAACTTTCGGTAGTTGCAAATTTGGGTGTGCACCCTTCTCGTTTCTATTTATCTTTATATTGTCAATTTCTATGTTTTAAGCATTTACTAACTTCTATACTATGCTTTTAGTATTTGCTATTAATACCGCGTTATTCGCATATAAGGGACTACTTAAACTAGATGACCCTAGTGTATTTTATTACGGTGTTTAATGGCTGATGTTTATTTTAATACGTTGATGATCTTATCCACGATTGTTTTAACCTTTTATACATTTTAAGTTCTTATGATCTTTATCCTAAAATTTGCACTTTCGATCTAACTGGTTCATATGACCTTCTAATTGCATTTATTAAGGTGTTAGATACTTACACCGCTATCTATGTTTTATATATTTTTTTATATCCACCGTATCGAAAGCTGCTTTTAAATCTATAAATGTTAAGTACATTTTTTTTATTATTTTATTTTTTTCTACGATGTTCCTTACAATATAAACTAATACAAAAATTTAAACATTACGACAGAACCTTACTTCATACTGTATGTTTACATTAATTAATTTAGTTAAGCCACATAGTTCGTTTTAAGTAATAAAATGTTTTATACAAAAATATAATTTAACAATAAAATTTCCATTTGTTAACTAATCAGAAAAACATATTATTACCAATTATAATGCAACTTTCAAAATTTTTTATACTTATGACTGTGCTACACACCTGTCAGCTACTTAAATAAACATGAAGAAAAGAAGCAAATAGATCATAACATAATTTTTCTTTTATTGGATAAATAAGTTTTGTTTTGATATATTTTAAAAATCATATGTTGTGCAGATGATAGATGGCATCTTCTTTTTATTACTTGCGACATTTATTTCAAAAATTGGTATTAAACAGAAAACTTGCCTTCACTTGTAAATTTTATTTTATATACAATTCTATTAAATGTACGTAAGAATAAAACAATAATTACCGTTTATCTTTGGAATTTATTTCTAAAGCAATACAAATAGTAATTGAGATAATTTATAACTAAAACTTATGTGCAATTTTACAAAACTTTATTACGTAGTCCCGCACATCTGTTCCGTTCAAATAATATTTAACACAGGCAGATGCAGCCGACAATCCTCAGGAGTTCCGCGGTTAGAAGTGGCCCAAGCGCAAAATAGATTCAAGTCTACCCTCCCTGGCTGACCGCACACCCGCGCCTAGACTGGACAAATCGCGCACAGATGTTGCATGTTTTATACTTGTTAGCAAACAAACTTGTGTAATTTGTCACGTTCAGTTTTTGTTAAGCTGATTAATTGCAGTTTGGGTTATGCCTCTAATTGTATTTGGGTTATGTCGCCGCCTGTCGCCTTATCCAGGAAATTTTGTGCTAAGCCTTCTGACGCTTTGGGACAAGAGCGGAATGGTTATAGAAGCAAAAAGTTTTTAAAACACATCTTAACATCAAAGCAGATCCGATCAGTCCAGAAAAATTAAGTTTAGAAAGATGACACTAAAACGCAATAAAATTATTCATACAACATTCTACTGCTTGAATAACATTACCAAATACAGTATAGTACGCTAGAATGTAGCTTGAAATTTATTAATCCTCAACTATCGACTTTTCTAGTACTAATCAAAATTTTCTGTTACAAAATTGACTGACCCACTTTTACAATGATATATGCAATAAAATGGTAATGCTAGCGACAAATGAAAATATCATTGCTAATGGAAAACATAAATTACAAATAAAAAATAATAAATACACAACATAAAATAGCTGTGGATGGGATAAAACTTTTAGATGACAGCTCCAAGTGAAATAAGGACAAAAGATTTGGAATAAAAGGTTACTTACATATAGGCACTTCAAATGTGCGTGGATTAGCAAGCAAGTTACAAGAATTTCATAATAGTTTAAAAGAAAGAAAAATAGACATAGTCATAAAAACAGAGAAAAATTAAAATGCACACAATATTTGGAAAAATACAAGCCAATTTATAGTAAAGTAAGACAGCAAAAAAGCTACTTCTGATGCTGCAACAGTACTAAATGGAAAATGAAAAGAGAAAATGAAATTATATTATATGGTCGACAAAAGAATTATAAGGATTTGGTGCTAAATCGAAAGAGAATACTTAACAATAATATGTGTATATGTACCAAGAAAGTAGATAGGACAACAGTGAAGCATCTTGCAGAAAACTTCTACGATGTTTTAACCAAACAAATATGATAACATAATATTTGTCGGCGACTTAAATGCTAGCGTAAGTAAAGAAAAATTCCAGGATATTATTGGAATAAACGACAAAAACATTGTAAGGAGTCTTCCCTGCTGCAACTAAATGCGAATTATAAATATTTTCATTAAACATACGAGGACTATCTTTTCAACTTCCGATGAGGTATTAAATAAAGACAAGTGTGAATAACAAAATGGTTTTACTACCAGGAGTCAAGTACAATCAATTTTACATTTCCACATGGTCACCGTAGACATTAAGATATTTATCATATCGGTGGACAAGTTTTCCAATACTCTTTTCGTAGAAAGTTACTGCCAGTTGAGATAGATCTCCACGACGTCTTGAGGCTTTTTGTTTGATGCTAAACCGCTGTCCTCCCAGACCTCTACTCATCTCTCGAAAAAGGTAAAAGTCACTTGGCGCCAGGTCTGGGCTGTACGTCGGGTGATCGAACACTTCCAGTTGAAATTGTGGAATAAGCTGTTTGGTTACCACAGCTGTATGCAGTCGTGAGTTGTTATGGATTAAAATAATTCCAAAAGATAGCATGCCTTTTCTTTTCTTCTGAATTGCCTCCGCAGTCGACGTAATGTCTGACAATACACGTTTTCATTGATCGTAGTTTCCCGCTCCATAAGCTCCACGAGCATTACACCTTTCTAATTCCAGAAAATAGTAGCCATAGTCTTCCTTTTTGTGAACGTTTTTTAAACTTTTAGGGTTTGTTCGGAGAGTTTGTGTGAATCCACTGTTGGGATTATTCTTTAGATTCTCGATTGCCATAAAAAGTCCAAGTTTCATCTCCTGTGATAATTGATTTTAAATCTTTTCCCCCTCAACGTAACGTGTGAGAAAGGTTAAGCCGTGTTTTGTGGTTCTCAAATAACATTTTGCGAACCCAACGTACACAAAGTTTTTGATAGTGCAGGTGTTCCGTTTCGATTGTGTACAGAGCTGACCTTGAAAATTTACGGGCAATTCACTAAGCATTCTTCTCTATTAAACTACTTGGTCAACTCACCGAACTTACAACTTTACAAAAAACTAATTTGTATTTAGACGTCCACACAGGTTGTGAAGATATTAAACATAATGTTGACAACGTATATAATCATTGTACATTAAAATTGGGATCTTTGGCTTATAAGGTTTTTGGGACTAACCCCTGCCTTTTCTCTTTTGGAAATCTGGCATTGAAAATAGGTGTGCCATTAACACCCTTTAGATATAGCAGCAATATGAGCGAGTTTCAGATTGTTTTGAAACATGTTAAGGATGATGCTGACGTTTTCCGCATAGGGATAAGTTCTATAACAACTTAGAGAAAGTTGATGACGTTTTAGGTAGCCGACACGATGCTTTGGAACAACCCCAAAAATATATAAGAGTCCACGTTCTAGAACCATCTAGCAAAGCTAGTCTAGTTGTGGTGTTCGGACTGTAGTGGAATATTAGGTTAGATAATGGATGGAGGCAGCAACTGGAGCATGTTTGTGGATCGTTTCCTGGAGAACTGCTGGTTTTGGAAACGCAGGGCATCTTCTAAGCTAGTGAGTTTAGCGGATTTTTTTACAGCTTGGAATAACGGCTCACCCCATAGTTAATGCACTTAAAGTAGGCTCAAGCTGGTTAACTTACACTTCATTGACTATTCTACTGTAACAAACAAATCAAAGGCCCCGCATGTACGATAAATCTTATTTTTCTCATAGTTAGGATGGAAATATCGTTCTCCAGAAGTTTTCCTTTAGTTCTTTCGAGACGCACTCCGTCACGCCACGTACGGCGGCTTTCGTCAGATGGAAATGGTGCTGTATCTCCGCTTTTGTTAGGAAACAAGTCAGCCACCGATGATTTTAGAAAGCAGCTGTATAGATTGACGTTCTATTTGCTACCTTCTTAGTTTTAAAGAAGGCTACCTTATTTCCATAAAGTACCTTTGTAACAGAAGACGAAACGCCTTTGTCCCGGAGAATTACGAGAAAGATGTTTTTCTTTGATGAAGCGCTTGCCAAATGAGCTGATAAAGGAAAGATGGTGTTAGTTATCAATGTCAAAAATAAAGAAGGTATCACGATTACTAGTTGTTTTAAGGGTTCGTCACATAGTCTAAAGAACGTGTAGTAACGTTGTATTCGCAAAAAATATATACATATATATGTAGCTAGAAAAATACGATTATATTTATGTTAAGCTTACAATAGATATTATGAGAACAGAAATGATATCTAAAATTTAAAAACTGTCGTTAACTTATTAAGGAATTTTTAAATTGCAAGCCGACAGACTAACTAATTATCCATATTTTTAATAACTAAAGATAGATGTCATAAATTTATCCTTAATTGGGTACTACAAATGTTCAAAGCAAACTTTATAGGCTTAAACTGTATTTTAAAATGTATAGAAAATTACAAATTTTAAGAAAACAATAGCAAAAGCTTCCATTAGAATAATTTGTACAAACACATAAAATAGTCTACACATTTGTCAACACGCAATTACTCTCATTAAGGGGTTATGCCACTGTAATTTTTTAAAAATCAAATATTTTTTTATTGGTTTAATTGATAGATAAACTATTCAAAAATGTAATAAAAATTGTTTTATGCCTTAAAAAAATTTATCAGTTCTTTTAAACAATTTAACTGAACATACTTTCGACGTCCGAAATTACGAATATCGCGCGTTTTGGTTTTTTTTCTATCTCCATAAAATTGATACCTATATAAGCGATGTGCTTTTGACATATGATCATAGAAGGCGCTCGTAAATATTTTGCCTAAAAATTTTGCTATAGTTAGGGTGAAATTGCGCGATAAACAGTAGAGGTTAGTCCTCATAACATTTACTGAGTACTCGGTTTGTATATTTTCTCTAGTTGACAGTGAGTGGTGATACAGTTGTTTACCGGGGGGAAAAGGTACAAAAACTTCGACATGGTCTACGAAGAGAAGCAAGAGTAAGAAGTGACCGCAAAATAGATTCGAGATGGAGGCCGAATCAAAAGGAGTGAGTGCGCCTTCAAAAAAGTTAAAAACATCTTGTGATTTGAAAGATGTACCGATTGATCCAACATTTGGCTATCGAATTGTGAATTTAACTGCTTTGATGAGTGCAATTTCGGGATGTGTAGTGTGCAGGGTCTGTGGTTCAAACGTAAAGTTTTTAGAAACAAGCAAGCGAGGGCTGGGTTTCAAAGTGATTGTTTCCTGTAGCAAGTGTGACATAAAATCATTCCCTGCCTCTCCATTTATAAAAAATGGATCTGAAATTAATCGACGATTTGCTTTTGTAATGAAAATCCTGGGCATTGGCTTTCATGGATATGCCAGCACCGATATTTCACAGTTTTTACGATTCGCTTATAGACACATATCGATTGCTACTAAGGCAGTTAGTACTTTGAGCATGAAAAAAGCAGCGTTAGAAGAAAAAGAGAGAAACAGTGAAAATAAACAAACTAACGGTTTGACGGTCTCAGGTGACGGTTCTTGGCGAAAACGTGGCTTTTCCTCTTTATACGGAATTGTGACTCTTATTAGTTGGCATACAGGCAAAGTCAACGATGTCATCGTAAAATCTAAGTATTGTATGTCCTGTGAATATTGGAAAAAGCATGCTGACACTGCTGAATACCAAGAATGGCTTCAAACTCACAAAAAAAGTTAATCACGAAGGCTCTTCGGGGAAAATGGAAGTGGATGGAATGATTGAGATGTTTCAACGATCGCTCCAGTTGCACAAAGTTAAATATTCACAGTACGTCGGTAACGGTGATAGCAAAACTTTTAAAGGTATATTAGATGCAAAACCTTATGAGGATATTGACGTAAGAAAAAAAGAATACATCGCTCACGTCCAGAAACGCATGGGAGCACGCCTGCGAAATTTGAAAAAAAATACCAAAGGCTTAGATGGAAAAGGAAAGCTGACCGATAAATTAATTGACGATCTTACGTTGCACTATGGCCTTGGTATTCGTCGAAACACAGATTCTGTTGAAAATATGAAAAAAGAATTGGACAACGTTGTATCACAAACTTTCAACAGATAAAAAACCACAGCACGATAAGTGTCCTCCAGGCGTCAACTCATGGTATACGTGGCAAAAAGCAAAAGCTGAAAACAGTTTAGATACGTATGAGCATAAGCTAGCTTTAAGTACTGAAGTATTTAATGCCATTAAACCAGTGTATGAAGATCTTACACGTGATGAATTACTTGAACGTTGCTTTGGATGTTTCACCTACAATACCAACGAGAGTTTCAATTCGACCGTCTGGAACATCGCACCAAAAAATATTTCAAGCCGTAAAAAAGGTGCTTGATATTGCTACTGATGTTGCTACATGCGTTTTCAACGATGGATTACTCGGTATGCTGAAGATTATGGAGGTCCTGCAGTTGCCAATAGGCTTAACTTCTTACAATTACTGCCTAGAAGCTAACGAAATGAGGATTAGTCATGCCGAGTCGACTTTGACGGATGCTGCAAAACTGGCGTGCTCGGCCTCTAGATCGCAAAAAAAACTGGATGACGAAGAAAATATAAACTTGGAAGGGAATTTGTATAGAGCTGGTATTGCTGACTATTGGTAAAAAAAAATTTTATATAAATTTTCAAGTTTAAAGCATGGAAATCGAAACTTGCAATCGGGCTTGCAAGATAACTCTCTCAATTTTTATCCGATTGAGCTCAAATTTTAACTGTAGCATCTTAATTAGATTTCGCAGACAATGGCGTAGGGATTTTGCAAAATATTTAAAATTATAAAAGTTATTAACAAAAAATTGTCATTTTTTTCGGAAAAAATTGACTTTTTTCAAAAGCTTACCAATTTTTCAAAAATCAATATTTTTTAAATTTCGTACGACATTCTCTAGATATTTTCATGTAGTTTAAGCAGAATTTTTTTTGCAGGATCAAAACTCTTCAAGATATTTTGCAAGCCCCGGAGCAACTTTTTAAAAACATGTATTTTTGACAACGGCTGTGTGCCGTCATTTTGTATTTTTTTTATAATAAAAAATTGTACTTTTATACATGTATAAACATGTGGTAAACTTTGTTTTATTAATAAAAAATTTCTTCCCGTCCAACGAAAATACCAAAGAAGTAGTCGATTTTCGAGCCTCTACAGCGGCATAACCCCTTAAAAATGGGTACAATAAAGCAAAACTCACTAATTAACAGGATAAAATTATGAAGCACGATAGACTGTTACATCATTTTTAATTGGCTCCAATTTAATACACGAGCGGCTATCTTTGCGCGATGCTCATATAGAAGCCGCAGCCGTGTTTACCTCAGACAAGCTGAGCTTTGGACAAAGCTCTCAAACTTGCGCTCGCCACAGCTGCCAGAGGGCAATGCTTTGGCAGTGCATGTCATCCCCAAGTACTTTCCTGCCGCTAACCGCCTGATATCTGATATCGATGTAATATTAACTTGCATGACAGCCTCGGCGCTCTGTGCCACTCCAGTTTTGAGGAAGCCGAAGGGGTGCGGCGCTAACTCAATCTGAGTAGAATGCGCTATACGTTCAGCGTGTGCTATTTCATTAACGTCACTATTACGTGCAGGGGTTGATATAAAAACTTAAGCAAAACCTACGTTAAAATATATAAAAATTTTGTACAAGTTTAATTATAACATGTGTAAATAAACTTTTCAACTTTTGTGTTTTGCGGTTATTTCTAAAAATCCCTCGTGTTCCATACGCTTGAAAACTATCAGATACCCTATGGTTCAATTCAGCAATCTAAAATTAATTTAAATGAATTAAGAAGAATATATATGAACATTTTGCATTAAATGTGGATGAATCAAACATAAAAATTTATTTTTTTAATTCCGCTATAATAATATAAAAGTGGCTGTGACACCAGACAATTATGTACAAAAATTTCAACAATAACATTATCATCGCATGTCTGCCATACAACTGTTCCTTTTAGTATTCCAAAAAGAAAACTCCAGATTATAAGCGATCTTCCAGTATATTCTAGAAGTCCAGAATCCAGCTGTACGTATTGTCGGGACACTTTTTGAAATCCATGATTGTTTGTAATGATTACCTCAGCAGTGCTGTAGTTTATTTTGAACTTAGCAGGGCCAGAGACTGCTCAACCATTGTTTCTCAATAAAGAGACAAATAATGCAAATATTTTCCTCAATCACTCTTGTACTCTAATGACGGCGGTGATTTTTATTTTTAGCTGCTACGCTTACACTTATATCTTCTTAAGGGCATTGTCTTAGAGTTGTACTTTAAGTCTTCTCAAAACTTCTAACGATTTGTGCTTTCGGTAGGGAGTATTCCTTTACTTAACAAACGAGGGTATCTTTTGCTCTGACATTGTGATACTCACACAAGAAGCAGTAGTGCGAGATACTTTTAGGGGGGGAGATTCTTCAAGCGTGCCTATCTACAACACTTAAAAGTTATGTTCTTTCTCTGTTTTCAAAATTATTTATTTAAATTTATTTTTTCAAATTTAAATGTGCGTCCATTTTACAGACAACTTGTTCATATGTTAAATTTTAATACAATACTTACTTTACCTACCATCTATGCTTTTTTAAAATTGAAATCGTTCTTGATTTTCATGCAAAGACAATTTTCATTATTGCTTCTTTACTTTTTAAACTCATTCATTCAGGTACAATCAGTTGTATATAAAGTGTAAATATGGAGTCTAATCTCGTCTCATCGCTTTAGCCCTTCGGTCTTTGTAAGATCTTGGCTTGCTCAATAATCTCCTTCTATTAATCTCTGTTTTTTCCAACTTTTTATTCCCAGTTGCTTTAGTTCACTTTTGAGTTGCATAGCTCCGACTCTATACAAGCTTTGTACATTTCATGTTGCTAATATTATGCCGTTTTTTCTTTTTCGTAAGTGGATTTTTTCGTTGATCAGGTTGAGCTTGCGTAACTATAGTTTTAGAGAATAAAGATTTTCATCCAGGGGTAGTTGACCCTTGCTCAACCCTCTTTTGGAAGGATTATTTCTCCCGCTCTCGTTAGCCTCGATTCCATCTCCGATGTTATTTACTGGATCTTTAAGGAGGTTGCTTGAGTTTCCAGTTTACCACCCCTATCTTAATCTAGGGACCGCTTGGAAGTGAGAGTCGAAATTGTATAGGAGAGGCTTAGTGACGCTATCTGGATGCGGCATGTATTGGACGTACACTATCCCATTGAACTCCAAGTTCTAATAGAGTCTAATACCATTTTTAAATTGATGAGGATGGCGTTAAATAAAAGAAAGCTTTTTAGGGAGTTTATAATACTTTGTTACTTAGAGAGTATATATACACAAACGCAAACAGTTAGCCGAGGTACAATCTGTTGCGCCAAGGCTAAGAATGTCCCCTGTTTGTAACAACGCTGCCTCGACACCTCGAGATGCCGCTAAACTATTTTTAAGCTTATGCTTACGTGCAACGTACGGAACCGAAGGTCCACCCTGGTCGCCGGTCACCTGGACCAGCTAGATCACTTCAATTTTTAAGCAACCATATGGCCCTGTCTGTGCCATCTAGACCACTTGCATTCCCTTAAAGAGAAGCTCGCAATCAAACAATCGTTAACAATACTCACAATGAAACAATTTCACCCAATGTAAATACAAACATTATTACCAAGAAGTTTTTTGTCACAACCCAACACTGTTTTCCATTATCAGAAAACATATACAGACATTACCTTTAATATTAACTGAAATAAAACTATCCATTTCAACTAATTAAATTTACTGTACATTTAATATATATCACTGCATTAGTCGAGTACTAGTTAGTCTTGATTATTATTCTACATTTGTTCTACACTTTCAATCAATACAGTGAAAATCTACACAAAATTTGAGAAGTGCATTAACAACAATATAAAATAAAAATAAGTGTAAATTAAACATTTTAATATTTTTACCTAGAATGGGGAGGGAGGTTAATCAATTTACTAAACAGCTACAAACCCTTGTTTGGAATGCAAAACAAACGATATACCATAAATTTAATTAATCAAAATTATCTGGGCCAGGTACTCCACCACATGTAACCTTACTCTGCAATGCTTATAAAGTACTGAATTAAGAAAATTCTGTTAGGATTTTAGGAGAACATTCGAATTTCTTTATTTATATGTTAAAACGATTACGGCCCCGCGTTTACCTGTGCCAACTCATAGTAAATCACAGTACTAGTAAAAGTTAAATTAAACGAGATTAAATTACTGTTTAAATAAGTGCAACTATTGAGCAAAACACAACATGACACAAAAGTTTTATTTCATATATAAATCAAAAACTGTAAGTAATTTACAAATTTTGTAAGGCCGCTGATAGCAGCTCCTAGTTTAGGCCCGGACTAAAAGTAAAGTTAAATTTGGGACAACTGATAAATTAATACCGAGGTCACAAATAGATTTATTTATTTATCAAATGTAAATAGTGTTCGTATTATGTTTTCATTCGGAAACGGCGATAGTTTTGTCTCACCAGAAATCTCATTGTCAAATAATTCGAAAAATTACGGGTTTACGTTTATATTCCGAATGTTCAAGAGTACCATCATACTCAACAAATAATCCAGCCTAACATGAAAGTACCGTATGTAACCCATAACCATTCAGTAGCCCTTCCAACATGTTTATTAAATCCACATTCACAGGCAATGCAATTCAACTCAACTCAACAAACAAATAGAGATACTAGCAAGATGCTAACATGTTTGAAACTACAGCAACCAACGAAGATTATGAAATAGATCCAGAAGACATAAATAAAGAAGATAATGATGAAAGCACCCTAACGAGCTCAAAACACAATTGGCAAACAGTCAAAGAAGAAAGAAAAGTACACCTCAATGTAATATCGAATCATCAATTCATGGCCAAATAAATACTTCTAACCGATATAAAACCCAATCACAAGTAAGAGAGGATAACGATACTACTAATCAAACCCATGCCAGTCAACAATCAAAAATTCCAAAACCTCCTCCAATTTATATCCACGGAGTAACTAATGATGATAAGATGGTCGAAAACATCATTAAAGTACTTGAGTAAGAACAATACAATAATAAATACACCAACAAACAGTGACACAATCAAAGTCAACCCCCTAGCATCGGACTCATAAAGAAAACTAAAAAAACACTTGAATGACGAGAACTTAATTCACCACACTTATCAGCTCAAGGAAGAGAGAATATATAAATCATTTATTCAAAATCTATATTTTCAGTTTCAACGGACTTAATCTAAAAGAACTACCTAAATAAGTTCACATAGCACGCAGCATAATAAACGTACGCATAAAGTAACCAAACAGTTGTTTGATTACCATGAAGAGAGAGAAAGTGTGTAACTACCCTCTGACCTTGAACCAAGTGAAACCAATAAAAACATATTCTATACAAAATATATAAGCAACATGATTGTCCAGAATGAACCTCCCAGGAAAAAAATGTAATTCTACAGTGCACCAAATGCTAGGACTATGGCTACACTAAAACATATTGCAACAAGCCATTCTCATGTGTGAAATGTGGTGGAGGATATAGTATTTCCACATGTAAGAAAATACCAAATTCACCTACCAAATGTGCTCTTTGTAGAGGAAGCCACCTGGCTAACTACAAGGGCTGCACAGTCTACCAAGACATACTGAGAGCCATAAACGCATCATTCAGAGAAATACCTAATAGACTCGGTTACCACAAGCGTCCCCAAATACAAATGAGTTTACTCGCCTCAGGAATCCAAACAATAGTGCTAACAACGAAACACAAGTCCCGCCACCAAATCCAAGAAATTATTTACAAGCATACGCAAGAAGAAACAACAATTAATAAGTCAAAATAGCATGATACTGAACATGCTCTCTACCGTAATAAATAAAATTGCTTAAAAATGGCGAATTCACTACGCCTAGCACTATGGAACGCCGATGGCATTTCAAACCACATTTAAAAAATAATAACTTTCTTATAACTACAGCAAATTGACATTTTATTAATATCAGAAACTCATGCAACGTATAGAACAGCAATAAAAATCTGGTGTGGACATCACAGGACTTTCCTTATCCTATTATTTGGGTAATTCTGGCAAAAATCCTGGGCTTTAATTTTTTTTTCGAGTTGCTATTTTACCAACTTTTACTTTAAATTCATGTTTATCTCGTGATAACAAATCATTTTTATTCTCATAATTTTTTTTGTATCTTCAAGCGTTTAAATTTACGACCGCTTTGCGACCGATTTTGCGACCTTGCGACCAAACCACTCGGCCGATTTTTCGCACTGCGTCCCCTAGCTACAAGTAACTTGCATGCCAAATTTCAAGTCTCTAGCTCTTACGGTTCTCGAGATATCCTGTTTACTGACAGTCCGGCAGACACACACACACACAAACCAATGGCCCAAACCAATTTTTTGGTGTCCTGAGGCTATAATTCGACCAGAATGTGAAAACTGGGCAGGTCAAATTTCCGCCGATTACAATACCTTCCTTATTATAGGATAAGGAAAGTAAAAATACCACGATATAGTATATACTTCGCCAATCACCCGGATCGGACCGCTCATGCCGGTTCAGCGGTAATTGTTAAAAACTGTATCACTCACCATGAATTAGACACCTATCAAACTAAAAAAATCCAAAGTGCAAGCATACAAATACAAGCTCTTTCCTACCCGCTAACAATTGCGGCAGTGTATAGCTCGCGCAGGCATGACATATCAACAGAAGAGTACCAAGAATACTTACGGTCTCTAGGAAATAAATTCATAGCAGGAGACTGGAACGAAAAGCATATAGCCTGGGGTTCAAGGCTAATTAGTCCAAAATGATGCAACATATTTAGGACAATCCAAAGTAATAACCAAAACTACCTATCTACTGGTAAACCTACCATTGGCCTAGTGACTTAAGGAAAAGAACAGACTTAATTGATTTTGCAATCACCATTGACTTAGCTAACACATATGGGCGCGTCCACTGAGAACGGGCCACTCGGCGCTCGCGACGTATTTTTCGCCCAAGCGCGCTGTGTTCAACTCGCTCGTACTCGTGGGAAGGAGGCTATAAAAATAATAAAAAATATAAATCGATAGATTTGTACGAAAAAAATTGTAGTTGATGAATTATCCATGAAAGATTATTTTCACACAACAAAAAATTTAAAAACAAAATTACAAGATAAAAAATTTTCAAAAAATAAAAAAATTTTCTAATAAAAATGATTCGTTAAAAAATAGTAATTTTCATTGGGTGAAACCATTACACGGAACAGAACGCCTGGAGCTGAAAAAATTCTTAAGATTCGAATCTTCACACCTATTTCCACCTATTAAAAAAGTTGCAAAAAAAGCACAACAAACAAAACTACTTCTCGGTCAACAAATACTGAAAAAGTCTGTACTAGACAATTCTCTTCAAAAGAAAAAAGGTGCAAAAATGCCTGTACCACATAAAACAAAAAAATATTCAAGTACATCAAAAAAATTAAAAATGTAAATTTTATTTTTTTTCATGCGTGATAATTTATTTTTATAAGTTTCATTAAATATTCTACATCGGCAAAATACATTTATATTTAATATTTGATAAAAATGTACAAAGACACGCAGACACGTTGGCAGCTACGCAGCGCCGCGCGCGTCTGCCTTCATGGCGCCATCTTTATTTGCTTGTCATTTACACATTTGTTGCTCTCCCACTCTGAAAATTTATAGAGGTGTTGTCGAAGAGTTGCTCTTTCGACTCGTATAAATTTTACTATGAAAAGTTGTGGCAAATTTTGAAAAAACATTCCGAAATTCAAACTCATTTTTCACCACGAAAACAGGGTTTTGAGCTAGAACTAATGACACCATCGGAAAGACCAGATCAAAAATCTATCGATTTATATTTATTTATTATTTTTGTAGTCTCCTTCCTATGAGTACGGCGAGTTAAACACAGCGCGCTCGGAAGAAAAATACTCCGCGAACGCCGGGTGGCCCATTCTCATGTCAGTGGACGCGCCCATATACAAAAGCAGAATCTAACCGGAAATCATTTTCCATTTATTATCACCATTAGCGCAATAATAATCACAAAAGAAAAGCCTAAAAAACTATGTAATAAAAACATGGATTGAGACTATTTGCAAAACCATCTGGAAGAAAATGTTAGCCCTACTATTAGAATCAAAGAACCTCGAGATCTGGATGAAGCAACTCAATATCTGACTACTAGGATGCAAGATACTGCATGGAAAGCCACTCCAATACATTCAAGTAACTCATCTGAAATAGCCAACATTCCCCGACATATACGAGATCTCATCATCAAGAAACGAAAATCTAGAAAAGAGTGGCAGAGAAGAAAAATCACACAAGATAAAACCTCTTATAACAGACTTACTCACTATCTACATAAAACATTACTGGAGGCACGTAATAAATCCTTCAAAGAATATATTTCAAAACTCTCCTGATGACCATAACATATGGAGAGCAACAGAGAAATTCAAAAGACCAATAGTAGCAATCCCACCAGTTAGAAATACTGACAACAGCTGAGCTAGAACAGACAAAAACAAAGCAGACACTTTCGCTGACATCTTGCCAAGGTTTTCACGACTCCACTTCCCCAAGAAATAATGACAACCATAAAATTAAATATTTTCTGGACGCCCCATGCCCGCTATACCTACCAATCACACCATTCTTATCAGCTGAAGTCCGACAGCAAATCAATTACAGAAATACCCAAAAAACCCTGGCTATAATCTTATAGTTGGAAAAACTCTACCAAGAAAGGCGCTAGTATGTCTTACCACTATATACAATAGAATTCTAAGACTGACATATTTCCCGATACAGTGGAAATATGCACTGATCATAATGATTGCCAAGCCAGAAAAACCATCCGACCAACCCTTTTTATAAAGACCGGTAAGCCTCCTAACGTAATGTGAAAGGTATTTGAAAGACTCTTACTGAAAATAATTAAAGAGATGGTAGTCCTAAACCATATTATCCCGTCGTACCAAGTTTGGATTCTGAGAATTACACTCGACAACACACCAATGCCACCGGATCGTCACCCAAATATTGGAAAGCTTCGAGACAAAAAAGGCATGTGCGGTTGCATTCCTAGACGTAAAACAAGCTTTTGACAAAATTTGGTATAAAGTCCTGTTATATAAAATCAAAAAACACTTTTCAAGCCAGATCTATCTAGTGCTAAAATCGTACCTCGACAAAAGATTCTTCCAAGTCCGGATAAGAAATGAAATATTAGACTACCACCAAATAACGTCCGAAGTACTGCAAGGCAATGTATTGGGACCACTGCTTTACCTGATATACACCTCAAACTCACCAACTACATAAAATAATCTAATAGCTATCTTTGCGGACGAATGCCATTTTGGCAGTCAGCGAAACATCACAGATAGCAGCAGAACACCTACAACAACACCTTGACATAATCCAGGAATGGACAAACAAACGGAGAATAACAGTCAACAGTAAAAAATGCACACAAATAATATTCAAAAATAAACGATGTGTATACCCGCAAACTAGATTCAATAACACCCTCATACCAATGAAGTCGGAAATAAAATAGCTTGGGATGCATTTTGATGAAAAACTTACCTGGATCATACATATCAAAGCCAAGAGAAAACAACTATATTTAAAGATTAAACAAATGTATTGATTAATCAGAAACAGATCCCGACTTTCGTTATCAAACAAGTTACTATTATACAAAATAATGTTGAAGCCCATATAGACCTATGGAATTCAGGTGTGGGGCTGTGCAAAGGCATCTCACACCAAGATCTTGCAGAGATTCCAATCGAAGACTTTGCGCATGCTGGCGGATGCGCCGTGGTACGTCAGTAATGATACTCTCCATACCGAACTGAAAATTCCATATGTAGCAAAAGAAATTCAGAGACTGGCAAGAGCATACAACCTCAAGTTAGTAGACCATGGAAATAATATTGTAAAGCAACTATAAAACCAACCACTAGTCTCAAGAAGACTTAAGTGGAACTGACTACAGGACGTTGTTTTATAACCTAATCAAAACTGATTTATGTATTATCCGGAAGAATAGCGATGGCTAGATTCATCCTCTCGTCATGTGTATAAAGTTATGAAATTTACTTAATACTCAATTGTAAGGGTAGATTGTAAATATGCAACTGAATAAAAAAAATGTTAATACTTGATAGATTGTTACAGCATAACAATTATCACATACAACATATTATATAACATTAAAAAAATCATTTAGTTTGACCAAGAAATAATTTTATCATTTCTCAGCAAGGAAATGTGAGAGTAATAATGTGCAAAATAGGTTTAGATATGTCGCATTAACATTCAGTATGTCATAGTTCTGTAAGCTTATATACGAAAAGTTCAATCATTAACAAGTTAGCAAATCGAGATGCACTGTAGGCCTACATAAAAAAAATGCTTAAAGAAAATATGCCAAAAAAATTAGTCGAAATAATAGGTAATAGCAGAGTTGAATAATGAAACAATGGTTCGCAAAATTTACTATTCAAGAAGGTCTGAGCAGCAAGCAAAACTACTAAACTGAAACATCATCAGTTTGCAATTATTAACCCCAGTGGATTTTAAGTATACAATTGCAACTACGGTATACTATTAAATGGAACCAATCGACATCGATTACTTACAATGAGACTTACAGCACAGCCTGACTTCCTTTGCTACGACTGCCATTGACTAATGACTCCTTTGCACGGGAAAGTTTACAATAAACTGCAGAAATTACTTTTAGACTATAGTGACATCAATCGTCTTTCTTGATAATAATAAAATTTTTCCGTGGAGTTGTACTACAAATGTTCTAAATTAAATGATAAGTATCTTACAATATAATTGTCTTATCTCCCTAACTTTCTTTCTTTCTTTCTTTCTAAACTTATAATTCTATCTCCTCCTAGACGCTTCAACCGATTTCCTTGAAAATTGCACACCACATTCACAACTGTATTTGCTAATTCGGCGCAAAAAATCAGCTTTCTAACTTTAACCGTTTTTGAATTATTTAAATATTTTGATTATTGTATTGTATAGATGTCACACCTGTGACAGATAAAAACTTTTTTTTTTTAAACGGTGCCATCTGTTGGACGTAAAAGCAAAGCCACAACAACGCTTGGCCGGGTACAGCTATTTTAGAATAAAAAGAAACATTCTGTTACTGTTGCCAACATTAATCTAGAGAAAAATTAAAAATTACTGCAAATGAACGTAAAACGTAAAAATTACGGAGTAGATTATGAACGAGCGCATAAGCTTTGCATTAATTCAACTTTACGTATTACGTATTTCCTATGGGCGGCCTATGCTTACGTCCACCATTAATGGGCGTTAAATGGTTCTATGTTTCTAATCTAGAGAAAAAGCCGATCTAATTAAAAATTTATACGGTGAAAAATTGTCAGTCTAGGACGCCAAAAATATCTTTTGGCGGGCAACTCCTAGTGCATATATAAAGTTCTAATTTAATCGTTGACAGGAGAGTTACATGCTATGAGATAAATATTTCATTTCTAAAAAGTGATTCTGTAAGATGCTATTTAATACAAATTAGAGGATGCATAATTTTACAATAACTTAAAATTTAAAAATAGTAATCTTTAAAATTACGATAAAGTTTGCCCCATAGAAATAAAGGTTATCTTCTAATGGCATAACAAATTTATAAACTAATCTACTACGCACTCTACATACAGCTTCTAAATTTTTAAATAAAACAATTAAATGCAATAATTTTACAAACTTTTTGTCTCAAAATCAATGTATAGAAAGTTGTATCAATAAAGAAACCGCATCTGAAAACAGCACAAGTTCTGATTTTTCCATAATATTTTTCAATACATTAGAATACCTTACTAGAGTTATTCGTTCGATTTTGTATCAAGCATCGGTGTTTATTTGTTGGATGATAATTACCTGTTAAGATAATTTATTTCGTTTGGATACCCCTTTTCCCAAGAAAGTATTCTAGAGTATTCGAATCAGACAAACGAAAATATTAATCAACATAACATTTATTCAATGAAAAAAACACATTTTGAAATTTGTATTGCTGCAATAACTCCATGGCGTGTAACACCATCCTGTTCGAATTACGTGGTATAGATTTGATTGTGTAACTTTTGGCAAAAACTGACGGAATATACATAAAATATTTAATAACGGTGCTAGCCTAAATGGCAAAGCATATTTTGAGACTAAAAATGTTTCGTCAATTAATGTCAAGTTCTTTATTGTATTCACGGTAACTTCCTTAAAATCGTTATATAAGTTCAATTTTGGTTCATAAAGTAGTGTAAACCTTTTTGAAAATTTCTTAAGAGCGACGCTGACAAAAACTACTCTTCACTACAGGTGTAACAATTATTGACTTGCAGAGAGAGTGTAATGATTCTAAAAAGATTTAATTATTTCTATTTCTGCTTTTTTAAAGCCAAATTGTGTGCTCCAAGAACATCTCATAGTTGTTTTTTTGAGAATTTTCAACTAATTATCTTTTTTATAAGGTTCTTATTGTTATTAGAATAAGAAATGAATGTGGCACTTTTCTGTTAGTTATCTCGACACTTTTTTATTTTTTTGCCTTGTTTGTTGATTTGGTTGAATATTTGACGTTTAGATAAATAGCTTTAACTTGCCACTTACTGAAGAAGAGTTTTTGGTACAGAAGAGGTATCTTGCCTTTAACCGAGTTTGTCAGAATAGTTATGAAATAATGCTCTACTTCAGCCAAGAAATCTTTTGAAAGTACAACGTTAATGTGTGCAAGAAAAATCAACATCTTCACGGGCACTTGACTTGTGGCTAGTCGTCTGTCGTTTATCACAGGGCCAAAGAGTTGACTTCAATTAAGTGTTACAAAAAGAAGATTGGAATGAACAAGAATACAACGGTTGATTGAAGCAACTACGTGTGCAAAGTCGTTGCTAAGCAGCTTCTTCAACAACCACAGCAAAAGATCGGTGACGAAGACATGATTGTAAAATCTGACGAGCCGATGTTCATCAAGCGCAAGAACAATGATGGTCGGGTATTGCTTCAACAGTGGTACTTTTGAGGAATTTGTTAAGAGACCGGTGAGTGCTTTGTGGTTCAAATTCTAGACCGAAGCGCAAATACATTGATAAATAAAATTAAGAAGCACCATCTTCTCGAACAGGTGGCGCGCCTACAAGACAAATGATCTTGAGAAAGCCGAATTCGAGCACTTTAAAGTCAACCACCACTACAACTTCGTGGATGCGGAGAATAGCACTCACACTCAGACAATTTAATGTTCATGGGCTAGCTAAATGGCGTAATAGGGGGCATCGAGGCACCCCGCACGTCATCACTTGAAGTTCTACTTGACAGAATTTATATGGAGCAAGCATGTTGCCAGAGAAAACATTTTTGAGGCATTGTTGAAGGCACTTGTAGTTTTCTGACCTTCATAATTTCAGATCTAATTGGTGTTAATTTAAATCTATTTATTAAATAATTTCAAAAAAAATTTTGATTTTTTAAAGTAAAGTCGAAATAGCAGAAAAGTAAAAGGGGGTAGAAATAACAAAGAAGTACCCTAAATTTCAAGAAAAGCAATGATGTTCATACATTAAAAATATCTTTGTGTGGATAAACCGCTAAAACTAGAGAACTGTAGCTAAAAGCAGCAACTGTAGAACCGAGTGAACTAGAGCTTTTTCCTTGTTCAGATTGTTGTACACGTGGTGAAGGGTCATAACCGACCAGAAGTATCCATGTTTAGCAGAATTAAATTGATCTGTAGAAATTACTCTTAGTAATACTTAAAGACGGGTAAACTCAAATGCTCTCGGACAGATCTAGTAATAACAACAAACATAGGAAAGAATAAAGTTATATAGTTATATAGTAAAATATATTGAATGCCCAAAGACTGAACACGGAAGAAATAGAATTATAAAATGAATTGTACAGAAGAAACATCGACATTGCCATTATAACAGAAACTAGGAAGAAACAAAGATCTAAAAATCTACAAAGATATGCATTAATATATAGGGATGTCGATCAGAATAAAATAACATACGAGAGTCTAGCAATAACGAGAAATAAAAAAACATTTTAAATAGATTTCTTCTTCTGCTTGTGCCATATCCTCATTGAACGTTGGCGATCAGTCTGGCCCAATAACATTATATTTCTCTGCCATCCTGATTTTTCTTGGGAATATAATGAGGTAGTTTCCCGTTGCTTTCCTCATCGCAGTGTTACAGCCGGGTGTAGCATAATTTGATAGCCACCTGTAAGTATATGATGACAAGCCTGTTACCGAAGTCATTCTTCTGCAGCCTTGACTCTTTAATGACACAGCTGCTTCCTATGTCATGCTAGTTTTGGTCCGCTCCTGGTATTTCATTTCCCAGGTACCACCCATATCTGGGAGGCATTCCCCTATCCGCCACCTGGGGAGGCGCCCGATGGGAGACTAGCAACCCCACACGGGTTTAAAGAGATACTCATTCATTAATAAAAAATTAATAAAGTTAAGATTCCAAACCGATGGGAAATACATGGTGTTAATAGACGTATATGTACTAGAAAAAGAGTGAAAAACTATAGACATTTTTACGATCTACTGTAACGTGAAATAAATTATATGCATGGATATGGCCGCCTTGTACTATGTAGCAACCTAAATACACAGGTAGGCAAACCGGCCAATACTTAACCTAATTTGAACAGGAGAAGAACAACACATAAACAACGGATGTCGCCTAAGAGAATTTCGTACGTATAACAAATTTAGAGTAACTAATATATATTTTTTAAAGAAAACTAATTTACAAATTTTACACAAATAAATGTGAAATTAATAAAATATGACAAACTTACTGAAATACGAAATAACTTATTAAAACTTAAAGTAATACCAATTTTTAAAAAGGGAATTGGAATTAAAGTAAAAATTACACACGCCTCACGGAAATAGCGTATAAATATCGCCCTAATGGAAAAAACACTGCACAATATGACAAAAGAAGAGCCTAAACTTTGAGATGTAAATAAAAAATAAAATATAATTTATATTGTTGCCAAAGGTAACAAAAAGTAAAGCTAGAAACGCCCATTTGAAATTTCCTCTATGAACCAATGACAGAAAAAAAATTAGGTGAAAATGTGTACGAGTAAGTTTTTCTTACGAATTATCTTCTTCTGATGACACTTAATTAATTAATGGAAAACAGCACACCGACTTTTTTTGACAAGAGCTATAGTTTGCATAAAGATCGTTTTCTAAAAAGAAAACCTTACCGCAATAGAAAATTATTCTAACGTGATAGAAGTAGATTAGATGATTTGGAGTACAATAAAGACAAACGGAAAGAGACGAAAGAGGGAAGAATATCCAATAAGAAATTATAAAAATTCATGTAGAATTAATAGAAAAACTAAAAGTATGGAGAGCTTATTTTATAAAAAAATATAAGGGACACAATGAAAAAATAATTACTGTACAAACAAAGAAAAGCTTATAGGGAAAAATGCAAGAAAAAATATCAATAGAAGAATTAAAGAAGCAGCAAAGTTTATCAAAATAGGGAAAGCGGCAGGAGAAGATGAGATGGATCAAAAAATTGTAAAATAGATGGGAGAAAACGGCAAGGAATGGTTGTGGAAGATTTGCAAGAAAACGTGAAGAAGTAAAAAGATACCTCAAGACTGGAGGAAAACCTGATAGTACCGATACATAAAAATGGGGAACAAAATAACTGTGAGAATTACCAACCAATCTGTGTCTCCTCAGTATGCTTTAAGATCTACACTAGAATAGAGAAAAAAAGGATAAGGACTAAAACTAAAGAAGCACAAACAATAACGCCCATATACTAAAAAACATAAGTGAGAGAAAACTGTAAAAAGCAGAAGAGTTACATTTGATGCTTATAGACCTCAATGCAGTTTTTGATGCGAATAACAAAGAAATATTACGGAAAACACTAGAGGAATATAGAATATCATGAGAGGTAATAAATGCAGTAAAATAAATATATAAGGAAATCCTACTAAAAGTCCAGATAGAAGATAAAACTGAGTAACAGTATGAGTTCATTATTGTTCAAGAAAGCAGTCATGCCGTAGCCAATCAATAATTGCTTATCAGCATTTAGTACCTGTAAAAATAGACCCTTTTTTATATGCTGACGATATAATACTAATCTCGGACTCAAGCAAGAAGTTGCAAAACTTAGTAAATATGTGGCAAGAAGAGACAGGCAAACTGAAAATGGTTATTAATGTAAACAAAACTAAATACATGATAATAAATCAAAGGGTGAGAAATAGTAATATTAAAATAAACGGGAAAAAGATAGAACAAATAACTTGTTTTAAATACCTGGGAAACATAATAACGGAAGACGAAAGAATTGAAGTGGATATAAATAATAAGATTATAAAAGCAACAAGAATCTATTACAATATAAATAAAATCATACTAGGAGAAAAAAGAAATAAACAATAAAGTTAAGCACCAGGTACATAACAAATTAATCATACCAATAATGACGTTTGGGTGCAAAACATGGGTAATAGAGCAACAACATGAATTGCCAATAAATGCCATGGATATGAAATATATGA
The DNA here is from genome assembly GCA_036346155.1 of Sinelater perroti. NCBI lineage: Eukaryota > Metazoa > Arthropoda > Insecta > Coleoptera > Elateridae > Sinelater > Sinelater perroti. The sequence goes on from JARFIY010000143.1 coordinate 16,763,673, forward strand.
GGAAAATAATAGGAGTTGCAAAACATACAAAACGAATAAATTAGAAGGACTTTAGAACAAGTGTCAATTATGAGGAAAATAGAAAACAGATAGTCAAACTGGTTTGGACATCTAGTAAAGATAGAACAAAATAGATTTGTCAATAGAATAATAAAAGCAGGAGTGGAAAGAAAACGGAAAATAAGAAGAGCAAGACATGGATGGAAAAAGTACAAGAAACAGTACAAGACATGAGAATATTAACCAGAGATATGGGTAGGCGATAGTAGCATGGACTGATAAACCTGACACCCTTAAGAGTGTATTAAAAAAAATAATTTTAATGTTTCCACGCTACAAAAAATTTTAAAAACAAACAGAAGCTTGTAGGTCTTAACATCACTTTAAGAATAATACACCAAATAATCACTTATTTTAAATTTACCATCTAAATAATATTGATCTCGTCTGGCTCACACCGCTGAATTTTTTGCGACTGTAATAGTGTTGTGTAACAAAGCGAAAAGTTTTAAATGTAAACAATTAAACATCGAGATTAATTATTGCGTTGCGCGGAGTCCTGCAACTTCAAAGCGTGTCCTGTGGAGCGCTCCAGAAGTAAGAACAAAAGGGCGGGCGTTTTGTATATTAGGGTCATTTGCACTGCAGAATGGCTGCAGGCAATGGCCGCGGCGGCCGCACTGGACACTGAAACATTGCGGTGGTCAGCTGAATCTAACTGCCTAACTTTATCATTTGTCCTTGTGCGAGCCGGCAGAGTACGTAAATACCAGTGATTTGTTGGTGATTTGTGGTCAAATTAGCCGACAAATTGGCCCGCATTTTTGTCTGGCGGAAAGGGAGCGCGCCAGTGGATTATCCTACACGCATCGATACCGACCAATAAGCACAAATAGAAAAAATGTATCATTTGGAAAAGTTTTAAATTGCTTAAGCGAAGGTGCCACTAAAACCAATAAACAATAAAATAACATATTTTGTACACATATATAATATATTTTATACACATCAAATATTTATATTGTACACATACAGTAGCTAATAACAAATTGTATACATTTTCTTAAATACAGCAGAAACATTGTTTATCTATTCTTTAGTTAAATTTGACAGAAAACTAATCTGTTAGTTTGTAAGCAGCTCAATTAAGTATTAAAGTCTCTCTAGAGGTTTGTTTACTGCTAATTGACGTAAATCTACGTGAATAATTGCAGATACAATGTAGAATAGTGATGCACGTAAATAGGTAGCTTAGCCAAATGATTTTATTATTAACTTTCTTAATTTATAACAATCTATAAATTTCTGAAAGCAACAACGAGTGGCAACAATACGTAAGTACTCCATAATTAACTTTAGGTGTAATTAGGAAAAAGAAAAGATTAAGAGAAAATAAAATAACTATTCCAGAAAAAGTAATACAATTAGAGATACAGTGTAGCTTTAAAGAGAACAGAGAAATGTAAGATTTTATATTCCCATTTAGACATATAAGCGAGAAAGCCGTAAATAAAGAAAAACAAATACGTGGGATTTGTAGATCTAACAAAGGCTATGGATAGGATCAAAAGAGAAGATGTTGAGAAAAACTAAAAATTATTAAATTATAAAGTAAAATCCTAGAAACTAATTAGTTGAATTACACTAATTACAAACCATATGAGTAAACACTACAAAGATACAACATTTTATTACCCCAGATGTACTTTATTTAATATTTACTTGATAAAAAAATAGTATTAGAAAATAGTGGTACTTACTTAATCCAAAACCTTTCTACCTTTCGGTGTAAGGCTATTGAGCTGAGTTGTGCTTTATGGATTCGGGCTTGTTTTGCACAGTTCTCTCCACTTTTTTCTATCCTTTGCTGTTGTGCGAATCTCTTCCCACTTTATGTTTCTTGATTCTGCTGCCTCTTTTAGTTCCTCCTTCCATGTTTTTCTCGGTCTTCCTATCCTATTTTTCCCTTTTGGTCTTGCTTCAAACACTTTTTTCACTGTTCTGTTTTTGTCCATTCTTATTATATGTCCCAACCACCCTAACTGTCTCTCTTGCACTAATACCGCTACCGCTTTAGTTTTTAAATTTTCTCTAAATGTTGTGCTCCCGATGTGGTCTCTCTTTGTTTTGCCCTCTATTTTACGCAGAATCTCATCTCCGTACTTTCGACCCTGCTCCTATGTTTATTCACTGTTGTCCATGATTCACTGCCATAGATGAGTATTGGTGTTACAACTTTTGAATACTTCTACTTTTGCGTCATTTGGTACTTCCTTTTTCCTAGAAAAGAGGACTTTATGGAGTTAAATAGTCGTCCTGTAATTCTACTCTTTCATTTATCTCGTCATCGAGTTTTCCATTTTCCTGTATCCATACACCTAGGTATTTGAACTTCTCTACTTGTTCCAATTTTCTTCCCTCTATATATATACGATGTCTTCTCTTGTCTGGTGCTATTATCATTGTTTTAGTTTTATCTCCGTTTATCTTCATGTTTTTCTTTTTTAGTTCTAAGTTGTATACATTGATATTTTCTTGTAGGTCTTTCTCACTTTTTCCGAATATAACCATATCATCAGCAAAAAGTCATTCTGATATGTAGATTTTTTCCATATTCCAGCTTCCTACATGGTATCTTCTTGTTTTTTTCTTGCATTCTTTTATTGCCTCATCTAATACTAAATTAAATAGCAGCGGGCTGAGTACACATCACTGTCTCGTGTCTCGTTCTTATTATGTTTCCGCTATTTTTGTATAGTGCTTTGATGGCTGCTACTTCTCTGTAATTTATGTTTGTTTTTTCTAGACACTGCCATATTGTCTCTCTTTCTATTCTGTCGAAGGCCTTTTCCAGATCTATAAAACAGAGATGTATTTCTTCCCCTTTCTCTATGACCTTTTCACTTAGCTGTCTGATTGTAAATATGTGATCTTGTACCACCCGTCCTTCTCTAAACCCACTCTGGGTGTCTTCTATTGTCTTATCTAGTTTATCTCTGAGCCTAGTTTCTAGAATCCTTGCGAATACCTTCCCTGGGATGCTTAGTAAGGAAATTCCTCTGTAATTACAGCATTCTCTTCGGTCTCCCTTCTTATATATGAGTATTATGATTCCTATTTTCCATTCCTTCGGTACTTTTCCTGCTACTAAGATGTCGTTGTATAGTTCTAGTAACCTTTCCTTGCCTGTTTCTCCTATGTATTTTACCATCTCTATGCCTGGGGCTTTTGCTAGTTTGAGTTTCCTTATTGCTATATCCAATTCTTGTTTTGTGATTTTGCCTTCTGCGCTATCTTCCTCTGTTGAGTTCGTATCTTTTTCAAAGTCGGTATTTTCCCTCCCTCTTCTTTTTTCCAATCCTCTCTGTTCTTCCCCTGCTGCCAACAAATCTTCGAAATATTGTTTCCATCTTTCCATAATGTCGTTTTCATTTGTCAGTACATTTCCCTGTTTATCCTTGATGTTTTTTGTGGGTGTAGTTTTCTTTTTTCTCAGTTGCTTCAAAGTTCCGTAAAATAGTTTCTGGTTGTCGTCAAATTCTTTTTCCTTTTGTTTCCGAATTCTTCCCACGCTTTCTGTTTTGCTTCCTTCACCTTATTTTTTACCTGCGTTCTTTTCTCTTTGTATAGATTGTAGTCCTCTTCCAATTTTGTTTGTAGATATTTGGCCAGCATTCTTTTTCTTTTAACCAGTGTTTTATGTCAGTTGTCCACCATGCCGTTCTTTTAAAGTCCGTGTTAGTTACCTTTGTCACTCCGCAACATTTGCGCGCTGCTTTTATCATGCATTGTTTTATCGTTTTCCATTTATCTTCTGTATTTGTTCTGATATTTTTTGTCTCGTACTCCTTTTTTAGGATGTCTTGGTATTTCTTCCTGATGTGTTCTTCTTGTAACATGTGGCTTTTAATTTTCTCCTTAGTTATTATTCTATTTTTCTCTGTCGCTTGTTTTTGGCTCACCCTCATATCCATTTGGAGTAAGTAGTGGTCGCTGCCTATTTCTGGTCCTCTCTTCACCTTAACATCTTTTATTTTTCGCCAATTCTCCCCGTTCACTAGAAAATAGTCTATAATTGATTTCTCGTTTCTGTGTTGCACCCTTGTGTATTTGTGTATGCCTTTATGCACGAACTTTGTGTTCGTTATTACTAAATCATTTGCCACGCAGAACTCTACAATTTTCGTACCGTTTCTATTTCTTTTGTGCTCTCCTTGTCTTCCTAAAATTCTCTATGCCTCTATTATCCTTTCCTACGCTTCCATTTAGGTCCCCATAATTATAATATTGTTTCCTTTCGTATCTATTACTTTTTGTAGTTCCTCAAAGAACTGGTTTTTATTTCCACTTTCTCGTCTTCATCAGGTCCGTACGCCACAATCATTTGCCATGTTTTTTCTCTTTCCCTAGTTTGACTTCTACTGCCATTATTCTTTCATTTACATACCTTTCATTTATTATTGTTTCCATTTTGCCAGGGTGTACCACTAAACCCACTCCTGCTTGTGCCCTTTCAGATTTCTCTATTCCTGACCAAAGCATCCAATATCCTTTGTGTAGTCTCGTATGTCCTTGCCCTTTCTTCTTTGTCTCTGTTATTCCCATAAAATCCAGCTTTTGTTTCTCCATTTCTTCTATGAGTTCCTCCTCCTTTCCGTTTATACTTCTGATGTTCCATGTTCCTATTTTTATATACTCCTGCTTTCCTCTTTTTTGTTTCGTTTCTCTACTCGTGTCCGTGTCCTTTGCTCTGTTACTCATCTTTGGTGTCTGTTTTTTTTATTTTCTGGGTGCTTAGTTTTTTGAAGAGGGAGTCTCTTCTATGACTCTTTGTACTCCTTCGCTCCACTTGTAGCAAGTTCCGTCTATTATTATCTTCTGGTATCCAGTTTTTACCTCTTTTCCTTCTGCTCTTTTCGCTCTTGCTATTTTCCTGATTTCCGCTTGTATTCTTCTCTCGTCCTGTGTTTGGTCGTTTTCAATGTATATTCTTGTTCCTTTCAAAGATTTCTTGTTTTGCATTACTTCCTGTTTTTCGTTTCAAGAATCCATCTCCACAACTGTTAGTGCTGGCTTTATGGTATGTACATTTTCAACGAACTTAAAAAGTTCGTTACTGAATTCTATATGTCTGTCGGTCTGTCGGTCTGTCGGTCTGTCGATCTGTCTGTCTGTCTGTCGCTGTCACAAAATTATGGATTTTTTAAAATTTTAAAATGGATTCTTATAGGAAATTTTACGCTGATTACAAAATCGAAATCAAAAAGTTTCTATCTCGAATAGTTTTCGAGATATTCGACTTCGAATTTCGGGAAAATTTCGACATTGCGATTTTATGAGTAATTCTTAAAGAAAATTTTACGCTGATTTCAATAATAAAATCGAAAAAATTCTATGTCAAATAGTTTTCGAGATATTCGACTTCGAATTTCGGGAAATTTTTCGACATTACGATTTTAAATGTGATTCTTATAGGAAATTTTACGCTGAATTCGAAAATGAAGTCTAAAAAATTCTATGTCGAATAATTTTCGAGATATTAGATTTCGAATTTTCCCGAAATTCGAAATCGAAAGGTTTTTTTAAGTTCGTTCTGGGATTGCTTACAGAGCAATCTCTTTGCCGGCCCCATGTTTTACTTTGGCCTCCACTTGTAATTTTTCTTAGAGGAACTCCATCACAACTTGTTTCTTATTCTGTCCTTTGAATTCAACCCCTTTTATTACAATATTGCATTTCCTTCTATTCTTTTCTGTTGTCTCTAGTTTTCCTTCCAGCTTTTCTATTCTTTTGATTAGGTAGCCTTTTTCCAGCTCTCACTTCTCTTCCTTCTTCTTGAACTCCTCTCTAAGCTCCTTGTTAGCTTTCGTGTTTTCCTTTATTTCCTTCATCATCTCTTCAAACATTATTTTCAGCTCACTTATTTCCGACATTTTGGTATTCGCTGATCCTGTGATTTTTAACAGGGGGGATTTGATAATGTTTTTTCTCTTGCTTTCTCTACAGAGTTTTGGTCCAATTCTGTGCTGCTATTTAACTCCCGTTCCCTTTTATTTGTGTTTTCCATCCAGTTAGCTCTTAAATGTGGACCCCTAATATTTGTTCAAGTTTTATAGCACGCTTATTTGTTTATTTATTTATTTTTCCTCTGAACTCCGTTGGCCGCGACCTTTATCGCTATCCGCACTTGCACCGCTCGCTTATCACACTTTCGCCGCCCGTTCGTTGTTGTCCGCTCTAGGTTTATTCACTGCATTGTACACGTAAAATCTCAGAACACTGCACACAATACCTTTGTTTTCCTCTTTTCTTAACTTTTCGCCACTAAATCCGCTTTGTTTTATATGCACGTTTTACGTCGCGTTGAAATTTACGAATTTCATTTGGTGTGGTACAGCCCGTATACGGTGTTATATATCGCCACCTGCTATAAAATTCGCGTCCTCGCCGTCCGACATCTAGAACTCCATTCAGAGAAAATAGTGGTGCTACTATAAATGTTCGGATAGGTTTCCGCGGTAACCTATGTTTAAACAACTTAGTTCACGTGATGAACCGCGCCTATTTTGGGTAAATTTATATATCAAATTTACCATGGAAACTGAACATAACAATTCCCTTCTCTTCCTAGATACCCTCATAACAAGAAATCCTTCTAATGACAGCTTTTATTACACTGTCTATAGAAAACCCACTCACACTACCCGTTACCTAAATGCCAAATCCCATCACCACCCTGCTCAAATCCATTCGGTTGCAAAATCCCTCATAACCAGATCCATCAGACTTTCCTGCAAAATGGATATTCTAACAAATCCTCAACCAATATAATCAAAAATATAAATAAAAACACTAACTCTCAATCCCAAAACCCTCCTGACCAACAAGAAGTATTCCTACCTTCCATCAGAGGCATCACAGATAGAATAAGCCGCATACTAATGCGGCAAAATTCCGCACGGTCTTTACGACCAACAACCAAATATCTGGGCTTATTCGCTCAACAAAGGATCACTGCCCAAATGAATCCCAAGGAATGTATGAAATACCTTGTGGAGGCTGCCAAAGAACGAGCATATACGAGCATTCTCTGGCCGGACGGAAAGGCGACAATGGTTCGGCACTTGCCAAACACAGCAAAGAAACAGGTCACAAAATTAATTTCTCTGGGGCTAAAGCCATTGCCCCCATTTCCCATTGAAATAGAAAAACGCCCACAGTACCTCAATATAAGAGATGACAGCCAGCGTTTGCCTGTCATGTGGAAGTGCCTTATTGCTCCGCACCGCCAATTACGCAACACCCTTAATCCTACAAACTTTCCCCAACCCAACGCATCTCCCTCCAAACAAACTTTCACTCCTAGCCCTATAAAAGATCAAGCAGGTCACACGAAAGCTCAGTCTTATTCAAAGACTTATAGCTCTCCTTGGGGAGTAGGCAAATTGAGACCCCGAGTGAAGAGCTAACCTCTTGAAAATGACATCAAAGCCATTTACCCAAAATAGACGCGGTTCATCCCGTGAACTAAGTTGTTTAAATATGTATATATTTTCATATAAGCAAAAACTTGTATAAACATATATTTAACAAATTCCAATATATACTGATTGATCATATAACATATTCATTCGAAATATCTACCATTCCATACCAACAGACGACATTAAAGAAGAGCTAGTTAAACTAGTTGCCAGCTTTACAGACCTTTTCAATGTGTCAAATTTGGTGGAGGGCATAACACTACCCTAGTAAAAAGAACACCAAATACATCTTCCAAAGATGCTCTTGATGACCAAAGCCATCCGGAAAATTATAAAAGATGCTCAGTTTATAAAGACTTGCAAAAAGGCAGAAATGGGTTACTTAACGGCCCAGCCAACACAATAATTAAAAATAAAACACCTGAACAACAAACACACTTAAATGCAAGCAAATTCCCTCCAATCCAACATCGCACAACTACTCTCAATAATGTAGCTGCAGGTCTATCACGAAATGAACCAACACTTCAACATGAATGAACAATTCTCTAACTTTCTCCGGGAATTTAAAATAATGTTCACGGAATTAATGAACTAGAATAGCATGATTCTTAACTTTCTCTTTTCAGTTATTAACAAATTGGCTTAAAAATGGCTTCATCACTACGAATTGCTTTGTGGAATGCTAACGGTCTCGCAAATCACGTACAGGAGATAATAACATTGTTTCAGTTACAAAAGATGGATACTTTATTTATATCAAAATCCCACGCAACACCAAGAACAATACTTAAAATTTCATACTACTCCGTATACTTTGCTAATCACCCAAATGATACTTCTCAAGGCGGAGCTACCGTCACCGCGAAAAATTCAGTCGCACACTACGAGTTGCAACCTTACCGAACAAATAAAATTCAAAGCGCTGTATAGAGGTGTAAGCAAGACTTTGTCCATTTGTAATTGCAACGGTATGTAGCGTACCAAGATACTCCGTCACTACTGCAGAATAAAAAGGATTTTTTAGTTTCTTGGGAGCAAATTCATTGCATGAAGTAACTGTAATGCAAAACGTACGGTATGGGGATCAAGATTAACCACTCGCAAAATTCTCTACCTCATAAACGCTACCTTCTTCTTGATCAAAGGTTGGTAACCACTTGATTAAATTTATTGCTATCCTCCACTATTCGAAATGCGTATATAATAATTCTGCTCTTTTACCTTGTATTCTCCTTTTAATAATAATTTGTGGTATTTGTATTTATCATTTCGTAGAACATGCCCGAAGTACGCAGTTCTTCGCATTTTCATGGTTTTTATAAGTTGTTTCTCGTTTCAGTTCTTCTTCACAATTTTCTCGTTTGTTGTTCGTGTTGTCCATGATATCTTTAATATCCGTAGATATACCTACATCTCTAAGGCCTCAATTTTGTTCATAATAACTTTTTCTCAGCGTCCATGCCATATAATAACGTTAGCCAGACATAAAATTTTATAAATTTTAACCTCAAGGGTAAAGCGTAAATGGTTATTACACAAGGTGGGTTTGTATTTAAGAAATGCCCTTACCGCCATTTCTATTCCGACTTTGATGTTATGATCGGGATCTAAGTCATCATTGATCCAACAGCCCAAGTATTTGACTAAACTTTTCAATTACTTTTCCGTTTAGTTCTAATCGTGCATGTTTGCTAACAATCATGTATTTAGTTTTCAGACCCATATTTTCACTCTCATTTCTATATTGACCAAGAATAAATTTTCTGCGAGTATTACTGAATCATCTGCGTATCTAATATTGTTTACTATTTCTTCACTTATTTTAGTTCCTTTCCTTTTTTCCCATAGTGCTTTCTAAAATATCCGTTTAGAGTAAATGCTGAAAAGAACTGGCGATAGTACGCACTCTTAGCTCACAATTTTTAATAAGTATTTCTTCTGTCTCTTTGTCTTCTACACGCACCTTGGATGACTGATTCCAATACAACTTTTTATGTTTTTACCATCTAGTCCAATGTCTTGCAATGCGTTTATTAGTTTTTCGTGTTCTACCCTGTCAAATGCCTTTTCAAGGTCAACAAAAACAAAATATACCGGTTTTTGAAATTCTCTACATTTTTGTAACAAGACGCTTAAACCAAACAGTGTGTCTCTTGTTCCAAGTCCACTCTTAAAGCAAACTGAGTATTTTCGATTATAAATTTGCACTCTTTATATATTCTGTTTTGGATAATTTTTAATAGCAATTTTAAGACTTGGCTCATTAAACTTATTAAACAAAAATTATTACAAGATCTTACATTATTATTCTTAGAAATAGGAATATATATATATAGATGTTAACCATACTTTGGGAATCTGTCCATTATTGTAGATATGGTTAACAATTTTGTCAAAGTATTCCTGTTTGTGTCGTCTACTAGGTGTACCGGAAAGTCTTTACCGGTCTTTGTTTGGAAAAAAATGCATAATTTTCGATATAATGGAAAAATTTATTTATTCAAAATATTGACCATTTAATTCTGCACATCTTGCCCATCTTTCAGGCAATTTATGAATCCCATTCCAAAAAAAATTTTTTCCTTTGAGCGAAACCATTCATCGATCCATTTTTGAACTTTCTCGAAATTAGCGAAGTCCTGCTCTGCTAATGCAGAGCCCATTGATGCGAAAAGGTGATTGTCGGACGGGGCAAGGTCTGGAGAGTACGGTGAGTGCAATAATATTTCCCACGCTTTCAATGCTTCCTTGACCAGTTTTGCTGTATGAGGCGGCGCGTTATCGTGCTGTAAAATCATCTCCCCATCTTTTGAATTTTTCCCATCGATCGTAATCGGTGGCTAATAGTTTCTTGGGTCACATTTAACGCTTCTGCCAATTGTTTTTGAGTTTGTGTTGGGTCTTCATCCAATAATTGTTTCAGTTTCGCATCTTCAAACTTTTTCGGTTTGACAAAACGTTCTTTGTCTTGCACATCGAAAACACCACTTTAGAATTGTCGAAACCACTCTTCACATATTTTTATAGTTGGAGCATGCTCGCCGTATGTTTCAACTAGCAAACGATGACTTCCAGCGGCTTTTCTCTTTTGATTAAATAAAAAAATGCACGTTTTCAGGCACATAACTTGACATTTTTGAAGAGGTATAAATATATGACGGTGATACTTTCACAAAATATAACCTACGACGTTGAAGCCTGATGTCTGTAGAATAAAATGAACACATGTCAAATCATAATATTGTATATTAAGCCTTATGACACCTATTGGAAAAAACAGGTAAAGATTTCCGGTACACCTGGTATAAGCTTTATTATTTCGACTTTTATCTGGACCAGCTACTTTGCCAATTTTGGTGATTCTTATTATATAATCTACCTTATCCTGTAGGATTTCTAGTCCTTCTAACATTTCGTCTATTTCAACAATATATGGTCTATTGTCGTCAAACAAATTTTCTTCAAGTCTCTTTTGTCCACTATTGGAGTATTGTTTTTGTCTCTGAGTGTATATAAAATTTCCTTTCTAAAATTACTAGTAACTTCCTTTAACTTTTGGTAAATATTAAATGTGTCAAATTTTCCTTGCAGTGCTTCCATTTCGGCACATTTCTCGCGTGCCCACTTTTCTTTGGCTTCATTTATTTTTCTCTTTTCTCTGTATTTGCTTCTTTATACTTCATTCCTATCCTTAAGAACTCTTCGTTTGTCTATTAGTGCTAATATTTCTTCTGTCATCCATTTGCGATGTAGGTATGAATTTAATTACACTTAGAATTTTCTTTTGCATTTAACTATTGTGCTCTCTGCGAGTTTCCATTGAAATTCTATGTTATTTTCAAAATTAATATTTGATAATTCTTAATTAATTGCATGAGTAACCGATTTCCTTAATGTCTTAATTTTTTGGTTTCTCTATATTTATTATTTTAATGCTTAAAGGTCCTTCTTTGGTTTTGTATCCAATTTGGCTATCAACAGATTATGATCGGAGTGGATATCTGCACCAGGATAGGTTTTCGACACTCTTCACACTGTTTTTAAAATGTTTTTTGATGGTTATAAAATCTATTTGGCTTTTAATTATTGTTTGCAAAGTATGTTACGGCGACGTCCACGTGTATAATCCACAGTTTGTTAGCTTAAACCAAATATTTGCTATTATAATGTTTTCCTCTTGGCAAAATTCGATAAGACGTTCTCCACGATCATTTCTGCCCCCCAAACCATATAGTATTTACTTACTATGTCTAATCTTTCCTTTTCCCATCTTTGAATTAAAAATCCTATTATAATAATTTCACGTTCCTTTATTATTTTTACAAGATTATATATCGTTATAAAAATTTTCTCTCTCGTTATTACCTTTATCTGCTGTGGGAGCGTAAACTTGTACAATATTTATATTTACCGGGTTTGCACTTAGCTGTAGAAGTACAGCTTGTTCCTAGTACGATATAAATTTAATAACAGATTTTTGTATAGATTTGTCAATGATAAAACCAACTCCTTCCTAGATATTCATTGTGGTTTCTTACGGACTAGTAAGTCAACGTTTCGTCTGAATCATATACGGCAGAAGCTATTCAACGCACTTCGCTCATGCCTAATACTTGCAGGTTATTTTTTTTAATTCTCTTATAGCATTAGTTTTCCTGCTTAGTATAATGTTCGAACATTACATGTTCCGGGTCTTTTGATTGATGTGTTTGCTTTTGCTTTTGTTTTAATTTTATTTTTTCGCTCGGGGATTCTTATCACCCCTGTCACATCTAAGTGACACCGGGCACTCGGAGCCGTATTTTGAGTATTGATCATCATAGTGGTTTTACTGAGGAATATTATTCCAGTAGTTTCCCGTTGCTTTCTGTACCGCAGTACCGTTTTAGTTGCTACAACTGCGCCTTTGGATCTTTGGTATTAGACTTAATCTGAGGTCTTTCTTTTAACTCCAATTTAGTACTGACAACACTGCTACCTATTGTCAGGTTTACCTTATCAGGTTACTCTAGCTTAGTTTTGCCTGCAGGTCAATGCAGTATCCAGAGTGTGGCACTGGAGCCATAAGCAAGAGTTGAGTTTTCTGTGAGGACCAGTTTTTACAAAACCACGTCTTAGATAAGACGTGTGACCGTTTGTATCAAAAGGTACTACCTCTACAGCATATATCTACACCTGAGAAATTTATATCATAGCATAGCATAACCTGGATAAAGCAGTTTAGTATTTACAACCTTGATGCAGGACACTGCATGTAAGGCTACACCAACTCCACGATCTGTTTAACCCGAAATTAGCAATATACCTTTGCACGTTCTAGACCTTGTCATTGCAAAACGTCGAACTAGAAAAACATGACAAAAAAGCAGAAATGTGCAAGATAAAACTACATATAATCGGCTTACCCATCAATTACATACAACATTAAGATATGAGAGAAACAAAACCTTTAAGCAATGCATTACTAAGCTTTTGCCTAATTACCAATTGGTGTAGAAAGCAATAAAAATTAAAACGATAAATCTGATAAAGGAAAAGCGGACACATTTGCTCTACATCTCAAAAACGTTTTTACAACTTTGGGATCTCCATGATGCTATTTCCGATACTGAAGCATTTTACTTCTTCTGAAGGTGTTTTTACCAACTGAAGTCTGAAACCAAATAAAACTAATTAATACTAGTAAAGCATCGGGCTACTACCCCATAATAGAAGAAGTTCTTCAAAATCTTCCCAGAAAGGCAGTAGTTCTACTAACTACCATATATAACAGCATATTGAGACTCAAATTATTATGCTAGCTCAGCCTGGAAAACCTTCTTAACAAACTTTACTTTATAGACCAATAATATAACAAAATCTTCGAGAAATTACTCCCAAGTGAATCCATGAAATAGTCGACCTAAATGATATACTTGCTCCCTCTCACTTTGAGTTTCGAGAAGGCCATTAAACAATTCAACAAAGTCGTCGCATAGTTACCAAAATCATGTAAAGCTTGGAGACGAGAAGAATTTGTGTAATGGCGTTTTAAATATACAGCAAGTCTTTATGTATGGCATACGGCGTTCTTTATAAACTAAAACGACATTTTCCTAGCCAAATATACTTAATGCTAAAGACATATCTCAGTGAACGGATGTTTTAAGTCAAACTGAATAACTCTGTATCATGCTATTGTCAAATTAACTCGAAGTTAAGGAAAGCGTGTTGGAACCATTTCTGTACACTTATATATACAGCAAATGCCCCAGTTTCAATGAATACCTTAATAGCAACATTTGCCTCGATACGGCTATCTTGGCAGTCAATGATAATTCAGAATCAGCAGCGCAACCAGAGACCCTAAATCTCCTAAGCGACTGGTTCAGAAAATGGAAAATTACTGTTAATCACTATAAATCGACTCGAGTGATCTTTACAAATAAACGCTTAGTATATCAGTCAACAACAATCAACAACGCACCAATACCAGTGAGGACCGAAGTTAAATACCTCGGGTTTCACCTTGACCATAAACTTATATGGAGAACACATATTAAGGTAAAACTCAAACAACTTACACTTAAAACAAAACAATTGGAGTGGTTAATGGACAGGCACTCTCAAATTTCATTATCCAACACGTCGATCCTATATAAAGCGATACTAAAATTCATCTGGATCTACGAAATTCAGCTCTGGGGCTTTCCATGCCAAGATATGTATTTCGATATAAAACCTTAATAATTATAACAAACGTCCCCTGGTACGTAACCAATGAAACACTCCACACAAACCTAAACATACCTTATAAAGCAGAAGAAATATAGATATTTTCAAGTGCATATAATCAAAAATCAGCTAACCATTAGCACAGCAGTTCGCCAACAGCCCAGCAAACAGAAGCGTCGTTGGCTACAAGATCTTATTTAGTGTAATTTTCTGGGGTACCAGCACTGTCTAAGTTCCCACTAATGTTATAATAAGAAATCATTTGTTCGTTACTCCAATAGTGAGTAGATTGTAAATATGCAAATTATCAATCAAAAAAATCTTCATTATTTTCGTAGCGGGCCAAATACTTAGAAAAAATGTTTCCTATAACGGTCATATTCTTAATCGATTTCAAACCGGTCCGCACAAACCGTAATTATCCCGTTTCAAACAATATTTAGGCATTCGGTTTCTTTTACCCATCAAAATTATAAAAAATGTTTTGCCTTTCTAGATTCACCGAAACGGTCAGATGTTGATCCGTTATCTTCGACTTAAGAACAAAGAAAGAGTCAAATTTCAGTTAGTCGTAACAACGTGCACTTCTGTTTACTCAAGTTTGTCGATGTATACCAACCACGGATAACGCGTATGTTAAGATATACATTTATACCTCGGTTGCGTTTTTATTTACGAATCACTACCCTAATACCTCCATTTGATTTATTCATTTAAAAATAAAACAATTACTTTGCAGTCAATATTTCACTAATAAACAGAACTTTTGTTTGTTTATGAATTTTTAATTTTAGATCTCTCTTTTATACAAAAAATATTTATATATTTTATTTTATGGGTTATCATTAACAGCTAGCGTATGGAAAAATACCGCATTTACTAAATTTTATGAAGCATTAGAAGAGCCAATTATTTTGATAATCATGTCACTTTATTTTAAAATATAAATACAATCGCTTTTTTAATTTTACAAATTAGCTATCTATATAGTCTGTGTTTTCCTTCTGATAAAGTTTCCGGTGTTAACCACCAAATCCTTTTGTGACAAAATAAAATTGAACAGGTGCCATAGCCTTGCCGTTAAATAAACATTAATTTTGTTTCCCATATTTCACTGGTTTAATGTCATTACTTTATCTATATAAATAGAAGCCAAAGTACGTGTGTATGTATGCATTTATAGAATATGCCTGAAAAATTTAGAAATTAATGCTATAAAATATCAAGCATTACGCTTAGGTATCCAAACTGCCTATTTTACTCAAAATATATTTTTTGGCATTGACAACTTTGGACACGTTCAAGCAAATCATGTGTTGATTGTTAGAGTTTTCTGATTACGACTTCTTAGATAACTTTGAATTGGATATCCTTTTTAACATATTCCATTTTGAGAAAAAAATGGTAGAAATGTAATCAATTTTTTAATTGCCCTGGAGAATGTCGTGAATGATAAATTTGAATACATAAAATTATGTTGACTACATTTACACAGTTACATTATAGTCAAAAACTAATATTTGCTAAAACTTTTACATAATATAATCTGTTGACAATTTTATTGAATTTGTTGCCCGCTTATCGTCCTCACATACTATTCAAACAAACATGCCTTCAATAATACAATAGAGTAACCAAAAAAAGTAGCTACTGTACACTTGTTGCAAAACTAAATAAGTTTTTAATGCAATTTTCTTTAATAAAATTTAATATTGGCTTTAATTCACGCTATATAAACAAAAATAATGCTTCTTAGACCAACGTAATTCAACCATTATTGTAGAAGGTAAAGCAAATGTATTACCACAAAATTCTGTTATTAAATAACAAATAACTTTTACATGAGCAAGAGAAAACAATCAGAACTTTTCAGATATACTGTTACATATGTATGTTTCCTATCCACAGGCTTCCATGCGACAAAAAATTCATGGTAAGCAAATCCTTCATCAATTAATTAATTGGTTTAAAAGTAGAACACAGCTTTGGATAAATAGTGTTTAAATCAAGAACAAGGAATGAAAGTTAGTGTAAACCTTGGTTAATTGCAATTAGTCTTTCAATTTGAAATAACAGCCATAACGGTATGCGTAAATTATGGTAAAGAGGACTTTTCAAAAAAGAGGCAAATCTTTATTTTAATACACAAACAGGTGGGGTTAAAGGCTTTAGAAAATACTAAAATATATTTCAAAGTTGTGCTTAATTGTACAGAAACACTGGTAACACTGGTTAAGCCCAAACAGAGCTTGCTTAGACTAGGTCCAAGGACATTAAGAAAGAGCTCATTTACTTGAAAAATCAGGATCGTTGAAGTCTTACTGAAAAAAAGAAAAACATAAAACCTACTAGTAGCACATACAGGGGTGCAAGCACTACAAAGCGCCAATGATGTCTCCGTCTAGTAAGATAGCAAAGGATGTTAAAACTAATCAGAAAACAATTAAGAAATATAACAGGACACTGTAGCTTTAGAAAGCATCATAATAAAATAGTTATTATTAGTTATCTAATTTGCAGGCTAACGAAAAAAAAGAGACACCACTACATGTCTTAATGTTCAGCCCTCAGGGTCCTAATCTGCAAAACCAAATGAAATGGCGATTGCATTTATTAACTGTATCTCAGACTTCTTTAGTAGAGTAAATTACTTCATTGGGCACAATAAGCCTAGAGCTTCATTGCAGTGAGTGAGAAACACACCCAGATAAATAATAATAAAAATAACTAAGGTATTCGTTATTGAATTTTAATCACTAACTCGTAATTGGGTAGCTTCTGGTAGAGTAATTATTAGTGATGCCAACATAAATTTAAAAAAAGAATAGTTTACGCACTGTTAGCTTTTGATGGCCTAAAAAACTCAACAATAAATCGTTCATTGTCGAGATTACATTAACCTTACATTTGTAGATATATTTAATACTTAAACAACAAAGGGGTTGTTGGTACACATTCTAGTTAAGTCCAAAACTTTGTATCTTGTATTTCTATAACTTTAAAGTCGTCTTGTTAATGTCGTTATTTTATTCTACGGTTTAGAGCATGATCTATGAGTTGGTTCTTAATTAAAATTTCTGTGGACACTATTCAGTTTATTTATATACGAACGAGTTTTCTATCTAAGAAAATAAAATATCTCATCTGATTTAAACTCAATTTATTTTCTGTACTATGTATAGATTACACCCATGGACGATTATGATACTGTATTCAATTGCATTAAATTGTCATTGACCACATCTATTGGTTATCACTATCAGTACTTATAGGTATCGTAATTTAAATAAAATATCTTAAAATTAAGAGACTAGAAAATTTCAATTATTAGATTTCCTTACTAGTTCTAAATTCAAAGAAAGGAGGACGTTATGGCCAGTTACCTTGCAAATGGGATCAAGCTTTAGCTAGTTGCCTTAAATATATCCACGAACTGTAAGATAATGCTTCCATAAGAGAATGGGATGGATAGTTTAACATATAGTAATACAGTTACCCCTAAGAATTTTGAGGGAGGTGTGAGGTAAAGAATTACATGTAAAAAGACGGTATAATATCAGACAACCCAAAATCAACAAACAAAGAATACGGAATACAATGTGTATGCACCAAACAGAAAGAAGTTATTGTAGAGGTCGAATAGCTAGTTAGACGTGGTAATCTTCAGCGAGACCAAAAAGAAAGGTATAGGCGAAGAAAAAATTGATAACTACGACTATATTTAGAATGGAGTACCCAAAGACCGAAGTGTCAAAAAATGAGTATACATTCTAATAAGAATAACATGGAAGAAGTATATGATCACAGGTGAACAGTACATCGAAATGATTATTAAGGTTAACATAGAGATTTAAAAACAACTATTAATTATTATAAGAATGTATGCAATAATGCTGGAAAGAAAAAGATGAATACTTTCGTTGAAAGACCGATAAATATTGAGAGAACGTATACGAAACTATGAAAAGGTAATCATAATAACCGACTCAAGTGGGAAAGTAAAAATAAAAAAATACGTGTGGTAGGATATTTTGGAGAAGATATAACTAACAGTAATGAAAATATATGATAATTACAAAAAATCACATTGTTGACACCGGATTAACGATTGACAACAACAGGATCGAACGTGTGCGAAAATATACTTACCTTGGGACAACAATCGATGAAAACTGGGACCACTCACTGGAAATAAAGTGTAGAATTGACAAGATGAGACGTTCGTAAAATGGCCAAACTATTCAGTGCCATGAATTATCTTTACCCATTAAATTAAGACTACTGTGATGTTATGTCTTCAGCGTATTGCTGTATGGAGCAGAGACGTGGACACTGACAGAGCCATCAAGACGAAAAATAGAGGCCTTCGAGATGTGGTTGTACCGCAGAATCCTCTATATCTTGGACAGAGCATGTAATCAACCACACCGTGCTGAGGAAAATGAAACAAGAAACAGAACTCTCACAACAATAAAAGTTCGTAAGCTGGAGTATCTAGGCACATCATGCGCAACAATCAGAGATATGGGTTACAATTGGTCCTCCAGGGTAAGATCGAAGGAAAAAAAGCATCGGCAGAAGACGCATATCGTGGCTGAAAACCTGAGTATGGTTCAATACAACAACAACTGGACTGTTTCGTGCCGCTGTTGATAAAGTCCGTATTGCCATCATGGTTTCCAACATCCGAAACGGATCGGAACTTTAAGAAGAATGAAAAACGCTTTATTTAATTTTGCAGAGAACACGAATGTATGGTTGCAAACATATTGGTTTAACATATGACCATCTACAAGTATACATAGATAGACTCTATAAGAAATTTGAAATTTGTTATATGCCTATTAATAATAAAGAAGTAACAGAAAATACAAATACATAGAATTAAAACTACAAAAAAGATGACTTAAAAACACACTTTCCGAAGTAATATAGTATAATGTTACCATACCATAATAAGATACAAAACAAATTAGACATAAATAAAGAAAAGTCATCAGAAGAAAAATATGAAAATTTGAAAACCGTTCAACGCAGCTAGTGAGGCTTTTGGTATCGAAATTAGAAAAGTTAAACATAGAGAGAATTTTAGAAAAATATAAAGAACATGAACAAGGAAAAAAGGAAACTTATGTCAAATGGACATCAAAAAGTACACCAAAAACTTAGAAAATAATACATGCAACTAGAGAACAATAAAAGTAAAAGAAAGAGAAGAAAAAGGATATTGATATAAATTATGCATAGATACTACTGGACTCAATGGATAAACAACAGACTAGAGAACAAAAATCAGAAACAAGACACTGTACAAGTAATAGCGCCAAAATATTCTGCAGAAACATAGAAAATTATAAGTATAACAAGAATAACTAACAGAGAATGTAAAATAACAAAAAAAAGCTTTCAAAAGCTCAAAAACAACATGGCATGAAGACCATGGAACAAGAACAGAAGTGTTCAATTACGGCAATGTGCTAGAGAAAATTTGGTATTGTTCGTTCGCTCCCGGTGTTACGGTTTGCCAGTTTTTTTCTTTTGGACCACATTAGAGGTATGATTTACATACCATCAATGCCGACAAAGTTGGATGAAGTTCGAAACCGCATTACTGCTGCTGAATAACGGTTTAGACGTGTGTAGTATAACGCAAAGAGCTTACATAGAACATTTTTGATGGTATAAATAAACACTTGGCTATTTTTCCCTCTTTTTCATGAATCGTTTAATAACATTGTAATGGTAACCTTTTGTAAAATATATCTTTTTAAAGTCTGGTGATTTATTTGTATTAGTACTCTATAATGACCATTTACTCTATGCTTTTTTGGGCTTAGGGTACATCTTCCTTAATGGATCCATGTTCACTGCAGCCTATGGCTTATTGTGATTACCCTAATAAAGTAAATCCGCAACCAATCTGCAATTAACGTCCCCTGAATCAGCAGATACAGGTCCTTTACAGAGTGCGTCTGGAAATCTTTCGGTTCCAGGATTAGTCTCACGAACGTATGTTGCCTTTTTCGGTACAGGGTATCACACTTGCATAGGATATGTAAGGCTGTTTCTGGTTCCTTGCTACAAAGTCTGCATGCAAGGTCACCGTTAAATTTACCAATTTTTCAGAGGTGTTCTTTAACAGTCGCATGTCCTGTAAGAAACCCTATGGTTATTTTTAGCTGTAACCTACTTAGTTTAAGGCTTTTGGCAAAGTCTCTTATTGAAGGTTTTGCTAAAATAATGTCCTGGTCGATTCTTCCAGTACATTCGATGATGAGTGCGTGTCCTCTCCTTAATAAAGCTTCGGGCAGCACTTCGTGAAATTCCTAAAGCAGATTCTGGGCCGATATAACCCTCACTAAATCCCTGCCTAGCCAATTGCCAGGTGCCCATAACAGTTTCAACTTGTTGTGTTCTGCCTGTGCATTGAGTTCGCTGATGCATTCCCATACCAGTCTAGATAATGCTTTAGTGCTTGATAAATCCTTTAAAACTGCCTGGCTGCCTAATATAATATAAATCCACATGCTACTGTAAGCCCTCTTACCGTTTTCGCGCACACACTGTAGTACGGCGTACATTTCTGTTTGAAAGACAGAAGCGTACTGACCCAGAGAAAAGCTTAGTTCTACCCTGGCAGCCCAGCATATATTCCAGCTCCGGTACCCAGCTCGGTTTTAGAACCATCTATGTACCAGATTAGGCTACCAGGTGTAATTGTCTGTCTAAAAGTCTTGCTCCTACCTCGACTGAATAGAGAGTCGCCACATATTTTTGAGGTCATGTGATCCGTCCTCATTTTAAGCCTTCCAGACTATTACTATATGTTTAGGAATAAGTATAAGGAAAGATAACTCAACATTACACTCTACTATTGACAGATGATTAGCATACGTTCGCGCAAGATAAGTTAAAAATTGAAATAGACGCTAAAAAATTGAAGAAATAATTTGAAAAGTGGTTTTGAAACTTAGTTGCAAATAAATACAATATATATGTGCAGGCAGAAAGTGACAAGATATCAAAATAAAGGTTAAAAGTCAAAACCTGTACGATAATTACTTGAGAAAGAGGTATCAGAGCAAAAATTGTCGCTTAATTATAAAAACGTTAAAAAATAGAGCTTACAAATAGTATGAAATGTGTGAGACGATCGTCAGATGATAGATGACCAAAGAAACTAACGCAGTAGAAAAAGGCAGGTCATTATCAGAAAACTTATATAGAAGGCTATAACAAAGAAAAGCTTTGTAGGAAGCAGCCTACGATGATAAATATAGAAAGAGAAAACAGAAAACTCTATGGAGTAAAAACCAAAGAAAAAGAAATTTTATTTTGAAATAAGAGGTTTTATTACTGTAAGTTAAAAAAGCAAATATACTTTTTTCTTTGTAAAACAACCGATCAATTAAAAATTATTAGATTTTTACAGTTTATAGTTGAGATACGTTTCAATATCATGATTACATGTAACTTTATTAATTTGTGTTAAAATAAATTTTTAATACATAATTAAAATAAGCAAAAAATCTTGTAATTATTTCATAAATGAATGAATAATTTTTACAGTAGCATAGCAAGACATATAACAGTTTTTGTTATATAATTAACTGACTTATACCAATCTTTTAAGACTGTAAATTTGATGTGCTAAAAATCAACCAATATAATTCTAAATAATCTTTGTTGAATGAAAGAAGTAAATTATTATTTAAACTTCTTGAAATTTGTTAAATTATCTATTTCTATTTAATTACACACACCTTCTTGCTGTCTATGGATTAGTTTACATTCTCAAATGAATATATTATTAATAAAAGATTGATCGAAAAGCTTATCGATAATACAATGTTTCAGTTGTATTATTTTTGGAATTGCTTTTATAAATTTATTAAAGCAATGACAATACACTAACATATTTTTTTATTAAGTAACATACTGAAAAAGAAGACAAAACATCTCGAGCATGCAGTTTTGTATTACATAAAGAGATGCTATCTTCCATTGAGCGAAGGGAAATTTCCATGCATCGTTCGGCGATTTTCTGCGTGAATGCAACATCGGCGCTAACATGCTTTGTCAGAGAAGTTAGGAATATATCTCAACTGTCCAATGTTTAAACTAACTTTGTTTAGGTACATATTGTTATCTCGGTCAATATGTATACAACATTTCATTAATATTCTGCCGTGTCAAAGGATATCTATATACAGAAGTTGCGGGCACGCCTAGCACACTTCCTCTGTTGGCTTTGCAGCGCACAACAATGCGCCTGTTTGTTTTGTGCGGACTTTCAGCGTCGCGCTGGACGCCGCCCGCGCGCCACGCCGCCGAATTAAGCTGGAATATCGGCACTTAATCAAAATAAAAAGGGCGAAGGAGCAGATAACGTCCTCGTCCATATTTGATTCAATATCGGACTGGCGCGGCCAAAAAAGCCCGTTCTGCGGAAGATGTTATCACGCGACAGGCATACATCACTGTCCATCCCCTAAGTCAACAGATCGAGTTTTTATCCGGGGCACGTCCCGTGGATTAGTCAAACTCTTCGGACAACTGCAACTAAATTATAACATCCCAAAGTATCGAATTTCGCAGCCGCAACCGTATATGGGCGGCGATGTATAGGATTTCAGGTCCAACACGCCAGGGGGCTAATTTATTAATTCCCCGCCACTTGCAACAAAATTCGCTTCCCTAGAAATCGGTAATTTCCCTATCGCGCAGGCTTAGCACCTTCCTCTCCAACAATGGCCATAAATTGCCCGAACAAATCTTCAGAAGTTTATGCAGCCGGAGAGCGATATCACGGAGTTCTAAAATCGGGCGATAAAGCGCGCCGAAATCTACCTCTGAATAAAACAAACCGGAAATGGAAAAAGTAAGATAAAGGCGGGCTTAAACGACTAAAGCTCCGGCCAGGGATACACATACATACATATATGCATGTAAGTGAATCATGTGTGACATAAACTAGATTCCGTGCATGATAAACGACGCCGAACGTATACCGCAGATTCTAGGGAAATTCTGGAAATCTATAGATGACAGCAAAAGTTACGGGCGGACGAAAACCTCGTCTTGACTGTTTATTCTATTCAAATTATTGTTTTGTTAAAATTTTTACGTTAGGCTCCTTTTACACAAAATACATAATGTATACGCAAAAAATTATTTAACATAGCAGTAGATCAACCTTTTAAGTATAATTATGATTATACAATACATATCATATAAAATATACAAAGGTGAGAATATACGGCAAACATTGAAAACAACATTCAATCTTACCACGGTAGTATCAGTTTAACGATTTTTGAGTTTGTTAATTTCGGACATTTTTAAATTTTGATTGTTATTACAAATTTACATTCAAATAAACATTATCAAAGAGAAGGAGGTTAGGAGTTAGTTACCACCCATCGATGGTTCACTAATCTTCGCCTAATTCATTAGGTCTTCTGACCGCATCCTGCTAAGATTGGTTATAGAGTTTGTCGGTTTGCTGCATATCTAAAGCTCAATTTCATAAGTCCAAGTCTTATTTCTAGAGATAATTTCGACTTTTTACCAAACAACCAGAACATTTGTTTTAGTTTAAGTTTAGTCGGGCTTTTTGTCTTAATATGGTCTTCCAAGTCAAGACTACGGCTACTCAATCAAGAACCATAGTACCAAGTACAGTCAGAACTGGAGTAATGTACTCGCAAGCCGTCCAAAACAATTCAGCAGAACCAATACATACTTTAGGGCAAACAGATCGACCTATGATGCAGATAATGCAAAGCATATAATACTCAAAAAAAAATAATTGTTATGGATTTAAAAAACTTAAGAGACGCCATATAAAATGCCAATGGCATCCTATCCAAGAAGCGTGACTTAGAAGTCTTATTTACTGCTCAATACATAGGCACATGTCCAATGACTAACCAGTCATGAATTAAGTTGAAAGGTTGTTAAATATACCGCATCAATTATCTAGATAACCAGGCTATGTGTATCAGTGTAATAATAATTAAAGAATCAATAAATCACTTCAAAAAAATGCCATGTACAACTAGATTTACGACTCACAATAGCAGAGATCAAATCTACAAAACTACTGCGAATAGGTGCCATTTATAATCCACCCAGGCACAATCTAAAAAAAGAGGATTATCTAACTTTTCTGCAATCTCCAGGTGAAAGATTCATCATTGAGGGTAATTTAATGCCAAGAATGTAGACTGGGGATCCAGACTAATTTACAACAAAAGATAGGAAGCTAAGGAAAACTGTAAGAGAAATAAACTAAGTATCAATCAGACCATAAAAAATACAGATCTATTTGATTCTTTATTTCCAAAAATGTTTCTTCTAACTTTACTGATGTTGATGTTGACTTAAACTCTGATAACTCAACCGTCATACTGACTAAGCAAAACAATCATTAAAAAAGCAGCCCGACCTATTTTTGCCAACAAAACTACTGACAAAAAACTTTCTGATGGATCTTTACAATAGCATAAACCTAAAAATCTTGAAGTAAAAACTAAAACTTTATTAAGTTTATATTATTATTGAAACAGTTGCACATAACAATAGCAAAGAACTTATTCATCTAGCCCATGGTGTTCATTATCATATTCAAATAAGATATCTTGTCGAGGAAAAAAGTAGAGCAAGAAGAAGATGGCAACAACTCGGAAATCCTGTACTTAAGGCTATATTGAACAACAAAACACAAAAGCTGAAAATATTTTATTAGTTCCTATCTTTAAAACCTCACAGCTAATGCAGAGACTAATTATTCCTTCTGGAAAGCTACTAGAAGGATTATAAAACCTGTTGTTCTTATTTCCTCTATCAGAAATGGTAGAGGGAACAAAAAACATCACTTCCGTTACTCCAAAAAAATTAACTGCGAAAATAATGGACAACCTCAACCTAAAATAGTGCCAGGCTTCGATTTACTTATTAACGCAATCCTAACACAGCTACCTAAAAAAGGTATTGTAATGCTCATTAACCTTTTCAATGCAGCTTACAGAATAAAACACGTTTTCACGTGCTGAAAAGTTGCAGAAGCCGTCATGCTACAAAAGCCAGGCAAACCGCCAGCTGATGTTAAATCCTGCCGCCCTATTTCTTTCCTCCCAATTATATCAAAATTATTTGAAAAACTATTACTGAAGAGATTAAAACCATTACTTGAAACTAAAAAACTAATCCCAGATTTAGACAACACTCAACAATAAATCAAGTATACAGTATTGGAGACATAAGTATGCCCTGCACCATTCCTAGACGTAGAATAGGCCTTTGATAAGATCTTGCATAAAGGACTAATATATAAATTGAATAAAATGCTCCCGATGCAGTACCCAGAAATTATAGTATCCTACATTTCAGACAGATTATTTAGAATAAAACAGAAAGACAAATACTCCGATCTAAAAAAAAATAAAAGCAGACGTGCCCCAGGATAGCGTACTTGGTCCCCTTTTATATTCACTCTACACTAGTGATCTGCTAGTTTCGCAAGAAATAACGGTATCAACATGGGCAGATGATACTGCATTCCTTAGTACTAGATAATGATCAAGAGAACTTTACTAGAAAATTACAAGAAGCAAGCAATTTAGTTGTGAATTGGATCAGAAGATGGAGGATTACACTAAACAAACTTAAATAAATCCGTATTAATTTCACCAACAAGAAGCTAATAGAACCATTCCCTTTAAACATTAATAGTACAACAGTGCCTTATGAATTGAAGGCAAAGTATCTTGGCATAACTTTTCATGCTACACGAAGATAGAAAGAACAAGTGAAAAAGTAAAGAGCTGAATTAGATCTGAAATACAAATAACACCATTGACTTTTTGGCAGAGACTCCAAGCTGCCAAGAAACAATAAAATTCTAATCTACCACGAAGCCCTAAAAACAATATGGCTTTACGGCATCCAATTATGAGGATGCACCAGTGGTAGCAACATTAAAAAAATTTAAACTTTTCAAAGTATTGCACTACCTAATAAATTTTCCCTGCTATATGCGGAACGAATTCTTCATCGAGATTTGGGTATTCTCACCATTGAAGAAGAAATAAAAAGGTTTGCTGGCAAGCATGAAACCAGGCTACACCTTCATGTCAACACAGAAGCTCTACATCTGCTCGATGCCACGTGCGGAGACTGAAGATAACCAAACCGCTCGATCTTGTATAGTGTGTTGTATATAATAGCAGAGCAGTGTGCGGGTGACGTGTACATAGCAAACCGAATAATCTAAAGGACATCACTGAAGTAACTTTAGTAGACAAGTACCCAGTTTTAAAACATTATTAAAGTACAATTAATGTTTAGTTTTTTAGACTAGTTTTAATAGTTAGGCGCCACTAGGTTAGAAAATAAAAAAAAGTAGTCTTTCCAAGTAAGCTTTTGGTCTAGGTGAAGCTCGAAATATTTTACTACCGCCCTTTCTAGAATCAGTTTATTAGTTAAGTTCAGTTTAAGGTTAGGCTCATCTTAATCTTAAATAATAGTTCTTCATACCAGACCTTTACTGTACAGGGTGTCCCAGATTAAATGAAATGGATTCATGCTTTTTTTTTGATAAACAACATATAGAGATAAATAAAAACAAATGAAATATTACCTACTAATCTTTAAAAAGTCTTAAATAAGCTTTACGTTTCAAAAATGAATGGCAATATTCAGACGGTTAAGAAACAGATTAAAATAAGCTATAGCAAACAAATATATTAAAAAGAAAAATATAAGACACAGGCCTAAACAAGTAGGAGGTAGAGATCATATATCTTTAAAAACTGAATTTAAAAAATAGACAATTAATTAAACAAGTTGATAGAGCTTCTCGAGTGTAGGATTTTCTTAAATTAAAAATTAATTAATAGAGATACTTACTAAATCCTTTATTCTGTACCAGTAAAACCAGTGTTGAGCTTTTGATTTTTGTGACTACCATTTCTTTTTTTCTGATTTTTTGCTATGGGACCTAGTCGAATCCTTTTTTTAAGTATCTTTCTATTTCATTAACCTACTTCTTTCTTGTTTCCCTTTTGCTTTTCTTATTTACTGGTGTGGCGGCCTTTTCGCCATTGAACCGCTTTATATCGCGGCGGCATGCGAACCTTTTGATATCAGCTACGTTTTGCCGTCGCACACAAACGGCATGGGCTTTTGCTCAGCCGAGGCATTCACGCCCCGCAGCGCGGCCAGTTCGGTCGTGTCTTAGTCCGCATAAATTCAGATTCATGCACCGCAGCGCGGCTAGTACGGTCGTGTCTTAACCCGCATACATCAGAAACATTTCGCATCCCCGCAAATATTCACGCATCGCAGCTCGGCCAATTTGGTCGTGTCTCAACATCACGAAGATACCAGATCCGGAACGCAGAGGTGGCCACCTTGGAATCGCCGACGAAGCCGAAGCCGAAGCCGATTCAGGTGAGCGATTTGGCAATATTCGTTGGTGGATATCGGTAGCCGCCCCCATCCGCTTACGCGACGGCCGTTTAAGGGACGATTTGGCCTTATCGGCTGACCTTCCAGTACGGGCCGTACTACGTTTCCACACCGCACCACGAGAGCAGCTATTTAGACGCCTGCCTCTCCATTTTTTTTGTCCTTACGAGCCGTATCGGTATCGTATCCCACACCGCATCCACGAGAGCGGCTATTTACACGTCTGCCTCTCCATTTACCATATTATTTTTGTTAGTCTTGATTTCATTATAACCGTATCTCCATGTCATCTCAATATCTTCTCTCTTATTATTTTTAACATCTTTATCTGTTCTTGCTGTAACACTTTCTGGAATATCTGTATTATCATAAATATATAATCTTGTGTGCTTCTTCCTTTCCTGAAACCACATTGTGATTCTTCCAGGGTATTTTCCACTATTAGTCTAATTATTCTATCTATGATGTTAACAAATAGTTTCATTGTCGTACTCAATAACGTTACTTCTCTGTAGTTATGGCAATTTTTGTTACCTCCTGCCTTGTAGTACTATTTATTAACGCTGTCGGCCAAACCTTTGGTATCTGCTCATTTTTTTAAATCTTATTATATCTCTAGTAATATTTCTATTCCTTTATTGCTCCTATTTTCTGTCATTTTTGTCGTTATTTTTCAGCTTTTTTATTTCATCTTGTAGCTCCTTTCTATTTAATACATCTTTATTGTCTTCTTTTGTTTTCTGATCTTGAATTCTTCTTTTCGCCTTGCTTCCATAAGTACCTAATAGCTTTTCAAAATATTCCTCCTACCTAGCCACTATCCCTTTTCCGTCTATTATTATTTCGTCGTTTTTATTTTTAATTACTGGCCTGAGTTTATTCTTTCCTTGATACTTTCTAAAAAAACTCATGATTTCTTTTTCTGTTGTTTTTCCATTTTTTTCAGAATCCTTTCCGCTTTTACTTTTTTGCTATAATGACCACTTATTTCACAATTTTATTTTCTTTTTACAAATTTAATAGTTTTCTGCTGTTCTATTAGCTAAATAATTCTTCCATTCCTTTTTATTGTTTTCTGTTTTTTTGTCGTTTGAATTAATCTGTTCACCAAGCTTTTTGTTTTGTTTTATTGCTTATTTTGTCTTCAGAAACATTTTTAGCTGTTTCAATCAACCTATTTTTAAAATAATTTTATATCTGTTCTATATTACACTTATCTATATTTTCTCTATACTATCGTTCCAATTTTTCTTCCAGCAATTCCTTATATTTCTCTGATATTTTTTTTATTCTTTAATTTATGTGTTTTTATTGATTAATGCTATAATCTTTTTTGTTTTACTACGCAATTATTTTTATTTCATTCTGCTCCGTGTTTTATTTTCTTTACTACCAAGTAGTGGTCACTACCTATTTCAGGCTCCCTTCTTGCTTTCCTGTCCATTATCACTTTTCTGTTGTATCTTTCTATTATTAATATTTCCAGCCTACTTCTCTCTTTTCTTGTGTATTTGTTTGTGGCTTTATGTTCAAAAAATATATTAGTTACTATTACATTGTGCATGGTACAAAAATCAAGCAATATTTTTCTATTATTGTTTCTGGCAGTTTTCCATGTATTCCAATCTATGTAATTCGTTTTTATTACCTACTTTACCATTGAGACCTCCTGAGATATAAATTCTTCTTCTAACCGACTCAATTACTGTCGTTAAGTACTCCCAGAATTTCTCTTTATTTTCTGTTTTATCATCTTCATTTGGTCCGTGCACTCCTATGATTGTTCTTTATTCTTATTTTTATCTCTCATTTTCACTGAAATTATTCGTTCCGACCAACCTTTCTAATTATAGATTTATTCCAGTTTCAGTTCTAGTTGCTGCACGTTCGTTGTCCTTTACTTCGCTATATATCGATATGTAGTCTTTCTCCGTCTTTCTCATCTCTTGTCTCTTTTTTTATCTTTGTTATGATTAGTATATCCAAACAATTTTCTTCAAATTCTTTCTTTAATTCACCTTTTATTTTTGTAAACGTCCCCAATGTTTATATTTTCTTTTTACTTCTACTTATTTGTTCATTTCTTTTCTATAATCAATACCAGTAAGCATGTTTTCCCACGTTTCTTGGTGTTGCTGATTTTTACTTCCATTCCCAGTTTTTCCAAGAAGCTTCTCATTTTCCCTTTTAGTACATCCTCTTCTCCGTTGTCTACCATTAATTCCCGCACACTACACTATTTTTTCTAGTTTCTCTCTCCACACGTTACAACGTTTCATTGGTGTCGTCAATCTCATTTTTTATTTTCACGTTTTTTTCCTTTATATTTCTATTTTCTAGTTTGAACTTCTATATTTTTTCTTTGTGTTCTTCCTGATTTACTTTCATTAGCTTCAAGTCCACCGATAACATTTTCATCATGTCTACTATTTTATCTAATTTATCTTGATTTTATTGCTTCCGGTGAAGGCTTCTTCATATTCTTCATGGCTTCTATTCTTTCTTGCGTCCGTGGAATATTCATACCGGTGACTCTGTACGGCGTGTTGTCTTATCGCCGACAAGTTGTTCAGTAAACCGCTGTCAATTTTTTTTATTTAGTTTATGTTATTTTCATCCATAATAATCTATTTCCATAACCTCAATCATTTCTCACTTTTGTTATTTTCCTACTCTCTTTTCATATAAAGGTTTTAGTTTTATTAGACTTATATTTCTTGTTCCTTAAATGTTCTTTTAATGAACCAAACAGATAATAATAGTGAAAAATCTGACCTATAAGACGAACTCCAAAACTACCCAGTAAAAGTTCGTAAAATTCGGATTGTTATTACTACCATGTGGAGGAGAAAATTGTTGTTTTTAACAAATCTGGCTCAAGTTGCTTTTCAACAAATTACTAAAATCTTCAACATTAAGAGGGCTATAATTAGCAGAAAAATCATAGAAAATTACTTCTGATGCAACTGAGTTTCAATTTTTGGGTGCAACCGATAACAAATGTTGTCGTTCCATAGAAATCAATTTGCTCTCAGGCACAAAGCGACAGATGCAGATCTCACCTCAACTAACTATGCTCTTAAGAAATACATCACACTTTTTCGTTGAAGTAAAGCGGTGCGCATTAAAACTGGATAGATTTTCTTTTTAAGGAGCATTTGTTTAGAAATCTACACAGCAGTTTATCATGGATTATAGTTTTCACACTTACAACAATTATTGAAAGAATATCAGCAACAGTTCTTACGCTTATTCGTCTGTTTTCAATATTGGTTTCATTTTCCACAGCGGTGAAGGAATATGTAATACGCGGAACGTTAGTTACGTTTCGCTATCTTAGTTTTAAAAAATTTTGAACCAGTCGTAATTTTGAAACTCAAACTATTCTGAAAGTTTCATCAAAATTTCACATGTTCTACTCTTATTATAACCAAACATTTTAAAATTATTTACAAACTTGGAATATCTATGCCTGACATTCAGTTATTTTATTAAACTATTTATTACTGGTATCATAAATGCAACTATTTATCAAAAGAATGGCATTTAAAAAAAAAAATTTAGTAGTTTTGCAGCAATTAGAATTTAAGAAAATTGATTACTCTGGCTATGAGCTGAACATCCCTCGTACATTTAAAAGCAGATCAAAGCTTTAATAATGATAATAATAATACAGTTGACTAAATTGCAAAAATCGGGACAAAATATATCTAATAGAAAGCTTATAATTATTTCAACACAATTAGAAACGCGTAGTAATAATCAAAGAAAGAAATTTGAAATAACAGCAATTTACAACGCTGCAAAATTACACAATCAGATATCGATCATATTTAAAAAATACACAAAAAACAACCGCAACAAATGGTTACTAATCAACCATTGAAAATAAAAGATAATGTTGCATTAACCATACTCATTAGCGATATTTTTAAACATTAAAAGGGCGTGTCTAGGCATTTAATAAAGCATGGCGTGCAGTGACTAAATTACAATCTCGCCTTTGCCAAAAAATTAAGGTGTATTTAGTTTTAAAATGTAAAATATTTTATAACATACAAAATACTACTTTTCTAAATTAAATTAAAAAGAGGTAATGTACTGGTATTGCTTGGTAAATCCAAATTTTGTCTTTTCAAACAATTTGTACAATTTCTTTGTGTTTTTAGGAATCTACATTTGTAATAAGAATTTGGAATACATTTGGCAAAATAATTCCCTTCTTTGTTCTTCGCTACGACTGGCCCACAGATGATATATAACAAAAGTTAGCTAAACTTTTTTTAATTCTCTATAATTGTTAACCCATTATATAATAATTAAGGTTTATTATATACAACCAAAACAATTAATCAACAGTATTTTCTATGTTCGGTCAAATTCCAGAGACAATATTTCTCATAGTTTATATATAAATAATTAAGAACTGTTCTTATTGCACTGTCTCTTATCTGTAAACTATTTATGCTTACATACTCTAAAAGATTAGTTTGCGTTTAATTTTTTTTTTGGGGTAGGAATATTTAAAAACTACTTAACAGATAATACAATGATTAAAGTTTCGCTAAAAACTGAGAACGAAATAAACAATAGAAAATCTCACTCGTAACTTATAACATGCATCCATTCACAGAAATGAGTTCTTCACGAAGAATGTTTTCTGCTACATATGTGGTAAATATACTGTACAGAGACAAAGAAAAAAGATCACAGATTTTGTAAAGCAAACCTATCAAGATTATTTTGGCGTAATGCTTGGAGATCAAGACATGCCCTGGGTTTCCCATATAATGTGCAAAACCTGCGTCGAATGTTTACGTCAATGGACAAATTAAGAGAGAAAAAGTTTAAATTTTGGTGTGCCAATGGTGTGGAGAGAACAGAAAAACCACCACGATTATTGTTATTTTTGTTTAGTTAATGTGTAAGGTTCTAATAGATACAAGAAACGCGAATGGGAATAACCTGATTTGGAATCAGCAAGGAGACCTGTGCTACATAGCGAAGAGATTTCCATACCATATACCACATTGCCTGATGTTCCGTCTGATTAGAAAAAATTGAGGACCAGGATTTAAGTAGTAGCAGTAGAGTTAATAAGATGAAATACCTTCAACACCCCAGTTCTCCCAAGTACAATTGAATAACCAGATACGAGACCTCGGTCTATCAAAGCAACCATCTGAACTTCTAGCATCCAGGTTAAAAGCAAAGAACTGTCAAAAGCCATATATAAAAATAACAATTTATAAAACACGAGAGATGTAACTTGTTCGTTACTCCAACCAAGATGAAAGACTTGTTTATTGTAAGAACATTCCCGGACTTCTTTGTCAAATGGGAATGCGATTTGTCCCAAGTGTTGGCGACTGCTCATAGACAGTTCTAGTAGAAATTTAAAGTGTGTTTTGCTGCACAATGACAACCGATCTGCTTCGATTCCTATCAGCTACTCAAAAAAACTTTGCTATAATAAGCATTAGTTTTCTATTTGTGTGAATCTGAAAATGGTGAACCTTCTACTTGGGCAGCAAAGTGGGTATATCAAACAACGTTGTTTTATCTGCTTGCGGATTAGTACGGCGAAACAAGATCATTGAAATAGTATTAATAAGCCAATAAAACAAAACTTGACTGTAGGAACAGCGAATGTCATAAACGAACCATTAGTGGACAGGGAAAATCATTCTCTTACCGCTCCACATTAAGTTAGGACTAATGAAACATTTCGTTAAAGCTTTGAACAAAATGGCGATTGCTTCAAATACATTTGTAGGCTAAGTATGGAAAAGCTAATAGCGGGTATTTATGATAATCCTCAAATTCGCAAACTTATTAAGGACTCTAATTTTACAAATCATATGACGACTTTGAAGCTGCTGTTTGGTGTAGCTTTGTCTTGGTGGTTAAGAACTTCTTGGGTAACCACAAAGCGGACAATTATGAGAAACTGATGCAACAGATGATAATAAACTTTAAAAACTTGGTTCTAATATAAACATTAAAGTACACTTTCTTCATAGCCACTTGAATAAATTTCCGACAATTTTGGGATCTTAAAGTGGGAACAAGGAAAAATATTCCACCAGGATCTAAAGGTGATTTAAAAAGATAAGACAAGAATATGATGGCAGACTGTTGCTGGAGCAACGTGATATTCTGACAACTCACATAAAAAATCATATAAACAGCACTTTTTCCCTACGAATCAGTTGTAATTTTCCAAATTAGACTACTGTATTTCTTTGGATTATACCGAATAAAACATCATTGTGGGTTTTATTGATTTGGCGTTTATATTTTTCGAAAATATTGTCATTATTAGTGGAACTTGCTTATGGACATGAGTGCTCTATTAATTTTGAATTTTTAAGCTATTAATTATAATTAGCTAATTATCTTCAAAAATAGGGCCAATCCAGCAAAATAAACTTCATATTTGTAATCAGCACCATAAAATTATCTAGAAATCGATCAAATATTGTTGACAATAAAATTAGTGTTGACCAATGTTGTTCTTTAGATTTCAAAACAAAAATAAATAAAAAATAACAAAAGCCAAATAAATCTAACAAGATACCAGGCATCCCAATGATAAAAAATAAATTAAATAAACGAATCAACGAACTGAGCAATTTACTAAAAGATTAGAGAAATGAGACCTTCAATGAATATGTAAGTAATCTCTCGCCGTTTCCATACAATGACTTGTGCAAAGTAACAAAAAATTTAAACAGCTTCACAAAACCTATCCCCAGCCGATGGCACGTCAGCAAAATATTTTTCAATTACATCCTCCAACAGCAAAACTTCAAGAAAAAAGAATATTAGAATATCTAA
Organism: Sinelater perroti; assembly: GCA_036346155.1. Classification (NCBI taxonomy): domain Eukaryota; kingdom Metazoa; phylum Arthropoda; class Insecta; order Coleoptera; family Elateridae; genus Sinelater; species Sinelater perroti. Next base: position 16,798,187 of record JARFIY010000143.1, read on the forward strand.
ATGTTCCGTTGCAATTAAGTCGGAAATTAAAAATCTCAATGATAAAAGGCGCCGGGTTACAATCTTATTACATCCAAACCAGTGAAATAACTGCCTAAAAAGACATTAATTGCAATTACACAAATATTTAATGCAACAATAAGACTACAGTACTTCCCAATACAGCGAAAATTTGGGCAAATAATATTAATACATTAACCAGGAAAACCCCCACATGAAGTTACCTCATATAGGCCGATGACACTCTTCCTAGTATTATTAAAATTGCTTGAGAATCTCATATTGAAAAAACCAATCCTGTAATAGATAAACAGAACTTATCCCACATAATTTGTATTTAGACGCAAATACTCTACACTATAACAAACTTATAGAGTTGTGGATGTGATCGAAAAAGATCTTGAAGAACACCGATATTATGTGGCAGCGTTTTTAGGTGTAAGCCAGGCATTTGACCAAGTCTGGCACCTTGGTCTATTTAAAGTCAAGCAGTTTTTACCACACCAATATTACTTACTTATAAATTTATCCTTAAGTGATAGGTATTACCAGGTGAAATATTGTGACAGTCATTCTAATCTGTATCCAATCAGCGCTGGTGTTTCACAGGAAAGCGTCATAGAACCCATTCTATACCAAATATTTACAGCAGATCTACCATGCAACGGAAATGTAGTCACAGCCACGTTCGCGGACGATACTGCGATACTAGCTTCGGATACAAATCTTACATACGGAAAACACACCTTACAAAAAGAATAAAGAGTTGGACATCAGAATGAAGAACATGTATTGTCTCTGGGGCAGAAAATCTAAATCTTAACAAAGTGATAGTGTTGTAACACCTGTGTAGACTTACGGAATCTAATTCTGTGGATGTGTTAAAACATCCAATATTTAAATTATACAAAGATTTTAAAGCAAGACTCTTCGCAGTCTAGCAGATGCGTAATGGTACGCTGTGCAATAAAACGCTGTACGCCGATCTCAAGGTTCCATGAGTCAGAGACAAAATCAGTAAATATGCATCTAACTATGTAAACAGACTACAGAGTCATCCTAGTGTATTAATGACAAATCTTCTAGAAGATAGACATACCAATCGACATTTAAATAAGCAAAAACAGTAGATCTTACTAATTAGTGATTAGTAATTACAGGGGATCGCCGCTGGGCGATATTCTCTTCTCATGTCATAGTATTAGAAACTATCACATTTACTTGTTAGTCCTAGAACTAGTTGTAACTATCATCATCATCATCATCATCATTAGCCATCTTCGGTCCATTTCTGAACATAGGCCTCTTTCATGTATCATCATGAAAGGAATTTGGCATTAAAACACCACGCTTGCCATGCGGGTTGGTGAGTTGGTTTAGGATAAGGTAAATTTTGTTAGGTATGATAGGACTTTGGGTAGGGACTTGATTTCCTCCTGTTATAGGAGGCGGAGGATAATCAAGAGCTCACGTAGGCAGGGTGGCCACCCCCTGAAATAGGTCTGTCCTTTACCGGGATCGCAAAGAAGTACCTATTCGCTACCTTATAACTATAGCAGACAATAAAGAAATCTTTTTCTCTCATTTTTTCCCCAATAAGCTAACCCCGCCCTTTTTAGTTTAACTTTGGTTTACATCTTGTTTGTGAATAAAGATATTACGATTTGTTGTTTATTTCTTGTTTTTGGTTGAAAAAATTAATTAATTGTAGTTATAATTTCAAGGTCTATTTTGTGGAGTACGATTTTGTAATTATTCGAATGTTAAATTTGTAAATAAATCGTTGATACTACAAACCATCCTTGTCACTTTTTTATGCATGTTTTATAAAGATCATGATACTTAAGCGAGTACTTATCCGCTTTTAACATGCGCCCCTCCATCACTAGTATTGTTACACTAACAAATTGTAATACGGCTAATCTTCTAGAGATTTAGTTGGTCAAAGCATTGTTTGAACACCAATTCTACTTAGGATGCGCAGGACTATTATTCTTTACCATGATAATCTATTCTACATTAAGATAAATAATGTTACCGATAACGGCTGTTCCATTTTTTGATGTACCATGTTGCATTGAATGGGCCTTCAATTTCAATTTAGTTTTTTAGAATCCGTGGATGACATCAAATTCCAATATACCTTTCTTCTGTGACTTAAAACATATTGTTTGTCATACCTTATTGTCTCCAAGACACATTTGTACAAAATACTTTTTAATAGGTAAAAATTATGTTGGCACAGATTTATGTAAAAGTTTGGCTCATAAAATGCGCTTATTATAATTGATAGCTTTTATTAAATTTAATTTAGGTTATTATAATAGTAAGGCTCTAACGCCCCGCGTGGGAGCATGACCTGTAAACTGAAAAGTTAAGGTTCTCATATGTTCGCTCTGTCTGCCCGGTTTGATGCGGGGCGATGTGACAAGCACCGTCGTGTTCGACGACCGCCATTATTACCCCTTGTTCAAAGTAAATACAAGTACTCAACTATTATTAGTAACTGAGTAGGTCACCCGCCAGGCATTAGTGAGCTCCGGGTCCGCCCGCACTACAGCCTGCACCTTAACCACTGGACCACTCTGGCATCATAAAAAGTTTAAATTTTGACAGAAAATTACTTTATCTACTACTTAATAATAAAAATTGAAGTAAAATACTAAAAATTCATACTTATATTTAAATGTGACGCTGTACACTGAAATGATTTTTGCATTGAAATCTGTGTTTCTCTCTTTCCATTGATTGACTATTTTCTAGTCATGTTACATATTTGATAAAAACACAAAACGAAGTACAAAGATACAGACATCCTTAATTCAACTGAGTTTGTAAAAAATAGTATAGCATGTCTAAACGCAATTACCTGGTTAAAACATGCCCAAATGCAATACATAACATTAAAGACCAACAGCAAATAATTTATTAAAAAAGGTGATACTTGTAGTTACCAAGAGAGGTAGTATTATAGTTATAATTGTTGAAAATTCGCCGGGCATTAAACATTTTTATTTTACGAATTGTTAAGGCCTAAACAAAATTTCAAGTTTCATGAAATAGATAACTAAAGTAAAATAAAATTACATTTTTATAAAATTATGTAAAATGTGCAAAAGAGAAATTGGTTATTTTTTAAATCTCCATATATTTGCTGTCTACACTTATCTCTACTTTATTTTTTATTAATGAGAAAAATATAGTTATGGCTTATGGTTCTAAAAATTGTCTACTTACCTATTAAATAAAAGTTAAACTAGTTTGGCACGATGTGATAAATAAGTGATCACATTTATAAATTAAAATAAATTAATCAAAAGAATCGAGAGATGTTAATTATAAAAATTTTATTGGCTATATTATGTATTATTACGAGAGCTCAGTGCCAGGAAAGTCGAACTGATTTTCAAAGACAACCTCAAACAGAAAAGAAAAAACGATATATTAATAACAACGTATAATTTGCGAATCTTGTATAGAGACAGAGCTATGCAAAGGCTAAATAACGGATTTATAAAATATAAAGATACTTATAAGAAAATTAAAAGAAATACAATGTAAAGAAAAATAGATAATAGACTTTAAAAAATGTCCACTATTTAATAGCGGAAATAGAAACAGTAGCCTGGGCGTTTCTAGTCAGGAAAAAGATAAGACGCCTAATAAATAAAAGAATTTGCACAAAACATTCATAAATTCGCATACACTAACGGAAGAAATAAAAGTAATGGCTAAAGATACGTATACATATACGACAACCCACAAACATGAAAACTTCAAAGAAAAAATAGGCTATAGACCAGCGATAGTCATATACAGCAAACACGATATTAGTAATGAAAATAAAAGAAGGCATCGATTGTATCATAAGAAAAAATATAATAGTTTATAGCATATAGTGACCACACAATAAAATACATAAAGAGACTAATACTCTCTGATCGGAATATCAGGAACAAAATAGATTATGTTCTAATAAGCAAAAGGCATACATCAAATATTATTAACATAATAAATTATCAATAGGCACAATGTAACTCAGAGTCCTTGCTTAAAAGAATATATAACAGAAAATTAAAAAGGTTTAATAAAATTAACAGCGAAAAGAAACGAAAAATGTATAATAATAGAAAACTTGGTCTGATGAAGAATACAAAGCTACGAGGAAAATGTTGGAAAATATGACAATAGCCAAACAATGGAAGGTACTTTGAAAAATTATATAAAAGTCGTAAAAGAAAGTATGAGTTGAAGAAATAGAGAAAATGAAACAAGAATATAAAAACCATCATATAAAAGCTTTTTACCAGAAAGTTAAATAACAAAGAAAATTTCAAGCTAAAAAGTATATATGTAAAACAAAAAAGTGCAATTTAGTAGTGGAAGAAGAAAAAATACTCAATGAATATTTCGAAAAATTAATAGAAGAAAACGACGACAAACAAAAAGGCAAAGCAACAAAAAATAATAGAGAGTATCAGTACTAAGGGCCACACTTAAGCGTATTGGGACTTTTTATATAATTAAATGTTTGTTTCGTAAAAAATTATAAGACACAAGTTACTCAAGGTACTGTTTATCGTTAGCTACAACTTTTTACCATCTTTCTAGCAACAGGATGATTCCCAGGCGAAAGAATTGCTCGTTCTTTGATGCAGTCCACGAATTGACCTTTTTATGATATTTTCAAAAGAGTTGAAACGCTGCTCAGGCAGACCATGCGTCATCGAGCGAAACAAATAGTAATCAAGGAGAAATGTGAATAGGGCAGGTGGGATAGGAAATCCCATCGAAGTGTTTCCAAATAGTTTTTGACTTGTATTACATGTATCCGAACGCTGTTGTGCTGGAAATTCACTTTATCGTGTTTTTTGACAAGGTCGTTTTTTTAACGCTCGGTTCAATTTGATCAGTTGTTGACGACAGCGATTCCCAGTAGTAGTTTCAGCAGCTCATAAACATTACGCCCTACTAATCCCTCCAAATACAGATCGTTATCTTTAAACCATAGATGTTCTGCTTTGACGTCGATGTTAAAGTTGATGCTAGATTATTTTGCGCTTATGATTCTCCCAATAAATCCATTTTTTGTCACCAGTGACGATACGATACAAAAACCCCTTCCTTTTGTGTTTTTAAAATAGCTACTTGCAGATAGAAAACGTTTTTCGACGTCTCCAAGTTTCAATTCGTGTGGCACCCAATTTCCTTACGTTTGAATCATTCTTATTCTTCATTCTTATATTTTTTGCCAATCCTTTAAAAGTCCCAATATTACTACCCACAAGTAAATAAACTAAAGAACAACACGAGGAATACAAAGTAATAACTGTTTGAATTAAACTAAGAGGAAGAACTAATTACGAAATTGACAAACTACTCTACAATATATGGGAAAAAGAAAAAAGGAGACAAACTAAAATGTGGTAATCATAAAGGTAATCTTTTAGGAATTGTTTACAAGATTATGACTTCGATAAAAGAGAAAAGAATCAAGCCGTACGCAAAAAAATACTGGGCGAGTATCAGTCAGGTTTATATATTTAAAATCGATCATAAAAGTAAATGATACAAATATAATGTTCATGTCCATCAACTACGTATAGAGTACAAGAATATGATAGTCTAAAATGAACTTATACTTTATTAAACAACCATTAAGAAAATTTGGAATCCCAGAAAAGTTAATTGATCTCACAAGAATGACAATGCGGCAAATCAAAAACACGAAACCTCTCCAAGTAGTTTAAAGTGAAAAAGAAGGTTAAAAAGGCAGCCCGTTATCCTAAACATTATTTATATATATATGTAAAGAAAGTACAAATAAGTCTTCGCCGTTTTTTATCAAAAATTGAGCATTTGTTGTGAAAGAACGGAATCTTATGTTTAATTCAAAGTATTGTCCATCGCTAGCCATTACTTTTTCCCATCTTTCTGGCAACATACGGATAGCGCATTGGAAGAACGCTTCATCTTTTGAGGCTATCCACGAATTGACCCAATTTTTGGTATCTTCATATGATGTAAAGTGCTACTCAGACAAGCCATGTGCCATTGATCGGAACAAATGATAATCGAAAAGGGCAATGCCTGGTCATTTCCCAATTGAGTGATTCCAAGAAGGTTTTGACCGGCGCCGCAACATGTGGACGAGCATTATCATTCAGGAGAATAATTTTGTCGTGTTTGGAGTAGTAGTGGGAGCGTTTTTCATTATGTGCTCGACTCAATCTCACAATTGTGTTCGGTAGAGAGCTCCAGTAATGGTTTCGTTCGGTTTGAGCAACTCGTAATACACAACACCAAGCTGATCCCACTAAATACACAACATGAGTTTTTTTCCATGAAAATTCGGTTTGGCTGTCGATGTTAAAGCATGGCCACATAGTCACCATGATTTCCTCTTCTTTGGGTTATCGTAGTAGATCCATTTTCATCACCAGTGACTATACGATGCAAAAAACCCTTTCGTTTATCTTTGGCAAGCAGTATTTCACAAATGCAAAATCGGTTTTCAACGTTTTTCGGCTTTAGTTCATATGGAACTCAATTTCCTTACTTTTGAATCATTCTCAACTATTTTAAACGATGTGAAATTGCTTTTTGAGTCACTCCTAATGTAAGTGCAAGTTCTCCTTGCATTTGGCAGTAATCTTCCTCCAATAATGCTTCCAATTCTACGTCTTCGTACATTTTCGGCCTGCCGCTATGTTTTTTCTCTTCGACGTCAAACTCACCACTCTTAGACTTATGAAACCACCCACGACAACTTCTCTTACTTTAAGCATTCTCGCCATATGTTTCTACAAGCAATAGATGCTCCTCAGCTGCAGATTTCTTCAAATCAAAAGTTTCCGCAAATGAGGCATATTCGGCTCAAAAATCTACATTTACGCACAAAAAAAATTATGTGATGCCGATACAAAATTGCTAATATTTTAAGGTTTTGGTGTTGTCAGATGTCCAACCTTACGATATGACGCTTTACATATGAAAATTTCAACCATAACTTACTAGTGGGGCCATCTTTTTTAAAACGGCGGAGACTTATTTGTACTCCCTTTAGTATTAGAGAGGTGTATAAGAAAGATAAATATAAATTTACGAGAAAATATATCTAGAATCTACCAATTATGAGCCTACGCGACAAGTGGTAATCTTAACAAAAACCAAAACGCCCGAAAGATGGCATTCTGTAAACTTGAAAAATGGGGAAAAAGGCCAGACTATAAGTAAATATGAAGAAAACGAAATATATGTTAATAATAAGAGACAAGAAATAAGCAGAGAAATTTAAAAAATTTGACGGTAAGTGATTATATCTCAAAAAAATCTGGTGTGAACATCACACGACTTTTCTTATCCTATTATTATATATTATACCGGGCCCATCGTCTCGGGTCTGTGCTGGTGTCGTCCCGGAACTTGTTATTTTAAATAAAAAAGGACGAGGCGCAAGTCCAACACTCAAAAGCTGATTAAAATAAACAGTACTACGTCACTGAAGGTAACCGTGCGAGCTCGTCCGCACAGCCTTCCCCATTACCGCCGCCTGCGTGCTCCCTTCTAGCGGCCAAGCACTCCCCCCCCCCACCGTCCTACCGCAGTCGGCCGGGAAGCTCTTCGAGCGCGCTGTGATTGGTCCGTTTAATTAATTTTTAATAGGCTATAACTTATTTATTTAACCTCGGATCAAAAAATTTCATTGTAATTTTTTGTTCGTCTCGATCTGATCTATCCGGTAATATAAATTTCCCGAAACATTTTATGAACACCCGGTATATTAAAAATCTCGAGCTTCTATTTTTTTTCGAGTTCCTATTTTACCAACTTTTATTTTAAATTCATGTTTATATCATGATAACAAATCATTTTTATCCTCATAAATTTTTTGTATCTTCAACCGTTTAGATTCGCGACCGATCTTGCGACCTTGAGACCAAACGGCTCGGCCGATTTTTACCAAAAGCTTCGCACTGCGTCCCCTACCTACATACCAAATTTCAAGTCTCTAGCTTTTACGGTTCTCGAGATATCCTGTTTACTGACAGACCGACAGACACACACACACACGCACACGAACCAATGGCCCAAACCAACTTTTTTGGTGTCCTGAGGCTATAATTCGTCCAGAAATGTGAAAAACTGGGTAGGTCAAATTTCCGCCGATTACATTACTTTCCTTATAGGATAAGGAAAGTAAAAATATAAGAATTTAAATATCAGCATAAAACGAAAACTACAATGCATTAAAAAACATATTTCAATCAAGAAACATCTCGAAAAATATTAAGAAAGGAATCTATAATACTACAGTGAATCCAGTAGTAATATACGCAAGCGAGACGTAGGTTTTAAAAATAGAGGACAAGAAAAACTTGAGTGTTTTTATTATTTTCGAAAGAAAAATGCTAATATAAATGTATGAGCCAATGAAGCACATAATTAAATTGAGAATACGAATAAAATAATACATAAAGATCGATTCGGACATATTTGAAACTATAAAAGCTCAAGAACTAACGGCCGGGACACTTCATTCGAATCAAAACGGCTGTGGTCTAAAAATAGCATATGACAGTTAAGAAAAGGGGACGAAGAAATAAAGTCGACCGAGGAAAAGTTGGAGTGAAGACAGAAAGCGATATAAGAAAACTGAAAATAGAAAGATCGAGCCTTAAAGATCAATCCAGAATTTTTCGCAGACCGTAGGGCCAAAAAGAAAATAAAAAAAAAGTTTAGAAAAGAACAACATTAAAAAATGCGCCTTTAGCGATCCAGCGAACGACGACACTTTACAAAAGTCTGTACCTGATAAAGGCCGATCCTTTTGGCTACTTAATTTTGCTTACTGTAGCATAGAATTATCTAAAATTTGAAAGTTAGACAATTTTTTCATTCCCGTTTTGGATCTAAATTATTAAATCATGATAAAATATGTTCTATATATTTCAAAATTCTTCATGTACTCTTTGTCAGGATTTTGTATTTTGACGCCACGTCTTTTTTAAAATTGTTACTAATTAATTTAAAGTAATTTAGTTTTCGCTATTTTTCGGTAGACTTTTTTAACGCTGAAATACACACGACTGCAACTTAGGTAGAACTGACATTAAAATGCGTTTATAGTTTTAAGTTTTTGTGTAAGTTTTGGAGTTTTGTTTTAATAATGTAGGTAACAATAACAGAGAACTACTGCGATAAATCTTAATGGCGTGCTATTATCATTATTATTATTGATCAACAATCTGTCAAGGAAAATAACAACTAATAACTAATCATGTTAAAGTTGATTACCATAGTGTATTAATTTTATTGCTTATAGTTGTATTGAACTACAAAAATTTTATGAAAAAAAATATCTCTGATGCTCTTACAAATATTTCTTTATTTTTAGTTCGGTAAAATAAGATAAAAAACCGTATGCTACTCCAGCGCCACAATTAAAAAAAATTTGAAATTCAAAATGTTTCTCACGAAACTACGTTTAAAGAGCGCTCTCTTGGTTGGCGAATGGAGAGATCCTAAAAGCTGGATTCCTAAGAATATTCATAATAATCAGCTGTGGGCTAAAAGCTGAGGTGGCAGGCCTGTCGTCAGTGGTCTTATTGCCTATAGAGACACAATGACAAAATGAGGAAACACGAAGTTCAAATTTTGGAGACATCCAAAACAAAAAAAGGAAATAAAATAATGGATCTAGATGAAGACCACACATTCAGACTTTTGGGAATCCCAAAGGAAAAACGTGCTGTGAAAGATATAGGAATTATTAGAGCAATTGAGTTTAGAAAAGAAGGCTCTAAATTCAAGAATAATCACCATAACTTTAAATCTCCAAGAACAAATAAGAATAATATATATATATATACGCACAAACGAAGAATGAAAGAGTATATGATAAAGAAGCATTCTATAAGGACCTGCAATGAGTATTAGAGAAAACGCAAAACAAAAATCAACATGTAAGAGTAGTGGGAGATTGGAATGCTCACATTAGAACCAGAGGGTCCACGGCCATGGAGCTATGGAAAAACATGGACTATCAAGCGAAATAAATAATACTGGAAGCAGGATGATTGATTGGTGTATAAATAATCAAATGTTAATAGGGAATACCTGGTTTAACAATCAAAATATTTATAAGACAATCATAGGAAACAAGAGAATTAGATCATAAAAATATGATTGATTACATTACACATAATAGAAATATGAAGCATGTTATAAATGATATAAAGATAATACACGGTGTAGAATTAAGCAAGAGAAGTAGCATCGGTTATAAATATCAGAAAACCAGCTAAAAATAGATAGAAAATATATAAGAAAATCAAATTGCAAGGTCTTAATGAATACTAGAAAAGCCTGGAACATCTGAAGAGAACAAGTGAAAGCCTAAAAGAAATAAAGATCTAATAATTAATGAGAAAAAATTTTAAGAATGCAGTACCGCAAACACCGGAACTTACATGTGGATTAAAAGTAATTAAAGCAAAAAACGACAAAGTAAGGAATAAAGTAAAAAAGAGGATCCTAAAAAATACACCCAACAAAAAAAAAAAAGAGGAACATAACTGAAGAAATCGTAAATCAGGCGAAGAGAGTAAGCAGAAAAGATTTTAAAAGGAAAATAGAAGAAAACTGGATAGAAAATCAAAAACAGCTTTGGAATATTGTTAGAAAACTAAAAAACAAAACAAAAAAATGGAGTACCAGAAACGAAAACGTGGCACTCAAAACAGACAAAATTTAGAGAAAAAGTGGAAAATCTTACGACGACCAACTAGAACAAGAAGAAAATTATAAAGATAGAGTAAATAAAAAAAATAACAAAAAATGAAATAATAAATTCCTTGAGAAAGATAAGAAATGGAAGGGCAGCCGATGATGGTGGAGTAATTGCAAGAATTTTAAAGTTTAGAAAGTCTGCTATTTGTAATATATATATATATATATATATATATATATATATATATATATATATATATAATTAAATAAAAAATGCCGGTTTGAATTATCTGAATCTAAATCTAATCCTGACATAAGACTTGCTGTTTGCAAATGACATCTTACTTATAGCAACAAGTAAAGAAAACTGCAGAGGAAGTTAGTAATATGCAAGGAGAAATTTAAAAAAAATATATAAGAATAAATATAAGGAGAACTAAAGTAATGAAAGTAATAAAAAACGTACAAGGAAACGAACAGATACCAAGACGATTAGATGGAAGGCGGATATTAAACATCTAGAAGTGTAAATAAACAAATAGAATCTATTGCCAAATAAATAACACATTAATTGAGGAAAAAGAATTTAACACAAAAGCAAAAATTTATTTGTATAGAACTATATACATACCAAAGATGCTATACGAAATGCGTTCAAGTTCTAAGGTTTTCAAATTTTTTCTAAGAAAGTTAAGAAAGTTAAAAATGTTGTTTCTTCTCAACCTAATGATCGCCTAAACGTACATTTTTATTATATATATTTATATTTTATAGCTGCTGAATACACTTCTTTAGGGGTGAGTTTTGCCTACTAGAAAGTCGCTGATGCAACAGCGGCTACGGAGAGTGGCCTTCATGGTCGCCAATTTATGGCGGAATTCTACTTTGAAGAAACTTTCAACATTTTCAAGTCATCATACAAAATTGACTCCACAGACCCTACGTAAATGCCAAGTTTAGAGGCGATATTACGCACGGTCTTCCATAACAACTTGCTCCGCTCGCGCAACCATGGTTTTGGTTCGGCTGGTTTGTGACCGAGGCTGGTCCGTTTCATTGCCATAAAACTCTCGACTTTTAAACTTTCGCACCTACCACGCACTACGCCATAGCCTTCACCGCATGCCTCACTCAATTGGTGATAAAATTTGATGGGCGAGGAGAAAACGGATGATTACACGTTATTCTTGAACACCAAACGTCGCCATTTGAAGTATACAAAAGGACACTCACTGAAATAGCGGTAATTTGACCTGTGCAGATTGTACGGTGCTGCCGTTTGTATTGTAAATTTAGAAATCTTTTCCGCGTCTTTTAAAATTATTCGCATCTTTCTACTTAATCTCACTGTCAAGAAAAAAAAATTAGAAACCTTAGAAATTAAATGCACCTTGTATGTGAACAGCACTGGATAATCATAGATCAAAGGCAACAGCATTTGAATTAAAATATCTTAGGCTAGTGGGGGGAAAACAAAAGTATTCAGGAAGAGTTGGATATAAAACAGTTACTAGAAACAGTTGAAATAAAATAGATCCAATGGAATGGATATCTGAATATAATAGAAGACACCAGATATTCCAAAAAATATATGGTATGAGATGACAAGGGAAAACAGCCCGACTCAGAAGCACCTGAGAAGGCAAAATTAGAGATGCTGCCATGTAAAGAGAGAAGACTTCAATTTATTGGATATTTAATAAACTAAAAGTTACAAGGCTAATTGAAGTTTGGGTGCTAAAAAATCAGGGTTTAATACAGTACATACCATATTTAGAAATATTTTAATTGTTCTATTTCATCCAAGAATTTATAATGTTTTTTTGGCTTGAAAAAATCAATACCTTCTTCTGTGCGCCATATTTATTTTGTAAATTATGAAAATTATTTTGTTATTAGTGTAACAAGATATTTTGTTCTGTAAAATATGAAAGCACGGGATACATTTTGTTAATAAAAAATAACCAAAATCAGTGGGAGCGGCTCTTTCTAAATAATTTCCACTGTTTGTATTGCAATGCAACGGTAACTTCGTTATTCTGACGGTTTACGATTGCGGTGTGCAGTGTCGTTCACAAATTTACATAGCTAAGCAAGCGTCTCGTGATCCGGGCGACCCCCGGCGCGCTGCATACCATTAAAAGCGCTTATGCTTTTAATCACGAGGCGTCTTGGCTGTCTTCGGTCGGCAGCTCTCCGTCTTGGCGCCGCGGCGGGGAATTTAGGAACTCCGCACCGGTGTCAATTTAATTATTTACTGTTGCGAAGCTGTCAAGGTTGCCACCTAGAGCTTCCTCCCGCTAATCGCGCCGCGCGAATGTCGGAGCGGAAATTATTTTTAGCGGGCGGGCGTCGGGCCGGCGACTCGAATTGGCGCGATTCGCGTGACCGGCGATTTTGGCCGCCGCTAAAAGAAAGCGCTTTAAAATCGATCCGAATCGGGGCTTTCATAACATTACCATATTAATTAAACATTTGGCCGGGCACGGCGCAGACCGAGACCGTGTCGTGACTAAAGACTGTTACCCCAGACGCTTGACCGGATGTGGTATTAAAAACCGGAGGGCGTCGACTCCGGGGACACCGGAAAATCCTGAATAAAGATTTAGACGATTGTTATTGGAACGCACCGGTCATGAAACATTGTCGCGGACGTTTCCAGCAGTCGGCCGGGCGGAAGCAGTCCGGCTTTTTCTAGCGCAACTTCCCCAAAATCCAATTTTCCGACTTCGGGAATTTAATACTTTTCGTATCTATATAATGTCATCGTGATATTATGATGAAATTACAATGAAATTGAAAAGGTCATTCTTCCTACTAAACCTTCTGATTAAATTATAAGGGCAATAAACAGAAAGGTTATCCCCTTCATAACGATTGACACGCGGAGCGATGCCTTAACAAAGGTTAATTTTGGTATAAAGTACTGACTAATGAAAAACGTTGCGTGTTCCACCTAACTCTGTAGGATCTTGGCAACTTGCACATAATTGTACTCAAAAAAACGAGTGTACATTACTATAAAGGATGTTCTACATCACGTAGCTTTGAAACAGAAATAGTTTTTTATATTTTCGCGAAAGAATTAATTAGCTAATACATATAAAAATTCTACAATTATTATAATAAATATTAATTAATATAACAGGATTTTAGTTATGTTTTAAGTAGCCCCGTTCACCCTCCTCGCTTCTCAGAAGTCAGATTTTTGGGAGAAACTTCTTTTTTGAAATAAATAATTTCACCTGGTTTCCTGGTGGTTATCACTTCATATCTGGATGCTTAACTATGGGTAGCTTGGCTGGCGCGAGCTCGCATCAATGTAGATGGCCGCTGCCATTGCAGTTACATGAACATCTTGAGGGTCAATTATCTCATCGTACAGGTATTCCGTCAAGGTCCTCCACTAGGCACGAAAACCAACTCCGATCATGGAAATTTCCGCCCAGAACATGCAAGACCCACCTCCATAGGCGATAATTTCTTAAATGCAGCAATAAGCAGATCGCTCCCCTGGCCTTCTATAATCCTGACGTTTTCTGTCGTTACCATGTAGGTACATCCTGGACTCGCCGGTGAATAATATCTGACTCTAATGGCCGATTCCAGTCGCCTTTGCTTTTGGACTGCAGTCAGCTTGGGACCCGTAGCTGCCTTTTTTGAAATTAGGTTGGCTGCCTTCCGTCTTACTACTGTCCAAGCGCTGGCAACCACACCTCTGACCGTACTGAGCTCTTGCTTGAGGTCAACGCCAGTCGTATGTCGATTTTTGAGAGCTATTGAGATTGCAAAAATTTTTCGAACGGAAATTTAACGTTGATCTTTTTAGTTCTTTCAATGATAAGAATATAATTTTGACACAGTCCTTAATTGCAAATTGGTTCTAAGCTTCCAGTTACATATGTCTAAAATCTATTGTAATGGTCTTCTAATGTAATAAGTTTTATAGGTATAAATAATATCTTTATTTAATAGCTGAAGTAACATACCAGTGTTTTGTGGTAGAAATACTACATGGGCGTTGGAATGACTCAAATCTTGTGGGTGACCTGGAGCATTATCTAACAGCATCAGCACTTTATAGTTCAAATTCTCTTTAAATAATTTTTAACTTCTGACACAAAATATCTTAAGAACCATTCTCTATATAAATTTCCAACTTTTCAAGCTTTTAAATTTTTAAATTTTTATTTACGCCTTTAAGGACACAGGGATCTATAGACAAACAAGAGTTTTGTCAGAGTTTCTTAATATATTACTACACTAAAGCAGCGCTAGATATTTTAAATCCGTTTTTTTAAGTTTCTATTAGCCATTGTTCTTGCTAAAGCCTAGTTTTGTCGCATTAAAGACTTGATGTGTTGTATATCTTTGCTCATCTACAATTTTCTGAATTTTTCCTAAATACGTCCACTGAGGCTTTGAAATTTTATATGAACTGCATAACGCTTTCTGAATTTCTTGAACCAACCTTTACATGCCGCAAAATCTGGACTGGTAGGAGATTCTCAATTTTCTAAAGATGTTTACAAATTTTAAAAACTTTTGTTTGATGATATTGTTCAATTAAATGCTTTTTGGCAGCTATCATGATTCTAAATTTTGAGTACCTTTTCCATTTTCTTAGTTATTGGAGCACGAGGACGAGCTCCATATTTTATAGCCATTGAAAAACCCAAAGCAGCGACCTTTATATATTTCTTTCTTAATGGTTGGGAATGCTGCTTTATCAAAGTTTAGAGTTTTTGCAATGTGTGATGATTTTTCTCTTTTGAAAAAACAATCCATAATTTTTATTTTTACATCCACGTAAATAAATTTCCTTTTAGACATAGTTTGGACCTGAAATTAAATTGTACAAAAATTAGTGTGAAAAATCAACAAATACTTTTTAACATACACCCAAAAAAATTTAAAATATATTCTTTGCCAAACTAATAGAACTTATTTAAATAATATTTTTGGCGATTCACAAATTGAACACTTGAAACACAAAATACATAATAAACTGCACTTAACTCAGAGAATGAATATTGCTAAATAATATTTGGATATTCTCCAATTGCATTTTATATTTGTATACATGCATATATATACCCATAGTGCACAATTTGGATTTATAAGTACACGCGTACCTTAAATAGTAGAATAAGAACGTTATACAAGGGTTTTTGCAAACTTCTGACCGTGTTAGAGAGAAACCGTATTTAGTATTTCGTGATGTAGGATGGTTACTTGTATACAAATACTTGTAGAGTTGTAAAAATACATACTCAAACAATACAAAACTGTGTAAAAAAATTAGCAGATCTTTTTTGAATATTACAAAAGCATAACAAGAGTTGGATTTAAAAATCTATTTTTGTGGAGTGCCTAATAATAAATAAAACTGTGATAGACGATGACGTCAATTAAATGCTTTGATCGCTAAAATGAAAATAAATAATTTAAATTAAAAAAAAAATTTATATTATAAAGTTCACTAACTGAAAAATAGTAGCATTTTATTTATCAGTGTTTTAATACGCGATATACGCAGTTAATGTTTTTTCTGTATGTCATCGAAATTATTTTACTTATTTCGCGAAAAAATCTGAACTGAAAAAACCCGAAGAAACAAGTAAATTTAATTTTTGCACAATAAGCATATTTTACAATTTCTTCTATTTTTCTTTTTGACAACATTAATTTTTATTTACACTCAAAAGTAAACAGTTAATTCACAATCATGTGATTACATTAATGAAACGCCACTATGACACATGTTGCCCTACTTTACAAATATGTGGTACATGATGATGAGCAGCTAAAACTAGTGATTGGTAAATTTGAACAAAATCTAGAGTTTAACTCGTTTATTTCATTATTATTTTTATTTGTATGCATTTGGACATTGTTGGACTTGTCACAAAACAACTCGAATCATTACTACATATAAAAAGAAACTTACCTTTATTAAAAATACTATATCTATTTCTGATAAGCAGATTTGTAGCTAAATCTAAAGTAACATAAAATTAACTTAAATTTTGAATTGCCTAAAAAAAATTTAAAAAATATTGAGAGCATATCGCAACTAATAATAATAGGTGTATAAATAAGTTCTCAGCTTTTTTCTGCAAAATTAGTTTTATTTAAAAACAAACAAAAAAAGCTTAAGTATCAAAGTACTCTCCGTTGGCATCGATGACCTTTTGCCATCTTTCGGGTAGCTTGCGAATTCCCTGGCGACTTCTGTTTTGAAGTACGTATCAGCCAAGTGATGCTGTAACGACCGGAATAAATGATAATCGGAAGGGGCCATGTCTGAGCTATACGCCGCATGTGGGAGAAGTTCCCAGCCTAACGCGTCTGCAGCTCATTCGTGTCAAATGTTTGAGGGCGTCCAGCGCGTGGTTGATCTTCAAGACTAAACTCTCCTGCGCAAAATCTTTGGTACTACTTTTTGCACGTTACATTACTTACAGCATTCTCACCATATGCAGCACAAATCATTTCGGTGGCTTCAGCAGCGTTTTTCTTAAGATGAAACACGAAGTGGATAGAAAATCGAATACGCTCTTTTGTGATTGCCATCGTGAACCCAGCTGATTATTGAGGTTATGTGCATCAAACACCAAATCGCATGATGTTTCGAAAGACCAAATGTCATTGCTTTAAAACCGCAAGAGGGCGGACTAATACGCTACATGTAAACGATGATTTGCGTCCTGTGAAATCTAAAGCTGAGAACTTATTTATACACCTACTAAAAACAAATAAAATAAAGAAAAGACCGTGAGTTATTTTGATCACACTGACAATAAAATAATTTCGGTACTAGATATTATGTAAAACATGATTTTTTAAACATAGTTTTCAAGATTTCTTAGTGATTTATTTATTCAGATTTAATTTTTAAATAACAACCTATTGCGAATTAATATCTTAAATTATTTGAAATTTTTGTTGTTTTGTTGTTTGCTGTACTAAAATGGGTCAATGTGTACGCTGACCGTCAGTAATAAACTATTCTTATAGTTACAACAAACACATTAAACATTAAGAAACATTACATAGTCGGATAACTTTAATGCTACCTATAGATATTTGCATAATCTGGAAAACAACCAGCAACGCTACAACAAATATTATATGACACTCAATAAATAATTTATCTAAGTCCAGCAAAAACTCAAAGTCAATTCTATTCTCCACTATAATTTCAAAGTTCATCTTTCCTGCTTTTATTCATTCTAATATTTAATTAAAATACAGCAGTTTATAGTTCACAATTTGCTATAAAAGATCTGACAATAAAACAACAGGAAATTGAAAAAAAGCGTCTGCTTGCCCCACCAGTGCGCGGCGTGGCTGGGTTTGATTCTCAAGTCAAAAGCAACGGCAAACATCAAATGCTCTCCGGCCGTCATACAAACACCTTTGGTGGTCGTAAAGTATATTCCACTTTTTCTAACGGGTTAGACTAGATCTGTTCGTAGTACGCCCAACATGGTTTACAGTACTACACGAAATGTGTAGTCAGAAATAGGCTACTAGCCTATATGTAAGGGTAGAAAAAATAATATAAAAATTTGACATAGCAAAACTAAAGAGCCACAGCCCCTTTATTTCGTGCACTTAAAACCGATTGCAAACAATAGATATACAAATTTAAATTCGAAATACAAGTTGAGACTCCAAATAAAAAAAGAGACATGTATATTGTACGGCATATTTTACTAGACCCTATAACTGCAAAAATGCAATAAAGGTTACAATCCGAAAACCATGCTTTAAATCCACAAATATTCCAGAATGCTGTGCCTTCTGTGAAGATACTCACTCGGCTAATTCCAAAGGCGGCTCCGCGTGCAAAGGACTTAATAAACGTGCAAATTAGCAATTTCAATACTGAAGTTATACAGAGATTGACAATAATCCATAAATAAACTTAGCAAATCAGATAACTGGTTAAATTTAAAATTATCTTCGACCTACCGATTAATTAAAATCAAATGATCTTCATTAAAATAAGATCATAATGGCTAATACACTGCATATTGCCACCTGGAACGGATTAGTAAATAATAAAAACTAATTAATAGTATTTTTAAACATTAATAAAATTGAGATTATTTTCATTTTAAAAATGCATTTTATAAAACTAACCGTAATTTTTACATAAACATACGCTATCTACTCTAGTCGCTCTGTCAACACAGCATATGGTGGGTAAGTTGTTATCATTATAAATCACACTATTCCCCATTAACTAATTTCCCAAATTCCAAACCAAACAGTTTCAAGTTACAAATGTGAAAATCAACGCTCTACCTTGGTCAGTCCACGAAGACATTGAGTTACTAATGCCAAACGTTTTTGCATCCCTTAATATTTAAGTTTATTGCCGAAGATAAGTGAAACTTTTTAATGCGGTATGCGGTGCTGTTTAATGGGTGTTAAGACACACCACGACAAAAGGCAGAAACGTCCTAAGAACTATGACCGATAATAATTACGATTTTTTCTTTATAAGTGACAAAAAATTGCACCTATCGGACTTTTCTATAATGCATGGTATACCTACTAGCTATACTAGAGTCAAATTAAATCATGATATGCCACCTGATCATTTGTCAATTAAAAAGGCCTATAACAGCTATATAATTAAGAAACAAGTAGTATATGCCTTAACAGACAAGAGAAAAATTGTAATATATTTCAAAACTTCGCATAATACGTATTAAATATTTTTAAAACCCTTTGATCTATTGCAAAACCATGACAATAAGAAACTTCAGATAACTTTCCGTATAAAATTTTTCTCCAACTAAAGGAAAATTCTAAATGAACAAAATAAAGTAGTTCAAAGCTCCTAAATATGACTTAATAACTAGCAAAACACTGAAGATGTTGCCTAATAAAGTTATTGTACTAATCACTACAGAATTTAACCATTCCTACTACCCCACCCTTTACAAGTATACTCACATACTAATAATATTAAAACCTAGTAAACTACCTGCTCAGAAAACATCTTTAGCTTTTTTTTATACTAAGCAAAATATTCAAAAAGGTATTACTAAAAAGAATGTAGAAAGATGTAGAAAATTCAAACAAACAGAACACTTAATAATATCGCTAAATCGTTAGAAGATAAAGAATCCTGCTAGGCAGCATTTCGCGATGTATCACAAACATTTAATAAGACATAGTATACAAGACTACTATACAGGCAGAAACAACTACTTCCAAGCACCTATTATTTATTTAGTGTTACGATACTATCTGTGCGTTATTATGTAGCAAAATAATTGAAGACATTTTTAGAGTAATATCTGATCACCTCTGGTAATCCGTAGGTCAGAGATAGACTATATCGCAATTTATATCTTTGTTGGCGACATTGCTATGTTATCTGTTTATGAAGTTCCAAACATAGCTTCTAAGTATCTTAAATTGTATCAATAAATTAAATCAATGAAAAACTACTTTAATAAAAAAAAAATCAGTCCAAAAACCACAATTTATTTCTTGCTCAAAATCGATGCTATTTCTATTCCTGTGAAGATTTTAATAAAATACTTTAACTGGCTTAACGATTAGCGTGAAAAAGCACACAAACAGAAAATCATTCATTAAACATACAATTTAAGCAGATATATTGGTTGCTTTCTAAAAAGTCATCATTGTCAACTGATATAATGTGGCTCCTGCACAAAATTAAATTAAAACCAATATGGACATATTGTCTTCAACTATGTAAATGTGTCAAGAAATCTAATATCAGCATTATCCGGCATTTTCAGTTTAAGATTCTACGTTTCATAATAAATGCACTCTGATATGTTGCTAACCAGATCATCCTCGAAGACCAGAGAATACCTTTTGTGCAAGATGAGAACCACCGACTTTCAACTATCATGCAGAAGCTTATGTATACTAGAATAAATTAGAAATACAAAATAAAAGTAAAGTATGTCCTTTCTCATAATCCGCCTTGCGGTTTCTCTTTGTTATAAATTCTAAAGCTTTTTGATATTCTCCATAATAAAACTTAAAGTTTTGCAAACTATCATGTATTTAACTTAGCAAAAATTGATCAGCAATTTTACAACCCTTTTCCCTCACTCTTTATTTGATTAATAAAGAACTTGTATATACAGATGCACACTTCTTAATTTATCCAAAAATATCACCTTTTCTATAAACATACAAATCTGTGTCTGATAGTGTTGCATACATTATCATAATAATTAATAAACGCGTAACTATCAAAATAATTTAGAGCTTTGCTCCCTGCTCCCCATTAACCACAAAGATAAAGAACTAGAAATATGCTATGTTAAAATCTAAACCGATTTCAAGAATCACCCTTAATATATATCTTACTTACGCTAAATTAGCAATTAACAAAAACAACAAAACATTTAATGAGGAATGTGACCACGATAAACGCAATCCTAGCGACAAAATGCAACTATTCTTTAGTAGTGAACATAGATTCATCCAGTTCGAGCTAGTAGAAATAAAAATGACTGTATCCAGACTAATAACAAACATATAGTTTACGACACTTTAATACTAAACATGATGTGACAGTGCTATTGATTATAGGTCAATAAGGGCTGTATAAATAAAGAGTTGAAAAGGAAACAGAAAGAAATATCAATTAGAATAAAACACTAAAAACTACAGAAAGAAAGAGAACTTTTTATATCATTAAATATTAAATTAAGATCAATAAAAATGGTTTCAAAGATACAAGCTGAAAATATCCTTAAAAGACATACAAAAGATATACATACATAGAACCTACACGAGAAACCAAGAAAACAAAATTTGCAAAATAAAATACTCCAAAAATATATTAATTTGAATAAAGTTATTAGCAGAAACACAAGAAAAAATAAACAAGGAACATAATCATGTTGGAAAATAAAAATAGCAGATGCTAAGACTCGGTCTCAGAAGAAGGCCAGTAATATATTTGATAAATAATATAGAGGAGAAATTATAAATGGGAAGAAACACTGCAAATAATATAAAAGTTGTACACTAGCTTATACCAAACACGAGATACAAATTATTTAGGTAATGTGAATAAATCTTCGATCAGAATAATACAAAATTTTGAATTTTAAGATTTGCTAGAAGGTACATCAGAAAACTATTAAAATTATTCAAATATATGAAAGAGAAAGATAAAGGCAAAGACAAAATAATTTCAGAAAGACCATAACTGCTAATTTATTTTCTAGCAACACTTTTCAACTAATGCTTCCGTCAAGGTAAAATACCGACTGAATCAAAAATTCAGAAACAAAATTATGTTTAAAGAAGGCCACAAGGACAATAGAAAATCAATTTATTGGCCTTTCCTTGCATCTATACAAAATTATAATAATAATATTGATCAGTCTTCCCAACAGGTCAGATTTTAAGAAAACTACCAAAAAGCATTTGACCATAAAATTTAAAAATGTAATACAAGCTATATGCAACTATAAGATTAACATTGACAAAATGACTAAAGAAATTACAATATATAATTCTTCACGTTAAGAAGGAAATGCCAAATAGAAGAAATTAAGGGAGAACGAAATTAGCAAAGGTAGCATATTGCAAGCCCATCCATCTAAAAGCCAAAGTATTCATGATTATTCTAAAACAACACAGCGAGCTATGGGAAGGCCAGCTACAAAATTCCCTAAATCAAAAACAATCAAGTATGTAAGGCAAAGAACTGGAGTAATTAATGTCATAGAAAACTCAGTGAAACTAAAATAGACCTTTGCAAGCTACGTAGGTAGAGGAGACTACAAAAAGTGATCATATAAATATAGACAACCCAAAAAATATCTATGCATAAGATCGGTATATAATTATATACAATCAGCTCAAAACATACACTGATATAGAGACGATTTAGAAAGAACATATGTCCAAAAGTGGATGTAAAAAGTAGATTAGCTTAAAATTTATTTACGAGGTATGCGTCACAAGTTCCAGACGGATTATATTCCAAGGATGAAACAAATAAAACACTAAAATTAATTATAATTGTCTACATGTACCACATTTATGATATATCGAAAGGAGCATTTCAGTTGTGCAAAACAGCGTTCTGAAACTCTTTATCGTTGTTAAATGTTTCACCGAAAAAAATTTTTTAAGTTATAAAAATAGATAGTAATCACTAGAGACTATGCTGAGCTGTAGGGTGGATGGGAATAATCTTCAACACCACAAATTACAGTCTTTCGCAGCAACTTGGGCAGTTGCAGCATTATGGACAAGAGCATTATTGTGCAGAAGGCAGATAGTTCGACTTAGCATCCCAGTCCCTTTTTCTTTGCTAACGTCGTGCAATTTATAAAAATAAGCTGAAGTAATATTCTTTGTTTACGACTATGTGTCCTTTTTTATAACCAATTATCAAAATTTATTCTTCTCACTTTTGCCTTTTTCAGTCATTTTTTTGTCCAATCTGGGCCATTCTATTGATTCTCTTTTTGCTAAAAAATCATAGTACAAGATCATAATTTTATCATCTGTAACAATAGATTAGAAAGCTGCTCATTTGTCGTTGCGACAGAGTTTTAAAAATTGCCAGGTCACATGTTGTCATTTTTGTATAGCCGAAAATAGTCTAGTACTAACTTTATTCACATGAAGGTACTCAAGAAGAATGTATCGCACGACTATATCTTACTGACAACTCTTTTACTTTAAACAATTATCTTGCAGCAATTTACAAAGGCAAAGTTTTCTTCGGAACGCACTTCAACTGGCCAACCTGCACGTGATTCGTTTTCGATCCTCTCTCGATAAATCGATAAATCGACTGCTAAAATTTTTATAAACGTTTAAGCAAAATTCTAATTCTATTATGACTGAAACATAGCCGGGATGCTAACTTTTGATACTTTAACTTTGAATTTTTTATAAAAAAAAGAAATTAAACAAATTTTTCTTATTTTAGTTTACCTACCTGACGGATCAAACTCTACCATCTAGGATAAGTGAAATTTATATTATATGCAATTTATACATTAGGCACTTCATTCAAAGGCATTTTCTTTCTTACTGGCCTGTAATGCAACAGTTTGACTTAAAACATCAAAACTAACAAAAAATTAGGTTTATATTTTTTATTTACCAATTTAAACTTGTTTAATGTTAATTTAGATATTTTGTTATGTTCTTTTGAATTGCTGGTGCCACATGGTATTTAAAAAACACAAATTTGATTTAAAATTAGTGCAAATTTTTAGCTCTAATTACAAGTTGAATAAAAATCAACTGGACACCAGGCTATTTTGAAAAATTGTAAATATAGAGTTTATATGTTACTTGCGTCATTGCCGCTAGGCTAATTTTTCCCGAATAATGAATGCAGAAACAGCGCAATGTTTAGAGTATTGCACTTGAACAGAGAATTCCGAATCAAAGCCCAAGATTACTATCGTGAACGTTATAATGTGTTCCAACAAAGCAGTCACGCGATTCTAGTACGTCGTGGCAACATTAATTTCAGCTTAGACAGTTAAGTGGAACAGCGCACTTGGTATAAGTAACCCGTACAATTCAAAAACGACGCTGAATTATTACTGCAACGAAAGCACGGTTAACTCTATTTGAACTAACAAGAACAATTAGTATTCTCATTGGCCACTTATAAAAGCCAGCCTTTGCATTGTAGTGGATAATTTTTGTTTATTTCATTTTATAATTTGTACTAGTACGAGATAGAAATCAAGCTAGCAGAAAATGGGCATCAAGTCACAATTTTAATATAAAAATCTCAGTCTCCCGACTGACTAACTCAAGATCGTTCAGCTTACATAACCGAATGCAGAAACAGCAATATTTGTGAGTATGTTAATGATATTACTTAAACTCCTACTACTAGGTTGTCCCAGAAGTTCCTCAAAACCACGAAAAATTTAATTTTTGTGGATTTTTTGTGTTTATAGCGTTGTAACAAGTTGCATCCCGCTTTTACTGAAAGAAGAGACTTTTGTCAAGAGATACTGCAAGGGAAATCGGCAATTATGAAGGCAAAGAAAGTGTTTCCACATGATACAAGCGCTTTGATTCCTGAAACATAAATCTCAAAGATTAGCCTCGTTCCGGTCGATCGTTAAAGTTAGACAATGCTTAAACTTTGAAAGATGACCCTTTGTCAAGCACTTCAGATTTGGTATCAGTTCTTGGAGTTAGCAAATCAGTGGTTAATAAGCCTCTCCAACTTGAGTTCGTGCACAAGAAGTCCCGGCAGGATCCGCACGAACTCATTGAAACGCAAGCCACCAAAAGAGCAGAGATTTGCTGCCGACTGCTCAAAAATTCTCTGAATGGCAAATTCTGAAAGAAAAGTGTGACATCGGATGAGAAATAGGTCTTGGTCAACCACAATCTTCAGAAGAAATAGGTTCCATAAGGCCGAACTCCGTCGTCGGTTCCGCGTCAAGATCGTTTCGGTAAGAAGGTTATAATTTAGGATTGGTGAAACTTTGCATTATGAACTTGTGCCATCATTGTTGAATTTGATTGTTTCCTTTGTTTCAGGAAGACAACGTCAAACCCCACACTGAAAAGAGGACTAAAGCAAAATTTAAAGACTGGATGGCATTAAAGTTCTTCCGCATCTAACATACAGTCCAGATCTTGGCCCATCTAATTATGACATTTTCCGCTCAATCAAATACTTTTTGCGTGGTTGCCGGTTTGAATCATTTGATGAAGTTAAAGAGTAAAGAGTAAATCTCTTTTGGATTCCAGATATTGCAGATAACCGAGAGGAGTTTTGGATGTTCCTTTAAATTTATTTGCGAAATTTTGGCTTTCGATTATTTCACTGTAGTTTATAGCACGAGGATCAAATGGATACAGTCCAGTGGCTTTAAACTCATTTATAAGCCTAGATTGTAAGTCACATTTAATCCTATTATAAAATATAATTACATATTCATTTTCAATATTGTTATTTGTTCATTTTTGATTCTACATTTTTTTTAATTTTTACTGCAACATCCAACAGCTGAAGTATATGAGTTGCATTTGGTATTACGACAATTAAAACACTATCATTTTCCCCTACATAACTTAGTCAAATGTAGCGTAAAATGTGACCTGTGCCCGTAAAGAACACAATAATTATTTATTTATCTCCTTTTCATTTATATAAGGAAAGAATATATTTGCCAAACGCTTATAACACATTTTTTGCTAAGACTTCGAATAAGTTCAAATAATTGCTGAAGACATTCTTTGGTATTTAAACAAACTAAGAAACGGATATAAAAAGTTGCTCTGACGGTAAATTTTCTTTGTCCGACTTAGCTGAGTCTACGTAAACCTGTTTGCATTTGGAAACCAGCATTAGTGCGCCTGAGCGCAGGGTCAAAATATGTTTCGTCCATGTTAAAGATCCAAATGATATGCTAAAGAACTTAGAAACCTACAACAAAAGTTTTTTTACGAAAAAAAGTCATAGTTAAATTTCTTCCTTTATATGAGAACTAATGTACTTGTTCGGTTCACATATTCAACTTATTTTTGACCTACTTCAGGATGGCGACAAAAAAAATAGAAAATAATTTTTGTGATAATTTTTGGTTTTTAAATGTTTTCAGTTTCTTTACTTTATTACTTGTAAGTATTTTCTAACCAATGGTAAAGAGATCTTCGTTATTTTTTAGAAATCCTTGAGCATTAAAAAACATCACCCGTAATATAAAAAGACATTTGGTACTTACCTATCCAGGAAAAAGCTTAGAATATTCTTAGTATGTAGGAAACACTATTTATTTCTTCACTTTGTTGCTTGAACTGAGATACAGAAAAACAGCAACAGCTGTTCCTGAAATTTTGTTCCACAAGGTCGTATGGGGTAACTTGAAGAGGCGTTCTACTACCGGCATCTCATATCTTGTTAAGTATAAGACTTTTTTAACAATTAACACCATAACCGATCTGAAATTAAAAGAATTGTTTGTTTTCTAACACAGTGATTGTAGGAAGTACACTTCAGGTGAACATTTTACTCCTTATGAGCACTTTTAGCTGTAGAGGATGACAGTATGGAAATGCATCTCCCCTAATGCTCACTCTCTTTATTATATTTTCTAACAAATTTATCTCTTCCGCCATCCCTTAAAAACAAACGAACACAAACTATAATCATATTATATGCAAAACAAACAATTGAAAACGTTGAAGATTAAGTTCTTTTTATTTTTCTAAGACTTACCTTAAAATAATTTCATAGATATCATAATTTTAAAAACGTTACTGTTTTAGAATGCGCGATTGTTTGTTGCAATCAAACAACACTCTCCAATCAAGATAAGTGTCACTATATGTAACATACCACATCAAGTCATAATTTTCTTAAACAGTTACTCAAATGTAATTAAAAGTTTCACAAAAAGCTGTAAATTAAAGAAAACAGAAAAAATGAATAGCAGCTAACACGGTTTACAAGATACATACATAAATAAGTACAAAATTTACTTGACTAAAAAATTCATAGAAAAAGCATTCTCAAGGGGTTGAAAATACTTTTAAATTAGCAACAAAGTTCTGTACAAGGAATCTGAAAAACTTGTTTAAATAATAATAAAGCTAAATGGAACGTATACCGAGACAAACAAAGAAACTTAGAAGTGCTGCATTGAGCAAACTTTCCAAACTCATGTACAGTTCTTTTTAGTTATAGTGGAGAGGTTCTAACGCTCCACGTAAGAACAACTCTGATAATTTATCTTCCATTATTTTTAATACGTATCGGTGTAAGAAGCGCACTTGTCATTATACTAAAATTCGGTAGATTTTTAAAAACAAACCTAACAACAGATCCAGAATAATCTTTATTGTTAAACCTGGAAGGAATTTCTTCCAGTCAAAAGCATATAGTCTTATGGATTGATTACTTTTCTATGATAAAGTGGATGAAATAACTAATTGAAGATAGAGGATTTATTTTACCCACATTAATATGCTTGTTAATCAGAAAAATCGTGTGAGACCGTCATTTTCTCCTTAATAAAAAGAATTGTATATTTTCTGAACTGCCAGAAATAACTAAAAGTTTTTTTAACCTTATAGTAGCCTTTTATCTAGTCTCTTACAAGTCCATATTAGATGCCTTAAGAAAACGTAGAATAAAAAACACATTTTTAAGTAGATAGGTAATATATTACAAAATAGGACACTTGTATAGTAAAATGATGAAGACAAATGCTGCCAAACGATACTAGCAAAAGAAATTTTGATCACCGTGGATTTTTGTAAACTAAATAGGCAGTGCTATTCTCATGAGTATTCCGATAACCTGGCCCTAAGAATATTTCCCAATGCAATCTCAGAACTTATGCAGAAGACATTTAAATCTTTATAGAAGAAACATTTTGAGTAAGTTAAAGTTACTATATCTCTTTAATAAACAATTACGCAGCAGTTTTCATGTAAAGCTAACTTAAGACTCATATACACAAAAATAACATTATTGGTACAAAATAAGTGCTGGGTAAAATATGGTACGTTGGTTGTGCACTTGTGTGTTAAAATCTACGATCACCTATAGATTGCTAGTATGATAGCTTAAAGTGAGGCAGGAGTAAGCCAATTTAGAAATGGCTCAAAAAAAACGTTTATACGCTAATATCGGCCCAAAGACCGTCTTTGGTGAGAATCAATCGCGCATATAAAACCACCTCTACAATTTCACTGGAAGACATCACGGCTATTCCCATAATAGACTTAATAGCAATCTAAAGAGCCAACAACTACGGGGCCAGTGAAGGAAGTAAGACGACAGGATGAAGCAAACATGCTAAGCGAGTGGCAATCGCGGTGACAAAATTCCAAAGAAGACGTCTTGACCCGAAGGTTAATTCCCCAAGTCAAACCCTGGTTCACGAGATTGAGTGGGCAACTAAACTACTATATGACTCAGATGCTCACCAGACATGGTAACTTCAGAATATACCCGCATCGCTCTAAAAGGGTACAGAACGACAAGTGCATGTACTGCGGGGAGAAAGTAGGCGTCGAGCACACAATCTTCCGCTACATGAATTGGCCCGAGACGATAAAAGACACTGAAAATAATATAAAAATCAAACTCACGACGAAAAACATCTGCAACACCATGTTACAAAGCGAAAAGAACTGGGAGGAGGTAAATGTGTATAAAAATACTGAAAGAAAAAGACCAATTAGAAAACAATTAAAGAACGAGATATCACCCCCCACTCGAGAAAATGCATATGCGATATCAGGTGGGTCACATGGGTGAAGAGAGGGAGGTAGATGGGTTTAGTTGGTAAGCAGACCCCACGGGTCTGATTCCAACATGCCCAGGTTGCTCGAACACTATAACTAACACTAACACTAACACAATATTCCTAATCCTCCCTCTATAAGATTAAAATAAAAGTTGGAACTGACTAAGCATCAGACAGTTGCTTGTCTATGTATTATAGGTGCAATGAAAAGCTCCTCAATCGTAGATATTAGAGCTCTAGTCAAATCAGAAGCAAGGATAACAACTTGCAAAAGGAAATATAATAAAATCTAGAAGCCAATTTAATTTCTAGTCGTACCAAAATCCAGGAGTTAATGGAAATTAATATTGACACTACGGAAACTGGAAAAACTGTTTAACTTCTAGTTTGGCTAGAACTGAGGTGTTTTACTTAGATACTTATCAGACAAGAAATCTAATTTGGTACACAGATGAATCCAACAACTAACAATGGCATTGGCGAGAATTTTCAGTACAATAAACATGCATTTCTAAGAAAATATCCTACAGTATCCCAAGTGGATATCCACCCTATAAACGAGTGTTTGTGTAATAATTTAAGCAAGAAGAAAAACAGATAATTAGGCTGCTATAAAACTTTTAGTTAATTATTCTGTAAAATCTAAACTTGTCTGCTAATGTCTGAAAAATTCTAAAATCTGTCTAAACGGCAACAGACTTTCTCTTATGTGGGGCTAAAATATAAAAGTTTAAGAAAAATAAACTTAATGCATTAGTAAAAAGAAAAGTTCAAAACACTTATTGAAGCTGGATTAGTGGTTGAATCAAGCAAACTGCGGTTCGCAGTGAGCTAAATGGAAATTCCACCAAACTCACTGAAAATGAACGAGAGAATTACAGAATAGCAAAAAAATACTTAAAATTCTAATGGAGGAAAAACTATAGTGATAAATGGGTAAATTTCTAACGAATATGTTTAATAATTTTTAAACTTATGCTTATGGAACAATAGATATAATCTGTTTAATAAACAAGGTTATGGAAAGTTACTGATATAAACGGAAAATCTTTTTCCTAAACAAGTAAACAAATGAGTAATATAACAAACTTTGAGGCTACAGTGCTAGGGGTTTAACCTCTAATAATTATTTCACTCAACCTACACGAAAAGAAAAATATAAAGGCTAAAATACAAGTGTCCCATAAAAAAATTAAAGTGTAATCTTTAATAGGAAACGGCCACCGTAATGCAAAACAATTTTAGAAAACAACAAAATGTTAAGGTATAAGAAAATGAATTTATAGAAGTATTAGTTTAAACGTACAACATTAAATTTTGTAAGAAATAAAACACAAATTAGTTCTACTATTCTGTTTATGTAATAGAATATCACAATTATAAATAAGTTATAAAAAAGTAAAGATGCAAACATAATATATATGGTACCTGTATTGGTAACAAATTAGTAGAATTTAAAGCTAAAGAGGTTTACAAAAATAAGTTAGAAGAACGCTATGTATATAGTCATACAAAAAAGATTTAAGTTCATCAATATAACCATTTATTAAAATGAGAAACGCTCGTCTCATTAATAAAGAAATGTAACAAATGTGAAACATAATTTTAAAAACACATAAGTTTATATAAACTTTTTAAATAATAAAAATGGATATGAAAAGTAAGCAGTCCTAACTGCATCGTGACCTTCAAACATAAAAGTTTAATTATTTCTTAGCTAATCGCAATAAGTCGTTCTTTATAGTGATTGATGGATAATTACTTTCTACATTTTACTGTACACCAAAATTTAAGTAATATGAGAGCCAAGGAAAATAAATCGTTGACAACAATGCTTGAAATATAAAATATGGATAGCGACACAAAGCGACAGCCGCTCCAGTTTGTCACACGTGAAATTATGACCGTTTAAACAAGGTAGTGACACGTGTAAAATATGCACAAGCACTCGTATCATGTATGCATGAATAATGCGTTCAATATTTACCCAAATATCAGAGCCCATCACCAGCAATCCAAATAAAGTATTAAAATATTGCAGTGCAAACTGTTTCGGACCGTGACAAACTGGAGCGGGCGCTTGTGGAAACTGAAATCTGCGCCAGCTGAAAAATACGCTTAATACACAAAAACACGAATTTGGTTTTGTTGCAATAACGCAGTTTAATATAAAAAACATAACTTTTTGCTTTTATATTATTCTTTCGACTTAAGGTTTGGCTATTAAATAACTAAATTGAATGGTGTGTAAGAGTTTTTTTTTATATTTCTAGACGTAAAGGATCTTGAAACATCTTAAAGAATACAATATAAGTCGCTTTTTTCTATTGCTCATAGCTTTTGGGTAGCCATCAATAGGATGATTAATCCAATTGCGTTTCCGAAATTATAGCTAAGGATTGAAAACAAGCAAGAATTAAGCTTACTAATAAAATTAAATTAATACTTTAAATGCCTTCAAATGGTGTACAATAACAATGCGTACGTATACATTTACCGCAATATTAAAGGACATTGAAGATAACAAATAAGCAAATCTCCGTATTACAGTAATATAATCCAAAATATTTTTTAAAACGTTGCATGAATAAAGCGTTCTATGTTAACATGGGTTTTAACCGTTCTAGTACTGCAAAGACTAAAAAAAAATATACAAATCTAATGTACACGAAAATGGCAGCAGTTTTTAATATTTACGTTTTCTGTTGTGCTTGATATTCAGGGTTTAACCATATATTTCAATAGTTAATAAAGTTCAATGTAAATGTTTACACACAATTTAATAATGTGTCACTATTATCTTGGAATATTAAAAGAATTAGAAAAAGTGTGAGAGACTCTAAAATAAAAGTTTTGTTGTCAGAATCTATAAAAACTTTATAAATGTTACTAATGAAAGTAATGCTAATTATAAGCTAAGGGGTTCTAATTTAAGATAACCAGTATAGTGCAGTGGAGAAGAGCAATTTAGATTATGAGCCTAAAGACTCAGTTGTCCTTACAGTTAAGGCTACACAACCCGTTAAAGAAAGGGTAAGGATTGATATTGATAATTCATTTACTAAAAACCCAGAGTATCCTACAGATTTTCCCACAAATTATGCAGTAACGTGATCTAATGTTTCTTCAAGTTATTATACCAAAAATTAAAATAAGACATTGTCCAGCTACACGTATAACATAAAATATTTTTACAAAAAACGTTTTGCGGGACTTCGGCAAGATAAACAAAAATAGATATGGAAAAAATTATGGTTACGATAAAATGTTTCTTCATAATCATCTACAATGGTATTCCCTGACACACTGTTAAACATCTAAGAACTCAATCGATAGTATAATGTTATAAAAGAAGCAAAATCAAGAAATCGAGGTGTGCTTTTAGCACTGCGAATATATTTTAACGATCCTAAAAGACCCACGTACTCCAGCAAAACTTATGTAGATTCTTATTCTAAAAAAGATTTTCAAGGAAGTCCAAATCAACAAAATATCGATAAATAAGAGAAACGTCATCTTTAAAATAATAAATGGCTTTCAAAACGGTAAAAAGGGGGAATAAAAATAAGATAATTTTATCAAAAAACCACTAGAAATGCCAATATAACAATTATCTTGAACTAATTTTTGAAACTGTCTCTTTCATGAACAATACTCTACATGGTACTAATAAACAATAAAAAAACAAGAAAAGCATGCCGAAATATTAGGTCAAACAAAATCACTTTAGGGTGAACAACAATGGTGCAATGTAGATGCACTGAAAGGGCTTAAAAGACTTAATGGTTTCGTCTAACTGCCATAACAACGGTGTCTCAGCTGTTGCAAGAATTCAAAACCAAATAGTGGGAGGTGTTGATGAGTGCGATCAAATGGTACCCGTTGTAAAATGAGAAAGTGGGGGATGAAAATTTTTTATAACCTGCTTAGAATAACCATGGTAAATAAACGGATAGTAACGTGTAATTTTTTTTTAAATGGCACAGTTTCCATTTGGCTTTCTTAGTGTAAAGACGTACGAATCATCTGTTCACTATAACGTTCGAGTGAAAAAAGCGAGGCCGTTAAACATTACGCACCGTGCGGAATAAAAGTGTGCAGCTATTAAGATGTACAAGCTACTATCTTATAGTTACTAAACGGAAAACGCATTTATAGCAACGAAACATACAATTGTTTCTTCCTGTTATACCAGTGGGGTTTCCAAATACCCAACAAGTCATACAAGAAAAAATGAGCTATGATATAATACCTCACCAATAAGGGATATGAAATGGTTTCTCAGTACCTTTTCAGCAAACACAGTATCAATCACTCCCTTCTACGTCAATCAATCTATCACAACTGGAATTTCACCCTCAACAAATTACGAGAATGTCGTCGACCAGTAAAGACAAACCAGATGATGCACAGGAAACTAGTAATATTCCATTGCAACAAGTAAAAAGTACAAAATGGAACAAGATCACAGATTTACAAATAATTATGACAACAATAAAATAACCACTAATAACAAGTTTAGTTCACTAACAATTGAAGAAAACAACCACCAAATTCCGATAGCATTGCAAAGGTTAGCAAATCTCCCCCTATCTACATATGTAGTGCAACCAACTTTTAAAAAATAATAAAGCAAATAAGAAACTCCTGCGAAGATAAATAGTATACCACAAAGAGCTTAGCTAATAACACTATCAAGATTAATTGTATTATTATTATTATTATTATTATTATTATTAAGTACCGTTTTGAAATGTCACCGCTGCGGCGCTGCGGTCAATATCCCGCGCATGCGCGCTGTGCACCTGCATCTGTTGGAAAACCACATACGTCAGTTCGAAGAAATTCGAGCGCGTTTACCTTTTAATTGTGAGCAGTTAAAATGCCTCCACCTATTGTGAGCCCCTCAGACTATGAAGTACGCGCTGTGATTCGTTTCCTTTGTGCTAAACGTGTGAGAGCGGCTGAAATTAATCGGCAGATTAGTGTAGTGTATGGTGAAAACATTATGAGTAAAATGAAATGGTGCGAAAATGGGTTAGGAATTTCAAAGATGAGCGGACAAACATTCATGGTGAAGAACGAAGCGGACGGCCTTCGGTCATCATTGAAGATTTTGTGCAGCATGTTGATGAAAAGAGAGAGAGAACAGATGGTTTACGATTTCGCCATTATTTTATGAATTTCAAAACGGCCGTGTTACAGTGGTTGTCAAATTAGGCGGCCGATTTTTATGAGGATAAGGTTCAAAAGCTTCCTGTACGATATAAAAAGTGCGTTGATATTGGTGGAAATGATGTAGGAAAGTAGATTAAGATACAGACTTTCATGTAGAAATAAAGTTTTTGAAAAAAGGCTACTAGTTTTTTTTTTAATAACAAAATGGTACTTACTTAAAAACGCCCCTCGTACTTAAAGCAAGAAAATATTATTCACCATAGTTATCACCTAAAAGAAGATTAAGCCTATAGAGCTGTTATTAAACATCTACATAATACCATCCTAATTGCAAAATGACTAATGAATATGAATAAAACTATACCACAAGGTAAGAAACATAACTGCTAGACAAAAAACTACAAAAGAGCTCTCAAATCTTTTTTTTGTTGATTTCAAACCAACAAGAAATAAAGTATACATCATAAAAAACTACAGAACGTAAACATTAAGATGAACCACTCCACACTTGTGTTTTGCGTGAAGGTGACCATCCGGCCAATTATAAAAAATGCGAATGTTACCCCAAGTTTATATATAAGGTATAAAACTAACGACCTCAAATAATATAAACATCAAACCCAATTTTCACCAGGATAGTTATCAAAATCAAAATCTTGTTTTCTAAGGGTAATTTAGATTTTCTTTAAGAGCCGATATAATTTCCTTACTTTTAGGCCAATCTCTTTTTATTTTATATTAATATATTCTTACCAATTTAGTTTTCAGTTCATGGATAAGCCTAACTATTTTGTGTTGGTGGATATGGAAATTGCTATATTATTTAAGTGTAGGGTAGGACATGGTTCCATAATCAAACCAATCTGAACATATAAAATAGAAATTTGGAGATTACCATCAAGTCAGATATAATAATATAATTCAGAGTATCTAATCCAAAATACTGCGTATGAACACGGATGCTCCTTGGTACATATCAAACCAAACCCTCGATGAAGATTTACAGGTCACAATATGCTGTAAAGTCATCCTAACGCTATGTTTTATTCACTCCTGGAACCATGGATCTATAAATAGTTAGAACGAAAATAGCCAATTGATCTTACAGAAGGATACTGAGAACTAGTCACTGATGGAGGCATTATCACGTGGTAATAAGGCGCTATAATCTTTAAGCCAACACATTAGCCTATAGAATATGTATGTATGTATGTTTATGTGTTATACATGGCAGTGTTATATGATTAACATATAAGTGTAATAGAATAGCAGAGTAATTATTATCATCACTTACAAAATTAAAATGAATGTTAGTAGGTGTATTTTTAATATAACACAATAGTTTATCTAGTCGTCATCATTTTGTGTTAGGTAAATGTCTTTTGGTAGTTTTCGTTTCAGTCTTGTGTGTATTTGTCTTTGTCCTAGTTGATAGAACACTGCACCATCAGAATTCCCAATGTTTACATGAGAGTTTATTGTTAATTTTTTGATGTACTATTAAATCGTGGATAATCCGAGTTCTGTGTGAAGTTGTCTGTTAGTAACTTGCCAAGGGGCATTCACTGAGATTCTCAGAATTTTGTTTTGTAGTAGTTGGATTCTTTGTAGGTTCGTTTTGGGATGTATTTCCCCAGATAACACAGCCATAAAGTACTAATGGTCGTATTAGTGCTTTCTATAGTAACATTGTACATTCAACTTTCAATGGCGATTGCCTGTTGATGAGGGGATATATCTGTGTTAGTCTTGCATGACCTCCATTTAATTTTTTAAGTACATGAAACCTCCAGGTAAGTTTGCTGTCTAAATATACACGTAAGTATTTTACAGCTTTCGCGGTTTGTGTCCACATAATTGGGTTGTTGTTGATTATTATTGGCGGTGGTTCGTTGATTTGTTTGAAAGTAAAGATTTTCGCTGTGCACTTGTCGTAGTTTATCGCTAGATTCCAGTATTTCAACCATCTAGTCAGTTCCTTTACCGCGTGTTGTAATTGCGCAATCGCGGCTAAAAAATTAATTTTTTTAGTTTGTAATGTAGTATTATCTGCGAATAATGCTTAGTCTGCATTTGTATTAGGTAGTATCGCTAGTATAGATCCTAGGATGCTCCCTTAAGGAACTTCTACTCTGATATGCCTTGTTGATGATACAGTTGCATGGATTTTAACTGCAAATGTTCTGTTGTCAAGATAAGAGAACAAGATAGCCTTCAAGTATCCTGGAATGTTAAAATTAATAAGCTGGTATTTTAGGCCCTCAGTCCATACGCCATCGAAGGCATGTGCCAGATCCACAAATAGTGTTGTTGTTGTCGTTGTTGTTACCAGGTCGGGGCCCGGGTGGTGATAAATCGGGCGTCGGGACGCTACGACCAGCAACGCGTGGGGTACGGAAGGCTAAAAAACGAAGCGTCGGCTCCAACTTACGAATTAAAATTATATTTACAATCTTACAAAACTTAACCTACCTTACGCTAACTTATCATGCCTAGCTAACTTAACCTACGACTTAATGTACGCGCTGGCGCAGCAGCGCAAGCAGCGGGGCCGGCGGAGGAACCAGGCAGAGAGCAGCAGGGGCGGTAGCGCAGCTGGGCAGCGTGCAGCAGGGCCAAGCAGCGGGGCCGGTGGCGGAGCCAGGCAGCGAGCAGCAGGGGCGGCAGCAGGTCCAAGCAGCGAGCAGCAAAATAAACCAAAAGGGACTCACCTGATGACTCTTGATGATTTCTTCTTAAGGGGCTGGCGACTGAGGCCGAATGCTTCGGCGGGTCGGGTTTTAAGGGCCCAGGATTGGTGGACGCCGGGGGTGCCTTTGCGCTGATTGGAAAATGCGCCGGCGCCTTTGCTGTTGTTGGTAAATGCCGTGACGACTATGGTCAGTGGCGTTCAGGCGGACTAAAAACCGCTTGCCACGACGCGGCGCGATAGGTCAACTAACCCGGTGTTGCACACGGCGCCACAATATCTGACTCAGGTGACATTCCTTTTGGTATTATAAATTCCAAAGAAAGGCCTTCTTCCAGGTAACATCAGCCTCGGTGAAATCTGAGCCAGATAACATTGTATATTGTTTATTTTCGTAGCCTATTTCTATTGTTTCTACTATACACTGTAGTTGGTGACATGTTCAGTGGCCCTTTTTAAACCCAAATTGGAAGACTGGTAGTAGTTGCAGTCTTTTGATTTCCTTATTTAACTTATTATGGATTACTTTCTCAAGTAATTTTGATAAGGTTATTAATAGACTAATAGGTCTGTAGCTAAAAATGAGTTTTTTTTGTAAAGAGATTAATGCGTGTTTCCATTTGTTTGGAAAATAGCCTATTTTTAAGCATGTTTTATAGATGGTTGCTAAATATGCTAATCCTTTCTGGAAAAGATGTTTAAGTATTATGTTAGGTATTCTGTCCTCTAGGAGTTTTGTTTAGTGAGAGAGTTTTAATTATTAAAGTTAAAGGCTAGTGGGAAGTGTATTTCTATGGGCCTTACTATTATATTTACAATACAAGCACCTTGATGATTACTGAAGGTAAACGTTTTTTCGAGGTCAGCGAATGCTTCGCATTTTCCTTCATCTGTGTTATAAGTTGCATTGCCTGAAATTATTGAGGGAATTTCTCGAGCTTGTTGTAAAATGTTCCTTGTGGTTTTCCAGAGTCCCGGGTCACCTGGTTCAAAGAAGCAAATATGCTTCTGATATAACCTGATTCTGTATTCATCCAGTTCCGTTTTAATTCTGTGCAATAGGTTGTTAACCGCGTTTTTCGTTGCAAGGTTTCTAGTGCGTTGCCACTCCCTACGCAGCTGAATTTTTTGCTTTATTAAATTTATTATTTGGTATGGTGGAATTCTGTAGTTGGTGGGTTTTCGTTGTTTCTTGGAGATGCGGTTGTTTGTACACTTTTTGTTATTGCTGTTGTGTAGTTGTATATTGTTTCCCCTATCTCATTTGATGTTGATAGCTTATTAGTGTATTAGAGATTTTTATTTAGAATCCAATCTATTAATCCATTTATTAATTTTCATTTTTATTTAATTTCAGATTATTACTGAAAGATGGTCCGAGTTAAGTTTTGCGCGAACTTTTTGGAATATATGTTTCTTAAAATTTTTTGGGTTATTGTGTCAAAGATATCCGGCTCATGGTCCAACTGAAATGGGTAATATGTCGGTTTTCTGGGGTTATTACATGTAGAGCGTGTGCAATTGCGATTGCGCCGAGTTTTATTCCTGCTGGGTTACCTGTCCTACATCCCCATATAATATTTTTGGATTTGAGATCACCAATTAAAATTGTAGATTCATTTCCATTGAATATCTTGCATATGTCGTTTTCGAGTAGTTGTTTGTTCGGTTGCCTATATACATACATACACTGATTATTTTAATATAATTATTATCTTGTGTTTTTATTTTTACAGCTACTGTTTCTAGTTTGGTCACATTGATTCTCATATCTTCATGATGAATAATTTTTTATGAAAATTGCTATTCCACCCGATGCAAATCTTGCTGCTCTATTATTGCGATAACAGGAATAGCCAGGTATTTTGTTTCTTTAAAGACACCTTTCATCAATAATCACTTTTTAGCCACACTGTATATAAAAACTCTAATACAATAACTCTTGTAAAAGTCTAATAAAATATGGGCTATTTTACTAACAAAAAATAAAGAGGTATATTAAGTCTATCGAAAATCAATGCAATGTTCAATATTCAGGTTTTATTCTGACACAAACATAATGTTCAATAGACTAAAATAAGGAGATAATATGAATAACTTAAGGGTAAATTTTATCAAAAAATTTATGTGCCGAAAATATTTTCATTTATAATGAAGTACTAAAAAACCTGTAATAAATAGCAATATACTGTTACTTGTACGCAATAATTTCCATATTAGCCTGCATTAAATTATACTTTCAAATTAGGTTTAGCAACAAAAATTACATTAGTTTGAGTTCAATGAAATACTAAATAAACATGTCATACTGTTTAATATTTAATGAGATTTCGAAGATAAAGAAATTAAACTGCATACTTTTCTGAAAAATATTTCTAGCTAAGGTGATGTTGTCTAATTAAATAATCAATGGCCACTTCCACTGCAACCGATTTATCAGTTTTTCCATTAGAACCCCGGCCGCCTCCAATATTATTTACACAGGATGGAAGTCGAGCCCGGTGGAAGCGCAGATACCAAGTTGGCTGTTGGCAGAGGTAGAGATAGTTTGGTTTCTGCATAATTCATGCTGTGCTATCTTCCGCAGATAAGCCATTGTTGTTACAAGTTCGGATCCCTCTCTGGCCGGGATCTCGAGAGTATTTTTCAGCAAGTTTCCGCGGTTGCGTTATCAAAACACGAGGCAAGACTCCCGGATCCGTTCACCTGCTAATTATTTAAGTCGCGCGATTCGGCGCGGGATGCTGGCCGAGGGCGGCGCGCCGAGTTCGCTAATTAGGCAGGTCTGCTGTTTAGAAAATAAAGCACACCCTTGCGACTAAATTGCGGAGGATTAATTCCTGCAAATTAGAAAGGAATACGCGGCTGCATTTGCATGCTTCGCGGGTTTCACCTCGGCAGCAGCTTTCCGTTTTCTGTCGCTCGTACTAAATTACACAAAAACTAATTTTTTACTGACTTTAAAATACTATATATATATGGGTAATTCTCCAGGAAATCGAACACCCCCACCTACCCATTTTTACGCACTTTTATAGGTTGACCCCTAGTGCTAATGAAAGCTTGAAGCCTCAACTTTGTCAACATGGTCAAAAACCGGAAATAAGACCGGAAGTCGGAAAAAAATTTGAAAAAATGAAAAAAAAATAATTGAAAACAGCGTTATTTTAACTTTTAGTTTAGGACATCGTTTTCTACGTGAAAAAATACACAAAAAAATTCCCTTGCATTTTTTTCGTAGAGTGAGTGAATTGGCTGAAAATTCAAGATCAAGTTTTTCCAATTTTTTGAACTTTGAGATTAATTAATTAATAAGAAAAAAAGTTGTTTGATTTTACTCAAAGAATCACCAAAAGAAATTTAAAACCGATCCGACTTGATTTAAAATTTTTCCGAAATGTTGGGTACATATAATACGAGTATGCCTCAATTCTCAAAAATCAAGTCGGATCGCTTTAAAAATTATTTTCGCAATTCTTCCAACACACCCAGCTACCCACTTTTTAACTTTTTTTAATAATGGGTAACAAATTCAATTTTTTAATAATAAATAAGAAAAAAATTCAAAAAGAAAACTAAAAATTTCACCTTTAAAAAATTGAACTTTGAAGTTTAATTTTTTTCTGTAATTCAATGTAAGTTCGACCACTCAAATTTTTCAAAGTTTCATTACGCGACTATATTATTATGTGTACAAAATGCTGTGTGAAAAATGTTTGATTAATCTACTAAATAAAACAATTTGAGGCTTCAAGCTTTCATTTGCATTAAGGGTCGACTTATACAAGTGCGTTAAAAAATGGGTACGTGAGGTTGTTTAATTTCACGGAGAATTACCCATATATATATATATATATATATATATATATATATATATATATATATATATATATGTATATATATATAATAGGTCTAGTAAAAAGAAATCCATTATTTTTCTAATAAAAGGCTTTAATAAATTGTATCTCCGCTCTAAAAGTCCGATCGGTTTACACTAGATGGCGTGATAAAGTTGTCATTTCATACTAAAAAAACTTATTTGACAGTTTTGTGAATAGTTGACTCAGTTTTGTTTGAGCTCACGTCAAAGATAGACACCAGCACAGAAAAATAGGCTATATTTTACAGTTTTTCTCCGATAAAGGTGAAAACGCAAACCAGGCGCATGAAAATGTGAATAGTGTTTATTATTCTGATACTGTAATAGCCAATCAAGCGCAGTTTTGGTTTCGTCGATTCTCTTCCTATAATTTCGATCTCAAAGGTGCACCACGCCCTGGAAGGCCAATTGTCGAAAATGTGGATAATATCACGGAAATGGTCGAGTCTATAAACACTGCTTATATTTCCCAGGAGCTAAACATTGCACAAAAAACCGTTTGAAACCATTTGCAAAAGGCTGTATACAAAAAAAAGCTGGTGCCACAAGAATTAACGCAAAAAAACCTCACAGACCGAATCTCCATCTGTGAATCGCTGCTGAATTGCAACTAAGTCGAACTATTTCTGAAGCGGATGGTGATTGGCGATGAAAAGTAGATCACTTATGACAACGTCAAGCGAAAACGGTCGTTATTGAAATGCGGTGAGCCGGCACAAACGGTGGTCAAGCCAAGAAAGGTTTTTCTGTGCGTTTGGTGGAATTGGCAAAGGAATCATATATTATGAGCTGCTCCCCTACAGCCCAGAAGCGGCGAACCTTGGCCACTAGGATAGGAATTGTGTTTCATAAAGACAATTCCAGGCTACACACATCGATAGCGACTCGACAGAAGCTCCGGGAGCTTGGATGGGAGGTTCTTATGTATCCATCTTTAGTCCGGACCTGGCACCAAGTGATTACCACCTGTTTTTGTCTATTTTGCTGGTGAAAATCGACTATATTTACTTTTTATGCTAGGTACCCAAACAAGTTCTGTTGTTTGTGAGCGTACAATAATCTCGCTAAATCTCGAGCCATTCACGTTAATCTAAAATATAATTTCAACCTTTAAAAACGTCCGTGAAAGATAATGTACAAATTTAAATTTAAATTTAGATTTTGATGTACACCAAGAGGTCCGTGCATTGTAAACAAAGACACCTTATACATTTTAATAAAAAATAAACAAAGACGGCTGATATAGAATGTGGCGTGTCGAACTCTAAACTCTTAATTTTTACGAGGAGGTCCGTGCGTACGTACACACACGTTGGGGCCGCTCCCGCTCCAAGGTGCATCTGGAGCACAACACAATTGCGCGACCTGTAAATTGTGAACATACACGTCATTACTAAATGCAAAAAGCGCGTCTGCCACGGCTATTTGGTTTGATTTCGTCTAGCGGAGCTTCGATTGTACGTTAAAGTTGTCGTAATTTATAAAGAACCTGTGGGTGGAGCTACGGCTGAGCTAATCTCGCGGCCATGAATTTAATTATAACAAGCAGTGTCGTGACGTACAAACCAGTGACGTACCATTTGGTTCGAAATTATAAATAAAACTGACCAGATAGTAAAATGTTTATTCTGCAAGTAGTTGGATGTTGTATTTTATGTTTTTTGTTGGTAACTTGCAGTTAACATCGACAGCCAAGCCTGTTTAGCTAAACACGCCCAATAACATTATGTGATTTTAAAGTTAGATATTTACGTTTAGCAAAGTGTACATTACTTACATAACAAAACAATAAAAAAAATATGCAACGTTGTCTTTAAAATGCAGAGTTTGCAATGGTTGATTTTTTGAGCTGTTAAATACTAAAATAAATAATTCGAACACATCGAAAGCAATTCTCCTCGTCTAAAATAATTTTCGACTTTATATGTCTTTACAAATTACGACTACTATAAATTGTTCCGCGTTCCCGATCGAGAGAAAAAACTGATCCAGGGAAACATTCCGATCTAGTTAAAAATGTTTACGTTCCCACCTTGCAAAAATTTAAGAAAAGGCGGTTAAAAATTGTCAGCATAGGATGCAAACACCTTTTGCGTGTAACCACTTGTTTCTTACTTAACGACTAAAATCGAATAACTTTTTGGATCAAATTTTGACCACTAATGAAAAATGGATTACGTGTTCCAAATATAAACTTACTTGCCACTGGCTCATTTAGTCATCCTATGCCACACAATCCTAAAGAAATGTAGATACTACGAAAACTTCTTCTCTGTTTTTAATGGACTTAAAAAAACTGTCCACCATAAATACCTACGAGTTGGTCAAAACGCAGACTAGATATTGCAGTAGAAATAACAGTTGACAGTTATATGCATGACAGATAATTTAATAATAAAGTAGAATTAAAAATGAGGCATCTTTATTTTTTGAAACTAAAAATCAGTTTTAAAAAAATTAAATTTATAAATTGCCTTCTCGCTGAAAAAGTGTTTATTGCAAAATCAATATTTTGATCAACAAAAGTTATTTTATATAAAAATATACAGGTATTTTTTCTCAAACGCAACAAAACTTTCTTGGTTGCGTAATATTTTAGTCTCATATTCAACAGTTAAAAAAAATTAAATAAAACCGATCGTTATGTCTAAATGTCAAACCACTACAATAGATGTCATACATCTATTTTTTAAAAACAAATAAAATCCTCTCTCAAAAAGTTAGCGAAGAATGAATAAAACTGAAACTTCAATAACCTTATACTGATACGAAGGCACTATTATCCTCAAATTCTAAAGAGATTTTTGTTGCTATTTCCGGCGGTAATTTAATACCAAAAA
Source organism: Sinelater perroti (assembly GCA_036346155.1). Lineage (NCBI taxonomy): Eukaryota > Metazoa > Arthropoda > Insecta > Coleoptera > Elateridae > Sinelater > Sinelater perroti. Next base: position 16,841,783 of record JARFIY010000143.1, read on the forward strand.
TTCAAAGGGGATATCAAAGCTAACTATTTGCTGCATTAAATAGCAAGCGAACCTATAAAGTAGCCAGTAGATACTACCCCCCCCCTAACTCTAAAAGATATTTAATGCCATTGATGTTGCACTTACAAAAGGCATAAATATTAAATAATGGAAGAAGTGATACGTTACTAGATCTCTGTTCAAACCAATCAACAATTATAATAACTATATATGCATGTTTGGTACTCATCTCTAAACCCCCTTGTTCCGAATACCATCTCTACCTTGACGGTCCGCCAACCTACCCTAGTCGCAACTAAACGGGATTTTTACCGCCTCCCGGCATTCCGATTCGAATCCTCGTGAGCGACGGAATCGCTGCCAGCTGACTAGGTGCTCTATTGCGCTGTGCTTGCATGCTGTCGCTGCCTTTTGTACTTTTCGCCCCGTCCGTGATGCCCCAGTACAACTGGCCAAGGAATACCCATCCCCGGGTTGAAGCCGCCAAGGAAGAGCACGCCAAGATTCGCCGTCCAGGCTGCCAGAGACCATTACGTGCGGTAAGTCTCGTTTTAGTTGTTCCGTCGTGGATTTGTTCCCAACATCACTTTTTTCCCGCAGTCTGGAGAGTGCACAACTGACCTGCCGCCCACCATATTTGAAGTTATTTAATCATAGTTGTTTTTTGTTTTTCTCAATTTCTTTGTTTGCTTAATTGTTACTTTGTTATTAATTTCTTTTTGCCCCATACATAGTTTACACATCTCTGTTTTGTTTTATTTCCTGTTTTGTTTATCGAGTTACTTTAACTGTGCTTAATTATCAAACAATGCAAAAATACAACAAAATCAACGAACGGTACAGTTTAAGTACACTGACTATGATAAGTGTAAAACATATTATGCTAAAGAAGATGTAGATAATGCGGTCAGCAATACAGAAAAAAATAGAAGAAGCTATTTGGCAAGCAACTTTAAACGATCGTGCAATTGAAGTCAAAGAGATCTACTCAATAATAGCCAATAAAGAAATTACAAAAAAAAAGCAAATTACATAAAAGATGGTAAGTAACACAATTATCAGAAGATAAAAAAGTTAAAAGGGCAATACAAGACCTCAAACAACTTTGTTAAATATCACAAATTAATCTATACAGGAGTATGTTAGTATACTTACATTGATGGAATCTACTGATTACTCATAATGGAAAATTATTCAGAAAATTAAACGACTACAACAAGTAGTTCACCAGTAAAAGATGTAAAAAGAAATTTATCAAGAAACGACAAGAAAAAATTCACACTATTTGCTAAAATCTAGAAAATATTTTAAGCATTTTCCTTCACAATTCAGCCTAACCCCAAATTTTTTAGTCACTTTCAAATACATTTTTTTTAAACTTTACTCTATTGGAAATAAAATAAGTCGTTTAAACTAAAACTATTTTTTTAACTTTATTGCTAATTTACAATCTACTATATTAGACAGAGTAATTAGTAAATAGTATAATACATAAAATGTTCGACTTGAATCAGGGATTACCCGTCGACAATTCTTTGAATTTTACGAAGCAAAGTCTTTAGGACAGAGCCGACTGAGGCGCCTATAGGTGATAAGTTGATTGGTGTGCGCAGTGTTGCGATCTTTGTATTTGATGGTAGAGAACCTAATTACATCATTACATCAAAAGGGATGTTAAAGTCTGTGTACAGGGTTAAGTTAGAGATGTACCATGGAGCATTCATAATTGTCCAGAGAGTCTTGGAAAGGTTTAGAGAATCTTCACGTTTGAGAGTTTCCTGCAACACCACAGCTTAATCTCATAAGTCCAAATGGGGTTAAGTATGATTTTGTATAGAAGTAATTTGTTTTCGGGTGATAACTACAATCTTCTGTTAAGAAGCCAATTTATGTTCTTGAGTTTTAAATCAAGATGTTTTCTTGGTTTTAATATAAGCTGTTATATATGTTATATATTTTTTCTTAAGCAATAAAACAAAAGCAATTTTACTGTTCTTGTATTTCTAAAAATATCCGCTGCAGAGAATGAATTTGGAGTCTGTGCTTACGCTATGAATACTTCAAAAAATATATATAACTGACTATTATTTGTTTGTACTCATCAAAAAATATCTAAAATAAAAAAAAAAGATTACAAAAAGCATTCCGTAGTAGGTTACAAAAATTTAATTTTTTTAGGTCAAAAAATCAAAGAAATAAAAAACTGACACAAAAATACATAAGAAATATTCCGAAAAAAACTTACATAGTAGATAAAACATCAAGCAAATCAGTAGTAAGATTTCCCCGATATCGGAGACAGTTATTGTTACACAACTAAAAACATCACAAGCCAAAGTTAATCTAATTCAACTATATGCCCGAAACCACGGAGGAAAATTTGGAAGAAATATAATAATGTTATCAACCGATCAAAATGCGTTAGAATTTGTGAATAACAGAGACATTAAAATAAACAGAGGACGATTTCAACATTAAGATTCGCAAAGAAAGTGTTGATAAAATTATAGTAAATTACTGACTGACACAGTACAATGAGAGAAGACATCGTATTGTAAAATTTTGTCAAGAGAAACAATTGGTTGCAACTTAATTGGTTGCAAGATCTTAATAAGAATAGAAGACAAAGTTTGTCGATGGAAGGAATACACCCAAGATTACTTGCTGACGATAGAATTAGTTCAGAGGAAATACCATCGTATCAAGATAAAGTTAGTTTAAATATCACCAAAGAATAAGTGTTATATATTCTTAAAAATATGAAAAATGCAAAAAATCCTGCATTTAATAAACTTTCAAGTGAATATATGAATATATAGGTCAATTTATTCAACAAAATATACAGATCAATAAGTTTTATTAAAGAACGGTTGGTGTCTAATTTTATCTGCTTATTGTATCATTAGTTTAAAGTCACACACTTTAAAATTACTCTTTAACAGAATATATCGAAAGTTAGACACGGATATAAGCGACATTCAACGTGGATCAAAAGAGCTGGGAACTTCAGAAGCCCCCTTCTTATTTAATGTATTAATTTAGAGATTCTTAGGTGTGAATTAAGATGTATACGTATGTTTTATTGAATACAATAAGATGTTTGATAAAGTACATCACTATCAACTAATAAGTGTTTTAAGTCAAAACGCCTGTACTACAGATATCTTACAATTAGGATTATATCAAAATCGTATTATAGTAGGCTACTATACGCACCGACAATCAAATATCAAGAGAAATAGGTAAATAAAAAAGTAAGACAATGGTATGTGTTTTGGCAACTCTTTTTAATTGTTTATTTTGAAGCAATTCTTGAGGAAGAAGAAACGACCGGAATAAAAATTAATGGAACATCAATTAATAATACTACATATGCCGACGACGCGTTTATCTCGGAAGAAAATATTAAAGATTTATAAAATCTAATGAACCGAATAACCCCATAGTAGCAAAAAAATATGGAGTAATACTTAATATTGGAACTAACAAATTTATGATAATATCTCACAAACTCATAAAAAATAAAAGCTTTAGTATTAAGAAAAGAAGTCGAACAAGCTAATAACTACATATATTTTGGTATGACGATAAACCAGATAAAAATCAAAATAAGAATAGAAAAATCTGGGGCAGATTTTATTAATGTGAAACGAGTTTTATATAGCAAAAACTTAAACTTAAAGTAAAGGGCCTAATTGTTATTTCTTTACAACTCTTCTCTGCAGAGCAGAAGCTTGGACTTTAAATGTAACAAGTCTGAAGAAAATCAAAGCATTTGAAACGTAGGTGTACAGGGGATTCTTAAAGTATTGTGAATGTATCGCACAATAGACATTGAAGTTCTAAAACAAATGGAAAAAGATAAAAATTAGTAGACACTATCAAAAAACGAAAGCTGCAATGTCTTGGGCATATCAAAAGAGAAAAAAATACACCAGACTACTAATAATACATGGCAACATTCAAAGAAGAAGAAATGTAAAAAGGAAAAGGGCATCATGGTTACAAGGCCTCAAAGGGGCTCGGATGCCCCTTTAGAGAACTGTTCAGAGCAGCAGCTTCCAAAATTACAATAGGGATTATTGTCAATAATCTTCGACATGGAAATGGTACCTAAAAAAGAAGAATTTTGCAGAAATAATCTAAACCAGTCTTAAACTATTTATAAATTCTCTCAAAAGACTTGAACTGTTAAATAATGTTAAGCTTAATTGAGAAAATATGGGTTTACGATATCTTTCGTAGTAGCCTAAATATACATCAACAACTTATACAAGTCAGACAATTAGATAATTTTAAAACATTTTGGTTTTTATACATCTAGGCATAATGTTTTATGGTTAAATATTCAACAGAACTTCTAAATTAAAAAGCTAAAAAAAATTAAATTACTTTGACGCATGGTTACACGCTCCCGAATTTTGCGCGCCCCAGGTTGTTCGCGCACACATCCGGCGGTGTTTATTCTGGGAAGCTCAAATAAAAGAATTTGCTTTGAAGCTGGAACGGCGCAAACAGCCCGCGTTTACGGGAACAAGAAATAGTTAATGATAGTTATTTATATAGGTGGCTGCTCATGAGAAAGGGCAGCTGCAGCCATTAGCGCTATCTCCGCCATTTGTTGCTACACCCCGCGTTCGAGCTCATCAACGCTGAAATGTCTTCATTTTCGCAAAAATATAGGTTTGATAACGCGGAGCTGGATTGCTTTCAATATATTGAGGTGCAGCGAACCGCGCCGCCAGGCCAAACACGCCGTGCCGCCATTTATTCGGCGCTGACAGCAGGCGGAGAGCCCTTTCAAAGGCGCCTGTAATCGGTAATCGCTTACAAATACATTTTGCTACGTTCAACTTGCATGTCTGCAGATTACGTGTTTTCCTCGGAAGGCTCACCTTCGGTGGGGCTGCCCGCAAGCACCTTAACTGGGGATTAAACTAATCTCGTATAATGTTGGTACAGCATGACCCTTCAAAACCCCAAACTTTAGTATCTTAAAGTGTTGCTAAATTCGGCTTATGTTCGTAGTCTGAGTTATTACACATACGTCAGTTTAGGTAGGGGGACGTCGCAACAGAAATATAAATCATGTAATAAGCAAAATATCGATTTAATTTTTAAAATTGTGAATACATTTTTTAAGCTAATAATTTACTAACGTAAAGTAACACTAGCATAAAAGTTTTATAGTAAGATAATAAGCGTAACTTTTGAAAAATTACTTATAAAAAAACTATTGCGCAATCATTTTATTCTTGGATATATCTTTAAAATAACCCAAGAGGAAAAATCATAAGGGTTCAGATTGGATAAATTATTCAACCAGATAATGCCGTCATGTGCCTTCCTAGAAACATATAATCCGAGAATATTTTCTTCGAATACGCTGGTGTAGCTTTGCTTTGTTTCATCCATATATTTCGAAAAAAAAAGGGTCCGATGATGACTCTGTAGGTGATTTAGTACCATGCACTTTCTTCTAATTTTAGTCAAATGAGAATTTTATATACCTCAATAGCTGTAGTCTGCTTGACGTATACATCCAACTAGAGGTAGCACTGATCACTGAAACGATTGCTTCCTCTCGGGACCTCTCAAACATCTGATCAGCAAAAATGAATCTTTGTTGATATTATCTTAAAGGATTGTTAGAAGCCAAAATACGCAAGTATTGTATAATTTTTAGGAAACTGAAAAAACAACAAGAAAAACTTTTAAAGTTACTTCTAAAAGAATGAAAAACGTATAAAGAATTTTAACATCAGCAATCAATGTACTCAACAGCCAAACAATAAAAAAAAACGAAATGGGTATGATACAAATCTTCAAATCTTGAGGACGTTTTTTTAAGCAGACATAAAATATTAGAACAATTTGAATTATTATCAGTATAAGGTACAGACTTGACAATTACGTTTGAAATATTATGTCGACCGAATAGCCTCCATGACTTCATTGACATGCGACCATCTTTCAATAATGCGGTATATTTCCTCTCTTAGTTCTGAGGTTTTTAACCCTAATAGAAAGCTTGTTGACATAAATCCTTTCATTTAAATAGCCCCAGAGGAAAAAGTCTAACGTGGTTAGATCACAAGACCTTACTGGACACACTATGTGACATGTGACTCCATCTTGCTAAAACCACATGTTATTCAATTTTAACTCGTTGGTTTCATTGAAAAGGAGGTACACCATTAACAGTAACAGCATTTCCAGTTTCGTTTTCAAAAAAGTACTAGCCAATAATTCCTCTAGCCCACAATTCACAACAAACAGTACATTTTTGTAGATGGTTTGGCTTTTTACTACCCTACATGCAAACATTTTGCAAACTCACCACGCCATTTAAAGAAAAAAGAGCTTCATCGTTCAATATGAGTCTTTAAAACAGATTTTACAAATATACGACGTTTCGTTGGTAGACCTTGCTATGTGTTTAAATATCAACTGCAATAATAAAAATGCCCTAAATTCATAAATAATCATAAAACCGTAACTTAACAAAACTCATAAACCTCAAAATAATTCTCAGATTAATATGACAGTAATCTCCAAAAAAAATTTATAAGATCTGCCAACTTTCTTATCACTAAATAAATAAATTACAACTTAAATATTTATGATATAAAACTCACAGTAATAGTGTCGTTATTATAAGATTATTCAAAAAGTTTCTTTTTTGGCCTACACGCAGCTACTTTATCTAGCAGCATTTATAAATACATGCAAATTTATCTATCACTTTAATGTCATCTTTATCAGTCGCCATCTAACTATCGTAGAATAAATTTCGTTCGTATTGAAAGGTTAAACAAGCCCTTTTGTTCGTCTTTAAGTATGGAAAATTAAAGAAAGTATTTGCGACATTATTTTAAAAAAGGCAGATAAGACTTACCGTTTATGAATGTTTGCTACAAGTGTTTAGACATTTCACACTTGGTGTAAAAAGTTAGGACTAATTTTAATCTGGGAAATGAGAACCGCGGTGTCAGCTCATTCATTAGAGATACGGGTTTTATTAAGTGTGTTTGAGAAAAATCTGCAATATATTGTATGTGAGTTACTGGATGGTCTACATATTCTTAGAACAATTGTGCACAACCATTTAAATCGCTCTGAAGTATAGATTTCGTATCAGTTGCCGAAGAGTACTATCCTTCACGTGTGTTTTGTTGTTTTTTTTAGCAAACCGAGAACGAATTTTTATAAAGCTATTAGTTAGTGGTTAAAATGTAGATTTTCTATGAGAATATTAACCGTAATAGCTCTTGGTCCTGTGATAAAAAGCCTTCTACGGCAACACAGTCCAGTTTTCACTCGAATAAACCTTTTATATCTGTTTGTATGATTAGAAGAGTATGGTTTACAAATTTCTCTAGAACAATAATGTCAGTAACCACATGTTTTTAACAATTATACACAAATTGTTAATATTCGGCTCTTGCTATATTACCCAAGTTTTGTCTAATAAATGACAGAGAAATGCACTTGTAAGATATTTTGTTCGGAAACCATAAATTTTTGAAAAGATAGCATTATGAAAGATCAAGTCGGTACCTGCAAAAACACATTAAATAGACGACCGACGTAGAGATCCTACAAGTCATACATGTGCTAAAGCCACGAAGAACACCTCTTCTAGATGGTCTTCCCAACCTTGCCATCAAAGCTCTCCCAAAGATAGCTGTCGTTTGCCTAGTTACCATCATCAACACTGTCTTGAGTTTACGACACTTCCATCGCCAATAGAACAAAGCGGATTTTGTAATGTTCCTCAAGCCAGAGAAGCCAAGACATGCAGTTGAAGACCTTGAGCTGATCCTGGAGGCTCAATTCGGCCGCTCCACCTCCCTTCAGCTTCTACGCGTGGTAAAACGCATCAGCCAGAGCTACAAGTCATCGGTACTGTGTTCCCAGACATGGCCAAGGTCTTTGACAACATGTGGCACATTAGGCTAGTTTACAAGATGACCTGAGCATCCATCCCGCTGGAGATAGTTCAGCTAATTCAGTCGTTCCTGTCGGGCAGAAGGTTCCAAATTGAGGTTGGTAACGTAAAGTTATCGGAGCAGGAGTACCGCAAAGATCTATGCTTTCCCGGCCCTTTTTAACATCTAGATGTGCCCTTCACTACACTAGCCCAATTTTCAGATGACAAGGCGCTTCTCTCCAGATCCCTTAGGCCCCACGTAGTGATAAGAAGGGTTCAACAAAAGCTCAACAATCTCGAACATGGGTGTGACCATGTGAGTTCAAATAAATTCCGAGAAAAGCGCAGCGGTGCTCTTCACTAAAATTCACTTAGAGTTGTCACATTAAAGACGTAGTGAAGAAGGCCAAAACGACAGTAGCGTCCTTTGGCTCGCTACTGCATCATGAAAGCACTCTATCCCCAAAGAACAAGATAATCTTATACAAGACTATCATAAGGCCTCTAACAACGTATGAGGCTCTTATTTGGAGATATTCCCCAAAAAGAGCTCCTCAGGTAACCCAGAACTGGGCCTGAAGTCTATCTTCAGCGTTCCGTGGTACGTCGGGAACATGATCCTTCATAGGGATGCCAAATTCCCCACCATCAAAAAATTTATACACGACCAAGCAACGAGCATCCAAATTCATCCAAACCCATTAATCAAAGCTTTTGAAAGCTATAATGTAGACGAGAGCAATCGTCGCAAGCGCCCGAAAACTGAGATTCTTCCGTAGACTGCAACGCGAGCGGCCTATGTGGCCCACACTAGCATCCAAAGAGAGGTGAGTTAGGAAGTAAGGGGCTGACATCCAGGTAACTCAAGAATAACAGAGTGGTAAAGTAAAATATGCCCAAAATGCGAAGTTGGCTTTAATAATCTATCTGCTTTCATGAAAACCCTAAATTAGTTACAAAAGAATATCGCTTTGTTACTTCGAGATGTATTGCGACCACCTCAGGATAATTCTCCTCTTGCTGAGATGAGCAATGTTTTGAAGTACTGAGAATTTAGCATAAATAAGATATTTTACGAATTTAAGTAACGGAAACAGTGAAGTACAAATTTTTAATTTGCCTGAATCTAATAATTCAAACGTTCAGGATTATATTGAATATGATATAAAGCATGTTAAAAGGATTAATTGGATGCCCTGGAGTTGTTTTAGCAGGAAGACTGTATACCCCTTACACAACACAAGCATGATTTTTTGGGGAATCTTCACAAGGACTTAACCTCAAGCATAGAAAAATGTAAAGCTGACTTGACCATAAATTATAACGTCAGTACTCCAAAGACAGTGAAAAACAATTATCAAAACACTTCGATGTCATTTCCGTTTACTATCGAAATGTCTGTGATCTGAAAACAAAATTAAACAATCTTTATTATCAGTTACCAACTATGGACGTTGATGTTTATGTATTAGTAGAAACTAATTTATATCAATTGCTGATTTTGATTTCGTGTTCTTAATATCATCAAACATTTGTTCATAAATGCAATTACCACCCGGTGGTAGCCGTCCATCATACTGTGAATCTGTAAAAAATATAATGAAGAAGTTTTTTTCATGAAATTACATTCTATTTGGTGACTTTAGTCTTTAAAATCTAACCTGGCGTTTAGTTGCAGAATGGTTTAAAAATACACGTAGAATTAAATCTATGTCAAATAGTACGTAATTTATTTTTAACCTTTTTAAATTTAATTATGTAAACAATCATCTCACCGGTAGTTGATCCTTAACATTCTCAATATTTAATATCAATGTACCTTGCGCTTTATATAGCGTATTAAATAAGATGATGTTTTAAAGAACCTTGATTATTTTAGAAATATGTAAATTCAATAAAGAAATTTAAAGGCTTACCTGTAACTACTATTTATTATTTTAATTCAAATGTTCACACTCTAGATATAACCTGTTTGTTTCTTGGATTTTTTTATTTGTTTATAAAAAATACCATTCTATAAACTTTATTTTAACATTATTTTGCCGGTGTACATGATATTGATTATTCTAAGTCTGCAGGTCCAGACAAAATTACCCCCGTAGTGTATGTTAAAGTAATAACTACCCTCTTGTATTTCATGTTTAATGTCTTTTTTTGAAATGAGTACTGTTCTTAATATTTGGAAATTGTTATATACTATCCCGATTTAAGAGTTAACTCAACAGTTGAAAACTACAAAGCTACGTCAAACTTGTATAGTATAGCTATATCTAAGATTGTTTAGAAAATTAATTTGCTTTCATCAGTCTAGTCTATCAATTTTGCATATTTTAGATACATTTTATTTTTTTATAAACATAATTCTAAAAATATAGGAACTTTAAAATTATTGCATTTTTGGTTTATCAAGTTTATAATAACATTGTTGTAAAAGTTAGACATCATTTTTTAAATAACATTAAATGTATCTTGCATATGCACTTAACTTAAGATAAAATTGCCTTCTTAATGTTAAAATTTATAATTCTTGACTTAATTTTCCTGTTTAAATTGGTAAATAATATTATTAATTGTCCAGAATTGTTAAAGTTAATTTTGTTTATATGCACTATGCTATAATTCAAGAACTAAAAATTTATTTTATTTGAATACTGTAACATCTAGTTATTTTCTGAATTCACCTTTGCATGGGATTCAGAATTAGGCTAATAGATATTTTAGAGATATAGATAATCCATTTTCATTAAATATATGTTCCTACAAGCGTTTTCTAAATAACTTTATTATATAATTTATTGTTGGTTGCATCTATTATTATCTTTATTGTATCTTCGGTCTTTTGTGTATTAACAGTGAATTTTACAGCTCTTTCGAGCAATTATAATTAATTAATATTTAATTTGTGAAATAATTAATAATTTTGTAATAAATAAATAACTAAACAATTATTAAGGCTACAAAAATTAATTTTTTTCAGAGTAAATTTTTATAATAATCCCTTGAAAACTTGTTTTGGGTGAATAAACTACAATTTTTACGTATAAACATATTTTAATATTTGCTTAATAGAACTCTTAGAATTCTTAATTTATGAACGTATTACCAATTAATGTAAATCGAGCTGTGTATGACAAAATTAGTAAATTTTGTTTATCTAAAAATAGTTGAATATATTTGCAAATCTTTAATAACACCACGTTATACCGAATTGCAATAAATGTCTGACAACATTAAAAATTGCAATAACGCAAAAGCAAATTGTGGTTACCTAACTAATAAAAATGTATAAAAATAAAAATGCAAGTATACAAGTTATGTTCGTTGGATAAAAGGATAAACATTAAGATATTTTTCTACATAACTTTTCACCAACAGTTAGATATCTGTCATAACGTGGAACCAGGTTCTCTACACATTTTGAATAAAATTATGCCGCCTATAAAGACAATCAGTGCTGCACAGTATTATAACAGTTCTCGTAATTTGCAAAAACTCATTTAATAGGGACAAAATTATAAACCGTATATTCTCCCAATTTGTTTGTTAACAAGCTACAGCAATTTGTCAGTAACAACCACCATTCTTCATCATGCACTCATTTCAATTTCATTGTACACCTTATTTTGTCGATGAATATCTGCAGGTTTCAAATTTCTTACGTACAAGATATGAATAATAGAGCGCATTTTGTAGTCGACATGCCTTTCGAGCGATTTGAACATTTTAACCTTATAACTAACACCGTAATTAATAACGGTTCTTAATCAAATGACATCTGTAAGCAGCTACTACATAAAGGAGCTCAGTGATCATGCGTGATCAATTAACTGATGTACTCTAGCGATTTTCTATAGAAATGGAACTTACTTTCCGAACACACCTTGCATGCGGATTTAAATTGATGGATAAGCCATTTATTTAAATCTTGTTTCACTAATTTAATTCCACTGGAACTTTATACGTCGTAGTTCGATAATGATTTCTGAGTTTCTGTTAAAACTACCCTTAAAAATAGATTAAATATTTCATATCCCTAATAATTAAATGATAACCATCTAATCCATTACCGTGCGATAAATTTTCACATTATAGCAAGTTTTAGTACAGAAAAACGTTTAGTTAAAGTACAAGTGGTTATTTAAAACACGTATTAAATAAAGAGCAATTTTCTAAGAGAGAAATGCAGCATATAAAATAACTGTGAACAATATTGTATTTTCAGAGCACCGTTGATCACTACAACTGAACGCTTCATAGAACACCATGCAGCGGATTTTAACAAAAAATCTGTATGTGCACCCATTTCAAATTCAGCTAACCCAGGAACAAAAGTCCGACGACCATTTGAAAGGCCAGTTATTTGCCGATTGGTGGCTAGAGAATTAAGAAATTTATACCTTAGTAAGTATATTAATAAACAAAATTGTCATATTTGAGGCTTAGAAGATCCTCTAGTTATTTGAGGACCGCCTATGCATACCCAAAGAATAGCAGTTTGGTGTCAATTTTATACTGATGGGGGATTAGGCTGTTGTTTTTTAAAAATAAAATCTCAATATCGTGAGATAATGAAGGATTTCTTGGTCTCATTTGCACATCATGAATTTGGATAGCTTGTTGTTCCAGCAGGACAACGCTAACTGTAATACGACAAAAATATAATGGGCGACTTATCTCCTAAACCAACAAAATGAACTAATGTATCAGATGATACACAGGAAACTAACAATATTCCATGGCAAAATGTAAAATGTACAAAACAAGAGACATACTAGCAGTTGAAAACGACCGTAAAAATCATCAAACCTCCCTCTATACACATATACAGAGTAACACACTGTTCAACAATGGTAGTACAACTAAGAAGATAATTAGTATACCACAAAAGCTTGTCTAATAACATTATCAAGATTAATTGCAATATTACAGAAAATTAATTAAATACTTAAAGAAAAAGATATTATTCATAACAGCTATTAGTTGACATAGAATAATAGTCCATAGAGCGTTTATCAAACATCTGCAAAGCTCCACCCCAACTGCAAATATAGCAGCTAAATTATCAAATTAAGGTGAGAAATATTACAAATGCTAGACAAGGAACCTTTAAACCTCTTTTTTGAGGATTTTGAGCGAGCAAACAATAACAAAAAAGTATGCAGCACAGAAAGACTACAGAATGTAAAGATCAAGATTGAACCTCCTCACAAAACCAAAAATAATATTGTGCAGTGCATAAGATATCAAGTATGCAGACATTTCAAGTCTTATTGTAATATACCATACGTCTGCGTGAAATATGGAAAGTTGCACAATATTGTAAGCTATAAAAAATCCAAGGAATTTGTGCATTGTGTGGAGGGGGCCATTCAGTCAATTATAAAGGAAGCAAATATTATCATAAACTAATTCAATGAAATCATATAAAAATGGTTAGTTAACTAAAAAAGTGGAAAAGAAAAATGAATGCCAACAAATCTAGACATATTACATTCACCTTCCGAAAAAACCTGCCCCGCCGTCACAATAAATAACGTAGGGATACCACAAACACAAACTGTTAAATATTTAGATCTCCACTTAAACACTAAACAGACTTATGGACATATAGGCTAGACCTATTGGGATGTGACTCTAAATCAAACATATAAGTTTGACCCATGCATTCAAGCTGAACGAACGAGCGTGTAGAACTATTCCGAGCTTTGCCGCAACCGCGCCTGCAGTGAGCTTAACAAGGTCAGAACAATTCGTTATTTATTTATTCACTTTTGCGCTATTTTATTTTCTCATATATAAATTATCAAGAATCTCGATTAAACAAAAGACTCTTAGCATCCTGCTTATCAAAATGTTCACGAACAAACGGTCTGCTCGTTAATTTTACCACTAGCTCAAACCCAAAAGCATTTTCAATGGCAGCCAGAAACATTACTTGAAAGGAACCGATATTACCCTTTTGCCAGGTAAAAGAAAAATCATCACAATCTACAGAAACCAACACTGACAAAACCAAAATTAAATCTCCTTCCTTTATAAACAAACCGTTAGATCATAAAAAGGTTATAGAAGATATCCACAAAACCATAATTAGCGAATTTAAAACTACATACTCCAGCAATACATTAAAAATAAATTTAACTAATAAAAACGACTATAGAACGCTAACAAAGTATTAGGCTGAAAATTAAATGAAATTTTGTACTTTCCGGAACCCGAATTCTAAACCTCAATCTCTCCATAATTAAACTGGATAGATTATACAGAAATGAGAAAGAATCGATACCAATTTGTGCTGTAGAGTTAATAGCAAACCAGCGGGCACAAGAAATTTATAAAATCACAAAGCTTTTTTTTTATAATGAAAGGTTTTATTAGCAATTAGAATTAACAATCCTATGAACGAATGTGCTCGCTTAAGTATTAAATATTTACAGTACTATGACATGACAAGGGTACTTCCAGCGAAGTGCCTTCTTCAACCATTAATTAGGTCTATTGGCCAGCTTCTTCTCAATCGTCTGTCAGGACGGTTTTCAAGTAGTGGATGTAGCAAAATGTTGCTGTGGCTTCCCAATTTGTAATGTTGGCGGATGCTTCGTTCCTTGATGACGTTACAAAACTTCTATATTGCATTGCCGAATCATGACGAATTACATGAAATACGCCACACTGTCACCGATGTCAACAAATAGGTCATACCAAGAATTATTATGCATGGCAGCCAAAATGCGTAAAATATAAAAGAAGTCATCATTACATCAACTGCACCAAGACAAAAATGATCTATCAGAATGTATTAACTCTGGGGTCAATACCTTACCAACTTCAAAAGATGCTGATATATTTTGGACATGCAATCTAATTGCCGACCGATTCAAAATAGGCAGACTAATGCTACAAACTCAAGCAGCCTAACGAAAATAAACAACCCAAATACAACTTGATCATATGCAAGCATTCTCAAAAACTCTCCTAACTATTATAAACTATTCTCAACTAGTACAAATACCAATAACATCAACATGCTTCCATAATTAGCCAAATCCTAAATTTAATTATTAATGTCTAAAAATCTTACTTCAAACAAATAAAAAAATCTTAAAAATATTCTTTTCCCAACTTAGTAACGCATTTTACTTAAAAAAGTCAAAGTTACTAAATTGGAACGCAAATCGAATAAAACGACAAAAACCTTTTTCTCGGCATTTTTAGCAAAGTATAACATCGATTTAGCTTGTATCACAAAACTCACATATTACCAGGAGAAAGCTTAAAAATCACTCAGAAATGTCCACATCATCTTGTACTAATTTAGAAACAATTGGAATTAAGCTAGTAATAAAAGACAAAAACAAATAAATAAAATCTGTATATACAAACAACCAAATAAATCCTTGTTAGAAACAGACATCATAACAATGTTTAATAAAAATAAGCCTACATATTACATTTGCAGATTTTAATTCAAAAAGCACCACTTGGTAGTGTAGGAAATTAAAATACGTCTAGCCATAAACTTCTAAATATAATAGTAACACATACTCTTCAAATCATTGCTCCAAATGAGTACATTTATTATCCTTATCATTCAGGCCATAAATTGGTTATTCTTGATATTGAAGTAAAAAAAATTCAACCATGAGACACACCAGATTGTATGTATGAAATCCAGTAATCGTTTCTTCCACAACCCCATCGGCTTGTAAGACACCTTTGGGAAAACTTATAAATGGCATCAAGGACTGGTATAATTTCAACAAAATATGTATAAACATACATCTAACAATATATAAACTTTTTAAATACCACAAAAAAACATTGGTAAAATAATTACAACTATTACCACCATCAGTACAAATATTCAATTGCAACATCTTCAAGAACACATTGAATAATTATAAATCAACACCAAACCACATAGTAACCTTAATCAAGCAAAAAAGTCAACGTAGAAGGGAATGACAATGGACACGACATTCTCAAATAAACAACAGAGTAAATAATTTAACACATTGAATTAAAAAGAATCAGATATCCACACAATTCGTACATACCAGCACTACTTATTCAATATATAACCAAGTGATTCTGAAACACAGAAGGCAACACAAAGAATATTAAGAGAACCACAAAAAATACCCACAATAAAAACAGATAACATAACCTTAACTAGCGATGAAGAAAAAGCAGGAGTCTTTACAGTCTATTTCAAAATTACTTTTACTTCAGTAATTAGCATTCCTTCTTTTTTACAAACTTTGTAGAAAACTATATAGAAACGCATATGCCATTTGACATTTAATCAACTTCTGCCAATAAATTAACTCACATCATAAAAAGCTTATCTCCTAACAATGCACCTGGTTCCGATCATATCTCAAACAGAGCCTTAAAAAACCTACCAAAAAAGTATGTATCTTTTTAAAACTAGGATACTTTCCTAAAGCAAGGAGACATGCTCACATCCTACTGTTTCAAAAAACCAGGAAAAAACAATAACGAATTGACAAGCAGTTTATTATCCACTCTTTCTAAAATCTTAGAAAAAATAACATACTCCAGGTTAAACACTGAAGACATGCATAGGAACATACTACCAATATTCCAATCCGGCTTTAAATAAAATTTTATACAGTTTACCAACTTCAGTGGTTGGCCAATCTCATTAAAGATGGATTCAAAAACGCCGCTACACAACAACACTCTTCTTGGACTTAACTCAAGCTTTTGATCGCATTTGGCTACAAAGTCTTAAATATAAGCTACTTAAAACAAATTTATCTACCTATTTATAAAGTATCATTTTCTCGTTTCTTGATGAACGTAGCTTCTGCGTGTCAATACATAACAAATTATAGACAAATAAAGAAATAGCAGCTGAAGTACCGCAAGATAATATAATAGGCCCTATTTTGTTCAACATATACATCCATGATATTAAAACCAACACAGTAAGTTTAGCTATGTTTGCAGATGATACCGTGCTACTAACTTAAGACAAATACCTAAGTTGACCAATTTCAACATTACAAAAAACTAAAGACTCTGGAATCTTCAAATTGACCATAATAGTATCAAAAATACTCCCTTTACGTAAAATTCAAAATCTTACATCAATCAACATTAACAACACCATTCCCTGGAAAAATAACGACGAACTTGTGAAGTATCTTAACATTTATCTTAATATTAAATTAACATAGAAATTACATATCCTACAAAAATTAAACCAAGAAAACACAAGACTCTCCCAACTTTTCCAAATAATAAACAGAAAGTCAGCGGTAAAAAAAAGATTGTACGTTATAAATATACAAATCACTAATAAGATCAATGATCTTATATCGCAGTATATGAGGGAATGCTGCAACATGCCTGGTGTGGCGGCCTTTTCGCCCTTGAACCGCTTGTATATCGCGGCGGCATGCTGGTGGCTTTGATATCTGCCGCTACGTTTTGCTATCGCACACAAAACGACATATGGGCTTTTACTCAGCCGGCGAGTCTGCATACGCCGTCGACGGCACCCTTTGACATGAAAAGTGCTGTCGAATTAAAATTTCCCGCAAAAGACCTATCGCGAAGCCCGGCAACATACCTGCACCGCATCGCGGCCAATTCGGTTTTGTTTTAACAACCCGCAACATACTCATACCGCATCGCGCCCAGTACGACCGCATTTAATCAACCCGCAATATATACTCACACCGCATCGCGTCCAGTACGGCCGCATTTAACCAACCCGCAGATAACTAACCCGCAAGACGATCCGCATCGCATCTCGGCCAGTGCAGTCGTGTTCCCGGCACGAAGACATGGCAACAAGGTGGCCACCGTAAAACCATCACCGCCGAAGCCGAAGCCGATTCAGGTGAGCGATTTGGCTTTACTTATCGGTTGATATCGGTAGCCGCCCCATCCGCTTTCGCGTTGGCCGTTTAAGGGACGATTTGGGCCTCAGCGTTTTACATTTCAAAACGGGCCGTACTTAGTTTCCCACACCGCACCACGGGGGCACGGCTATTTACACGCCTGCCTCTCCAATTCCATTTAAAAAAAATTTAAATGCTTCAAGATAAGTTTTTTGAATAGCCGCGGATGCTCCTTAGTTTATAACTAAAGCCCAGATATTTAAGCAAAATGCCTAAAAATGCTTAATTGACTATTGTTGTTTTTAAATGCCTTTTTTTTGCTTATAACAGTTATAACTGCCTATTTAGTCACATAAATTTGGTTTTTCATAAAATAAATAGCAACAACAAAAATTCCATCTCATTATTACCTACGTTAATTACTTGTT
Source organism: Sinelater perroti (assembly GCA_036346155.1). Lineage (NCBI taxonomy): Eukaryota > Metazoa > Arthropoda > Insecta > Coleoptera > Elateridae > Sinelater > Sinelater perroti. The sequence goes on from JARFIY010000143.1 coordinate 16,860,019, forward strand.
CCCGGTAATCTGTTGATCTCTTACCGAGAATTAGACCTAAAAATGTATACCTACTTTAATATTAATACCTACTTTGGTGATTTGCATTCATTTTTATTCATTCTTACAAGGTTTCTACCAGAATGTCACCGACAAATTAAAACCAGTAAATTTCGAAAAAAAATATTTTGTTAATCAATACATTGAAGGCCTGTTCCATAAAAAAGCAATCGAAAAAATCATCTTGACAGAGCTTACGAATCCACAATGGATGAAATTCGAAGAAACATGGAAAACAAGAAGATTTGGATATCAATAGATGAGACAACAGATGATACAGGAAGGTAAGTTGGAAATTGCAAACCTTAGCTTCTCTGTATCAATACAACCTAATTTTGCAGGCACATCTCCAAAGTAATTGTTGGATCTTTGGAGCTGAATCAGGCAACTAACATTTATTTTTTAAATACCGAATCTCTTGAGAGGGCAAATAGTACTAGAATCGCACAATTATTCACGACAATTCTTCATGACAACGTGCTTGAGTACGTAATCGATGCTGCCCCATATATGAAAAAACCAGGAAATGCCCTGAAGGTATTATTTCCAAGTATGTTGCATTTGGCATGCTTTGTCCACGGGATACATTGTATACCAGAGGAAATACGTGACAATTTTGTTTTTATTCATAACAAATGATCAGCTACACAAAAAACTAGGTATCAAAACTGTAAAAAAGTGTATTAAGTGAACTATCAAAAGATTTCATCGGAATATCGATACCTGCAACAGTGCTGAATTATATAACTTAGTTCACCAACCTGGGGGAAGCTAGAATTCCAACTGTGTAACCATGATGTGAAGAGGACCCTCCACGTCATCATTTCTTTTATATTTTTTATTTATTATTTTTTTCTTTTACTGTTAATTCTGCTATGTATAACGCTTTTTTGTTGATCTGGCAAATACATAAATTAAAAAAAAATTAAATACAAAGTTGCTAATCCAAAATACTCCGTGAAATTGTAGATGCCCCCTGGTATTTAACAAACCTAACACTATATACAGGTCTACATGTTCCAACAGTACAATATGCTATTTATAAAAATAATTTTTAATCATTTAGTTACTAGTTAATTTCAGAAATAAGTTCAAATATAATAATAAGGGTAGCAGGTAGGTACTCTTCAGCGATCCCGGTTGAGAACAGACTTACTTCAGAAATTGGTGGCCTTGCCCATGCGAGCACTTGATTTTCCCTGCCTCCTCTATCAAGAGAAATCATGTCCTAGCCAAAATCCTACCGATTCTATTAATACTCTTCCCATCCTAAACTTCTCGGCCAACGCGGTGAATTAGGCTAAAACTTTCCAAGAATAACTTTTAACTTTTATGAAATGTCTCAGAATTTCCCATTGTGAAATCAGTCAGCTCCACGAATTATGAAGGGAGCAAACAATCGATAAGCAACAATAAAGAGTGACCAAACAAGGAAAAAACAAGAAAAGGTAGACACTGTTCATAGCCGCATTCGACATACGAATTCTATCAACGACAGATAAACTAACAGAGCTAGAAACAAAACTAGATAAAGTAAAATGAAATGTCGTGGGTATCTCAGAAGCAAGAAGACTAGAAAAATATAACTTTGCCGGGTGCCCATAAGCTACATTATAAAGGAAATAATAAAAAAATAATAAGAGGAGTTGCATTCTTAATTAATAAGAATATCTCAAAAAATGTTATACAGCATAAAAGTATCTCCGAAATGGTTATCTTTTTAGACCACAAAATGAATAAAAGCGATCAATGCAGAATAGTGCAAGTATTTGTCCCAACCAGCGCAAGTTATGAAGAAGAAATAAATCAAATATATGAGGATAAAAAATAATCTGGCAAAGTACATCAGAACAACGGGAGATTTTAATGCGAAGGCATAAGCAATGACGAGGATGAAAAGGAAATAGGAAGAATAGGGTCATAGGTAAACTAAATGACAGAGAAAGCATGTTGGTAAATTACGCATGCAAAAATAATCTGTATATTATGAATATCTTTAAAAAAAACACTAACGAGACGATAGATTTGGCAAAGTCCAGACGGGGCTTATAAGAACGAAATAGACTGTGTGATCTCGAATAATAAAGACATTGTAATAGATACAGGTGTAGTAAGTACAGTCAATGTAGGTAGTAACCATCGGATGTTAAGAGCGAAGGTCTATATTAATATAAAACAAGAACGAAGTAAACTCACAAAATAGACACTTAACAAATAAAAATAAAAGCAACAGAATATTAAGAACAAATCCAGAAACTCATTCAACCTATAAACAACGAAGAAACCATTGATGAATACTGGTGTGGCGGCCTTTTCGCCCTTGAACCGCTTTATATCGCGGCGGCATGCGAGCCTTTGATATCTGCACGTTTTGCCATCGCACACAAAACGGCATATGGGCTTTTGCTCAGCCGACAAGTCTGCATACGCCGTCGGAGGCACCTTTTGATATGAAAGGTGCTGTCGAATGAAAATTGCCCGCAAAGACCTACCGCCAAGCCAGGCGCGAAGCCCGGCAACATTCCCGCAACATTCACGTATCGCAGCTCGGCCAATTTGGTCGTGTTTTAACACCGCAACATTCACGCACCGCAGCTCGGCCAATTCGGTTGTGTCTTAACCCGCATAAACATTCACGTATCGCAGCTCGGCCAATTTGGTCGTGTTTTAACACCGCAACATTCACGCACCGCAGCTCGGCCAATTTGGTCGTGTCTTCATCCCGTAAGAAACATTCGCTACCCGCAGCGCAGAGGTGGCCACCTTGGAATCGCCGACGAAGCCGAAGCCGAAGCCGATTCAGGTGAGCGATTTGGCAATATTCGTTGGTTGATATCGGTAGCCGCCCCCATCCGCTTACGCGACGGCCGTTTAAGGGACGATTTGGGCCTTCTCGGTTGACGTTCCAAACGGGCCGTACTACGTTTTCACACCGCACCACGAGAGCGGCTATTTACACGCCTGACTCTCCATTTTTTGGTCCTTACGAGCCGCATCGGTATCGTATCCAACACCGCATCCACGAGAGCGGCTATTTACACGCCTGCCTCTCCAAATACAATCAACGGATAACGAATAACAAATCAGACATCTAAACAAAAATAGCTAAATGGCAACAGCAAAAAGGAAAAACATCAAAAATTCGAGAAAACAACACTATACTTAATAGAATACAAGAAACACTGATACGAAACACAAACAAAGATATGATAAAGATGTCCGAATTAAGTAAAAAGACAAAAGAAAATATTAGTCTCATGTCAATACTTTATAAAATGTTTAAAAAAATTATTACAAAAAAAATAACAGTCAAATTGAATAAATATCAGCCAAAAGAGCAGGCGGATTTCGCAAAGGCCACATACAAATTACAAGAACATTAATAGAGAAAGCAAATGAATACAACATTATGGTGCATCGGAGTTCAGAAACTCTTGATGTTTTGTCCACAACTGGGGCGGACATCTTTAGAAGAAAAGTACCAACCTCACGATGCACCATAACACCGGCTGTGAAAGTCTTCACATCTATTTAATACATTACTTTATGGATAGCTTTTGTAGACTCTGAAAAAGCGTTCGTCTCTGTAGAGCTTTAAGCAGTCCTAAACGCACTGAGTAACTGTAGAGTAGATCATAGCTATACTAATATTATAAAGCATATATACGAAAATGCCAAATTTCAAGTGAACTTGGAGGAAAAAACTAACAAAATCAAAATGAACAGAGAAATGAGACAAGGGGACTCGATATCACCGCAATTGTTTACACTGGCAATGGAAGACATGTTCAAACAGCTTATCTGGTATAACAGAGGTATATTTCTAGACAGCGAAATGTTAAACCATCTACGTTTTGCCCACGACATTGTGACATTCAATGACAATAAAGAAGAACTACAAAAAATGATCGATGCGTTACAAAAAAAGTCAAATGCAATAGGTTTAAAGATAAACATTAGTAAAACAAAATATATGACAAATGGTATAAAAACCAATGGAGACAGCGCCAACATAGAAGAACCAAGGGACGCTCGCAGAATAGGTGGACTGATGACATCAAAAAACTAGCAAGCTACGACTGGATGAGAAAAGCAAAAAACAGATTGGAATGGAAAAAGCTTGGAGAGGCTTACATTCGACGATGGATAGAATAGCTAACAAGAAAAAGAAGATAATAATAAAGAGCACAAATTAAGTGCACCATTACAAGAATTGTAATCGAGACATCTTAAGTACTATAAAATAAAGAGAAACAGTCTACTTGAGACATTCAATAAAAAATAAATAAAAGCTACTTTAACTTATAATCCAGGGTAAAGTTGAGAGTAAAAGAAGATGTAGAAAGCAAACTTTCTGACTAAAGTATGTAAATCAGTGAATAGGCATAAATGTTCAACAAATACTCAGAACAGCAGAATAAAGAAAAGAGTTTCCCAATGTAATTACCAAGAACCAACTAAAAGACGGTATGTGAAGCTGATTGTTATCAAATCAGTATTTGTTTAATTTTATTTTATCAAACCTTTTTAAAATTCTAACTTTTAAGCGTTTTACTGCCGAAATTCTTTACATATTTTTTTATTTTTATAATCAACAGAACCCCAATTTGAAATAAAGTGATCATAAAAATCATAATTGTGTTGTTAATCTGTAATTAATTGCCCTTCAAACTTATGCATTCACCAAACCGATCCGGCGCAAGAATTAAAACCAAACGCAAAAACGATTGACAGAACGTGTCGCGTGTGGCGGCGCCGGGATACGTAGCATGTCGTTATGAGGGCGTAAACCGTGTATGTAATGCCGCAGCAGTGGATGTGTAATATCGGATCGCATCTGCCGTCCGATTGAAGTACGTGCACGAGATTTAAATCGGGCGGGTAGATTAAACTTGAAATGGAATTCTTTTTTCTTATACATGTGCTCCCTGTCTATGATATTGCATAGTCATATAGTATCAGTACACTCAACGGCAGTGGAGCCCGTGCTGCGCATGGTCTCCGGAGCGAACGTTCTCTCCCGAATGACACTGCAGTAAGAACAGTGTTTACAATACCGATAACGATCGAAGTAATTAAAGTTATTTATGTGGTGCGTTCTGAAATTCGCCCAGTAATCGGTCTTAACGAAGAGACTCCGATTACGTAACATTTTCGCAGACGAAGACTGGCCGGCCGTCTGCAGCGAGATTAAGCAAAATCCTCAGTCCTGGATTGTACCACCCAGAGCCACTCTACATCAATATTTAGGGTCTATATAACTCGACCGCCTGAGATTTCATTCTTTTTATATTTCGCACGTTTATACGTCGCTGATCACAAACGGCCAAGAACATACATATCGGCTATTCACGAGCTGCGGCTCCGGGGGACACGACGGGATTATATTAAAACTTGCAAACGCCTGTTTTATGGTATAATAAGCTCGTCCGACTCCACTCGCGGGCGCTTTGCGCTTTATAAGTTCGAGCACATCGCCGCTTTCAATTTAAACTGGTAATGCCAACGCATTCAATATTAAAGCGGTAGAATACACTACACGTCATCCAGGCCAGTGAAATTTTACATTTTTCTAAAAAATAAGGATTAAGCAAATTGGAATTAGGAACCAATAATATCAAGTATGCAACTTAATTCTCAACCTTTTTCACTGAATTGTGATGTTAATTTATAAAAACTTGACTACTTTTTTAGTTTTCCAAATAATTTTCTATACTTTCTATTAATTTTAACCAGCATTGAGTAATCCGCTTAATTTCAATGCATATTTACAATATGTTGCAAAGAAACATTGTGTGGACAGTTTGTCAACTAATTAAAACTTGTTGAGAACAGTCTCTTATATATACAACTTGTAATAAACTAATCGTATGGTTACAACATATACAGGAAATTAAAAAGGTACAACACACATACTAACAGAATTAATTAAATCTGGTGGGCAGGTCTAAAGTTTGAAACATTTGTCTTATGTTTTCATTATTGACATCTAAGTTTAGTAACTCAAGCATTAGAAAAATTTTCTATTACTTGTTTGATTCAATTTTTAGATAACTTCGTATTATACTAATATGCAAGGTTTTGCCGTTTTGAATTTTTTTTTAAGTTATTTACAATCTACCTTTGCATAGTAGCATTCAGTAAATGTTATGTACGTATATCAAAATGACTCGTAAGTTATTACCAAATGGTAATTATTCTTTATACGTTACCCTAAAGTGGACTTCACCTGAAAACTTAACTATCTTAACTAGCATTACATTTACCAAGTAAATTTTGTAGGTCCGATGGTTTAAACCTCATGATTCTCCGCATTTCGTCGTTAGCACTAATTTATAAGTCATTAACTAGAGCGTTCGGTTGTGCACTAAGCCTGGCATGATAAATAACACTAACGATTTTACTAACTCGAGTTATCTTCTGATAATTTCACTGGCTATGTACAACGGGACATCGTCCGGAGCACTTTAGACTGGAATCTTCTTATTATGTCAATAGTGATGTTAGCAGTAGAGCCCTATAATTGTCGGCCATAGATCCAAATTGGTCTTAAGATTGATTTATAGAAAAGAAACTTGTTGTCTATTGAAAGTTGAGATTTGCTATCTAACAGACAGTACATTTTTTTGTGTTTTAAACCTGACCGCTTTTCTTTAGCCCATATACGTTGCTTCTAGATTAGTCGACAGTCCAGGTGTATTTTCAGGTATTTGACAATGTCTTATTGTAATATCTGTTGGTCGTTAATAGTTACCGGGGGGTAGCTTTCTTGCCTTAACGTGAATGTGAAATGGCCATTTTATGAGCCAGTCTTAAATGAGTTTGCAAATTTTATGATGCTGTTGTGGGTCTAGGTAGGTTGATAAAATGACTTCCAACTGCATATATTGCTTGTGTTGTACGCATATTCGCTATGTTTAGTAAGTATAGGAGTGGATCTAAACACTACCTGCGGTACTCCAGAATTTATTGGAAATAATGTAGTATTTTCGCCAAATAACTTCTGTTAGCCAGATACGACCTGATTGCCTAGTAAAGGTCGGCTAGGCAGACGCTTTTTATTTTAAATAATAGACCCTCTCACCAGACCTTGTCAAAGGCCTGGCTAATGTTAAGGAACGTAGCTGAGCAGTATCTTTTAGTTTCTAAAGTTAAGGCCGTATACAAGAAATGACTAAACACAAAACTGAACGAGGACTTGCAGAGATACAGAGAGGAAAACAGAGAAACGAAAATAATAATATATAGGAAAAAAACTAAATATGAGAAAAAATCTGGTGTGAACATCACACGACTTTCCTTATCCTATTATTATATATTATACCGGGTCCATCGTCTCGGCCCTGCGCTGCTCTCCTCTCGGAACGTGTTATTTTAATAAAAAAGAACGAAGCGCGAGTCCAACGCTCGAAAGCTGATTGAAATAAACAGTACAAGAAAATAATTGACTCGTACTTAAAATTTCGCTACGTCACTGAAGGTAACCGTGCGAGCTCGGTCGCACGGCCTTCCCCATTATCACCTGCGCCCCCCCTCCCTCCATCCTCCCGCAGTCGGCCAGGAAGCTCTCCGAGCGTCTGTGATTGGTCCGTTTAATTAATTTTTAATCGGCTATAACTTATTTATTTGACCTCGGATCAAAAAATTTAATTGTAATTTTTTGTTCGCCTCGGTTTGATCTATCCGGTAATATAAATTTCCCGAAACATTTTATGAACACCCGGTATATTAAAATCCTGAGCTTCAATTTTTTCGAGTTCCTATTTTACCAACTTTTATTTTAAATTCATGTTTATCTCATGATAACAAATCATTTTTATTCTTATGAATTTTTTGTATCTTCAACCGTTTAGATTCGCGACCGCTTTGCGACTGATTTTGGAACATTGCGACCAAACGGCTCTGCCGATTTTTACCAAAAGCTTCGCACTGCGTCCCCTACCTACAAGTAACTTGCATACCACATTTCAAGTCTCTAGCTCTTACGGTTCTCGAGATATCCTGTTTACTGACAGATCGACAGACACACACACACACACACACACACACACACACACACACACACACACACACACACACACACACACACACACACACACACACACGAATGGCCCAAACCAACTTTTTGGTGTCCTGAGGCTATAATTCGTCCAGAAATGTGAAAAACTGGGTAGGTCAAATTTCCGCCGATTACATTACTTTCCTTATTATAGGATAAGGAAAGTAAAAAATAAGTCACCAGGGCCAGGAGGTATAGTAAATGAGATGATTAAGTACAGATCAGAAAAATTACACCGGATACTAAGAAATATGTTCCAGAAAGCGGCAACTGAAGAGAAGTTACCAGATGAATGGAAGGAAGCATATATAACCTCTATCTTTAAAAAAAACAACAAAAAAATGCACGAACTACAGAGGCATAAGTATAATTTCAAGTATTGAACGATTATTTTTTTTTATTATCAACTGCATATTTACAATCTACTCCTTATGGGAGTAATAAGTAAATGTTATGATTTTAATTACACGACATAAGGGGGATTCGGCCAGTGTCTTAGCTCCATATATATTTCAACTAGTATTAATTAATTATCGTGAGGAGGTAAGTCCTGTGGCCATTTACTTTTTAGCCTCCTGGTGACGGTAGGTTGGGCGGACAGTTGTTCCACGAGTTGATTAGTATGCTCTGCCAATTTTTTGGTGTACGATTTAGCCAGTCTTTTGATCTCTTCCGCTACATAAGGAATTCCAAGGTCATTGTGAAGAGTTTCGTTTGAGATATACCACGGAGCATCGGTTATGGTTCTAAGAATTTTTGATTGACATCTCTGTAGGATCTTGATATGTGATGCCTTGATACAACCGCACAGCTGGATTCCATATGACCAGATGGGCTTCAAAATTATTTTATAGAGGAGTATTTTATTTTGTAAGGTGATCTGAAATCGTCTTCCCGTCAGCCAGTTCATCTATTTTATTTTTAGGTCTATTTGTTTTCTTTTTTTTCTTAATATGCGTGTTCCAAAGTAATTTCTGGTCTAGATGTAAGCCAAAATATTTTATTTCAGTTTTCTGAGGTATGGGGGTGTTTTTAAATAACACGGGTGAGCACACGATGAGTCTTGAAGGATGTTGAGGTGATTTTGTAGATAAGCTATAGGTGTTTCCGGATTTTCGCTGCTTGAAAGAATAGCCATATCGACGCCAAACGTTGTAATTAATGTGTTATTTGTGAGAGAATTATCAAAATATACAGTAAGTACAGCAGAGGTCCCAACACGCTGCCTTGCGGGACTCCAGAAGTAATCTTGTGATAAGTAGACACAGTGCTATTGATCTTGACTTGAAAAGTTCTGTCGCTAAGGTATGACTTTAATAACAAGTATTATTGACTTGGGAAGTGGAGCTTAATTTTGTATAGTAGACCTGCGTGCCATACCCTGTCAAATGCCTGATGAACATCCAAAAATACAGCTGAGCAAATTCGTTTTGTTTCGAGGCTCTCCATTATTTTAATTAGCGATTCGGTGAGTTTGGTGAATCGTCGAGTGTTGTTGGCGGAATCTGAACTGGTAATTTGGTATTATGTGCTCTAGATCTACGTCACTATGGATTCTCTTGAGGAGTAGTCGTTCGAAAACCTTTGATGTCAGGGGTAAAAGACTGATTGGACGGCGGGAAAAGGGTCGTGAAGGAGGTTTTCCAGGTTTCTCGATTGCATTAATTTGGGCAAACTTCCACTGGGTTGCGAAATGGCATAGTCTGAGGATGCTGTTAAAGATTGTGGTGCAGAGTACTATGGCTTTTTTAGGAAGATTTTGAAGAACTTCTCCCACTATCAGATCGTATCCTGGGGCTTTGCGGGTATTGATGGCTAATATTTGTTGTCGTACTTCTCTTGGTGAGAATGGGTTGATTGGTAACGACAATTGGCATGGAGCCTCCAGAAATGAATAATTTCAGAATCGTCGGTATTCGGTTGGGATTGTGGTGTCGTGTAAATGTTAGCGAAATGTTCAGCAAATGTTTCGGCCTTGTCTTCCTCTGATCTGGCCCAAGTGTCGTCCGGTTTCTTGATGGGAGGTATGGTGGCAATTGGTCGTTTGAATCTTTTGGTTGCTTTCCACAACGTGCGATCGTCAGGTGAAAGATTAGTAATATAATGTTGGAAGGTATTGTTATCTGTTTCTATTAACACGTTGTGTAGTTGATGTGTAAGTCGGCTGAGTAAGGTTTTGTCATACCTATCTCTAGTTCTTTGCCACTTTTTTCGTGCTTTCTGTTTCTGGGCAACAAGGTCTCGAATGTGGGGAGGAATGTTGTGTATTTGTTGATGAACAATTGGGTTGGGCGTGGCTTGCCAAGCAGCGTCTTGTATCATTGTCGTCAGGTATTCTGTTGCTTCGTCAAGGTCGTCGGGGCTTTTAATTCTCAGAGCAAAATTGAGGTTTTCTTCTAACAAATTCCTGAAGTGGGCCCAGTTGGTGAGTTTTGTACATAGTTTTGGAGTAGACTCTTTGTAGATAATTGTAACGCTTAGGGTAATTATGACCGGGGAGTGGTCGGATGAGAGATCGAAATTAGCTTCTATTTGTGTGAACGTATTCGTTATACCACGTATTACTGCAAAATCAAGTAGGTCTGGTAGTTTGTTTGTATTGGTAGGCCAGTAGGTAGGCTAGCCAGTGGAAAGATAACTGCATCTAAGGTTTTCAGTGGCTCGCAGTAGATTTCGGCCTTTTGGATTATTTAACCTGGAACCCCACGCTGTGTTTTTAGCATTCCAGTCGCCTTCTATGATGAATTTTGTATCGAATGTTTGCAGAAACTCCTCGTACTCTGCGATAGAGATAGAGTGTCTTGGAGAACTGTAAACTGCTGCTACACATTTAATTCATCGATAGGATTGATGGCAATAGTTTTTAGTGTATCCATATCTCTAACACTTAGCACATTGGAAAATTTCTCTTTTTATATGTGATGCTTTGAACCGTACTATGCATTTTTTGTAGTATTTCGATGTTACAGATGTCTTTATTGTTGTCTTTATGTTGTAGATCAATGAAAGCATGTGTTAATTACATTACAATCATTTCTTATTGCTCCTTTAACGACTCAATATTTGACCATACATAGATATTTGATTAATTTAATATTGATTGGGTTTATAAGTGTAAAACTCAGTGTTACGTTTTTGTAGAACTTTCATAGTTGTACTGCAATGAAGGAGATAATATTTATTATAGAGATTTAAATAGGTAATAACCTGAAGGACCAAAGTCTAATAAATACATTAGGTGTAATAAAACCTCCCAATCTAAATCTGTGCGTTTCCTAAAATAAAATGACTTTTCTGGCTTCTTTAACTAACACTCATCAGTTGCTGCTACTAACGCGCAATGGTTAGTATTGCAACATTTCCTAATTTGACCATATACATAGCAATATCTTTCTAATTAGTCTACGGTTAACCTGGATATACTCAAAATATTTTTTCTTTGTATTATTATAAAGAATCCATGGTTTGTTGCAGATCACATTCTAATAACAAAAAATATTTTTTTCTTAGAGAAGATCAACGACATGTGGTGTGGCGGCCTTTTCGCCCTTTAACCGCTTATATCGCGGCGGCATGCTGGTGGCTGTGATGTCTGCTACGTTTTGCCGTCGCACACAAAACGGCATATGGGCTTTTGCTCAGTCGACAAGTCTGCATACGCCGTCGGCGGCACCTTTTGATATGAAAGGTGCTGGCGAATGTAAATTGCCCGAAAAGACCTACCGCCAAGCCAGGCGCGAAGCCCGGCAACATTCGCTTTCCGCAGCGCGACCAATTCGGTCGTGTCTTAACCCGCATACATTCGCAATCCGCAACGCGGCCAATTGGGTCGTGTTTTAACCCGCATAGATTCACGCATCGCAGCTCGGCCAACTTGGTCGTGTCTCAACCCGCAAGTAACTCGCCATCCGCAGCGCGACCAATTCGGTCGTGTCTTCACCCCGCAGGAACATTCGCTACCCGCAGAAACCCGATTCGCAGCGCAGAGGTGGCCACTTTGGAATTGCCGACGAAGCCGAAGCCGAAGCCGATTCAGGTGAGCGATTTGGCAATATTCGTTGGTGGATATCGGTAGCCGCCCCCATCCGCTTACGCGACGGCCGTTTAAGGGACGATTTGGGCCTTCTCGGTTGACGTTCCAAACGGGCCGTACTACGTTTCCACACCGCATCACGAGAGCGGCTATTTACACGCCTGCCTCTCCAACATGTGTTATCAAATGTGAGTTGAACATGTAGGAAATAGCCCTTTTTGTAAATTTTCTCTAGCTTATGAAAACGCTTAGAAATTATTTGATGTATTACTGCAAATTTCTGCAAGCTCACAAAAGTTGTTTCAGTTTCTAATATTTGACTTTCTCTGTTTATTCAAGACGTTCGAAATCGTATAGATCTTATATTTTTTGCATATCCAAATTTTTTTAGTGTCGCTCTGTAAACTTGAATTATACGTTATATTATTATTATATATTATATTATTATACGTCAAATTGTTCTTTTAAAAAATAGCAAGCGAGAAACTTTTTCTCGATATAGTTTTGTCTTAATATACATGTAGAAAATCCAAGCCTCATCTCCTTATCATAGCCATTTTAGTGTGGTAGCAAAAGTATTTCAGTTGGAACCACACGTTTCTATTTGTGTTGTTCGATTAGGATTTTTGGTATAATGGTAAACTATGTGTATCTTAGAATCTCATAAATTATAAAACGTGAAACTTCCGGAACTTCCAAAGACCGTTGGTAACTCGTGATACGTCGATTTCCACACTCATTTCCACTATATTGTCTGTCATATAGTAACCCGCCTATTACGTTCGCCCTTCTTAAAACAAATAATACGATTATCTAACCTTAGTGTCGCTTAAAATATTTGGCCTCTAAACATTACAGTTTTATGTTTACTAGCAAAAATCTGATTATTGTACAAACTTCGTTGTAGGTAAGATTATTGTACTCATTTTATATTCTCCCACACATACGCAAATTATCGCAAATTTAGCTACTTGATTATCCCTCTCCTTCATTTATCAATTCTTCAAACTGTTTGTTTTCATCTTCTTCTATTTTTAAGCAGTCTTTTCAGTTCAGTGTAACTGCTGCACTGCATGTTTTCTCCGATCTGAGATAGATATTATATCTTAGGTATCTTGATCTTCTAGTTGCATTTCGTCCATCAACTACTCTTTATACAATAGTCTTTAATATTCCCTCTCTTTTTAGAATATGTTCAATAAGCGTATCTTTTCTTCTTTTGTTTCAATTTAGAGTTCTTCTATTGCCCTGCACTTTTTTTCTTATTTCTACGTTAGTAATCCTGTCTACCAAGCCCATCCTCAACAAGCATTAATAACACCAAATATCAAAATTTTCAATTCTCTTCCTTCTAATAGTGGCGCTCGTCTATATTTCACACTGGTAAAGTGTTATATACGCCACACATGTTTTTTTTAATTGGTGAAATTTTATTTGATATTAGTAATCTTTTCTTCTTAAGACATATAAACTTGGTTTATTGCAGCCTTCTTGTAATTTCTACCCCAAATCTTTCATCTTTTATTATAATGCTCCCAACTCAAATCGGTGATCATTTCTTTAAAATACGATGACTTTTTTATTCTCTTACCGGTACAAGACCTGTTTGGGTGCACCATGTTACTAATACTCATCAACTGCTGCTACTAACGTGCGACAGCGTCTTTCGCATCTTCCATCTTTTGTTATAATTTTAGCTATTTTGTATTCGTTTTTCAAGTTTATTGTTGCTTTCTGCTCCATGTAGAGATTTTTTTATAACTTTTTTTTATCTCCATATTTAAGGCTTGTCTTTCGAATGACCCCAAAAAGGACATTCCTTTATTTTATTCAAAGCTTTTTCTATGTCGACAAATACGATGTATGTACTTTTCTTTCCTGTGATCTGTGAGTTATCCTTCTGTTATTTATATATTGTATTCTTCTGTATACAGTTTTTATTAACATTTATATGTGTTTGCTACTGAACGGATTGTCCGATGTTTTCAGATTTGTCTGATTCTAAATTTAAGCAAACATAAAAAATCAGTTGTAGATGTCTAAAGACGAAATATTTACACACAAGAGCAGGCTTAATTTTAAGCAATATATCAAGCGCCACTGCATAACATGTGCTTTCTGTTTTAAATTTCTATTTTATATAAAAACACATACACACAAATATATATATATATATATATATATATATATATATATATATATATAAAATAAGAGTAGCAGGTATGTACTTCTCCGCGATCCTGGCAGAGGATAGACCTACTTCAGGAAGACGTCCCTGTCCAGGCGAGTCTTGATTTTCTCCATCTCTAATCCTATCCCCAACCAAATTTATTCCAGCCCAAATTTCAAAAAACACTCGCCAAGCCGCCTGAGAAAAGTGACGTTTCGAGCCAACCTGTTCCCTCCAAAAATGATAAAATGGAAGGTACGAATTTTAAAAATAGTACCCCGGATGGATAGACCTAAATACCCAGAATCCCATAACTGCAAAACGGTCAGCTTCAAGGAAATGAACATAGCTACCTATAATATAAGATCACCAACAACGGAAGAACAACTGGACTAGCCAAAATCTGAGGTAAACAAAACAAATTGGACCATTTTGGGTCTAAGTGAAGAGAAAAAAATGTAAACAACTCGTGTCAGATCATACCCTTTATTACAAAGATAAGAAAAAACAAAGTATAGAGGTGTCGGATTTCTAATAAACAAAAATATTTATTTTAATTAATATAACGAAGATAAAAAGCGCATGGGTAGGGTCGCCTACTTAAATATTAAAATCTCACAAAAATATAAAGTAAAGATAATATAAGCTAATGCACCAACAAAAGACCATAGTATTTAGGAGATCGAAGAATTTTACGACTATTAGTATATGCTTAAAGGAAAAACAATGCAGGTACCACATGTTCATAGAAAAATTTTAGCCCCAAACTAGTTATACGAAAAGATACACAAGAACAAAATATGAGGCAGCATAGCTTGAGAAATAGGAACGACTGTGGAGACATGTTGACGACTTCTTCGAGAGCAACAAATATAGCAACACATTCTTCTATAAAAAAAAAACAATAGATCTGCATAAGTCCAGATGGTTAGACCCGAAATGAGATAGATTATATTAGATCATCACATAAAAACATAATCAAAGGTGTGACACTAATAGTAATTATAGATTATAGATAGGGTGGTGATAAATTCAAAATTAAAAAGACAAAACTTACAAGACAAGAGAGAAACACAATAAACACCTGGAAGCTATTCAACAAATGCATAGAAGATGGAAATATACCTGAAAGATGGGGGAATGCAGTATTGGTTCTTATACACAAAAAAAAGGAGACGCTACAAAATTAACAAATTACAGACCGATAAGCTTATTATCACAAATGCATAAACTACTGTTGAAAGTAGTAACAAATAGATTGATTAATAAGCTTGACTTCTATAAGCTATTTGAATAAACTGAAAATTTGTAAAAACTATGGAATGCTAGACCACAGAATATAAACCTACCTATATATATATAGCATTTGTTAATTACAAAAAAACTTTTGATATTGTATAACAATGGACTATAATAAACGCTCTTCAAACAAAAGAATAAACTTCAGATACTTCAACTTAAGCCAGGACATACACAAGAATGCAACATTTACCGTGAAATTACAAAAAGAGATTTAATACAAATAAAAATAGAGAAAGGAATAAATATGTCTCCGAAACTGTTCACAGCCGCATTGGAGGATGTGTTTAAGAGATTAAAGCGGAAAAGCAGGAGAATAAACATAAACGGAGAAACACTAAATAGTCTGAGATTTTCCTACTGGAACTAATCACAGGCAAAATTGAGGAGCTCCTGTAAGAATTAAGTAAAGAGTCGAAAAGAATAGGATTAAAAATGAATAAAGAGAAAACAAAATACATGTCGAGCATAATGGAAGAAAACGAAGGAAATATAACAGACAACAAGGAAATACAGCAAGTAGAAGACTACATCTTCTTAAGACAACGAATAACCAAAATAAAACTAAACCAGATGGCAAAACTAAAGAGAAGAATAAAACGAAAATGGAGTACTTTCGGAAAGTTAAGCTATGTGTTTAGAAAAAAGTTCTAAAACTACCAAAAAGCTCAAGTCTATAACCACTGCATTATACTAGTAATGACATATGAAACAGAGACGTGACCATTAACAAGAGCAGTAGTAAACAAAATTAAAGTAACTCAAAGAGGAATGGAGTGGGTAATGCTCTGTATATTGCTGCGCGACAAAAAAAGAAACACGTGGATAAGGTGTACAAACTAAGATGGTCAGACAGAAGTGGAAATGGACAGGACATGTTGATAGAATAAGCGAAGAAAAGTAAGCAAAATAAATCATACAATAGAGACCTTAGAAACGAAAGAGAGTAGGATTGATGATATCAAGAAAATTACAGACCCAAATAGGATAGAACTGGCACAGGATAGAAAACTGTGGAGGAAAATAGGGAAGGCTTATGTTCAAGGATGGACAACAAGGGATGATTAAAAAAAAAAAAGCTCTCCCCTTAGTCCTCGTGTCCGTAAGGTTCCCCTTACCACATTTGACGAGTACCCGTCGAGGTCACTCTCATGATACCTCTACCCCTCTGTTACTGACTAGCGGCATCCGTTGCCCACAATTATGGGATTGGGTAGCTCCACTAGCAGTTTTACGGGTATCACGCGCCACGGGGTAAGGCGCACTACCCACTCGTGTCGGTAAAGTTTCCTTTACCACGTTGGGCGAGCGGCCGTCGAGGTCACTTGCGTGAGCCTCTACTCTACATCTGTTGATACTTGTTGCGCCCGTTACCCACACTATTGTGGGATAGGGTGGCTCGAAGCACCTTTACGAGTCTGCGTCGTAGAGTGAAACGCAGCCCCACTCGTATCAGTAGCACGTTGGACGAGCAGCCGTCGAGGTCGCTTGGGCGAACCTCTACCACATATCGCTACTGCTACCGGCGTCCTTTGTCCACAAGTGTGGGATCAGATAGCCTGCGTAACAGTTTTAACGGGATAACGTCATGTGGTGTAACGTCTCCGTAGGCCTTGGGCCTAATCGATGTAGCAAATACTCAAGTCGATATATATATATATATATATATATATATATATATATATATATATATATATATATATATTATTTATTTGTTAAGCATTTTAAATGTAAAATCAACATAAAAAATTCACTAATTTTTTTAATAGAAGCTGAAATAATAAATAATTAAAAAAAGGTTTTGGAGATTCAGTTTTGCAATTACCAAAATAATCTTTTAAATTTTGTTACTTTTGTGGCTTTCAAAATAATCCATATGGTTCGAAAATCAATAAAAATAAAAAGACGTAATGCTGAGGGCTCGCATACAATCTTTGTGCCCAAAAATTAATATTTTATACAACTAGACGTGAGAGCACAAAGACTTAAACCAACGAATTGTTACGTGTAACAAGTAGATTTTCTTTCACAATATAAAATAGTTAAAACCCGTTTCCAAGCATTTAAACACGAATACATCGTATTTGTTTTATGGAAGCTTGACAGTTCCGTGCGTTTTGAATTTATTCTAGGTGGATGAGAACTTTATTTTGTTCACCTGGAAAGCTATCTTGCTTCTGTAAACAAAATTTGGAAACCTGATGCCTGTCTTAATTTTTCATCCTGTAGTTAATAATTTATCTATTTTTTCATTTCACTGTAGGCAATTTAGAATATCTATGAGCTATAGATTGAAATATAACAATGGTCTTACAATTCATTCTAAGGACAAAGCATGATGCAAACTCAAGATACAAAAATCCCTTTTTGTTTCTCTGGGTTTAAATTTATTTATAAAACACCTTAAGTTATAAATATATTAAAGTAGAATCGCAGAACTAAATCAAATATTTAAGTTTCGGCTACG
Organism: Sinelater perroti; assembly: GCA_036346155.1. Lineage (NCBI taxonomy): Eukaryota > Metazoa > Arthropoda > Insecta > Coleoptera > Elateridae > Sinelater > Sinelater perroti. The sequence goes on from JARFIY010000143.1 coordinate 16,878,086, forward strand.
AAGCCCTTTAGTGGATTAGAAGAACTCCCGCGTCTTAAAAAACGATTCCGTATTGCACGTTTTGAAGTCGGCTAATGCTATTAGGAAAACTTCTTCCGCCCGCACATTTAATTTGTCCGCTGAAATGGCAATTTAACATGAAATCCTCTTCTTACAAAAGGATAAGTTAAACTTCTTAAGCGCTCGACAAAGCGAAGCTTATAAACTTCACAAACGACTTAATTTCGGGCAAAAACAACCGAATTACCATAATATAATCAAAGCACAGCATCTCAGTTGAACATTGTTTTGCTAACGACATTGTTAACTTGATACAGAATACAATTGTATGTGTTTAATTCCCACGGCTCAACAAACAGCCGCGGGCTAGGACCTACCTTACCCCATCTGGATTCTTGAGTTAGCTAACCACACAGCACATAATTGCAACGCTGTTGTCATAAGATCGCTAAACCTCCCTCTAAGACTGGTTACGGCCGCACAGATGGGCCGCCGACGTCCCCTAAGCGCCCCCTGTCCTCGACTGCGCTGGCTCACACGGCGCCGAATTATACGTCTAAGATTGAGATATTTGCATACAAGGATATGTGCTAGTTATAGTTCTAGGCCCGTTCATTGTTTAACAGATTTTGTATACAGTTACTGTTGGTTTAGTGGCTCTAAGGATTATAATTAAATTCGGTGCGGTGCGCACAACACAAGGGCCGGTGCCCTGATTTTACCTCAAAAACGGCTTCCCCAAACAAGCTGCTTTCAAAACGTTTGATCTTTTATGTTTATTTCAATTTATAATCTTACAAGTTTTTTTATCATTTACGTTTATTTCATCTTTATCAGTTATCTAATTAAACAAGATTCACATGGTATTTTTGAGGGGTGCTGCGAAAATAATAAAATCATCAATTTTACTATGTAACCCTAAATAATTACGCAGTATGTTAAGTATAGTAGAAAAGTAAGGGTAAAAAATCCACTTATTAAAAAAAAACAAAATTCATTTAGATTTAGCAGTACTAAAGAAATTTAAGGGTTTTTGCTGGACTACAAATTTTTTGCTGTTTTCTGGAATTAATCAATATATAGATTTTTCTCTTTATTTTAAAATTGTTTTTGTATATTTTTATAAATTTCTTACACATTTTTTCTATTTTTTGTTTTGTTATTGTTCTATTAGTTGTTATTTTTATGAATATTGTAATTTTCTTTATATTCTCTTACCTTCTTTATTTTATTATGATTCTTAATATATTCCTTCCTAATATTATTAAATTTGCCCTCAATATAGCCAGCAATCCTTTCTAGATCAAATTGTTTATTGTTACATAGAAGAATCTAATTTAACCAGTAGTTCTTCTTGTGAGCAAAAAGAAGAGAGACACGGCTTTTAAGCATTATATGTAGAAATGTCTGAAATGGATTCTCTCCGTAGTGTATATCGCACTACTGCTTCTTTAATCAATATTACGATGTCAAATCAAAGAGATATCCTTGTCCATTGGACGACGGTTTATTATCAAGTGTTTTACTATAGATACAGAGCGTAAAATTAATATTTTGAAAGAGTTCGCATTTAAGTTTCGAAACGTAAAGACGTGTGTCCTACAATTCGAAAGATGAGTAATAGCGCGGTGACCTTTTGCCTGGACGGGCAGTGATAAACTTAATCTCTTATTAATTTTAACATAATAAAATTGTAAATAAATTGCTAATCAATAATAATGCATATAATCGGGAACCCGGGATAAACAACACAAGTGCAACAATTAAAATGCTATCTACAGAAAAAATAATATACACGGACAAACAACGATTAACCCAAATATGTCACCACAAATTTATCCTCAGACAACTAATCAGCAAATTTATCCTTCACAATCTACGAGTCAGTTCTCTCTTCCGCCCAATCAGGAGCAACTTATGATGCAACAAAACTCATTATTTCATACAAATAATAAAAGAAGACAACAAGAATACACGCGAATGACTTCAACTAGCGAGGAAAAAATAATACTTATACCACCCAAGATAATCCATGGCAAGTAGTAAAAGGAACTAAAAGAAGAAAGAATAGGATTGCCAGAAACAATGTAGGCAAAGAGTTACCATTAAATAACGCATTCGATGCACTAAAAGATAGCCAGACAGTTAACACTAATAAAAACATTACAAACAAAGATATACCTAAACCCCCTCCCATATATGTGTATGGTGTGGTAAGTTTACCACAAATGATCTCAAAATTAAATAACAGTTGAAATAGAACAATACTTAATTAGAAATATGGTCAACAATACAGTAAAATTAACATATCAAAGTTCAGATACATTTAGAAAGTTAGCTAAATATATGAAGAAAAATAATATAATCCACCACACATACCAACCTAAGGAGGAAAGCTCATATAGAGTAGTAGTTAAATATTTACACCTCTCGGTTGACGTAGAAGACATAAAACATGAAATTTTAGAACATGGTTATAAAGTGAGAAATGTAATAAACATCAAACACCGAATATCCAAAGAACCTCTTAATATGTTTTTTGTTGACCTAGAACCTTCAGAAAATAATAGGGATATATATATATATATATATATATATATATATATATATATATACAATTAAAAAAATGTTAAACAGTGTTATTCAAATTGAACCACCAAGAAAAGTCAATAATTAAGTGCAGTGTACTAGATGTCAACTATACGGACATACAAAATATTACTGCAATCGGCCCTATATATGTGTTAAGTGTGGTTGCCATAGCAAGTTGCAAAAAAAGTAAAAGCACGCCAGCAATGTGTGGATTGTGTGGAAGCGGGCACTCAGCTAATTATAGGGGATGCGAGTTCTACCAGAAAAATTACAAATGTAAAACAAACAATTATCAGCATAATCAACAAAGCAACACAACACAACAAAATCATCCGATGACAGAAATTGCAAGAAACCAAAATAGAAGCTATGCACTTGTAACTAACCCGCGAGATTCAACGCAAGAGGACAACTCGACCATGACACTCAACAAACTTTTAGAAGAATTCAAGACAATGTTCAACCAATTAATTCAAGAAAATAATATGGTTCTCAATATGTTATCAATGTTAATTGGTAAACAAACTAATGGCTCTTAGAATAGCACTGTGGAATGCTAATGGCCTGGTTCAACATAAAGATGAAATCCAGGTATTTCTAAAACAAAACCTAATAGACATTCTTTTAATTAGTGAAACTCATTTCACCGAGAAGATCTACTTCAAAATACTTCAATATTCCGTATACAACACAAGTTACCCAGATGGTTCTGCTCATGCAGGCACAGCTGTAATAATAAAACAAGCAGTAAGACACTACGAATTACCTAAGTATGCTGAAGACTACCTACAAGCCACCTCTATTCGTGTATATATTCACCCATGTGAAATAACTGTCATTACATATTGTCCTCCAAAGCATAATATAAAAAAGCATCAATTTGAATCATATTTCAATATTTTAGGCGCCAAATTTTTGGCAGGTGTAGACTACAATAGCAAAAACACTGTTTGTGGATCCCGAACAACTACCACAAAAGGCAGGGAGCTATACAGTTATACAAGATAAACGTTATTCTTATTTATCTAATGGCGCTCCAATGTACTGGCCAGCAGAAATAAATAAATTGCCAGATCTATTAGACTTTTTTGTCACCAATGGTATTTCTTCAACTTACATGGACATCACACCTAGTTATGATTTATCATCGGACCACTCACCGGTAATATCCACCTACAGCACATACCCAATATACATATAACCTGCACCTAAGGCTACATAATACAAAAACAGACTGGGACAAATATAAACACAAGCTGACAGGCACAGTAAATATTAATCTAAAACTTGCAAATCCAAATGATATTGAGGGAGCCACAACTAATCTTATCACCACCATTCAAGAAGCAGCCCAACAAGCTACTCCTAACATAACACATAAAAAAGACACTCTAAATATTCCTCTGGAAATTAAGATATTAGTGCGTGAAAAACGAAAAGCAAGAGCCAAATGGCAAAGAACACATGCCCCAGCAGACAAAGCAATTCTAAACAGACTTAGCAACAAGCTTAAATCAAAACTTAAAGCTCTAAGAGAAGAATCGCTCAAAACTTATCTATCGAATTTGAACCGATATGATAATTCTATATGGAAACCGATCAAAGCAACAAACAAATCTATAATAAGTATTCCTCTAAAAATTGAACAACCATCACAGAAACAGTGGGCAAAAACTGATAAGAAGAAAGCAGAATTATTTGCAACATATCTTGCTGAAATATTTCAACCTTATGAAAACGATCCGGATGAAAAAATAATCACATTCTTAGAGTCACCAATGCCAGTTTCCATTATCTATTAATTCCGTCACACCTAAAGAGGTAAAAGATGAAATAAAGTTCTTGAATGCAAAGAAATCACCAGATATTGATCTAATAACAGCAAAAATGCTAAAAGAACTACCAAAAAAGGGTATAGCACTCCTGACTTATATTTTCAATGCAATTCTCCGTATCGAGTATTGGTCCGAAGCACTAAAGACCGCAGAGATAATCCTAATTCTCTAGCCCGGTAAAGATCCCAATAGTGTAAAATCTTATCGACCCATAAGTCTCTTGTCGGCCATTTCAAAATTATTAAAAAAACTGGTTCTTAAAAGAATTGATAATGAATGGATTCCCAATTACCAATCCGGATTTAGGTAGGCCCATTCTACCATACCACAATGCCATCCTATAACACAAACCATCCTCTCTAGTTTTAACAACAAGGAATACTGTATATCAGTATTCCTAGATGTAAGCTAGGCTTTCGACAGGGTGTGGCACCAGAGTCTACTATATAAAATCAAAACTATCTACCAGCATTCTTCAACTTACTTAAATCTTATCTAAATAATCGACAATTCAGAACAAAAGTAAGACAGGAAGTTTCCGCTTTCCTTCCAATTATATCTGAGTACTTTAGGGTAGCATATTGGGTCCTCTACTTTATCTCTTATTTACCTCAGTTCTTCCAGTTTCACCAAATGTCACAATCGGTACATTCGCTGATGACACTGTCATCATGGCTAGCCACAATGAAGTTGTTCGAGCATGCACTCTAATCCAAGAATATCTGTATAGTCTAGAGCATTGGCTTAAAAGGTCGAATGTAAAAATAAATCAAACAAAATCTGCACATCTAACATTTACCCTACGCCCACCCATTTTTCTTAATAACATAGAAATACCACAAACTACAACCGTAAAATATCTAGGGCTACACTTGGATACTAAATTAAATTGGAGAGTACATATCAACAAAAAGAGAAAGCAACTGGACTTAAAACAGAGAGAGATAAACTGGTTGATCGGAAGAAGGTCCCCACTATCTATTGATAATAAGCTATTGTTATACATTCAATTATCAAACCCATATGGACATATGGAGTGGAACTATGGGGATGTGCCAGTAAAACGAATCTCGCAATAATTCAAAGATGTCAATCCAAAATACTAAGAATCATAGTTGACGCCTCATGGTATACAAGCAAAGAAATGATCCACAATGACCTGAAAATACCAACTGTACAAGAAGTCATCCATGAGAGAAGTGTCGCTCACCGTAAAAAGTTAGAGATACATGCAAATCGTCTAATGCGGCCCCTATTGGAAGACCCTGCAAGAAGAATCAAAATCAATGGCTAGCTGACCTACAAAATGGAAGAGATCCCATCGTTGGGTGCGATCTTATCATGTCTTATCTAAGTCTAATTGTTAATACTTAGATTGTAAGATAGCAAATTAGTTTATAGAATATTATGTATTTTGATTGCTAATTAAATTACAAAAAAAAATATTTTGAAAAAACTTACATCCAATTCGGATAAAACAATCTTAATAATACTAACTTTGTAGGAAAACGAAAAGCAGCCTGAAGAGAATATTCGAGGTGTTCGCAACATCCTCAAGGATGGTCGTCGATTAACGGTTGTTTAAGTTGCTTTTGATATCATAATGAGCTACAACAGTGCTTAAAAAATAAAAGGTATTATTCTGTTTCATAAAAATACCTAGCTCCATACAATTGCCCAAATCCGACAAAAAATTTAAAGATTTGTGTTAGACTATTAACTTGTACTTATTGCTTTGTAATTATCATTTGTTTGGAACACTTTCGGAGACAAAGATTCGTGCGGTGTCACAACCACTTTCATTTTAAAATAGCGGAGTTAACAAACTATCTATTTGTTAAGGAAAATGTGTTTTTAAGTTAGAAGATTGTGTATAAAGTTATCTATTTATATTTTATGATTTATATTTGATCTTCTTTAGGTTGGCAATCTATTGTAATTTTAGAAGCTACTGCTCTGAACAGTTCGCTAAAAGTGTGTCCGAAATACTCCCTTAGATTTTGTAACCCTGATATTATTCTCTTTTCCACGTTTCTTTTTCCTTGAATTTTTCTATATATTATAACTGTAGTCTGATGTACATTTCTCCTCTTGTGATATGTCTAAAATATTCCAGCCCCGTTCTTGGTGGTATCTACTATTTCTTTGTCTTTTCCATTTGTCTTATAACCTTTACGTTCGTTATACAATCCATCCATAATATTTTAAGGATCTTCCTATACACACACATTTCCAATTCTACAAATTATTTTGATTTTCCGAGACTTGTTACACGGCGCAATCACGTGTCAACATGTTCTGATACATTACCATCTGCACAACCTTGTGTTCGTCCGTCAGCATTTATGGGATCCACCTTGAGGAAACTTTCCGCATTTAAGGTCATCATACAAAATAAACTCTGCAAATCCTATATAAATGTCAAGTTTAGAGGCGATATCACGTACACCTAAGCGATGATCTTCCATAACAACTTGCTCCACTCGCGTAATCATGGTTTCGGTCCGGCTAGTTTGTGACCGAGGCTGCTTCGGTTTATTGTCACACAACTCCCAACCTTCTTTAAACTTTCACAACCATTAATGCACACTTTTAACATCTATAACGCTTTCACCGCATGTCTCACACAATTGGTGATGAATTTTAATGGGCATTTATCACTTAAGGAGAGAAAACGGATGATTACACGTTGTTCTGGAACACTAAATGTCGCCATTTAAAGTATATAAAACAACACTCACTGAAATGGCGGAAAGTCGATCTGTATGGTGCTTCCTTCTGAATTATAAATTCAGAAATATTTCCTGTCTCTTAAAATTAACCGCATCTTTCTACTTACTCTAAATACTAAGAAAAAAATTTGGAGACCTTAGAACTTGAATGTACCTCGTATATATTAAATGGTTTACAAGTTACAGCAGTTTATTTACATCAAATTTGTGTCTTTTTTTCGATTTTTAAAATGTCTAATAGAATTAATGCTACTGAAACGTTTAAAATAGTGCAGAAAGCATTTGTTGATCAATATTTATTAAGAAATACTGTACTCCAGTGGCTGTTCAGAAAAGGCCGTAAATCCGTAGAAGATAAACCTCATTCTAAACGTCCATCATCATCAATAACACAGAGTTACAAATTTGTTTCTCAAGGCTTTTAGTTTTATAAATATTATAATGTAGTTGATGAATCTAAAATCAAATTATATTTATCATGTAATAATTTTACAAAATATTGATTGAAGTATTTACTGAACCTATAATATCAAATATAGCAAAGTTTAGAAAATTAACAGCATTAAAGTAACTATAACTACTTTCAAATCAAATTAATGCGGAAAACAGTCTACTAATTACTTTGTTAGCTGGCGCTAATCGACAATATTTAATGTCCTACGCACAGCCTTTAATGATGCAATAACCACCACTTCCGGGTAATATAGCGCAGCCCCAGCTTTAATATACATAGCCCACGTTTAACCAACTGGTAGATCAAAATATATGGTTACAGTACCCACTGCATGTTACATAATGGCAACAATCTAATTATCAATCGACAATGACAAACCAAGAAACCATAAAATGGAACTTAATCACACCAAGAAAAAAACGGAACTCCTAAGAAGACGGTAATTGTGCAGCACAAAACCTCCACAGAACAATCACCAAAAATCAGTTTAACAAATAGTGTCCAAGCATTTCCAGAACCAGACGAAAGAGTAGAAACAGACAACTCCAATACCCTCCGGCATTGCTAATAAAATCGCGATCGTGATACTGCTATTAGTCATTATCTTTACAAATCTATTACGCAAAATAGCTTGGAACCAGTGCACTCAACGAAGGTACACTTAGCCGTCCAAGGCAAACGGGGATATGTATGTATGTAGGCAGTGGTTTTATTCAAATAGAGAATACGGCAAACTGTTATTCTGAGTCTATCAAAAGTCTTTAGCACACCGAGCAGGTATCGCAAATTGCTTAAGAAGACATTATTTTTGCTGTGGCTTAAGAGGCGCAAAGGTTATCCCAGCGAGGTTTATCTGAATGCTCCATATTGCGACTTATATGGTAGTTGTTCTATACTATTATACTTACGCATTAAGTAGGAGAAAAGATTATTACCGGCAAGTTGTGTAACGGGTTTTCCTTTTTTGCGCACTTACAGGCACTGCAGCATCAAGGATTATTGTGCCCACTAACATGCACTTAAATGCTAGGATATTCACACACACCCATGGGCTGGGCGAGACTCGAACTCACGCGCGCCGGCTAGAGGACAGAGCCAACTGATTGAACCATCTGAGCCACCGCGTCCCCGGGTTTTCCATTACAATAGGATCTTTTAGTATTAAAGGTAAACAATATATTTTTGTCTGCGGCCACTCTAACAGCGAGAGCTACGCTATTATCTGGATTGAGACGTAACTCTCTTCCGTCGCAAAATGTAGATACCTCCCAAAGTAGTTTCTGTGCTCTCTCAGATGTTTCGCTAGCTAACAGTATGTCGTCTGCGTTTCCCATGTTGGCTATTTTGGCATCCCCCTTAGCCCAATCCCTAAGTTTGAGGTTTGCACTTTTTCCACAATTTCATCAATTACCATGTTAAAGAGAATAGGTGATAATGGATCTCTTTACTTAACTCCACGCCGTGGGCAAATAAGGTTAGTAATACAGTTATCTACATCTACCTGCGTTGTGGTGTCAGTATACCGATCCATTATAAAAGATATTATACGTTGGTCAATCCTAAACCTGGACAGGGCTCCTTGAATTAATTTATGAGAAACTGTGTCAAAACTTTTAGTTAGATCAAGGGCGAGGAGGTGGTAGGGCCTCCTACTGGCACGTTGGGTTTTAATTAATGGGTGGAATGTAATTTGATTGAGGAAAATATTGCCCACCGCTCTAAAACCTCTTTGAGGGGTATACGCAAAAAAATGGAGTCTATGGTGATAGGTCTCCAGTTGTTTATGCCCTTGGTATCGCCAGATTTATGAATAACAATTGTTCTATTTTTGACAAAAGTCGCATTGATAAATAAAGTTATTTATTATAGAGGGATTAACTCAAGTTGTAATAAAGTGACGCCATCGGGTCCTGCGAGTTTGTGACAGAGCATTGTAGACCCCATTTGACGTCGTGCTCGGCGAAAAGCTTCCACAGATTAGTCCCAAGGTCTTTATAATCATATATGGGGTAAGTGTCTGGCATAGACGAGAAACCAAATAAAATTTTTGTAAAAACCGATGGAATATCGCCCTTGAGGTGTATCGTCTTATCGTCTATAATGCAGAAGGCCAGTCTCTTAGTATCTTTGAGATATAGAGACGGGAGCATACTGCTTGTATGTTGAACTTTTGCGGGACAGAATTATTTTTATTATCTTATGTTGTTTAACCATGCACCGAGTCTCCCTTTGAGGATCTCCTTATTACATGGAGTGATAAAGGACATGACTTCTGCAATAAGTGGAGAAAAGTTGTTATATCGTTCCCATCTTCTGATTCCACGACCGCAGGGTTAGAAAAAGGCTGTAGCCTCATACACGTAATTTAAATCCTTAGAGTCGGTCGCTCCTTTCACACTTCTGCTCCGGAGTGTCATCTTATGGAAACACTTAGTGGTAAAAGGGAAGTCTTCAAGTATAGAAATCTCAGTAAGAGTTACATTATGCTTAATGTTTCCAACGGGTTCTTCGCAGAGAACTTCCTCCTCGATATCAGTATTAGTAAACAGCTGACTTTCTTCCCTTAATTGACTAACTAGGTCCTTATGTTGGAATCCTGCCGTTTATATTGGATGGCCTCTTTGAATATACATAAATCGGCCAATTTGGACGACTTCTAGTTTTACCATTTTTATTAGTTCTTTATCAGTCCATCCAGGTGGATCCCTTATCGGATTGTCTATCTCTGCCTCTAGATCTGAATTATACTCAGGGGGGTGTGCTTTTTTCATGTGTTGCCTCATTAGTAAAAGGCCATTCACATACAGGGCATCCGTTATCAGGGTCAAAGTTGGACCCCTGATAGTGCTTGCGTCTTGCGGTGGCGAAAATTCTGCCACATTGATAGAAAACCTTGATGAACATCCAGAATTTGATGAAATATGAGGCTTAGCTTAGGGTGCTGGAGGAAAACTACCAGCACGGGAACATAAACGTGAATAAAACCCAACACTCCAAATGCCCCTCTCAACAGGGGGAGCTAAAAACCTCTCGAATCTACCTGTCGCGCGTAAGAAAATGTTTCTCAAACTAAATACTACCCGAGTGTCCAGGGGATCATACGAGGTTCAATCGACATTAACCGTCGCCGAAATGACGTTACCGACTAACAACAAGACTAACGAATTGCCGTATCCGCTTCTAATTAACTCTTGTTACTATGCGTGCAGACTCAATCCCATTAAGTAAATCATTACGCGGTTCTATCTTACTCAGAAAACACTGGGGCAATTCTCGGGAGTTTATTTTCATTTGCATCATTAAAAAATTTGTCATCATCATTTTAGCACAGAGTCCATTCCAGTTTTGGACATACGCCTCCTCAAGATTCTTTCACTCAATCCGGTCTTGTGATTTTCTTGTTCATTGAATTCCTGCCTTTTTTGCGATGTCATCCTTCCAACGTGCTCTCAGCCTTCCTTTCGCCTGCTTGTTTGTTTTATGTCTCGAAAGATCATCTTTTTACACCATCTTTCGTCATCTCTACGTATAAGATTGCTTCTCTCTGCATTTCTGTTTGGCGCTATTATCTCCACTTCCGACTTCGGTTCTTTTTCCTATCCATGCATTATTTTTCTGTCAGTAGCTTGATTCCTAATACCGCTCTTTCCATTTTCTTTGTATCATCTTCAGCTTCTGCAGGTTGGTTTTTGTTAACGTCCAAGTCTCAGAAGCATATATTAGGATACGCGGTACACGTTGACCGAATACCTTTGTTGATTAATCTTCGTTACTTGGGTGGTCTCTAGAATTGTCATTTTTACTTTAGGTATGTGTACTCATTAGCCAGCTCTCTAATAAAAAGTTTATAGCCAATATTTAATACAATGACTATTATAATATAAATATTTAAATTTTATAAAAAAATATTTATAGGTTTAGTTTTCAAACAAATCCAATTAGTTATTAAAAATAACAATGCTAATCTACAGCAACATTCAAAGTAGATAACGGATTTAGCACAGAAGCAGTAATTAAGAGTTATCTTACTAAATAAACTGGGGTAGCAGCGTGTGTCATAATTCCCCTGCATTGTTCCACAGCGTTTCTTGCAGATCCTCCTCTTATTGCTAATGATCCTGCTAATAGCTGGTTGGCACGCAGAATTCCGCTGATGTTGCGCGCGCGATAATTCATATATCTTCCGGGCGATTTATTGCTGGCCACGAATGAGTGATTAATCCCGGCGAGAACCAAACAAAAATATTAATTATGTAGGCAAGTTCAGCGAGAATCGCTGATGATTAGCGCCGGGTTCGCCAATATGTACGAGTGAAGCCCCCTCGAACTATTAGAGACGCCAAATTTAACTCGCAAGCAAAGAACTATTAGTCAGGCGCGGGCTTCTTCTGTTCAGTAAATCCTGGCCAAATTACCCGACATGCACCTGTGCGCTCCCAGCGCTCGGGGAGTTAACAAATGACACGCGATTTGCGCGGTAATCGAGAGGGCCTCGAGATAAGTCCGTCACTCTTCACTACAGGATAATAGCAACTTTTGCATAAAACTTCTTAGAGTATAAAGAAAGATTAATGGCTGCGGATAAAGAACGGCAGGTAATTTGAAGATGATGGGCTTTTTGCACGTTTAAGCGTTCGCTTTCTATGCTGATCCATTTTGTTCGTTGCAACTGGTTTTCCGCTTTTAAAGTACCGATAAAAGGAAAGATTCTGTAGCAATAGGACGCCTGTTTGGCAATCACTTTATAAGTATCAGTGCGTGCATATGTTTACCCCCTATTTTGTTATTTTAAATTGTGGTAGAGCAATTTTCCATGATCAAAATAGTATTTTAAAACTTCAATTCAAAACTCATAAATTTCAATGTAATTGCAATATCAAGTTCGTAACAGTTTTATTACAACATTTACTAGAATACTACCATAAAAAATATTTTTGTTTCAGCATTCTTACTTATTGCCCCACTTTTTATTTCTGATGTGGAAAACAATAAACCGCTGACAAATGAATTAAATAAAACATTGCCACAAAATGTTTTACTTTAAAAACTATTTGCAAAAATCATCTCAGAAAAAGTAAAAAATTACTGAACCCCAACTAACAGATTAAATAAACCAAAAGTTCAGTATCGTACGCACCAGCTAAAAGAAGAACGAAACTTTAAAGTTGAGATAAAAAATCTACAATTAAAGAAAGAAATAGAATATCAAACCCAGGGTCACGAAATTACCTCTATCTAAATATTTTATTTATATAACCCCAAACAAATAAAACAAAAAGATCCAACACTTTCAGCAAACCATAGTAATAATCCAACCACCGCCCAAAAAGAGAGGTTTTTCAGTACACTACGCTCCTCCAAATGCTATTAAAGGCATCCCATGTTTTGCGAGTTTAAAACTCTAGATAGAGAATTTTCTATTATGACTGTTTTTATATGGTAGAAAACTTCATCTTATAACAAAAATTTAGATTTAGAAAGAATTAAAGAAATTATTCAAACTCTTAAAACATGCAATAGCAAACTCCAAGTCTTTTTAAAGGCACTTGGTTTTTTTTACTTAGCGCAAGATTTTTTGTTATTTATATCAATTTACTTATATTCATTATTACTTTTTAGAACAACAGCTAAAGGTTCAAAACTCTTCGAATATAAAAACATAAACATACCTCTTAAAACCAAAGAAGACATTGATAAATCATACAATATGCAGCTCTGTTAATCTGCACTTGAAGTAGTTCCCCAAGATACGCAACACTACCTATCAATTAATGTTAGACAAGAGATTACCGAAAGTAGGCTCCGTAGAATATAGCTAAATATCCGGTCACCCATCGACAAAAATACGTTCAATAGAGCAGCTCGAGATCTAAATAATACGCTTAGAAAACTCAAAAATCAAACATGTCAAGTCTACTTTACGAAGTTAGCAAATTATTCTCCTGGCGTACCACTAAGCACATGAATCATCCTCAACAGAGGCTGCCACTCATCAGAAAAAATTATGGACCGGAAATGTCAACAAGAAAGCTTGCAGAAGTATATTAGTCGTTACCATCTATGTTAACCCAAGAAGAAACATGATCCAAGAACAACTAAATGCTGCAGACCAACTAAGTCTACCAACAAAGGCGTTTAGAATAGAGGAAATAAAATCTGCAATCCCAAACATCTTAATGCCGAAGAAAGCTCTGAGATATGACCTAATTACAAATAACATTCTAAACTTCCAATGGAAGATTTCAAACTACTGACAAAAATTTACAACGCTATAATACAGACCTCCCACTTCTTATCTCAATGGAAAGTGGCACAAATAATCTTAATAGCAAAGCAGGGAAAACCACATGAGGAATAAGCATTAGTCTGTTTAAAAACTTCTACACAAAACACTAAAACCTCCGATTAAAGAACACGTACTAATTCCAGATCATCAATTCGTCTTCCGAAGTACATTGAGTTATTGAACAAATCCTCTAGGCATTTTAATCAAACCAATTCTGTTCCGCGGCCTTCGGCAAAGTCTTGCACCCCTGATTACTCTTGAATATAGTTGTAAGTGGACATGTGCTTGTCCTAAAAGTAAAGGTAGTATGCTCAGATTTTGTTACGTTGGCCTTGATGTGCCATTTTTTAGCCAGTCTTTTAATAAATTAAAAGCAGCTTGTGCATTTTCGTGTAGGGCTAATGCAGCAGTGTCGTTTACAAATGTGACTGTGGTTATTTGCTGTGTAGTAAGCTATATCTGAGGTATACAACAGATAGAGAAAAACCCAGCACGTTTCCTTGGGAACCCCAGAGTTATAGCATATAAGTTTTGTTAATTCCTCTTGGAAGTAGCTGTCTGATAGATAAGATGTGAACAGTTGATAGTATGTGCGTGGTAACTTCTGTTGTATAAACAACGTGCAGTTATCACAATCAAAAGATGTGAAATATCTAGGTATCCATTTGGAAAGAAGGCTAACGTAGAAGAAACACATTTTCACCAAGAGCAAACAATTGGATTTAAAATTTACAAAACTTCGGTAGCTAATTAGTAGGAAGTCAACATTCTAGTTAACAAACTTTTAAGCCATAAAGCAATACCTAAACCCGTATAGACATACGGTATTAAATTATCAGATACAGCAAGTGTCTCAAATTTAAAAATTCTGCAGTGCTGCTAATCAAAAACTCTACTCCCATGGTACGTGAATAACGACATTCTACACCGTAATCTCCACATTAAAACTTAAAAAAAAGTGAAGTGCAACAGTGAACACTATCAATCTCGCCTTTTAGTTCATCCAAACACGTTAGCATTGAATCTCCTAGACAACACTAATGTATTACACAGGCTTAAGAAATTTTATCCTCTACACTTATTTAAATGATTTTAGTTTCTATTGTATTCTGAAATATTTGATTAAGTGTAATTAAGTGGAAGTCCCTGGCAAGAGAGATATTTCTGGCCATTAATCAAGGCCAACTAATTTACTCACTCTTTCTCAAATCAGATTGTATTACTTTAGTAGTCAAATAAAAAAAAATTATGTATGTAGTGCCAAAGTAGCGGTGAATCCTTGATTACTTAACAAGGAGCGGCAAATTGATATTTACTTACGATTTGATTTTTTGTTTAGATGGAATAAGGAAAAAGAATTCTTAAACATTTACTAAAGTATGTGAAACAATAAAGTTCTGAAAACTTTCTCACAAAAAGTTGAATAGAAATATAGAGACCAACATTAAGGGAAATTAGAGACCAGTGTTTGAGCAAATAGGAACTCTATCTGTGTACACAGTTCATGGTTTGATTTCAAATGAGTAAGACGTGAGTACACGGAGCTCCGCGATATCACTCCACTTTCTTGAGTTTATCAGTGCACAACGCAGTGAAAGGAGATAAGCAAAGTGTTGGAAAGTAAATAAATTATTAATAAAACAGCTAAAATAAACCATGAAAAGCAGTCCTCGGGAAATAAGGGAATAACTTATTAACGAGAAAAACGGGGCTTATTCGCTGCCTAAACGATTATTACATACGAGGGACAAGTAAAAAATAGTGTAATGTCATCAGGCAATGTAACGAAAGAGGGCAAGAGGAAAAGAAAGGAATATGGCTCGGAAGACGAGAACGTGTTCAAAAGAAGTAAAAAACCCCAAGAACTCCTAGCAAGTCAACAAAGAAGGATAAATTGGAAAAAATGATTGAAATTCTAGAACAACTAGCCATCAATGTGAAGGATATTAAAAGAGATCAAAGAGTATACGCAGAAGAACTAAAAGATCTAAGAAAAAAAAATGACAGATTGAAAAAGAAAACAAAGACATCAAAAAAGAAGAGGAAAGATAATGTGGTGGTCACCGATATGAAAATTGATGCCCAAGATCCAGAAATTATAATCGAGGATATGAAGAAAATGATAAAAAGTGCTCTAAGCATCGATGTTAAAATTAAAATAGGTTATGAAAACAAGGGAAAGCAAAAATGTGTTGAGTAAACGGAAACAAGCAGAGGAAGTGATTAGAATAGCAGCTTGTAATTTAAGAGAAACTTATGAGACGGGGGCGTTAAAAAATATAGTGAATGTGATATAGTTATATAAAATAGACATACTGGCTATACAGAAAACTAAACAAAAAAGCAATGAAATTATAGAGGTTCACGATTATACCTATGCTAGAAACGGGTTTTATGATTAGTAAACTAATGGTGAAATCGGTGGATTTTGAAGCCATATCTGAAAAGGTCTATAAATTACGATTCAGGGGCAGGTTTAAAAAAACAAGTTTGATAAATTGGCATGCTCCTTCAGAGGATAAGGATATAGCAATAAAGGACAATTTTTATGATAAGATTGAATATATATATATATATATATATATATATATTCTATCATACCACGATACCATCTGAAGAGGGTCATAGAGGATTTAAATCCGTAAGTAAGTAGCGAAGACATGTACAGAAAAATAACAGGAGGTAAAAGCAAGCATAGGGATAGCAATAAAACTAGGACAATGGTTATAGGATTCGTCCATGAGAATGTCCTTAGAATAATGAGTATGTACTTTGACCACAAGGTGATACATATGGAAATGTGAATTTCAATGTACGGTAAAACAAGGAACCAGATCGACCATGTACTAGTAGAGAGGAAACAGGTACGAACAGTAAAAGACGTTAGAAGCTATAGAGGCGCGGACACTGACTCTGATCATATTTTGGTAGTTATGAAATTGATGGAAGAAATACCAAGATAGCGGAGGAGTGTAAAGGGTACTCAGAGGTATGATATATTTAAATTAAAACAGGAACCTGTGGCACAGCAATTTGAAGATAGAATGACTCAGAACTTGGTGAATAGACAGAAGCAAAGTAGCATAGATATGAAATGGATGGAGATAAAAGAAGGAGTGAAAGAGGTAGCACAAGAATGCCTGGAAGCGCTGTTAAAGAGTGAGGGAAGTGCTGTTTCGACAACAGCTGTAAGCAAACCATTGCAAAAAGAAACGAGGCAATAAACAAGATGATAAACAGTCCGACGGAAGACACAAATAGAAAATATGAAGACGAGAGGAGAACAGTCAAAAAGTTTTGCAGAGGCAATGCATGGAAAACAAGCTGCAAAAAATAGAAGAACACTATGTGGAGAAAGACAACAAGCCAAAAGGCCCCCGTACAGAAAGTCAAATGTTTTACAATAGTAAATAATCGCATTTAATAGGAGACAAGGAGGGGAAATTAGACAGATGGAATAAGTACTTTGTCGACTTGCTGAACTACGAAACGTCCGAAGACAAAAACCGAATGGAAAATAAAAGAAATAATAAAGAACCTGGAGAATAATCAAAGTGCAGGAATAAACGGAATAACGGAGATGGTGAAACAAGGAGGTAAGGAATTAACGAACCGGATATGTGGGTTAGTGAAGCAAGTATGGAAAGAGGAGAAACATACCGAAGGATGGAAATAAGCAGTAATTTACTCCATATACAAAAAAGGTGACAAAATGCAGTGTGTTAACTACAGAGGTATCACACTAATGGACGTAGTATATAAAGTAATGGCGAGGATCATCAGAATCAGACTGGATTATTACATGACGGAATAGATAGGGGAATACTAGGGAGGCTTTAAGAAAGGTGTACTACAGATCAAATCTTTGTATTAAAAATGATTCAAAACAGTAGCCATGAACAAAAACTAAAGCTACATATACTATTCTTCAGACTTCAGACAGGCCTACGACTCGGTTATAAGAGAATGGCTGTATCATGCCCTCAGAATGATCCAAGTATTAAATAAAATAATTACGCTGGTAGAAATGACGTTTAGAACAACGGAAAATAGAGTTGCGGTAGAAGAAAGGTTAATAAAGGGCTGAAACAAGGGGATCCCCTGTCAACGGTGTTATTTAACTGTGTACTAGAAGCAATATTTAGAGAGCGCGGAATAAGAACTCAGGGGATGATTTATGACAGGAAGAATCAAGTACTAGCATATGCAAACGATGTGGAGCTCATAGCTAGATCAAAAGACGAACTCATTAGAATGTTCAAACGAAACGAAAGTGTTAAGAAAAATTTTAGGGCCATAGAGAAGGACAACACAATCAGGGAACAAATTCAAATCAAGATCGTGACAGAACAACACAAAAATATATTTTCTAAAAGGTCGAAGAGTTTAAGTACCTGGGCATAACAGTAACTAGTAAAGAGGATGTGCAAGAATTGCAAGGAGCAGTAGATCGGTAGGAGCGCTTCACAACTTATTTAGAGCCAAAAAAATGACGGCCATGAGGAAACTTAGATTATACCATGAAGACCTCAAGCACTGGGATGAGATACGAGATTCGATCATGAACGAGAAAGAGGAGGAGAAACTGAACGCCTGGAAACGTAAAGTGTTAAGAAAAATCTTTGGGGGCATCAAAGAACAAGGACAGGTATGGAGAGTAAATACAAATTTAGTAGTTAAGCAACTATATCGGAAACCGACGATAAGCCAAGAAGTTAGGACAACTAGCCATCGATGATAGATTACGATGGTAGGGCTACATTTCCAGAATGACGGATAACAGATGGCAAGAAAGTTATTAAGCAGATGATGAAGAAGAAGAGGGAGATGACGGCCACTGAGGAAATAGCTGGAGGCATGAGAAGAAGACCTCAGAGCACTGGAGATGACAGAACCTAATCAGGATGTTGAAGTGGAAAGCGTTGATAAAGAAAATAGACATGGGCCTTAGCTACTGATCTAGATATTATATATAACTCACTCAGTCTGCTGAATTCGTGTTTAACCAACTTTCCTTATTTTTTTACATTATGTTACAAACCAAATACTACTTACAGAAATAATAAAGTTTAGTAATAAAAAACGTAAATAAGACAAGTAAACATATTTGTTCTTTGGATGCTTTGCTAAATATTATTTTGAGTGAACGCTTGTGCAGATTGTTTTCTATTGGGCTTGACTTGCTCTCTAGATATTCGAATCACATAACAAAATAGATGTTTGCTTTTTCGTTTACATAATTTGTAAAATATCTAATACATTTAGTAGCAAATTTCTTAAGTTAAAATAATCAAATAATTCTCAGTAACTGAAATAAAAAGTTTAAGTGGATTAAAGTTATTATTGTTATTGAAGTAAAATGCAAATAAACTTTTATTTAGTTTTTAAGTTTACTATTGTTAAAACTTATATATTCAGGGACAAGGTGTAAGTTCGAGCGCAGAACATGCCTAGCTCTCAGTACATCGACAGGATAATAAAAATCCGCAAACAGAATATAAAGGGCGATTTTATGTTAAGCGCAGATACACCGCGTGCCGAATCCGCGCCGAGCTATAAATATTCAACTTAGTTTTAATCCTTTTACAGCGCGAACTTTATTTCGGCGCAATTATCTCCGGCGAAATAATTCCTTCAAGTTAAGGGATAATAAAGTACAGGATTGTAAAAATATTAATTGGTAAAGTTAGCGAGTGCTCCTGGGAGCGTTCAAGAACGCGAAGAATCACCGGAGCCGCTCCGGCGAGCCCGGCCCCATTGCACCGCACATCCGAGGCATAGCGAAGGCATAACTAACTACAATTTGCTCATTGTTCCGGCACGGGCATTATCTTTATTAAGTTTTACTGCCGCCGAGCTTTGCGCTACACACCGACACTCAGCTGTCTGCCGCCAAGACGGCTGCTCCAGATATTTAATATTGATAATGTAACCCTTAACTGTTAAACATTCCGCTACACAGACGAGCTAATTTATTTTCGGGAAATGCGGAATATAAATTGCGCGCGATAATTAAAGCTGTCAGGTTAAGCGGCTGCCTCACCTAGCCGAGTACTTATGACGCTGTTTATTTATGAATGTCATCGCAGATTGATTAGATGGGGAGATTAATTGGTCTGCATGGAGCACTGTGCAGCAGGTCGTAAAAAGCAAATTTTGCGCACAAATTCTATGCAGCTTCAAGCTAGAAAGCACAACTATCATCAAACTGAAACATAATTTCACTAGTTTAGTTAATCGTACTTTTTTGTGTTATAATTGCAACTAACAAAGGTAATTTTAAATTTATTAGAGCTAACAACCAGATAAGTACTGAAATATTGCTGCACAAAATTGTTAAACATTTAATTTAAAATCCTCTTTGGCATATTATTTTCAGTCCTTTTAGGTCCCATCTGTCTGTCTCCGAAAGCATCTTATCCATAATGACTTATTGTATTGGTTCTAATAATTACTCACATCTAATCTGCGACCTTCGTTTTCTATACTAGAAGATACAGGTCTCTCTCTCACTAGATGCAAAACAAATTCTTTTGAATCAACTTATCAAATTGCCCAAAAATACGTTTTTCTTTGTAGCTAACACATCATAGTTAATGTGTTAGTTAAAATGTGCACAACTACCAAGTGATTCAAATATGACCGGGATTGATTTATGTGTATATAAGCCGCAGTGCGCAGCAGCTGTGCGACTTTCCAAAAGTGGAATCACAACCTCCACCCTCCCTCTTGCTTGGGTTAAAACCTATTCAGCTCTGTTCGGAGTTGCTAGATTGATGAGAAAACAAAAGGTACTGCAAACGTGGAACAACGCCGTGTAATCAAATGCCTCGTTGTAGAAAACGTCCCGTGCGCTGAAATTCGCCACAGACTCCAACAACCGTATGGGAAAGAGTAACCTGGGTGTTTAAGTGCTGTGGGTGCTTCAAAAAAGGCAGAAAGCACATGAAGAATAAACCGCATAATCATCGGTCGCAAACATCCGTCACCGAGCCAAATATTGATTGTACAGACTTGCTTATTCCTAAGAATAGGCACAGCATTTGGGGTAACGCTGTACATTAATATTAATAGTGTAGAATATATCGTTAAAAACTACCTGCACTATCGCAAGGTGAATGCACGATGGGTACCACGTGAATGAAATGGTACGCATGCAAGCTTCCAGCCGTCTTCTACAGCGGCTTGAAGACGAAGGTGGTGCATTTTTTAAGCTTATAGTAACCAATGATAAAACGTGGGTGCACTATTTCATTACCGAGTCCCAGCAGTCATTGCGCGAGTGGTTGCATACTAATTTTCCCAAACCCAAGAAAGCGCGGAAGAGGTGTTCGGTAGGAAAAGTGATAGCAACGTTCTTTTGGGTGTTATCTATGTAGGCTTTCTGACAGATGCCAGAATAGTTAATGCAACTTATTGCTCAGACTTCCTGGAAATAGACGTGAAGTAAAAGACCCGATGCAAGCGGAAGACAAATAAAAAACGGGTAGCCATTTTTCAAGACAATACACACTCCCATACAACCAAAACAACAATAAAACCCTCCATAAATTAAAATGGAACCTTTTGCCATAATCGTCGTACAACCTCAATTTGGTAAAAACAGATTTCTAGCTGTTCGAAAGGCTCACATCAGACTTGCAATCTGTGGAAAACGATGCCGTTAGCCAGACTGTTTGGAAGTGGATACGCCGCTAACCAAAAGCCTTTTTTTTAACAGGCGAATCAGGTTGCTTCCAGTTGGAAAAAATATGTTGATTCCGGGGAGGAGTACATTGAAGACTTACATGTGCAAGTAAGTGTTTGGGAATTTGATCATTTTTTTAAAAAATCAGTCCTCGCCATATTTGAACCACCTTGTATTTTGGGTTCCTTATTGCAAACTTTTTATAAACGTTTTGTTATAGTCTCACTTTGGTTTACTGATTAAATGAAGTTTATGCTAAATAAAAATCCAATCTTTAATATGTTTTTTGCGCCCCAAAAGCAGATTTTGGTTTGAAATAATCGTTAGCTGAATCCGGTTCATCAGCTTTTTCGTCGAATTCAATTCTGCAATAACACGGAACCCAAAACAATCTCTTTTTCTCTTCTGCTTTTCCTGACCATTGAGTTTTTTGTAACATTTTTACATTAAAGTAGATGCAGCTTTTAAGCTTAAAGGAGCTTTTAGAACCTCTGTCAGATATAAGTGCTTTTACTTTCATAAATTCTTTTATTTTCGTGTACATTGTAAGGGGTCCACCAATTTAGGCGCAGGGAAGTAAACGCTTATTGAAACTACAGTAAGGATTTTATAATCAAGTAAGGTATTTTTTAAAACATTTATGTATGTCATTTATGTATAAAAATGATAACACTCAAATGCTCACCACGACTGGCTTTATAGACGTTGATACAATGGTCGAAATTTTCGATGACATTTTTACATAGTCACTTCAATGGCATTTATCTTGGCAATTATGTTGTTCTTGAGATCTTGGATAGTGACTGATTTATCAACGTAGATTTTGCTTTTCATATGTCCTCACAAAAAAGTCCAAAAACGTCAAATCGCACGAACGAGCAGGCTAATTGATACTTCCATTTCTCGAAATTAAATGTTTACCTATCTTCGACTACAATAACTCGATATTTGCACATGTTGTGTGACATGCTGCGTCGTCTTGTTAAAAATAAACATTATTTATGTCTATTTGATTAAGTTTAGAGAAAAAATAGTTATTAATCATGTTGGGGTATCTCAGAATTCACAGTAATCGCATTTCTAGCCTCATTTTCCACCATTAACTACCGAGCACATCAAACTGTCACTTTTTAAAGATGCATTGGTTGTTCCTGATATTCTCTTGGATTGTCGTTGGTCCAAATAAGAAAGTTTTGCTTGTTCACCATCAATGTAAAATGCGCTTCATTGCTAAAAACGATTTTCAATAAAAAATTTGGATCAATTGCATGATGTTGGAGGAGTCAATCAGAGAACACACGCAGGTTGGATTAGTCAATTGGCTTGAATTCTTGAGTCAATTGGATCTTGTAAGCGTGTGAATTCAAATTTTTGTCCATAATACGGCATAAACTGGTATCCGAAATGCCAAATTCTTGCGACTGACAGGTTATTGAGAGTTTTGAGTCCATTTTTTACACTCTCCTTTGGGTTATCCACTCTTTGGCATATCACCAACAAAACCCATGGCTTCACATTTTCCCACTAAACAACCGATTGCGTTCTCATTTGGATGATTATGGCGGCCGAAATAATTGTGGAGAGCTCGATAGATTTTTTTATTTTCTTACTATTTTTGTAGTCTTATTTCATCACTTTGACGCGGTCTTCAGTTAAATAACTGTATAGGACTAAATGACAAACCTCAAACTAAAAAATGACTTTGAGTTGATAAAAAATCATGGCGTCTATGTTGTTACCAGGTCGGGCCCGGGCGGTGATAAATCGGGCGTCGGGACGCTACGACCGGCAACGCGTGGGACACGGAAGGCAAAAAAAACGAAGCGTTGGCTCCAACTTACGATTAGAATTATATTTACAACCTTGCAGCACTTAATCTACCTTACGCTAACCTATCAACCCTAGTAATTTAACCTACTTAGCTAATAAACAAGAACTTAACCTACGACTTAATGTATGCGCTGAAACGGGCAGCGAGCTAAGTGCAGCAGCGCAAGCAGCGGGGCCGGTGGCGGAACCAAGCAGCGAACAGCAGGGGCGGTAGCGCAGCTGGGCAATGTGCAGCAGGGCCGATAGCGGAGCCGGAAAGCGAGCAGCAGATCCGGGCAGCGACCAGCAAAAGATACCAAAAGGGACTCACCTGATGACTCTTTGGTGGCTCAGGTTTTAAAGGCTCAGCCGTGCCCCACTCTGCTGGTGGAGTGCAGAGTTTCAGGGTGGAAGCACGCTGAGTCCGCTGGGGGATGCGGGGCTTGTCCAGGATTGGTAGACGCTGGTGGCGCCTTTGCGATGATCGGAAAATGCGCCGGCGCCCTTGCCCTGGTTGGTAAAGGCCGTGGCGACTATGGTCGGTGGCGTTCGGGTCGACTCGGGCTCGCTTGGCATGGCGCGGCACGGTAGGTCAACTAGCCGGTGTTGCACACGGCGCCACAAAGTCGGCCTCAGGTAACATTCCTTTGGGATTAAAATTCGAAAGAAGGGCCTTTGCGTTGCACACGGCTCAAAAAATTCCGAGTCAAGTAACATCAGCCCCGGCGAAATCTGGGCCAGGTAACAATGTTAAATTGACGTTTACTTTCCTGAGTTGCTATTAGGGGACCCTTTAGCATATTTCCGTAGAAAATACAGAGTTATATTACCTTCCGCCCTCCCAAAAAAAAAACATTATTTTGGACTTTTTCTTAAGTTCTGATTCATTATCTATCTCAGATTTTGAACTGTCTGTAGACCAGATCAGATACCCAAGAGAAAACTCTGGCCTAAGTTCTTTTCGCTTTCGCATTATCACGTACGTTCTCATTTCTAGAATAAGGACCTCTGTGTTACCCTAACCTCATATGCTCTATTTGTAATCTAACCTGATATGGACAATTTTGTAGGTTACGTAGTTATAGTTTGATTTTTCCTCTAATCACAACATGAAGAGAACAAAAGTCCAGAAAAATTTTTCTTGCAACAATGTCTTTAAATCTCGCTTAGTTTTAACTTAGTACTGTCTTGTTTAAACTTAGGGCACCATATTAGGGCTATATATAACGCTTGTCGCAAAACTACTGAGAGTATCGCTCGTTCATGCGAACAACAAAGGTGTGTAAAGCAGCTCACCTGGCAACACTGACAACGATTTGAACATTAACCCCACGGTAGGCTCGTCGCAGCGTTAGTTTAAATACAAGTTGTTGAGTATGACTGTACTGTTTTTTCCATTCTTAAAATGGATATAAAAGCGGAACAACATTGCGCTATTAAATTTTGTTTTCGCATTAGTAAATCGGGTGCCGAAAAGAAGAATGGTTGAGTAATGCGACAATTTTCCTTTGGCATAAGGACGTCAGTGAGAGACGGGAATCAGCAGCAGTAATCTCGCATGGCAGACGTCCTTCAACATGTGTTAATGAAACAAATGTCAATCCCCCTTATTCGCCAGACTTCACGCCTTGCGATTTTTGGTTATTCCCGAAACTTAGAAAAGACTTGCGAGGCCAAAAATTCAACTCAGATAATGAGATAAAAATACCGTACCCACATTTTTCAAGAACACAAAAGCAAAGAAATTTCAGAAAACGATTCTCGTTAAATAGTTTGTACCCTGCTTAGCTGAATAGTTGTTTCAGACACCTGATTTGGTCGCATGTCGACAAATAGCATTGTTTGTGAAAACGACCGATACTCTCAATAGTTTTGCAACAATCTATGTATATTAAAGTTGAACTGACTATCCATTCTTGGTTTTAGACCTCCTGATTTACTACTGTTATAGTAATTTTCGGTTTTCTCATGATTTTATTTATATTTTGGTTACAGGTATGTTTGAAGATTAAGATAATCCCCCAAAATATTTTACCTCAGCTAATAAAATATTTCTTTTTTTATAAGATAAAAAAAATTTAGATCTCCTATATTCTTTTTTTTTTGCTCAAATGGCACTGTAGTGGTTTTTTAGGAGTCGGCCATAAAGCCTTCTGCTTCAGTCTATCTAACTGCTACATTTAGCGTCCTCTTTACAAGTTCCATGATCATGTAAATCAATTTCTCTCCTTCAAGGATAACTAAGTCATCCGTATAGCCTAGAGGTAAAAATATTTTATTGCTAATAATTCTCATTTTAACGTACAACCAATTCATTTGCAGCAATTTTCTTCTAATAGCTGTGGTGATAGAATTAAAGATGTATTGTCAAACACCCTTTAATATATAAAAGGGGATCTAAAAGGACCTATTTATGTAACACTTTCACCAGTTGCAAAGTTGGTGCAGCAGCATTTCACTTGACAACTCTGATCTTCAAACATAATGGTTTTGATACAGAAAACTGTTTACCAATGCATTGTTCCTTGTATCTGTCGAGCAATTTTTCCATCGCCTTAAGTATAAATGATATAAGACTGATAGATCGCTAGCTTTTGCGTGAGAATAATGTGAATTACCAGTTTTTGATATAAACATCATCTTCGTTAGACTTCATACTTCCAGTACATAGTTAAAAATTACACTAATTAGAAGGTCTGATCCCTTCAATAGCATGACTGGAAAGGGGTCATCCGTTTCCGAATATTTAAATATCTCAAATTAGTTCATTATCAATTTGACTCTTAAATAGAATTTTTACGTTTCCGATAATTTTTCAGTCTGCTTATGTTGCTTTGTATTTAGATGCACCAAGACCTAAACTTTTCCGGTTAAAAAGTAAATATTCTGTAAAATTTAGTTTGATTCAGTAAATAGTTCGGTTATGGATTTGTTTCTGTTGTTTGATATGCTGTCCAGTGTTAGTTACTAAAATGCTTATTAAGCACCTTAAATATTTAGAAAATATCTTTTAAAATTTGGTCACGCTAGAGAACTTTGATATCCTTAGTGCTTTCTTCATGGAAATTTTCAAGCCCTTCTTAATGCTTTGTTATATTCAGTTAGAGATCTTTTGTATTCCTAATTTCTTAAAGCTGTTGTCCTATTAAACAATTTTCTTATGTTTTCTCTTTTCCTTGTCAGTTCTTTACTCTACCAGAGATTTTGTTAGTCGCCGTCAAAATTAAGGCGTAGTTATTTTAGTAAGCAGAAATAATAGCATCTAATCGCTTCGACGTTACTTCTAAGTTTTTGTTTATTCAAACTTTAATCTTCCCTAAGTTACGATCTAGATCTTCTTTATAAGATTTCTAGTTTGTTTTCCGAGGATAGCGACTTAGGTATGTGATCATAAGACGTTTGCATTTGTGGCCTGAACAACTCTTCTCTTCAGACACATGCCAATTTTTAACCGAGGCACTTACGTATGGAGTACCAATTGTTGAATCCATTATTTTTTACCTTCCAAAAATAGGCTTATTATTTTTATTTGGCATGTCTAAATTAATTACCACAAAAATTGTATTAAAAATTCAACTCTGAAATTAATATCACCATTTCCCCAAACCATTTCGTGCATATCGACATCACATTTCTACAACTTTGAACCATTCTGTATCCTCTATTTACAGTCGTTCAGAATCTTTATATAATATGTAGGTCGATCCTAGTATAATTTCCCCCAATCTTTTTAAAGTGAGTTTGACTGCCACAAAATTCTGTAAAATAAAATCTGTTAATGGTAGTGGATGGCATGTTCGTTCTTTCTGCCGGGTCGTCGCGCACCATCTCTGATGCGGGCAATGTGCCAAGCACCGCGCCTTAGAAAGGGTCTACTTTTTATATTCTACCTCTTTCTTATTTTCCTCCTCTTTGATGATAATGATGAATCATCATGATAAATTAACCACGTCTACATTCTGGATTATGTATTTGTGGCGTGAGATAATAAAGCCCATCTCATTTTTTGTTTGTCTAGACTTCTCCATGTCCATTTATGTTTCTTCTTCTTATAGTCTTTCCCTTTCTAGAAAATTTTCTAACATTTTTTCTCTTTCATTTCTGGTTCCCAGTCCAAATTTTCATATATATGTCTCTATTGGTTCTGCCCCTTTAGCTATCAGCTTTAAAGTCTCCTCCCACAATTGTGTGTCGTTTTGTTTTTATTTATTGCTCTTGTTATATCCTCATAGACTGTCTTAAATTCTTCATATTCATATGTGGTGGTTGGTAGATATACTTGTATGTATTTCAATGTTATCTATTTGTTTATAGCTATTACGACATATAATACTCGATTTGATATTGCTTTCAGAATTTTTATATTTTTTATTTATTATTACACCAACTCCTTCTTTATCATCTTCATCTTTCCCTCTGCAAAAGAGGGTATCCTAAGTCCAGTCAAAAATATTGTTCTCATTTTCTTCTTTTTTCGGCTAATCCTACAATATCCCAGTTTATTCTTTCTAGTCCATATTCTAATTCATGTAGTCTTTCTCTGGTTCTTATGGACCTCGTGTTATAGATCGCAATGTTTAATGAGCAGTTTGTTATTTTCCTGTTTCTTTTCGGGTTTTTCGGATTACATTTCCTTCTTTGGCCTCCTCCAGAATCTATGAGGCTGACCGGATTTCCGGTGTGGGTTTGTGAGTTATCTCTACCCACCTGAGGTATATTCTTTCGGCTACATTTTAAAGTCGACATTATTGAGAAGTTTTAGCAATTTCTCGTCTAAATAAAGCATATTTACAAATCATCAAAGTTAGTGGAAAAAAGGGGAACTCTTTAATCAAATATAAAATAAGGGGCAATTGCCAACTGACTGACTGTAGTCTTTAACCCTAGTCCGAAAAGTAATGATCCGAAACATTGCAGTTATTACAGATTAATTACTGTGATAAGCCAAGCATTCAAGATATTTTTAAAAAGCGTCCGCAATAAGATTTATAGTAAATTTAAACAATCACTTGGCAAAACGTAATTCAATTTTTGACAAAGAATGGGCCCCAGAAAAGTGCTGTACCGCATGCAAGTTGTAGTTCCAAATTGTTTTGATCTGCACAAAGATGTGTATATATTGTTTTAAAGATGCTGAAAAAAAAATGAAAACTTGTACAAGTATTATAAAGTATGGATATTAAATTTAAAGGGCTCTATTTGAAACAGTGCACTGTTTTTAGAATAAAGAATTGTTAAATATCCGCAATACTGATTAACCGTGGTATACAATAGAATATCATCACCAACATTATTAATATACATTCAAAATATGCAGTAAGAAAAGCTTTGGCAGATGAACAAAAAATATTTAAAATCGAAGGCAAACGCATTCTCTTCATTATATATGTCGGTAAGATGGATCTACTTGTAAATAGTTCTAAAAACTTGCAATATCTCCTTAACTAGAGGCCTTCAAAGACTATATCTATCTCAGAATGTGTCTTATCTCCTGCACTGAAAAAATTACAAACACAAAAAGTGCTTAATAATAAATAATAATAAAGACCGAAAGTTATTTTCCAGAACAAAGAGGAGAAAGGCAGAATATTTCGTGAATATCGCAAGAGGAAAATATATCAAATACTATATTTAATAACGATAGGAGGAATAGAAGAAAATCGTGGGGTTGAGCGAAAGGCAATGTCTTGGTTGCGGACTAAGGGTACAAAAACTCTTTATATCAGCACAATATCTAGAACAATGTAGTAGATGAGTCGCTAACATTACGAATTTGTAATAGCACTCGAACAAGACAAATATTCCTAGATTTTCAAAAAATAAGAGCCTTTTAAATAAATTTTTATCTTGATTACTAGGTCCCATCTAAGCTTACATGTTTTGGAATTAACATTTGCACTCAAGCACTTATATAATTTATTATTGGTATCGTAGATGAGTCAGACAATTTTTAGCGTTATTATTGTCTTCTACTAAAGCACCTAAGCTTAGTTTTTATCAAATATTTGCTTTCTGCTGTTTACTCACAGTTTACTGTATACAAAATAATGTTGACACATGTACGTGCACTAAAATAAGTTACTGCAAATTTTAACACGCTTCTGAGTTGATTATTATAAATAATAAGCCTGTAGTGGTAACAAATGTATGAAAGAGTATTTAAACAATTGTACCGTTAACGACCAAGTGGATATTAATAGTGATCCCAATCCAGAAATGATTTTTCAGGAACATATTTGTTTAAAAACCAAACATTACTAAATATTCAATGATAAATAGTGTTAGACCTTGCTAAAAAATAGTGAAAGAACAAAAACACTAAATGTTCAGAAAAAACCTGTGTTGAAATTATTTTGATCCCACAGCCAGCCATCCGAAGGTTAATAATTCATTAAACCTTTTAACATTAGCAGAATCATCAACAATTAGGTGTAATTCCTTTAACTTCTTATAAATATCTCTATAATTCAGTCTTTTAATTTCCTTTAGAACAATTAACGATTATGTCATCATTTAAATAAAACTAGATTTATCATCATCTTCTCAACACATTGAGACTGATTCACTGGATTTGACTGGATTTGGTTTTGCTGTAGACACTCATTGTTGGTTTATTTTTCGGAACAATTTGATATATGCAACTTTGATAAACTACTATATACCTACCTAAGTACATCATATTTCTTGAGAGATTACTTACATCATTCTACACACTATTGATGTGTCTCTATTAAATCTAGAGGTATCAACCAAGAACAGATTGTTCTTACATTCAAATAACCATGTAAAATACTATTTACTGCAGTCCTGCTATGTTTAACTTTTTTTATGCGACGTCTATGTTTCTTTTAATAACTGTATAAATTGATCTCTGGCTGGAAGAATCATAGCTGAGCGTTTAACTTCAAACCTTTTCAAATTTAAATTTGTTATGGCATACATAAACAGTCCTCTAAGGAGAGAATCACCAAATAGTTTTTAAGTCACAAAACTTTTAAACTATCAAACAAAACCAAAATAAACATTTGCGTTATGCCAATCTTGACTCCTTTGGTACAATTCATCTATTAGCTTGCAAAAATCTTCGGTGTTATTCATCACCATTAAATGATCATCATATGTATATTTATACACAAATAAATAAATAATAATAGTAAAAGTAAGCCAAAGTAAATATTACTTTTAACATTAATGGATTTATGCTAAAACAATCTTCAAAGTATATCTAAAAGCCCCAGGCCAAGCTTCATTTTAAGCTCAAAAAAGAATGCAGTAGGTTTGTATTAAATTTCATTCACCCGCCCTGCATATTTTCCATGCAGATAGTGCGTCAGCAGCGTCTGCAGACGCCTTCGCATTTCTGGCACGTACGCGGTGCAATCATGCAGTTTTCACGCCTGATTTGCCTTTGAGCTCAAGTAATATGTACCTTCTGTACGTTCCTGTCTATTAAATTTCGCAACTTTGAGGTTTTTGCATGATTGCAAGGCACCTTCATGGTCTATAGTTTAAGATCGTTTATACTTGTAAAAATTCATTTTCTGTAAAACCTTCGAAAGTTGTTTAAAAGATTTACATTTACAAATAAATAACTGTTTGATTGCCAAATTTTACATAGGTGTTTTCACTTTGTAACTTTTTATGCAATAATAGAAAAGTACATTTTCTTATGCGTACAAACGTCTTTATAAATTTTTAACGTAATTATAATTTTGATATAGCATCAAGTTTTTTATAAACTTTAAATTACTTAACTATACATAAAATTAAAAAACTCTCCATACATATTAGCAAAACTAATTGTAAGTTTAGAACACAGAAATAAGAAATAAACTACTCAAACACAAAACGTCACACAAAAAGTTTATAAATAAAATTGTAGAAAAGTACCTGACTAAGTTTGAAACAATATACTTTACCTAAACTCATAGATATTAAAAACTAAGCAGCCAGAAACTATTACGAGTGATAAAAAGTTATAAAATAAAAGAAAGGTGCAGGTGGTAGCATATGCAGGTCATACGCATGAGTTAGACAGACAATAAGTAAGACAGCAGAGTTGAGTAACTTTGAACGTTGCATGATTACTAATGGAATATCAGCCAAGCTACAGTTGCTTAAATCATCTATAAATAATATTAATGTATGTGAAATAGTCGTGAAACTAAATGATAGGCTGCATAGTCTGAATAATTGTAACCGTCGAACTCTGAACAGACTAGTGATGAAAAATTCAGTAGTAACGATCATTCGTGATTTTCATAATGCTTCTGGCGTCGTCACTAGCATCAAAAGCTAAAAAATATAGAGTTTCATGATCATGCGCCCTCTCACAAGCCCAACTTAACTACAATCAATGTCAAATGTCACCTTCATTTATACAAAGCTCACCACAATTGAACTGCGAAACAATGAAAACAAATTTGGCTAATTTGACCTAGAGTTTTTTAGTTTCTATAGCCTCGAGAATGAACGCTGAGGTGTATTTTTATGTATATTCTTGACAACTTTGTACTTCCAACTCTCTGACAACAGTTTGGGAAAGTATCTTTCCGGTACTAGCAGTATAACTGTTCTGTCCACCCAGCAAAGGTTGTTCTGTTGTAGTTTGAAAAATGGAAAAATGAAAAAACTGGACTGGCCTTACAGAGCCTCAATCTCAATCCCGTTAAACACTTCTAAAAAGAACTGCCCATCTTTTGCGGCTGGACTCATTGTAGCTCTCATGGGGGAATAGAGGGCAATTTCTACGGACATATATCAAAACCTGATAGAAAGTCTTCTTAGATGAATGCAGGATGGGATTTATCTTAAATCTATAAGGTACGCCCAGAAATTAATACAAGTGATTTTCTTAGTTCAAGCAGAAGGATCGGGAGGGTGGAAACGTTTTTTACCTAATGGTTAATGAGCTAAGTAAACTCAGCTCATTTACCTCACAAAGAGCAGATAGAATGTGGAATAGACAACTGTTTAAACGTTGTATCGCGGTTCAAATGAAGAGAAATATTGATCAACGATACGCGATAAAATTTTGCGTTATACTCGAAAAATTTATAACTGCGACGCTATGATACAAAAAATCTATGGAAAAATATTTTATCGAAAGCACGAGTGCTTAGGTAGTCCAAATTGTTTAGAAAGAGAAGTTTCGTTGAGAATAAACAACGCCCAGCAACGTCTTATCCTTAGGACTGTATAGCTAAGGAGAAAACAGTTTTGGATTCTGATTGACGTATGAGTATTAGGTTGATAGCAAACAGTGTGAGGATTCTAAAATCTATTATTGTGTATGGAATCGTCGCGACGGAATTGCAGTTGCGGAAAATTTGTTCCCAAGACTTTGATCGACGAACAGTAAAAAAACCTTTATGTGCATTTCTTGTCAGGTTTTGTACTGTATGAGAAGTGAGTCTAATGTTTTGGAGAATGTGATAATTGGTAATAAAACGTGAGTTTTTAAGCACGATTTGATGAAGGCAAAACATTGAGTGGCGCACTATCGAGTCTTCTCGAACAAAGAAAGTACGAAAGGGTAAATCAACGAAAGCCAGGCTCGTTGTCTTTTTTTACTCTAAAAATCTTGTCCATAAGGAGCTCGCGTCGCCCAG
This sequence comes from Sinelater perroti, assembly GCA_036346155.1. NCBI lineage: Eukaryota > Metazoa > Arthropoda > Insecta > Coleoptera > Elateridae > Sinelater > Sinelater perroti. Next base: position 16,911,092 of record JARFIY010000143.1, read on the forward strand.
ATAGACGATCAATGCTGCACTTTACGTGGAAAGTGCATAAACGGCAGAAAAAAGCCACAGGTGTCCGTCTAAAGATCACCAATATTTGAATTCTTCACTAGGATAATGCTCTGAGCTATGCATTGTTGCTAGGAAGGTAGCCTCTAGTAAAACAAACTGTGACAACGTTGCCTTAACCATCCTACAGTGCGGCTCTAACCCTGTCTAACTTCTTTTTGTTTCCTGGCTTACATCCAACTTGATATAATAGCATTTTGAAACTGCTAAAACTGTGCAATCTGGTGTAACGAATACTCTACGTTATAATAGAGTGACAGAAATATAAAGAGTAATTAAATCTAAACATTACTGCTGCACCCAAAATAAAACTGAACTAGTATTTCTTCATTTATCTTGAAAGGATAGATAGAAATTTTGAATATATCAAAATTTTATGTTGCTTGTTGTTATTGATAAAAGCATGTAGATTACAATGATCCTTATTTAAATTAATAAAGTTTTGTCCAAGCTGTACAATTAAAATAAAAGGTTAAAAACCGCCGCTATTTTCCAGACAACCTAATAATTTGAGGCAAAAATTTGTGTAGTTTGGATGATGTGGTAAATTTAAAGAAAATAAAACCAAAGACCCATTTTTTATGCAATTATAAGTAATATATAAAGTACGATAGGAATAAAAATGTATTGTAACATGTTTTCTCTTGACAGTGGCGAATAACACGCGTAAAGAACATATCCCAACTAGGAGGGCAGTTAACATTGTGAATCGGATTGACCTGGTATTCGACTCAAATGACTTGCTACTAGTGGTAGATTATTATAAAATTCAATGTGTACAATTTTTCACAATGGGCAAAAAAGTCACATTTCTTAACATAACACCTATGGTGAAGACATGTATTTTGGGCCTGTAGTAAACCTCGCACCACTCATATTTTTGAGCAAAATTTTAAGGGTAGCAAGGAGGAGAGGTAAGGTCAATTGTGGATAAATGTAAAGTTCCGTCAACCTCTAGTACATATGGACGCCAGATGGCGTTAAACATTTGACATTATTTGTTGATTTTACGTTAGAAAACGGTTCTATCTGATGGAGTATAGTGATAATTAAATGTATAATAAATATTGGACACATCCAGCCACTAGGGGGCGCAAAATCGCTATTTTTGAAATAGTAATTTCAGTGGATATTAGAGTAAATGTTGCCCAATTCAAATATAATAATGACAACGCTTTCTACACTTTAGAAGTTAGTCATATTATCATACCTCATTTATCAAGGCAAATACCAAAGAATAGTCAATCAAAACGTATCTAAAGATCGATCGCCATTGAAATCTTCCACATCCACCCGTCTAAATCAAGGTTAGTCATCGGTTTCACCTCAAAAATCCATCTCATCGACATCACAACAAAGCCCTCAAGGCTCACCAAATGCGTCTCAAGAATCAACCGTCGACTCCGATCATGACATCAGATATTTGACCGTTCAAGTAGTGCCTGGCACAAATGAATTGTGTTTCATATGCCCATCGGATTCACCAACAAGTCTGGTGGAACAAAGAATTTTACATTCCTTTAAGTTTTATTTGTTGTGATCATCACTATGTGGAGTCATATTACAGAAGAGGCTATAAAAAAAACAGTTCAACTCATTCATCTCGAAGGTAAAAGATTCGACGATTTCTCCGAAATGGTTCGCCCAGAGGAAATTCGATGTTCTATTGAGTCGTTCAAAAGAGAGTGATTATAAAGTCCTCATCGGATTAACCAAAAAAAATTCAAATTTACGACACCTATATCGAAAATCTTTGAAATATCTTGAAGAGATCAACCAAGCAAGCCTTAACAATATATTTGATGAAATTGAGAACTAGAAATTCAGATGGAGAATTGTCAAGTTATTTCCAAATCTCAAGAAGGACTTCAGCAGAATTGTCTGTAATGTCAGGAAAGAACTCGTTAAGAACCTCGTCAAAGATTCTTTCGACCCGATGAACTCCAAAATCATATGTCACCAGTAGTCGAATTCCTTCATTGCAAGCCTAGAACTATTGCGACGATATGGGATGGAACATTCATAAGAGCAAAGATAATCTGTTTCAACGAAAGACATATTCCGTCCCAAAAGGCTGTCATTTGATTAAACCGATAATTTGCATCGCCGCTGATGGATATATTATGGGAACATTCGGTCTATATGAAGCAACATTTAATGATTCACAAATCATCTACAAAATCTTCGGGGAAAATGCCGTGCTGTGTGCAACTTAAAGCGTCTGAACAATTGACTGAAAAATAGGCAAACGACAATACATTTGTGACTAAGTGGCGATGAAAAATTGAAGTGGTCAACGGAATTGTAATACGTTTTAAATTGTTGGCAAACACAAGGCCTAACTTAATGATTGACTCGGCAATGGATGATTGGAGGATAGCCGGTGCACTCTACAATAATTTCTTCAAACCTCTTGAATCGGACATCGGTGAACAAAACTTTGTCGTCAGTGAAATGAAACGTCGTTATGAAGTCAAGCGCACTCTGAAAGATTTGGTGGTTCAAATCGACCGAAAGCCGACACTCTGGAGAAAACTCGATCACCAATCACTGCCGAAGTTCCCAAAACTTGATGAGAAAAACATCAAGTATTTCACATTGGGATCCTATCAAATCGCACGCGGTCAGAAATATGTTATGGAACATATTTCCCAAAACAAAGGAGCTTTCATCGTTGAATATTGTGTGTATTCCGATGAGAACTTTCAGAATATCTTTCGCGTCAAAATTCACTACAAAATCGCGCACATCATATTATGTCTACATTGAATACCGACCGAATGGCGAAAGCTTCGAATCGATTACTAAATATTATTGCAAATGCAAAACTGGATGTTGTACTGTCGGGTGTTGTTCATATGTCTGCGCCGTTGTTTGGTATCTCGCTTTTGTCAGACATCAGAACAAATTAAAAAATTATTGTAATTTGATGAAGATCTTCGATATTAACGATTTGAATTAACATTGAAGATTCGCATTTCTATTTGATATCCGTTTATTAAGTGGCGAAGCGAAGCGAAGTCACTTACTAACTTCATGTTGTCCGTCCGTCCATCCGAGCAATAACTCGACAACGGCTGAGAACTTCCAAATTGTGTTTTCACCAATCGACAGGTGACCAAAAAGGCTTGTTTGCTAGTGATTTGGAACTGATTGGTCAAAGGTCAGCGTTAGTGCTTCGCCACTTCGCTATGCATTGCAAGCTTTGCAGGTTTATTATTCACTGTTTTCTAAATTATTCTCATAGTAATGTAGTCCATTAATTTCTATCGATTTAATTTTCAGACTAATGTGTAATTATAATACAATGTAGTATAGTGTAATATAGTGTGCCATTAAAATATTTTCTCATCCACATATATAAAAAGCGTTGTCATTATCATATTTGAATTGGGAAACATTCTACTGTAAAATCTACTAAAATCACTATTTCGTAAAATAGTGATTTTGTGCACTTTAGTGGCCGGATGTGTTCCGTGTTCTTTATACATTTAATTATCACCATATTCCATCAGATCGAACCGTTTTCTAACGTAAAATATACCAAAAATGTCAAATGTTTGACTAGAGTTTGTACTAGAGGTTGACGGAACTTTACATTTATCCACAATTGACCTTACCTCTCCTCCTCGCTACCCTTAAAATTTTGCTCAAAAATATGAGTGGTGCGAGTTTACTACAGGCCCAAAATACATGTCTTCACCATAGGTGTTATGTTAAGAAATGTGACTTTTTTGCTCATTGTGAAAAATTGTACACATTGAATTTCATAATAATCTACCACTAGTAGCAAGTCATCAAGAGCTACCTTTGAGTAAAATACCAGGTCAATCGGATTCACAATGTTAATTGCCCACTTGTTGGGATATGTTCTTTACTTAAACTACTTATTTATTTAACTCCAGGAAATTAAAATTACTTAATAACATTTTTGTATACTACGCAAAGAATTACTAACGTTAAATAACACTGTTTTTATCTGTAACACTATTTATATTATACTAATACAAAACGTTTTCACTTCCGATACTTGACTTCCCCTGGCTGCTTCGCTGCGTAATATTTAAGCATCTCAATATTGATTCTAGATCCTATGGAAAGCTTTTAGTAAACATATGGGAATTTTACATTGTTCAAGTCTTTGCACGTGCATTCTTAGAAACATTATGTTTGTCGTTCGACCATGACAAGACGGCGGCCGTTGTATTTATGGTTATGCTCTGTATCGGGTGAGACGAGGAGGGCATAGGCTACTAGAAACTACCGGGACCAACCGTTACTGGGTACCATTGTAATAATAATTATTTAATTCGGATAAGCATTTTCACCAGAAGAGGCCTACAATAGCTAACAAACTTCGAAAAGTAATCCTTTTATATGATAACGCTTGGTCTCATGTTGCTTTGGCATTAAAAGACACTACTATACCTTTACTGAGAAATCCTTTCGCACCCCACGTACTCTCTAAACCTGGACCTATCAGATTACTACCTTTTCAAATCAATGCAGCACGCATTAGCAGACACGCACTTCCGTAATTTGAAAGAGTGCAAAAATGAGTCGACAAATGGATTGCCTCAAAAGACCGTTTGGTCAGCATTCTGCCCGAAAATGGGAGAAGCTCATAACAAATGATATTTTGATTTATATATCCATTTATTTTCTGTTGCATAAAGGCCTTTTGAGCAAAAAAATTGATCAGAACTAACCGTAACACCTAATCTAAAACCATTAAAATTATAATGTGTTTGCTATAATAGTGATTCGTTATAATGATTTTTTTACAGAAGAACACCAACAACTCCTTGAAATTGCTTAGCACCAAATTAAGCATTTCTACAATTTTCTTTAATCGAAGCATCTGAACAAAAACAAGCAAGGTTTAAAACTGTGAAGATAAAAACAATTAATGAATATTGATCAACCGCATCTCTTGAACTAAAAAGTGTAAAAATCAGCTAGGTGCCTTATCTTGGTTTGAAATACTTTATTACCAAATTTGGTGAAAAATCTTTTGAGTAATTTTTGACTCTTATTGATATTGATATCTAAAAATCAATAGAATTGTTTTATTCACCCCAAAAAAACATTTCTAAAAATGAGTCGACACATGGGTGATATATTGTAATCATATGCTAATATATAAATAAAAAGAGATACGTATTAAAAGTATTTTAGATACTTATGATAGCTTATAATAACACATAAAACTGAATGGAAAAACCTACTTGATTAAATTGAAATAGATCATAATCAGGAGTAAGATCCAATCGAGCAATACTGTATTTGATCCTTATAGTATGTGAGCAGGTGCGTTGTCTTTTTGAAGAAGAGCTCGTTTACATTTGCCCAAAGTCGATTTTTTTGCTTTAAGACTGCATAAATACGCACTAGCTGTTTGTTGTACAGCTCGACATTTACGGCTTTAATTTAATTTAAAAATCACATTACTGTCAACATTCTTTAAACTGAGACTGTCTTGGCAAAACGATCCTATCAAGTAACAGGCGCCGGATTCGGACCTCGAGAAACCCAGTGATTAACAAGGTAAATGCATTTTTTATCATTAATGGTATTATGTCTCCAAAACAGATTTTCAGGAAATTGGCCACACACATCGATTCGCTTATCGGTTTATGCTTCAGTTAGTTTGCGCGCATGTTATCTTGGCTTTTTGTGCACAAAGTCGTGTTGGAATTTATAACTTCAGACAGTCAGGTGCGATATGCCAAATTTAGCTGACAAATCGCAAGTGCTCGATGAACTTTCAGCATCCAAAGCAACTCGCAAATCTCCTTCACCCTAAATAGATGGTCGATTCGAGTCACTTGCGCCATTTCCAAACACTCACATAATCCACATGTCTTCGTTCTTCGACCATGCAAATCTCCTTGTTGGTAGTTTCAATTTCCTGCAAGAACAAATCAAAACTAAAGTTAAGTTTTGTCAATTCCCGTCTGTAATCAAAAGATAAAGGTTGTTACTACATTATAAACACACAAAAAATTAAATTTTCCCACGTGTTGGGAAACTTTTGAGTATAATTCTGGTAATAGCTAATTTAAAAACTGAATTAAAAATCAATGCTCAAACGAAGTCAGTTTGATTTCCTTGGTTGATTATTAAATCTACGATTGGGGGAGAGACATTTAGGTCACCCAAATTGATATGATTAGAAATAAATCAATATATCTTTCGATGCATTAGCTGATGAGGATATAAGCAATATAATGGTGCAATGCAGCTCAATTGTTTAAGCTGCTTTTAAAATGTAACTTAAATATTTATTATTTTATTTACTACATACTTCTTAAACTACAAATGTATTCAGATATTTTATGTTTAATAAAACACGTTATACTAAATATGTATATATATATATATTAAATGTATATTTATTTTAGTATTTGCGTATAATAAGCATTTGTAGTGCAATTTAATAAACTAAAATTTAATTACAAACCTAATTAATAATTGCCATTAATTTTTTATAGATTGCTATTAATTATTATACTTTAAATATTGACCTTTCAATTATAGTATTTTGAATAAAATAACGATATGTGATATTAAATTAATTAATAAAGTATAATATTTACATATGTAACTTACCTCAAAAGCTTAACTTTCCCCGAACTTTACATTCAATGAAATATCTCAAACTTTACATTTTCATAAAAGAATAAACTTTTAATATAAGGTAGTAGCTACCAAAAATAATAACTTGGCTTATTTTTATAATTACCATTAATTGTACAAAGGAAGATTTAAAAATATCTGCCGAGTTAGGAGATTAACATAAGCGAGGACTAAAATTATAATGAAGGAAATTACTACAACCCACATAATAATTCTATACTAATAATAGATAGTAAAATACAACAATCTACATCTTCTTCTTCTTTATCCTTCATCCTTTAATAAGCCCATAATTGAACATAGGTCTCCCTTAGTTCTCTCTATTTTGTCCGATTTTGAGCGATTCTTGTTCAGACTAATCCCGCTACCTTCTTATCATTGTACCAATGTATTCTCAGTCTTCCTCTCGATTGCGTTTCAGTCCACGGCCTCCATTTCATTACTTTGCTGTTCCACCTCTCGTCTTCCTGCATAGTCTCACTTAAGATATAAGGATCTGTCTACTATCTCTATTACTTTGGTCTTACTTCTTATACATTCGTTTCTTTTTCTGTCCCGCAACGATAGACCCAATATCCCCTTCTTCGTAGATCTCTAAGATGTTCTAAGTTTATTTAGCATTTGTTTAGTAATTGTCCAAGTTTGTGCACCATATGTAATTACTGACATTTTTATTTTTTTATTTAGCGTATGGCTTTAATGCATTGCTAAGACATATAGATATTTGACAAAAATACACTTAAAAATCAAAATAGAAAGACAGTGTACAATGTATAATGTACAGTTCAGACAAATAACATATTTAAAAAAGAGGGCGACCCAGTCAATAGTGCGACAGTTTGTTACTTCATATGTCAACGTCAAGGTTTCTGATCCCAATCTAGCGCCGAAGGGGGCGCCTTCAGGAAGTCGGACTAATCCCCTGTATATGAGCGCAGGGGGCATCCACTGTAAATGTGTTGAATGGTTTACCTCGATGATGCTGTTCTCCCCCACCTATCCAAAGAGTCCGCGCACCTGCCATGTCCAATGTGCATCCGGTTCAGTGCTGTCCACTTCCTCCTGCTTAGTTCTGCCCCAGATGTTATAGTTATAACTCTCAAACCAGGTTTATAATTAATTGTTTGATTTGAGATTCCAGCCATGTGTCCATTGGGCTTTTGAGTCGTAGTTGCTATTTTTAAACCGTTTAGCCAGGTGAATTGGAGGGTTTCTCGATTTTAGTCGGGTGCGCCTCAGTTGAGAGATATCCTCACGGGTCTTTTGTAGGTCTTCTGCTGAAGTCGCGTGGGGTTCCTGGAAGAGAACTGCATCGACGCTATTGTCAAGAAGGAATTTTGTAAAGTAGTCGCCTTTAGCTCTACTAATGCCTTCTATATTCAGCTGACAGATTCGAACTGAAGGTCCGAGTCTTCTCATCATTTGATCCTTACAAACACCCTATGGTTTATTTCTGTCGCTTAGCTGCATGTATCTGTTGTCAGGAGATCTCGATGGATAGTCTGACAGCCGATTTTGTAAACTATTTAACCGTGATATAATCACGTTGCCCAGGATGCACCACGAGGAGGCTAGTCTACTTTGCACTTAGTGACAAAATACATTTCTTCAAATAGTGACTTTTCTACGAACAAGATTAAGTCGTCGGCGAATCTTAGGTGTGCAAGACTTTCTCCATTTACATTGATTCTTCCGTTCTTCCAATTTATCCTCTTAAATACTTCTTCTAGTATTAAGGTGAATAGTTGCGGAGATATTGTCTTACTCCTCTTCGCACCTCAAAGAACTCTCCCGTGTTATAGGTTTGTGCTGCAGTTTTACCATTCTCTTATATGGTTTTTATTATGTTTCCATATTTATGATCCACACGGACTCCTGATAGTTCGTGTAGTATGGCTCTGTATTCAATCGAGTCAAATGCCTTTTCGTAATCAATAACTGAAGAACCTATTATATTCTAACATCTCTATTCAAATTTTTACTGTCAGAAGGTGATCGCAAGTATTGAACACTTTACAAAATGCCGCCTGTTCTACAGGTTGGTAGTCTTCAAGCTTTTTAATTATACTGTCTGCAATTACTCTTGTAAACAATTTATGTGTAATAGACCAATCGATCTATAATTCTGCAGAAAATTTGGGTCTCCCTTTGTAAAAAGTATTATGATAATTGCCTCGTCCTATTTTTCTGGTGTTTCCTTGTTATATGCGCCTGTTAAAAAGTATTTCAGTTTAGGAATGATTATGTCTGCTCCTTCTTTGATCATATCAGTTATTATTTCGTCACTTCCCCGAGCTTTATTATTTTTCATTTTACTTAAGGTGTGTAATATTTCTTCTTCGGTTATTTCCGGAATATCTTCTTGGAGGTTGTGGCATCTAGGAGCTATATAGGTTTTTGTAGAATTTTTCTGTTATCTTTAAGATTTGTCTCTGTTCCTTGTCTCTTCAATGCGTTCTTTAGAGTTATTATTTCTCTTCTTCCTTCAATTCTTCTTAAAAATCTCATGTTTTTATTATTTTCTATTTCTTGTTCGTAAATGTATCTATATCTTTAGGAATCATTCTACTTGTCTCTTTCCTCACTTACCGATATCCTGCGTATTCTGTTTGTTTTCTCTATACAGCCGTCTTCTTATTTTTATCATTTGTTTTGTTCCTCGAGATAGTTTTCTCCTTTATCTATGGATGTCTTTTGCTATTTTAGTTGCTGTTTCTTTAATTTTTTCAGTCAATTGTTCGGAAAATTCACTGACGTTTGACATGCTCTGTCTAAAATGATCTAAAAATTCAGTTTGGTTGTTTTTAGTTCTTTATTAACAACGAAACCTACTCCTAAATATGTTTTTTCTCCACTACCATTAAGAAAATTGTAGGTTTATATCGTGTTTGTGAATAGCTCTAGTTTTCCTAATAACTTTTGTTTTGTTTAACACCTTACCACCTCCTTAAACAATATTGCTTAATTACTTGTAAGTTTTTCATAAGCATTCGTTGGGTCGAAAACCAGAATTTAAAAAATCATACTGTTTTTACGTCATGGAAGTCACTCAATACTTCGAATCTCTCTGTTTTTATCCCTTGTTTTAGATGTTTGTTTACAATTAAAAAAACTGTACGGAGCTCCAAATTCCGAGCTCGCTATTTTACTATCAGATCTTGTACTGCTTAATTGGGTTCTTTTTCACGACTTGTTTTGAATGTTTGCATTCATTGGCTCCCCGTAAGCATCGCGAAAACATTAAGGGTTTGTGCTTTGACGGTGAATCTTACACTGCAACGCTACAGAGACAGGATGTCTTAAAAATTGCCGTCGTCCTGACCTATCACTAGTAACATCGGATGCAAGTATCAGTTCATCAAACCAATGAATAAGCGAAATAGAACATTAACTGTCCCAGATAATGCTGCGAAGTTTAACCACGGACGTGATAAAACGATATCAGTCAACACAATAAAGCGACGTCTTCAGGGGGCAAATCTTTATGGTCGTATTACAACAACAAAAAATACGGCGTGGTAATAAGACTAAATGGCTCCAGTGAACTCAAAACCATCGTTCATTCATAACTAAACATTGGAAAAACGTATTACGGACGAATCTAAATTTGAAATTTTCTTCGTACGTTAGTCTAAGACTGAAAAGATGATCCAAGACTGTATTGCTCCGACTGTCAACCACGGAGATGAGTCGATTTTAGTGTAGAGTGCTTCTCTTGAGCTGGTATGAGGACTTAGTAAAAGATAGTGACATTATAAGGAAAAAACATTTCTAACAAACCAAGAGGAACAGAAGCTGTACCACAAGTCCTGACCTCAATCCCATAGAGTTACTATAAGATGACTTGGGCAAAACAGTAAGAAAGAAGCGTACCATATCCAAAAATCATCTTCAAAGTCTTCTTCGAAGTGTCTAGGGAGATTTACTAAAAGAAATTAAAAAAATTAATTGAAAAAATGTCCAAAATCTTAAAAACAGTATTAAATAAAAAGAGCGTTTTTTATGAAACAAATGTGTAATATTCAAGTTAGTTTTTCCAGTGTTCATAATAATTTTTGTTTTTTTACGTGTTGAATAATAATACTTTATATTATATAACAAATTGTTTTTTTTTACTTTAAAGTGTATAAATTCATTTTTTATTTAGTCTCCATACTTCCATGAGCGGTACTGTACATTGTTATTTGTTTTCTACAGTTGAATAACTTTGACAATAAAGAGATCAGTCAAAATAATTTTAATTCTACAAATTTGACGACTTACAATGTACAATACGAAAAGATAATAACCGTAGCAAGTTATAATATAACTATCCTCAAATTATATACAGAGTTCCCGTACATTTAAGAACATTTCTTAAATAAACTAAAGTTAAATAGCGCTTTCTGTACAAGTGAGATCTATAGTTAATTTTTTTAGCAATTTGAAATCTCTCGTCTATACTTGTAGAACTCGTCCTTAAAAATAATAAAAGCGCGGGCAACTTCCACAATAAAACTTAAGAGCCTCGAGGAGCCCTAAACAAATTAGATTCCCTTTTAACACGGACAGAAGTGCGCGTATTAGCGTCCTCGGGGAGTTGCAGCGCGCGAGCCAAATAAAAAGGCGGCGCGCAGAGAGTGTTGCAAGCATAAAGGAGTAAGATATTAAAAGTTTGGCGAGGATTTGTAGGAGTAATTAGGCGTGATGACGCGCTCGGCTGCCGGTGAGTTGGGCGCCGGTATCTCAATACTGCACCCGAGCTGCAAAGGCCGCCAATTATACGGAATTGTTAATTTATGCAAACGAATTTTGCTAAGTTGACTTGGGACACAAGTTTGCTAATATATCTTTGCCAGGAAGTGGAGCCGTAAGAACCTCGCGAATGGTTCTCAGCTCCGCGCTGCGGAAAGGATTTGCCGGTCGATCGAATGCATATTCATTTGAGAAGTGCAGGTTGCTGCATATAAAATGCCAGTTTTGTATGCTGAATTGTAACTCTACTCGATAGCGACATCACACGTTACTTGCGTAACATTTAAAATTTTTATTTCACAAAAATAAGTAAAGATGACTTCTAAAGAACCAATGTAACATAAAAGCTCAACTATTTCAATTAATCATGTAGTTCAAAAGTTTGTACATCTAAGAGTTGTGAAGGTTTGATGGATGTATAAAACAATTGTAATATAAATTTTTAGCAGCAATAATAAAATGTGATCAGGTAAAGAGGTTCAAATGATGAAAAATAGAATTTTGAAGGACTAAATAAACTAAAACTGAAAAGCGTATAAAAAGCAAAATAAAATTGAATTAAACCAAGACGCGGACTCTCTGGCACAGGAGCTGATACCTCACTCACTCTAAATATCCCTGTCAAACAAACTGGAACGAAGCGATATGGGCAGAAAAACAGGACATGAAATGTGAAAAACATGGAGGAAGCGACCAAGCTGGTACAAACAATAAAAAAATGGGCATACGCAAAATATCAGATATTAAGACTATGTGACTATGTAGGCATAACATTTTATTCAGCAACAGACTAAGGTAAATAAAGGCGGAACAGAATAGGATTACCGTTAAATCATGACGCAAAAATAAAGTATAATACACTGGAATCTAGTATCAAAGAGAATAATTCAGTACGCTTAAATTATTTAATAAAAAATTGTTATAGTCCAATATTATTTTCCAATGCGGAAACGAGCGATAACCAAAAGAAAGGACACTTTTATCAGGACCTATAAGATATCTTAAACTGAATTAACAACAAAGACATAATAATAGTTATGAAAAACTTAAATACCAAAGTAGACAAAGACAACACAGATTGTGAAACAGTCATAAGTAAACATAAAATAGGGAACCAAAAATAACAATCGACTAATTGAAATTAACCTAAAAAATAAGCTGATAATACAAAGTACAATATAACCACTACAAAAATTCCATATGGTAAAATGAGTCTTGCCTGAAAAAAAAACGCAAAATCAAATAGACCACATCTTGATCAGCAGAAAGTATAAAAATTGTTTACTTGATGTGCGAAAGAAACGATCAATAGATGTGAGAAGTGATCATCACTTACTAATTGGAAAAATTAAATTTAAAATTAATACAACTACGGTTTATTTAAAGTTATCTGCAGTAAAAAAGAAACACTCTTAACGACAAGCAATTTTACTTCAAAATTACTGCAATGTTTCCATCAGAAAATAGACCTGGCTTTAGCAATTCTATAAGCCAGCCCCTGTATCATTAATATATAGAGTCAACATCTTACAAAATCAACCCTTTATAAATAGTCAAATACCATTATTTTACATCATACAAGCAACTCAACCTCTATCAGGACCAAGCAATTACTTTCCCCCAAATCAGAAACAATTCATGACTATGCAGTCTTCAGGGATCTACTCGCCTCACAACTCCCAGCATCTAATTAGATTGGTCTCAACGACAGATAACAAAATAGGAGACAATATCCCATCTAAAAAGAGCCCATGGCAAGTTAAAACCATGAAACGAAGGAAAATTAGAAAAATATAAGGCAATCAGATACTCTACCACATACCAACAAATACACCGTACTAGATAATTCCCATCTCTAACCTCCAATAACAAAACACCAGAACCCGATAAATCACGGAGTCCAGAACCTACCAGAAATGAAGGAAAAACTCCCCGAAGTAGTAGAAGAAGAGCAAGATGTCACCAAAAGTCTGGTAAACAACACAATTAAAATCACAACTAATACTCCAGATACGTACAGGAAACTAGCGCGTTTTATGCGCGATAACAACATTATTCATCACATTTATCAACCAAAATATGAACGGGCGTTTAGGGTGGTAATTAAAAATCTCCACCACTCGAGGACATAACATCAGAAATCACCAAACACAGACACAAGATAAGAAGATCATCAACGCAAAAAACAGAACCATAAAGGAGCCAGTAAACCTCTTCTTTACAGATCTGGAACCATCTGATAAGAATAAAGACATACTCCGCAACCACATAATAATAGAGCCACTCATCCAACAAAACATATTGACAATGCTAATTAGAAAACAAAACAATGGATAAATTCTTCCGCATCGCACAGTGGAACGCCAATGGCCTGTTAAACCATCGTGACGAAGTAATTCTATTCCTAAAACACAATTTTATCGACATACTGCTAATTAGCGAAATACTTCACGGAAAAATAGTACCTCAAAATTAAAAACTACAAACTATACAACACTAACCATCTAGATAAAACTGAACATGCAGGAACCGCTATATTAATAAAACAAAGCATAAAACACTACGCTCTCCCTAAATATGAGGAGGAATCAATTCAGGTCACCTCCATCAAAGTGCTTAACCTTCTTTCTTCATCTAACTGTCGCGGCTGTCTACTACCCCCCGAAGCATAACATCAAAAAAGAAGGCTTTGAAAAATTCTTTCGCACTCTAGGTCTCAAATTTATATCAGGTGGCGACTGAAGCAGCAAGCACACCATGTGGGGCTCCCTCTTAATCGCCACAAAAAGGCAGAGAGCTGTACAAAGTTATACAAGACAACAAATACGTCTACCTATCAATGGGGACATAAACCTCTTTATCATTAAGCGCATATCACCAAGCTGCACAAACATCTCTGCAAACTATGACTTATCATCTGATCACACCCCAATCATAGAAACTTATCTGCTCAAAGACTCCCCAAGCGGATTCACGACGCCAAAACAGAGTGAAACAAATTCTCTATGAAAGCATCGACTTGAAAGTTAACCTAAAATATCCACTCAAAGTAGAAACTGGCGTAAAAAACTTTAATATTCTGCTAACATCGGCAGCACAGCAAGCTTTCCATTCCAAGGTATAGAGAAAAACTCGGAACATCTACCACTATCCCCTAGAAGTTAAACTACTAGTTGCTCAAAGGAGGAAAGCCAAAAACCAATGGCAAAAAAGCCATCATACATCAGATAAAATAAAACTCAACAACCTAGGTAATCAGCTGAAGGTAAAACTCAAAACCCTGAGAGACCTTAAACAGATACGACAATTCAATATGGAGACCTACCAAATCTTTTCTGAAACCGCAAACTCCATCCCCACCAATACGGAAACTTCCTCCAGCACTTGAATGGGCCAAGAGCGATAAATAAAAGGCAACATTGTTTGCACTCTACTTATCCGGAGTATTTCAACCACACGATGATCTACCCTATGTTGAACTCCCTGACCTTCAACCACTACCTGAAATACCTCCTCCTCTCATACCACTACTCACACCGAAGACAATTAAATCTGAAATGCAACAATTAAGTCTTAAGAAAGCACCGGGGTCGGACCAAATTACACCTAAACCTCTACGCGAACTCCCAACAAAAGAAATAGTGCTTCTAACACACACATTTAACGCTATACTTTGACTTCAGTATTGGCCAAAGGAATTCAAGAAAGCGGAGATAATACCCATCCCTAAGCCCGTCAAAGATCTCAGCAGTGCAACATCCTACCGCCCTGTAAGGTTACTACCAGTGACATCAAAGCTCCCCGAGAAACTTGTGCTACAAACCGTCAGTCCTGAATTTAAGGCAACTAACTGGATCCCGGATTACCAATTTGGTTTCCGTCGATTTCACTCAACTATACAACAGAGCCATCGCATCACACTTGAGATTAATGCGGCGTTCGAGCAATCAGCCTACTGCATAGCCGTCCTTATGGATATTCGCCAGGCGTTTGACAAAGTTTGGCACAAAGACTCAACCATAAAATACAACAAATCTTACCTCCTCAATTTCACAAGCTCCTGGAATTCTACCTAACAGACAATTTCAAACACGAGTTAACGATGAAATCTCAGCAGTGTATCCAATTCAATCTGGGGTTCCACAGAGAAGCGTCCTGGAACCTTTCCTCTATACGTTATTCACCTCCGACCTACCAACCACCCCAACCACAACTGTAGGCACATACGCTGACGACACAATCATCCTTGCGAGGCATACAGATTTAAACACCGCATTCAAACACATCTAAACCCACCTTAATCAACTTGAAGAATGGCTCAAGAACTGGAAAATAAAGATTAACGAGTTTAATCAACCCAGGTGACTTTCACTTTACGCAAAAGGCTTTACCCTCCACTTCACTCGAACAACATTGAGATACCACAATCGTCAACAATAAACTACTTGGGTCTTCACCTCGACAACAAGCTCACCTGGAGGGAACACATTATTAAAAAAACGTCGAGCTTCGAATCAAAACTCCTCACTGGTTACTAGGTCGCCATTCCCCATTATCCTTAAATAACAAACTCCTAATCTATAAGGCCACCATCAAACTCATCTGGTACTATGGAATTGAACTTTGGGGCTGTGCTAGCAAATCAAACCTCGGTATTACGTAACGCTGCCAATCTAAAATCCTACGATCTATCACCGATGCACCATGGTACATCACCAACCAGATGATACACGACGACCTTGGCATCCCGTTTCTCAACACAGTAATACACGACAGAACTACGAAACATCTCGACAAACTCTCCATCCATGACAATCCTCTTCTGCATAAACTTCCGCACCACCAAGTCGTCAGAAGACGCAAGCGCCGTTAGCCTACCGACCTCTATTGAAGAGGATCCCTCCTTGGATGGGCCCTGATCACGTTAGGAATGCTCCCCATGAAAAGAGCCCCTCACTAGATTGCCCCTCACAACATCAGTACAACATTTATTATATTAGCTTACAGGATCTTATGTATTCTGATTGACAATTTACTTAATAATAAAAAAAATTAATCCAAACAAATCTAACGGACAACACTTAAAAAATACAACGTTCAATGCCAAAAGATCAATTCCGCGTTCGAGTGTTGGTGCGGGCAGACGTGTTTTACCAGTGCTATTGTCACAACTACAGCAACTGAGTCGAAGTGATAGCAGCAATGCCGCAAAATCTAGCGAACGCATCCTCAAATAAGTGATAACTAAGGGAAGGGAGTTCGCGTAGGATTCATCATGGTCGATGTGCTGCTGCTTGAAAAAACGAGCACCGTTTAATTTTTTCCTAGGACTCTGAAATGTTTCGTGTTTGCCGGACTTACAAAACTAATAATAACTTTCATCTTCAACGCGATATTAAGAACGGGAAAATTTCCATCGCAGTGGAAGGTCACCAAGATCATTCTTATACTAAAACCAGGCAGACCACTTAACTACACTGCCTCGTATCAACCTCGTCTCCTCCTTATAACAGTAAAACTATCGGTTTGGATTTAGGAAGCGACATTAAACTATCTAACAGTTGCAACGAGTAGTAGACATCATCAATACCACTTTTGAAAAAAAGGAATACTGTGCCGCTACCTTATTAGAGGCAAGCCAAGCATTTGACAAGTGTGATACAAAGGACTTTTATCTTATCATAAAATTCGACCTAGAGGAGAGATATTTCCAAGTTGAGCATGAAGAAAAAATTTTAAAACTCAAGGCACAGTTTTGAGGCCTATCCTTTATATACCGCAGATCTGCCTCATAGTGAAGATGTAAGAACGGCTACTTTCACAGACGATACGAACATTTTAACCACCGACAAGAATGCAAGAAAAGCGCCACAGAAACTTCAAAAACCTTGATAAAGTCCATAGATGGTAAAAAAATGAAAAATAAAAATAAACGCCAGCAAGGCAGTCCAACTTAATTTCATCAAATGTTGAAAAATGTGAGCAACAGTTACTCTTAACGGAGTGCCAATATAATAAGCCGGCTCAGTCAGATATCTAGGAATGCAGCTAGACAAAGGCCTCAAGTGGAGAATGCATATATGGAAAAAGAAAAAAAATTAAACCTTAAATTCAGTAAACATTATTGGTTACTAAAACGAAATTCCTCTATTCCGTTGGACAATAAACTACTACTCTACAAAGCGATTTTTAAACCGGTATTGATTCAGCTATGGGGAACCGCAACGGTTTCCAACATAGCCATCCTTAAAAGGTTTCAGTCCAAGACACTTCTGACTGTAACAAAAACAAGTGCAAAGTATGTGAATAAATTACATCTTCACCCTAATCTTCACCTTGACCTTATCACATAACAACAACGAACGCCGTAGACTAAGAAGACATTATATCTACCATTAAATTGAGATAGTGTATAATAAAGATAACAAGAAGATACAAATAACATATATTATAATTGATCTAATTGATCATATATTATAATAGAATTTAAGTTAGATAAGTTAGCTTAATTTAACATTTTACAACCCCATTCATACATGTATAATAACCCAACCTTAGCAATTTAAGATAAAATAGAAAAATAACTTATGATAGGTATAGCACTCACTAATATTTGCTTACTGCCCTAATAGTGAAGATTGCAAATTGTAATTCTTTTGACAATATAAAAATGCTAAAAGATAATGGATGTACATAATAAGTCAAGTACTAGACGATAAGAAAAAATAAAACTTAAAAAACAGCTCAGTGTAAAATAACAATGGAGACAATATGTTCATGAAGCCAAAAGCAGACAAGAACAAACATTTCACAGTCCATATGGCGAAATTAGCAGTAGAGGCAGCAGCAAGAAACAGCATTAGAGAACTGTGTAGAATTACCAAATCTCCTAGTCAACAGAAATTATAACAGCAACAAACCTTTGACAAGGAAGGGCAATTGTTAACGACGGATTGAATCGGTAACGCAAGCTTTATACCGAATTATAAATACGACAACTTACACATAACAAAGAAAATAAAAAACAGTACAATAGACTGGAAATAAACATAAAGAAATCAGTATAATGTGAAATTAGAGAGGCAATTCAGCATATATGAGAAAGAACAAAACACCAGGCATAAATAATATAACACGAGAATTATGGAAATTTGACATCAACATTACGTCTAAATTTATAACACCATTACTAAGAGACATATGAAAATAAGAAGAAATGCCGACAGAATAGAAAAGCAAGAATGATTATAAAACTCTCAAAAAAGGGAAAGTTTATAAGAACTAAAGGAATAACCCTCTTATGCACCGTGACCAAAATTCCAACGCACTTATACATAAAAAAAGATTGAATAAAACGGCAAATGGAAAACTAAGGAAGAACATGCAGGTTTCAGAAAAGAAAGATCTTGTATGGATTGTTAAGCTCCTATATTATACAATCTGTCCTATTTGCAAGAAACAATAAATATTTAGTGTGGTACATATAATCTAAGTACAGGCGGCAGTTAAAACTGCCAACTGCCAATTTGGACATGTAGAGAAGGTCTACCATAAGCCACTCTATTATAAATTTCACTAGTGAACATTTTAACATAAATTTAAAAGGAAGAAGGAAAACTCAAATAATTCTTAGAATTAATGTTAGTTTAAATTAAAATCATTTATTAAAACGCGTTGGAAGTTCATTGGGTTTAAATCGTTTTTATTTATCGTATTCGTTCATCAAGATATTCACTGGTTTATTGAGATGCACTGATAGTCTATCTGTATATCTCTGGGCAGTTCTTTCTATTTCTTCTTTTATAGTAAACATACACCAATCATTTAAGATCACTTTATTTGGTACGTACTACGGGGCACTTTATTTTGGAATCTCTCGATGATGTCAGCGGTTCCCCATAGGGAGAGACCATACGTCCAAATAGGTTTTAACGTTACTTTATAGAGTTGTAATTTATTTTCCAGTGACAGTGCAGACTTCCTTCCAATAATCCAGTAAATTTTTTTGTGTTGTAGCTAAAGCTGTTTGTGTTTGTTGAATATATGGGTTTTTTCCAAGTCATTAGTCGATCCAGATAAATCTCCAGATATTTTACGGAGTGGCTATGTTTTAGTTGTTGTCCGTTGAGTGTAACCGCCGGACAATTATCGCCAATCATGCTAATAATTATATGTTGGGATTTGTTTTGATTCACCTTGATTCTCTTTTGATTCTACTTTGAGCCATTGCTGGACTTTATTAAGGGAGGATTAATCCTTGTTTATCTAGGATTGGCTGTAGTCGTTTCAATAATAACTTTTCGAAGACTTTGGAGGGGGTTGGCAAAAGGCTAATGAACCTATAGTATGTTGGATCAGTAGATGTCTTTTCAGGCTTCTGTGCTACATTCTAGATTGGAAAGTATCTAATAGCAAAGATAGCGCTGTATATTTGAGTGATCGCTCAAATTGCAATTTCAGGTAGCTGTTGGAGGATTTTTCCAGTGATAAGGTTGAAGCCTGGTGCCTTTTTCGGATTAGTATCTTTACTGATTACTTTTTGTACTTCCAAAATCTTAAATGGGTTGACAGATAAGCACATTTAAAAAGGAGATTCTAAAGAATCAATTATTTTAGCATCTTCACTGCCTGGGGAAAGGTTTAAACACATTTCTGCTTTCTGTTTACTGCTGCCAGCCCATTGTTCATTTGATTTGATAATAGGTGATTTGTGCATTATAGGTCTTTTAATTTTTTTAACCGCTTTCCAGAGCGAGTAGTCAGAGGTTTCAGTAGCTGTGAGATTTGCTAAGTAATGTTGGATGCCTTGGTTTTTATATTGCAGTAGAAGTTTCGTTAATTGTTTCGAGGTCTAATTCAGTGCTCGTTTATATACTTCTAAACGGGTGATTTGCTATCGTTTTCTTAAGCGTCTTTTTTCGATTATTTTTTGTTTTAATATTAAGAGGTAGCTGTTGGTGCTGAAATTTTTCTTGGTGGGTGTCGCTTGTTAGATTATTTTAGTTAATTCTATTGTAGCTTCTTCTATATCTATTTGGTTTTCACTAGTATTTTGAAGTTTATTTCATCAATTAATCTGCCTCGGAAGTATTTCCAGTTCGTTTTTATATTGGAGAATATCGGTCATGTTTGAATATGTCTTTCTTCTGTGTGGAATGTGATTATAAGCAGCTAGTTCTAAACACAATTTGACTGTAAACTATATTTAACCCTTTAATAATGCAGAAATTGATTAGATCAGGGATTTTCCGGCGATCCATGGGCCATAAGTAATTTAAATTGTTCGCTTGTACAGTTGTTAGTAGTTCACGCCCATCAGTTCTTGCAACGCAAGAGCCCCAGCCTTGGTGTTTTGCATTAAAATCTCCGGCTGCAATAAATCTATTCCCTGAACTTTGGAAGAAATGAGAGTAATATTCTTTTTTTGTTAAGTGTTTTGGAAGTCTATAAACAGCAGATATCTTCATAGCTGCTGTTTTGTCTTCAATTTGGATAGTAGCAGCTTGTAAATGGGTTTTTTCATATTTATCTAGCTCATGGTGTTGAATTTTATTATAACACCTGCTCCACCATGAGCAGTTCCATTAGGGTGGCTTGTGTTATAAATTTTTGTTTTTTGTTTTTTTTTCTTATTTGAGTTGATGTGCGCATGTGCGTGCTAACCTCGCGTCGTAGTTGTGGAAACAGTTTTTCTTGTAGTTGCTTGTGTACTATACAACCTCGATAATTAGCGGGATAGTCTCCGCCACACATTTAAGCTTGTCATTTTTAGTTTTTCTTGGGCATTCCTTAGTGGAGTGAGATCCTGTACATTTAACACAGCGATCTATTTGCTGGCTAAATCTTTGACATTTGGCACATTGCGGGATTGTTTTTTTTGCACCAGAGGGTTCGACAGTTATGCTTGTGTTCATAAATAGATTTTGTAAATCTCTGTGTTGTTAACTTTTTGTTTAATTTCCACTATAAACATCGAAAGCGAAATTTTACTTGACCGTTGATTTATGTTCCATATATTAACTACTCCATAGCCGAGTGTTTTTAAGTTCTGTTTGATTTCTTCTGTGTCTGTTGAATGATGGATGTTTTTCATTTCTATCTTGCTTTGGCTTGTACGTGTAGAATTTCGTGTTTTTATTTATGAGGTTTTTAATAACAGTTGTATAAATTTTGCTTGTATTACTTTGGATTTTAATTTGATCGTTGCTAGTGGTTTTAGTGTATAGTTGTCTTTTCCAATTTCGTTAAGTAACGTTATTAGGGGATTGCCGTTTTTCACATCAGATACATAAATAGTTGGTGGTTTAGGGACTTTTGGGGTAGTTCCTTCTTGCGCTTTACTAATGCTTACTAATTTGTACTGAGTCGTCTAGCCAATAGTGGCTTCTTTTCCCTTTAGTTTGATTATTTGAAGTATCTTCGGGGCTTCTGCATCTCTTTTTGTTGTAGTTGACTAAGTACCATTCATTTCCTGACTCGTTATAGATTAGAAGGACTATAGGATATTGTTGATGATTTATTGGGTACATATTTAGTGGGTACTGAGTAAGTTGAGGTTGTGAAGGTAAAATATGTTGTGATGCATTATAGGTCTGGTGTTGAAATTGCTGTTGTGGGCCAGCATTTTGGATTTGGATGAGAATAAAAGTTAGGTTGCAAGTAAACCGTACTTCATTATTTAATCATTTATGTTCACTTCAATTTAAGATTGAATACGGAGTGAAAACAATAAATAACCGAATGATAATTTCCCTGTCGTATCAGAAACCTTGCGTTCAATGACGGCGATCAACACCCGTTTACAGCCGGCGCGGCAGCACTGACGGTATTTTACGTGTCGATGTTCGATTAGAAGCGTAGTGTGACCTCGAGGTAGCTATCACTTACAGATTAGAAACCAACAAAAATGCAAGCCTGATCTTAAATTACAGGTAGAGCGTTTCGAGCACATATATCAGAGCGCAGCACACGTTGACTTATTCCGAAACACAAGCGCGTAAAGAAAATAGTAACGAAATGAATTATTCTAGAAAAAACTAAAGAGGAAAACGTATCATTAACAATGGTGTTTACCGACTTCGTTAAGATTTTCGACAGTATAAAATATAAGAGCCTGTGAAAGAGCTTAAATCATTTCTGTATTCCTCAAAACATTATCCAACTAAAAATGATCTATGAGAAATTCATATGTCAGGTGTTGCACAAAATATATGTGAATAGAAAAATAGACATAAAGAAAAGAGTGAAGCAAAATACATACTGTCTCTTCTGATCTTTAAGGCGGATTTACACGACGCTAGTAACTTGTACGAGTCACTAAAACCCAGTACTCACTTTTAGTACTCTCGTTGTGTAAATTGGTGTTCTGTATTCCAGTAGAGTACTCGCTGCAAATGCCCATGCCAGTCGAGTGAATAGAAGGAATTACTGGAACGAGTTGGTTCCCCACCAATACTTCTCCCACACAATACTCGACTGTATGAGGTACTAGCACCGTTGGTGACCGATTACACGATTCGAGTAACACGTACGGGTGGTTAGTTTAGTGCTATTGAAGTCGTAGATAGTGCGTACTACGTGTTTTGTAATAGTTGATCGTTAAGTATAGCTTTTTAAAATGGCTGAGTATGGTGAAAATACCACTTTAAAATTTGTGGAACTGTATAGAGACGAAGAATGTTTATGGAATACGAGCCTGAATAATTATAAGAAGAAATCGGAACATGAATCAGTTTTATTAAGAATTGTAAAAAAAATTGGTGTTGCTGGAGCAAAAAATAAAATTGCATCGCAGACTTCTGGTATACATTTTGAAATAGCAGATCTTGAAACACGGAACTGCTGTTGAAGATTTCGGAAGCTATTTCCAGTTGCAAGGTATTTCCAACTTTATTCGGCTGGATATAGCTGCTCTCATTGTTGTATCGGTTCGTTGCATTCGTGGCGAAATTTTCTCCGACAGGAAAATTAAAAGAATCTGGAGACATTGAATACATTTTGGTATCCGGGAATATCATCCAAATCCAGCTGCTTACGAAGCATACTTGAGGCCCCACGCGCGGATGTTCTAGCCAGCCATTTTCTTTGTTGGCACGTTTTTTCCGATCGATTATTTCCATCAATTCTTCGCACAAGACTTTAATACACGTCTTTAAACATTTTTTGATGAAAGACTTTTGCATATAATGCTCATCTTTGCAAGACAATAAAAGAAAAAAATTGACTACTGGAAATTTCCGCTGAATCGAGTGGCATCTACACGTTAATCACCAATTTTAGCGTGTAGACGCCACTATCCCTGTGAAACACTCGCCTCCAGTACTCGCCTCAGTGACTCGTATGAGTTACTAGCGTTGTGTAAAGCCGCCCTTAATATAGCATACAGACAAAACATTTTAGAAAAACTAGGAACGCACTTATAGACTGAAAATAAACAAAAAAAAATTAAAAATGAGAACGAGAATAGAAGAATAAGAGAAATTATACCTAAATAGAAAAGAGATAAAGCAAGTGCAAGAGTTCTGCTACCTGGGGTATAATCAACAACAGTGGAGGAACAGATGAATAACTCAAGCAAAAATTAAATAAAGCACAGCATATATTTGGAATGCTAAATAATATATGGCGATCAACGTAAATAATCCGAAAGGCAAAAATAAGACTATTTGATAGTAATGTATAATCGGATTTGGCAGCGAAACTTGTGCCACAACCAAAAAACACCCAGAAAATACAAGTTTTTAACAAAACCGAAAAATTATAGACATAAGAACAAGTATTTGAAGTGAAAAAAAGTGAAAAATTGTGATTATTAATTGTGCATAAAATTTAATTTTTTCAATAAAAATTGCTTTGCTGCTGTAATTTTGAAATGGTGCGTCTTTGTTGGCTGATTGTGCAACCTAAAAATCTAAATTGTGGAAAAATAATGGTACATAATGTAACTGAATATGTGGGATGCGGTAGTGAAAACTGTTTTTCAAAATTATTATTCTGGAAAAATTTATATTCAAACAACGTATTGCTACACTTTAGGACAGAGTGTATTGAACATTGGTAAGAATAATTACTCTTCTGAAATTTTTTAGATTGTATTGCGGGAAAGCCAAAGGCCGTCTTATGCGCTTGCCCAATTTCCTATTAGATATCGCAAAAGTTAGTTTCACTTAATCAACAACCTACGATTTTCGACAAAAATTGTCTTCGCGTCGGAAAATCATCGACAGAGATTATTGCGTCATTGGGCTACAAAAAGAAGTTTATGGCGTAGTCAAAAGTACAGGAGATCTGGCCCTAGGAGGAGGTAATTGCTGATAGAGCAACTCACAGCAAGCGATCTGACCAGAAGAGAAGTGATAAATTCGTTCGTGAATTTAAAAAGAAAATCGATCAGATCCTAATCGGAGAATGCCTAACTTGGCAAAAAATGGGCACGGTCAGTTTAGTAGTGCACCAGGATCTACGCTACAATTTTTTTCCTGTGGAACCCCCAATTGTTGACTGAGAAAAACAAAATAAAAAGGACGTTAAAAAACCCAAGCACTGCTGAACACTAGCGTTAACTTTTAAAAACTCTTTTCGAGTGATAAGCACTTCATCCAAAATAAGAATATGAATCACCAAAATGGCTGTTGAATCGGTCAAGATGTGTCTAAACTGTCTAAAATCATGCATACAAAGTTTTCCGCCTTTGTGGTGGTGCTGGGACTTGTGAGCAGTGAAGGAGATGTCACAGCGCTCCACTTCTTTGAGAAAGGTCAAAACGTGAATCCTCTATCCCCGGATAGAAAATGTGACTCCTGGGCGGGAGTAGTTATTCCAGCAAAACTCCGCTCCAGTCCACAAGACAAGGAAGGCTCAGGCATGGTTATACAATAATTTGTATCACTACTGATCCACCAACTTGTAACCACCCTCTAGTCCCGACTAAAATCCCCTTGATTACTACGCGTGGGGCGTGGTCGAGGAGAAGGTCAATGAGGCATTATAACACCAAGGACAGCTTAAGCACCTCCATCAAGAAGGTAATGATATATATGAATGAGGAAGTTGTGTTAGCTTGAGAAGGTTGTGGCCGATGAGGGGGGCTACATTAAATAATATGATTCTGTAAGTTTTATGTAAATCAATTTGATTTTTTGGCATCTTAATGTTATTTTAATTGTTTATTTATTTTCGGATTTACGTCGACACCCTTGTACCTTATACAAGGTAGTAAAGAAATACCTAAATATTTAGAACAGATATCTTTCTAAAACACACTATTTGACCAGAAAATAATTTAAAATTTATAATATTTACGACTACTAAATTAAGAATCCGATAAAATTTTGTTAAGAAATGTTCTTGAGGTCTTAATGAAATAATGAATATCAATCAGACTGGATGTGTACTTACGTTATTGATGTTTTACGTATTCTATTATTTGTGTTATTGTAAGTACTGCAAAAGAAGCCGAACAAGAACAAAGGAGGCAATATCAATCGATCTGCAGCTCGTTCGCGCTTTCGCCGCTGGTAATAACAATAAAGTACTCCAAACTTTGTATTTAATTACAAATCTTGGAAACACAATAGGAGAATTATCTCGAGAAATCGAGCTCGCATAAATCTCCCGTTCGATCGGAGTTACCTTAGTTAGCAGTTTCAAAGCGGATAATCACACTTTTGTTTTCGACTGCTCCCAACGATTATTACCTTGTTATTCCCTTAATAGCTCTTCTTTTATCTCGCCCTAGAGAATTATGCGGATCAGCCCCGAAAAACATACAGAGCAGGTAAAATTCGCTCCCTCGCCGGAGCGGGCAATTAACATGTTTATGCTCAATTTGACCAGAAGAGTTCGGCTGCTAATTTTTTACATAGCGATTAAGTGAAAAAGGGCAACTCCTGCAGCGCACTGCGAAGTTCTTATTAAATCCCGCGCGCCACTTTATGCACCAGTAAAATTCCGCGTCCCTCTTCCGCTCCGTCTTGATACCAACTTCCTGACGATGTTCAAAGCCTCCCTTAAAACTTCGGCGCGAGTTTATATCGCAACAGCAGAGCGTTAATTTTTATGAGAGCGTTAAGTCTTTAGAAGTCGATGAGCGGCTCCAGACAATTTGTCGGGAAGCTGCTGGGCCCTTTGTTTTCTAATTCGCCCCTGGATTGGCGTAATTGCAACTTCGTTTCCTTCATTCACTCGCCGTTAGTTGGCCGGAAAATTTATTAACGCCTCGATATGCAAGATAAATGTGTTTGCTGTTTCGTGTGAAATACAGCGATTTTTGCTCGATTGCTTTGGCTCCTTTTTGTTAGCCGGGCTTTAGCGCATCGGCGAGTCCTAGAGATCGGAACTGCAGTAATTACGAGAAACTTTAGAACACAAAGAATTATATTAGATACTACAAAGTCTGTAAGCGTTCTATAGAAAAAAATTATAATATGAAATAGTAAATTTAATAAAAGAAAGCCAAAGACAAATTCCTTGCCCAGCACTTTTTTAATGTTAATAATTTAAACTACAACTCTCGCTTTATTGTTTATGTTATTGCAATTATTTACTATAATATCATTGTGTAAATATAAAAAATCATTAACCTTTATTATAGTAATAAATCTCTGCTTGAAAACAGATGTGTATTTTCCTAGTGAGAAGCTTAACCGTAAATCTCCCTTTTCCCAATATATACCTGCTGCTGCTCCTGTTGCTTATTGTAATGTACATTCATTCATTATTTTTACCTTGAAATTCATACTGAATATGTATTTTGGTATCATATGATCTATACTCATAACCAATATGCCTCCTCCCACATGTCTAATTTTCAGATGTTCCACTTCCACACCCTTTCCTTTTGATTATTTAAAAATGAAGATGGCAGAGGTCTAGCAGTGTCTCCATTGCTGCTATTGGCGTTGTTTATATAACACCCATTATTCCCAAACAAGCAAGTCCTTTTCTCTTACTTTGTACAGTTACAGCGGTTCTTTGCGTTTTCTTTGTCTACCATACTAAAGCTGCATACGATATCATAAGTTTGATCGCCGTGGTGTTTTAAATCCCATGTTTTTCAATGAGCTCGTCTGATAACAATAGTGTCGTCTCCACCTTCCTTTTAACTTTTAAATATATTGTTTATATCTGAGTTTTGAGTCTAAAATCATTCCAAGATATTTTACTCACCCAATAACTTTATTTTTACACCTCAAAGCCTAAAAAAAAATTCCTTTATGTTTCTCCTTTTTGTAACCAGATTTAGGTCCTTTAGTAAATTTTCCTCGGAATAGTACGAGCAATTCTTCCAAATTCCAGTGCTTTGTATCCGTTTCCTTCTAATGTGTTTAACAGCTCGTCTATTACAACATTTTACAGCAGAAGAGACAAGACTCCTCCCTGCAATCCGAAGCACAATTGCTTCACCCATCAGAGATACATGTAATAGTCTTTCTTTGAGCATACAATCTATCCACATGTAGCTTCTTTCATCGAGTCCTTTACTCTTCAACGGTGATTCAACCTAGGAATATATTATCATACATTCTCTCATTATCTAAAAAGGTAGCTAAAAGCACGTTCTATGTTTTCTACAACATTCTTCACTCCAACACATCAGTCAATAAGTTCCTAGGGTGACTGGTTAGGTGGCGCCACTATTAACAAATTCATATAATTTTTAGGAAGTACTAATCTTCAAATGATACATGTCAAAATTTCATGGCACTCTGACGTTTAGTTCACAAGTTACAGTGGTTTTAGTGGCGCTACTTTTGTAATTTTCAAAACAATGGAAAAATCTGAATTTGTGTGTTGATAAAACATTGCTTTTCAACGGGGAAAAATAACATTCAAGCAAAGCAATGTCTTGACAAGTGTTATTCGAACTCGAACACGACCGTACAAACACTGATGATGCTGAATGCTCTGGTTGCCCAAATTCGGCAGTTGTTCCAGAAAACATAAAAAAGTCCACAAAATAGTTTTGGCCGATCGTAAATTGCGTGAGATAGTTGACACCTTAAAGATATCAGAAGGCAGCGTATTTACCATTTTGCTTAAACTTTTGTCCACGAGGAAGCTCTGTTCAAAGTGGGTACCGCATTTGCTCACAGTTGATCAAAAACAACAACGCGTCGGCGATTCAGACTGCAGTTTAAAACTGCACAATAAAAAAGATTTTTTCATGCGGTCAAATCGGCAGTCAGCTGAGTGGACAGCAAAGGGCGAATGCCGCCCAAAGTAACCAAAAACGCAAATGCCCGCTGGTAAAGTTTTGGTATCCGTATTTTGGGATGCGACGGTATATTATTCATGAATTACCTTGAGAAAGGAAGGACTATCAATAGCGAATGTTATATGGCGTTATTGATACGGTTGAAAGAATAAATTGTGAAAAAACGACCCCAAATGAAGAAGAAAAAGTGATCTTTCACCAAGTAAACGCACAGGGTCACAAGTCGATAGCAACAATGGCAAAATTGCACGAATCGCACTTTGAATTACTTCCCCATTCGCCATATTGTCCCAGCGACTACTACCTGTTTGCAAACCTGAAAAGAATGCTCCAGAGAAAAAGATTTGTCTCCAATGAAGAAGTGATTGCCAAAACTAAAGTCTATTTTGAGGCCAAAGATAAATCGTTCTAGAAAAAAGGCATCGAAATGTTAGAGAAACGTTCGAATGAATGTATCACTCTTAAAGGTAACCATCTTAATAAATAAAGTCGAATTGTGCTTATGTTTTTTTATTAGTTATCTTACGAATTTATTGAATGATGTGTTAGTAACAAGTAGATACAATGCTGTTTCAATAGATATTCCTGCTTTATATGCACACTGGTCTTGACGTAAAGGTCGAGTGGCTAATACATCTCTGCGACCCTAAGTAATTATTTTATTGTTTCCTTTCAAGTATTTGTGTATTCTCTTATCTCCGTTTTCAGAATAGTTATGAAACTCTGAAAATATTTTGAGAAAATTTGTGAAGTCTAGCAGCTCTTCATAGAGCCTTCTCCATGCATCTCTCCTGGGTTTCCTTAGAGTTTTGTTATATTCATTTCGAGTCTTAGAATTACCTTATTCCCCTGAATTAATCCTGTTTTCTCAATTAAACAAGATTTTTGTTCCATTCCTGTTGGAATCACTTTTTAGCTAAGGTCAGTTATTTCATACACTAAGATCACAATATCCTGCTATTATTCTGCTCAAAACTTCCAGCTCTGCAATTTTTATTTTTCTTGTATAGAGCTGATACACCGTATTTCAAAGTAGATGTGCCTGTGGTCAGAACAACTTACCCCTTCAGACATATACCGATTTATACCAAAGCCACTAGCAAGAAGCTGCTTTATTACGTTATAGACTCACCTGAAGCACCCGGATCGTCATCTTTTCAACCAAGACCTTTTAGCACCTTGAATATAAGCCTGCCCGGACATAGTAAGCCTTAAACTGAAATTCCTCCAAGATCCATGCTTCTTAGAAATGTTTTGATCTGCTCCGCCCCCCACTCCCGCCCCAGACACACTATGTCTTTTCGGAAGATCCTTGGATTCAACCACAGTTAAATTCGCGCTCTTTTAGAGTCAACCCAGATCACAAATCGTCCTCCTAAGCTAGCATTTAGTATCTGCATTAACGAAGGTCGTCCACAATACCCCGCCGTTAAACATTGTTTTGTTGAATTACGACGGGGTTCCCAGTAGTAATATTGTCTATTGCATAAATAACTAGTTCTTAAACTGCTTACTGGGTTAGAGTCGGTTCAGAATAGCGCCTATCAATTGCTGCTATTTAGTCGCTTCACAGTATGTGACAAACTTCTCCTAAATGCTCCGGGTTTTGTTTGTTGTTTGTGTCCCATCTAGCTCTTTTAAGCCCTTTACTCTCTTCCACTTTGCTCACCTTGATATCTTTCTTTCGCGACTTCTTATTGGCCCAAGTTCCTGTAGCACTCTTCTTAACTTTGTCAAGTTTCTTTTGCTGGCTCCAGACAGTCTTTTTTTCTGTCTTTCTCTCTTCTGTTTGTTATTAGAGGTCTTTTTTCTTCTCTGATATCTTCATGTGTTTGTACGACCACCAACCGCAAGTTAATGACCTGGACTCCTATGACCTCCAAGGTAGTAACATTTGTTTCTAAGACAGAAGCTTTCTTAGATATACCTGTATGATTCTTTTTCGTCAACTTTACTGTTTCCGCGAGTATAAGGAAAAAGAAAGTCCAAACCTACAAAGCCCTCTGCACAGCGAGACACTCTGGGAGGTCACCTGGTATCCCAGAGTTTCTACTAGCGGCACTATATACCTCAGAGACATTCATCTTTCGGCGCGGGTCACACAATATCTTGAATTGGGCTCAGATTGTCTCTTGTGTAATTATCTGAAGGCCGTGCAGAAAAAGAATACGTAGTCTAGATCCAGGGTATAAATTTATTCAGATAAACTCTCACTCTTGGATCTAGGAGGGTTTTAGGTCGAGGTTCTCCTAAAATCATTAGCTGGTCCTCTGAGTAGTCTTCACCTAAACCATGTTGCAGTTTTTAGGTCGATCAAGCATGACCACTTACTCTCTTCTATTTGGGGGTTTTTAAACTTCTCATGCCTCTCTGTGTCGTTTCAAGTGAAGGTTTTATAACTTTATGTCTTCTCTTCCCAAAAATAGTCTAATGCTTGTTCCTTCTTTGGTTGGACCATTATGTTATTCTACGTTGAGGTTGTCACATCATCTCTTCTTAGGTCTTCCCACACTTCGTCTTCCTACCTTCAATTTATCTCTGGCAACCTTAACGATTCTATTGTCGGTCATTCAGTTAATGTGGTCATTCCATTCTTTCTTTCTTCCGTGGATCAATTTGTTAATATTCTATACGTTGCAGGCTGTTCTTATATTTTCACTTCTCTCTCTATCCATCAGTGTTTTACCACTGATCTTTCTCAAGGTTTTCATTTCTGCTGTTTCCATGAGTTAACGGTGGTGGGTCGCGTTTCCGTCATGTAGGTCATAATCGGTCTTACTGTGGCTTTATATATCCTTGCTTTCGTCTATTATTGTAGATTTGTTACGCCAAATTGTATCATTTAAACTCCCTGCTACTTTGTTGACTTTAGTTATGTGACGTTTTACTTCTTTTTCAATGCTTCCATTTGCCGATAGTTCTATTCCGAGGTACATAAGTTTCGTTTCCTGTTGGATAACTTTTTCATCTACTTCTAATTTACTTCTACTAGCCTTTGTCGAGATACATTTTGTTTTTCCTGTTAATATTATCATGTTAAATGTTTGTCAGTAGTATTAAAGATGTTTAGTAGCCTTTGTAAGTAATCTTCACTTTCTGCGACCAAGACAGCATCATCGGCATATCATAATATTGTAATTTTACAATCTCTATGTTTATCCCTTTCCTTTGTTAACTTTTTTTATTAGTTCGTTCATTACAATATTAAAAAGTAACAGTCTTAAAAAGTCGCCTTGTCTTATTTTATTATTCACCGTTACTGGAGTTGTTAATTTGCCATTCATTTTGGCATAAATTTTATTATATTTGTAAATACTCGCCATAGTTTTTACGATGTTAAGAGAGATTTCTCAATTGTAAAGTAAGTGTATAACGTCTCTGAGTTGTATACGATTAAATATTTTTTTCAGATCTATAAAACACATGTATACTGTGTCAAGAACATTAATTAGACAGCTTACTAAATTAGCATCAGTACTTAAACATATTGAATACACGATCTTAGGAACGCGTAGTAAGCTAGATACAATGCGCTAAAAAAAAATAGAGAAAAGGCAAACGAAGTCACACTGCCACTTTCCTCGGTCTTCCTCGCCTCCGGGCATAGTTTTTTCCTAATGGTACCCCCCAATTCCCCGCGAACGGATCCGCTAATAGAGAAAATGTAGGATACACACCTATTACTTGCGTTCTTTTACCAGTTAATGGGAAGACCTGGGAGCAACTCGTAGAATGGGTTCTTACTTTTGACTGCAGCGTTTATTTTAGACTCAAAGACAAGAAACAGAAGGACAGCCTTGTCAAAGGCATATCCAGGGCACAAACTTGGTTAAAAAAGTAGTTTTACTACGGGATGGTAGATCCAGTACAGAGCGGGTGAGCAAGTCGAAACGGAACAGAACACTGGCTGGATTTGCAAATGGCGACATACCCGACAATGTATGTGTTTTCTAACAGAGAGTGGGTAAAGCACCAATTTAAATTAAAATGAAACATCTTTGACTAATCAAAAAAAGTACGATTCGGCCGCAACACATATATACTACAGTTAAAACCATTAAAAAATAATTTTAGCCTCTAAGCAACACTTTTAATAGTTTAAAGTGTAGAACATAACCTAAAACAGTAACAATAAATTCAATTTACATACAATCACACAAATTACCTCAGACAAACTACGTCATAAACTAAAAAGACTATAAATAGAAAGAATAAAGCAACAACTAAAGTTTATTTTGTTGTAGAATGTCGAATAAATGTGCTGATAAACTTTCTGCTGATAATATTAATCTAAATCGAAAACACTGAAGCTTTCACATGTTAAATAATCTCTTTGGTACTCATATATAAAATATAAATAACAACAAAAACAGTCCTCTTATAATCGGACAATAAACAAGAACGGTGTAATACCATAAAGCAAACTTTCTACATTGCGAAATCTTAACGGTCACTTCCGTTTGCCGTTAACCGATTTGGCTAAAAATCAATCCCATGAAAGGTACTGACCTAAGATGTGTGTATGCCAAGTTTTAAGTGAATCCGTTAAATAGAACGGAAGTTATAGTATCTCCAGGCACACAGACAGACAGACAGGATGATAATCTCATTAACTTTCTACTATAAGCTCCGCTGTAGAAAGTTAATAAATGTTATGGTAAATATCAGCTTGTAAAATACTGCTGGCTAATTAGCCGAGAAAAGTGTACTGATGATTCTCTTACATATAAAATTATCTAATTAACTATTTAAATCTATATTTGTAATATTTTACATGTACATGCACAACAAAGTACATCTAAGTAAGTCTACTAGGTAGATCAAGAGTTTGTAACGTTTTAATATTCTACTTAAGTTATTGTGAGGATATGTTTTCCCATGTCAGTCGTT
Organism: Sinelater perroti; assembly: GCA_036346155.1. NCBI lineage: Eukaryota > Metazoa > Arthropoda > Insecta > Coleoptera > Elateridae > Sinelater > Sinelater perroti. The sequence goes on from JARFIY010000143.1 coordinate 16,944,627, forward strand.
GGTTAGATGATAGTTAAATATAGTTACAGTTGTTAAATTAGTTGCGGGTACGTATATAGTCAGCTATGTAGCAAATATCTATATGAAACTAAGCTTAGCACAAAGTATTAGAATGCAGTTTTTTTGAATATTGTTTATAGTGTTACTTTTTATTATTATTTTTTTTAACAGACGATATACTGCCGATATAACTAATGGGCCTATGTATTCAATAGATTGCAAATGATTGCATTAATGTTGTTCTAAATTGAAAAGTTTGATTTTCTAGTTAATAATGACTAGTAATTATCCATGAACATTTCCTTTGAAATGTATTGTATAATAAATATAACAATTTGGTATTTTAATGTGGATTTTGTTGGACACGTGTGTTTCCAATATTAATATGATGTTGATTTTGTTGAATTGCGAGAAGTAAATACATATTTTTTGCATAAGCTGGCACAGATCGATAGCATTAGACATAATAATAATCGATTTTTTTGTGGTCTTGTGTTATCTTGACTTTCCTCTAATTTTAACGCTTAACACAAGTACAATTACCATCTACAAACAAGGAAATGTAGGGACAACAAAATAAAATAAAATTACCCAAATTGATGATAATTTTGTTCAGGGCGTCGATTAATGTAATGCATTTGAGAATTGTAAGGTTTTTGAGTTTTAAGGTACTAGGTTTAAAGTTTATGGAGTTATGAGGATATGGATTTATGGAGTTTTGACTCTCTACCATTCGAACTTAGTCTCTCGCGTAAGTTTTGTCAGTGTTGCATTTTAGGCTCGTAGGGTTGTGGGATTATAGAGCTATGGGGTGTTATTGATAACCTAATAAGGTTATCAAGTTGATATTCTCCGAAATTCAAGTTTGACTAGTATGTGTTTGCTGTATTATGCGTTCATTGGGTTATTAAGGCTTAATATGGGTTTTAAGGTTATAATTTTTTACGTTATGATTTTTAGGATTATAGGTTATTAGTGAGTGTCGATTCGGCTTTCAAAGCATAAACAAGTAGCAGGAAGTGCAAGCGAAACGCTATCGCGAGTGATGATACGAGTGAATTTACCACAGTAGTTAGAAACAAACAATTAAGAATAAATCTCACCAGTATAGAGAATTACCGAGTAATGACTAAGCATTACAGCGAGAACAATCTAGCCTACCACACATTTAAAAACCCAGAAGTTAGCAACTTATCTGTAATAATCCGAAACGTCCCTGTCTCCCTTGCGGAAGATGAAATCAAAAACGAATTAACAACTCTAAAATATCCGGTACAAAAAGTAGCCAGATTATACAACAAAGGCAGATATCTGATTCCACTATGCGAGGTGAATCTCGATGACACCCAAGAAGGCAAAGAAATTTTCAAACTAACAAAACTAAACCACAGCATAATAGAAGTAGAGATACGAAGAAAGTCGAAGGAAATTCTCCAGTGCAAAAAATGTCAACTGTACGGCCACACACGTAACTATTGCCACTCGCAAGCACGCTGTGTGAAGTGCACTGGCAATTACTTATTTACCAAATGCCCTAAACGACCTGGAGATGATCCTCGGTGCGTAAACTGCTTAGAAAAGCACCCAGCTAACTACAAAGGTTGTAGTTATTACGCTAAGGTAATCCTGAACTAAACAAGAAACTGTAGCTCTAGAACTCAAAACAGATCATACGCCCAAGCAGTAATAGACAAACAAAATACTACGACTAATGAGTCATCACCTCCAAGATGTTTTGTATCCAAACCTAACGTTTCCACTCCCGACAAACAGCATTCATCAACCGACCTTATCTCCACAGTACTTAAGAAATTAATAGAACTGCTAATCCCCCATTTAGACAAAATAATGCCATTCCTAACAACGTTATTACCAACATTGCTAATTAATGGATAAAAATAATCCTCCGTTAATAAATAATATAACAGTGACAAATTGGAATGCCAATGGTCTCATATCTCAACTCTCAACTTTTATAGAATTCATGACACGACACAATATTGATATCGCGTGTATAACAGAGACACACTTTGCTGGCACCGAAAAATTCAGAATTACTGGGTATCACGTATATCGGAGAGACCGAGAAGCTGTAAAAGCATCAGGCGGAGTTGCAATTATAATTAAAAAGAAATTCAACCACCACCTCCTCCATATGGCTGATCTTCAAAACGTAGAAGCCATTTCTATCAAAATACACATGAAAACTAGTGGCTCTTTAACCCTTACATCTGCATACAAACCTCCAAATAAAAGGCTTGTTGAAGACGAAATTGGTGAATTGTTCAGCAGCAACGAGCCCACGTTAGTTTTAGGAGACTTAAATGCTAAAAATACCATATGGGGATGCCGTGCTAGTAATCCAGACGGGATCAAGTTGCATAACATTATGGCCAAACACAGTATATTAATATCAGCCCCTGACGGCTACACTTACCATCCATACCGAACAGACCATCAACCTGACATCTTAGATGTTATACTGCATAAAAATGTCACTTATCCAGTATATGAAACTGTGACATCCGAACTGGACTTTGATCATATTCCTGTCATCATCAGCCTCCACAACACCCTTAAAATAATACCTCCACCGCCTAGCTTAGCGCATGGTAAAACTGATTGGGACAATTTTCAGTCGACCCTTGATCAAAAACTCCGTTGGGTGGGACCACCTAAACTCCCCCCGGATATAGACAATGCCGTCCTACAATACACATCAGCCTTGCAAGCAAGTATACAAGAAACAACCACTCCATGGAAGCAAAGGAAAGTTGCCGAGCATATTAGAACTCCCAACTACATACTTGATCTAATTAAGCGAAAGAATAGATGCAGAAGCGATTGGAAAAGACACCGGTTACCATACCTTAAAACACTGTACAACCAACTATGTCACTTAGTAAAGAATGAACTTGACAGTCTAAGAATCCAAAGATACAATTCTTACCTTGAAGACACTAAACCTGGTGACCCATCTATGTGGTTAGCTACCAAACTCTTATTAAGACAACCGAGTATAAACTATCCTATAATATCAAATAACGCCAGATACTCTTCCGATGATAAAAAAGTCAACTTATTAGCAACTCATCTTGAAGAGGCATTTACTCCCAATATTGTAGAACAAGACGAACACTTTGAAAGGCAGGTAACAAACGCAATTGCAAATATGCAATCACAGGATAAACACGAAATAGCTCCTACATCTGCCCAAGAAATTAAATCTTATATAACAATATTACCTAAGCATAAGACCCCTGGACCCGACCTTATAACAAATGAAATGCTAAAGCACCTATCAAAAAAGGCTCTGACTCACTTAACCTCAATATACAACGCCTGTCTCAGACTAGGATACTTTCCGACAGCTTGGAAAACTGCAAATGTGCTCCCCATCTATAAAGTAGGAAAACCGAAGGAAAACCCTGACAGCTACCGACCTATCAGCCTGCTGTCAACCCTGGCCAAGCTCTTAGAAAAAGTGATACTTTCCAGATTACAAGATTACCTCCACCAAAATGATACTATTCCTAATCTTCAATTTGGCATCCGAACCCATCACTCGACCTCTCACCAGCTTCTCAGAATAAGTGAATCAATTGAAAGAGGATTTGAAAAGAAAGAATACACCGCGGTTGTATTTATAGACTTGGAAAGAGCTTTCGACAAAGTCTGGCATTATGGACTTCTATATAAAATGGGACTTTTAAATATTCCAAATTACCTAACCAAAATCATTCACTCATTTCCCACTAACAGAACTTTTAGAGTCCGGATCAGCTCAACCTTATCTAGTTCTAAACCTATTCGGGCCGGAGTACCCCAGGGCAGTATTCTGGGACCCACCTTATTCAACCTGTTCGTTCACGACGTACTTACAGATCTCAACTCAACGCTGGCCATGTATGCTGACGATACCGCAATTATTACACAGAGCCTCAGTCTTGACACAGTAATCGTACTCCTACAAAACTCTATAAATACGTTATGTGCATGGTTTCAGAAATGGAAAATTAAAATAAATTCTGATAAATGTCAAACAAAAATTTTTACCCTCAAGAGATATGATCAAATTACAAAAATAAAAATGAATAATAACGAAATAGATTGGAATCCAAAGGACTCAGCTGTTAAATATTTAGGCGTGCACTTAGACGCGAAACTGAACTGGGGGTTTCATATCAATAAAAAACTCAACTAGTGCCACAACAGACTGGGTGCATTATATCCCCTTATAAACCGCAGATCTCACCTTAGACCTGAGTGTGCTGTACTTATCTACAAAGGAATCCTCAGACCAATTCTTACGTATGCATGTCCAATACGGTGCAACACATCAAAGACAAACATGAAGAAACTCCAAACAATCCAGAACAAAGTGCTCAGAATCGCTATCAACTGCCCTTGGTTTGTGCGTAATAATCAAGTTCACAGTGAATTAAGTGTTCCATTAATTACAGAGTTCATTAATAAATCCACTGTAAAGTTTTTCCAAAATCTAAGCTTGTGTTCAAGTGCTACCAAATTAAATCTAGGCCAAAAAAATATTCACAGGCGTCTTAAACGTAAACGTAAACTACCACAGGATTTAATTTAAACGTGGTATATAAACCCAACTCAATGTCAAATTAACATAGAAATGTAATTTATCAGTTAATCACCACTGGATTAAGCCTCAATGTATGCAGTTTAGTTCTTATTTAATTGTACTATAACAACCAAGCCGTGTATTGCATTTTATATTGCAGAGCCAGCTATAATAAAATAAAAAAAAGGTTATTGTTATTAAGGTTAAAGGGTCATAAAGGTATAGAGTTATAGGTTTAAATAAGTTTTAGGATTGATATGGATTCGGTTTCACAACTTTTGATCATTTTTTGAGGTTAGGAAAAAACGCTGCGTGATGGAGCAAAATGAGTTGCGGATTCGGTTTCAGCGGCCCAAAAAACATATAATACACTTGGTCTGGTCGAAGGAACCTTTCATCAATTTTTTTTGTGGTCCTGTGTAATTTTAGTTCAAATCGCTCAAAAATTATCTATACTGTAAATACATATATTTAATTTTTGTTATATAGTCCAGTCGCTGTGTAATTTTAGATGGTTTTTTGGGGAGTGGTATTTTAAAGTGGATTCCTATGTTTTTTTGGGGCGCTGATCACGAATCTGATAGTCAAATTTGTCTTGAGCCGCTGCGCTCCAAAATATGGCCATTTTTAAGTCCAAAAATCCGTTTTTTCGGTTTTTCGGGTTTTACAGGAAAACTATGGCTTATATGAAGTAAGTATCCATTATAAAAATTGTAGGATTATTAAAACGCGTCGATTGAGACCAGCTAGAAAAAATGTCTTGGACTAACTGTAGGCCCATTGTAGACGTTTTTTTTTTAATTAAAAAAATTATTGTGATCTGAGTATTAAGTTTAAAAAATTGTAAATGCTAAAAAATAGCAGTTTTTTATCTATTTTTATGTCCTTTTTGAATTTTTGTGATATCTCATAAGGGGACGCTACAATCGGTCATTTTCGAAAAACTGTAAAATTGCGATTACAAGCCGAATTTTGATTTTTACCCAAACCAAAAAGCATTTGACAGATTTTGATATTTTCCACTTGGTTTCGAAACTCAAGAATTTAGCTCCGAATGCGGCAATTTGGCGCCATGTTGAAATTTTCTGACCTGGAAAAAATTGAAAATTTTTTAGGTTAAGATATATGTAAAAAAAGAAATTATCAGAGCTAGGAGAATTTTTTATGACAAAAATTTTGAGCCCAAGCAGACCTATTTTGGTTGATATCCCGCCGAGATATTAATGTAACGTGTTTGGGCCTCTCCTGGGTCCAATTTTGGGTCTTTCGGGGAAAACTTTGAACTTCTGAAAACTAAATACATGAACCAATAGAAAGCTAAAAATGCGTATTCCTAGCTGAATTTAAAAAAATTTGGCAGCGATTTGAACAAATAAAAAGTGTTAGTTTTATTTTGGAGAAAACGACTTTTTGGTCGATGATAGCGCGCCACATTTGAATCCAATTTAAACTTTTTTTTTGAAAATTCGTTAAATTGACATTCATACATAGAAAAATATAAAAACTTTCTATTAGATATATATGGATGTATGGATGCCTGCTTGTGTGTGTATGTGCCTGTGTGCGCACAAGGGCGCTCGTTTTTTATTTTCTTTTTAAAATAATTCATCAAAACAATTTTATTTTATTTCTTTATTACATAAAAATATCCCTATTTTTTAAATTACATAAAAATATTATATATATAATAATAATATATATATATATATATATATATATATATATATATATATATATATATATATATAATATATAATAATAAATATTTGTTACATCTAATTTATTTTATTCGTCAACAATGGTACTGGGAAATTTTAATAATTTGAATATATATTTATAATATATAATATAATATATTTATTTTCGCCGTCTTTTTACTAGCAATTTTTTTTTGCAGTGAGAATCAGAAGTATTAAATATATTATCATCTTCGTCACTATCGCCGTGCATTGTAGTGCATGGTATACGGTCATTATTGATATTATCGTCATCTGTTATCGTTGAATAGCAACCATTTGCCAAGTTTTCGTCATGTATATCATCACCTACATTATCAGTATCGTTCGTATCCGTATAATACTGATCAAATAAAATTATTTCGGCTTCGCGAGAATTTGAACAATCTTTACCTTCGCAATATTTACATAACGCGGAGCAAGGTAAACCAAATTTCTTGCAAGCGCATTTCCCAGTACATTTTTTTTGCAACCGCAAAAATAATTTTTAGCAACTTTCAGGAGCAGCTTCTGCGGTCATTTGAATTGGCATAAAACCACTTTCAGTTACTTTCCAACCCCAATGCGTTGGGTTAATATTATTGTTGCCCATCCAAATCTGCAACTGATAATATACTCTATTATACTCTAGTATTTTGCCGCATCATTGGTTGGCGGTAAACTTTCCAATTCGCAAACAGATTTTTTCGTGCGATTTTTAAAACAAATGTACCGTAGATGACCGAGATCTCATGTAGTTCTTGTTTAATTTCGGCGCATACAAATTATAAATTATGAATCGACCGATTTCAAATAATTTTACCCGATCTGGTTTAGTTTTATAAAATTCAGCAAGCCCATCCACGGCAAATTTTTCAATAAAAAATTTTAATTTACCCAACCGATGAAAAGCAGATGTGGTATCGCATCCACTTAGAGCGTGGAAAAAGCCAATAAACGGAACAATTTGTACAAATTTAAATGATTTCTGATTATAATATTGCGCAGCATGAGTTTTCCTACGAATAGTTTTTTCCGGTTTTAAAAAGTGAATTTTCGGTTTAACTTCAAGCGTGTTTGCTAATTGTATTAGAAGAACTAAGACATCAGTATCTTCGGCCACGATGACAATATTATTATTTACATTTGTTTCTTCATTACTAAGGTTGATAGCTGATCTCACTATTAGAGCATCAGCATCTCCTGTTGCTTTTATAACATTATCATCATTATTACGCAATGCATTTGCTAAAAAATTTATAAATTATTTTTATTGGTTGTATTTGGTAAAAATTTTTCTTTATTAATTAAACAATTATTTTCTAATTTTACCGAAACATCTGGGACAATGTGCGTTTTTCTTCGTAAGCTTTCGGGATCTTTGGTACAGCTATCGTAGCCATCGAACACAATCACGGCGTCTTTATAGATTAAATTTACATATTTAATGTAAGAATTTATAATATTTTGAAAAGTATCTTTAACTTTCCACACGACTTTATGTAATAAAAATCCGCCGTCGATAACAAATATTTAATTTTGAAGAAAAGGAAACGGAATTTCGCGAAAGAAATTATATAAAGTAGATTTTTCATTTTTTCTCATATATCAAATAATGACAAGGCAACAGGAGGCCGCTCATACTTAAAAAATCTTAATAAATCTTTGTTGTTTTTTTTACAAGACTTATTCGCTAAAATAATGCCAAGGGGTTAATTCAAAGTTTCTCTCCACCTATCTTAATGGAATTCAATAGCACAGACAAGTTTTTCACACAATTAAAAAAAATATTCTTCATACTTTATATTCAACATATTTCTATAACTATCTAAACCTATCTCAAAAGCTTTATGACAGTTTATTTCTTTGTTTCCAATGTGATTAGTACTAATGCATAACAAACGATCATTCACTGTAAATGGAGGATGATCATTGAACCATTCGATTAATTTAGCCATATCAGCATTATCTCTTTTGATTCTTGATCTACCAGCATCATCTGATGATTCAAAACTGACGTCACAAAAAATTCGCATTGCGTCAATAATGTCCACCAGAAACGGCATTGCATTTATGAACTTTATCAGCAAATGTTCAGAGACACCACGTCCGCGAGTTTAAAAGAACGCATGAGCCACTGCTCAATGGTCATAATCCTGCCCAAAATCTTGGAGATCGCCTAACGGCAAAAAACTGATTATGAATAAATTTGTCATACCCATCCTCACCTATAATATTTTTTAGATTAGCAACATCGTGCAAATATATATGAATTGCCTTTGCATAGTGCAATCGCCCACTAACATGGAAAATTGGTAGCATTTCCTTAATAGTTTTTATTTGCATTTCCCAGCTGCCAGATCTTTCAGATTCTATATAAGATTTTAATAGTGTTATCATATGAAAATATTGAACCCATAAGGCTGCAGTCGGGCCCCTAGCTTCAAAATCAGTCAATTTATTGAAAAACATCTTTAATGCACTAACTACATGTATATCTGCACATTTGACATCTTCAATGCAATTCATTGACAAATTGGCAGCCAATAGCTTAGAATATTCAGCCAATTTTTGTTTTTCAATGTCAGTGAACTCCAAATCTTCAAAAATGATACTTGCTAACGCGGTGTGGACTAGAGTGTGTGCTCGTAAAGCTCTGCCAAAGCATGTCCGTCGAGTATTTTTTCTAAAGAATTAAAAGCAGATATTTCTCCCAAAACATCTTTTAAACCACTGTTATCCATAATATAGCCGACAGCTCCCATATACGACATTAATAAATAAAAAACCCCTAACCTAATTTTTTTTTTAAAATTGTCATATTTAAGAGACATAATTATTGTAATATCTTTTGGAAAGATCGAAGGTAATAATTGCAAAATTTTGACCTATCTTATCGCTACGTTTAATAGCTTCCTAAAGCGTGGTATAAATCGTATTATAATCGGAAGCTGGGGCATTAATAAAGGGTAAACAAATAATTTTTGAAAGAACGTAGTTTTGAAGATGTGCAGTAAGTATTTCCATGAAGCCATTCCACCCAGGAGTAGTCTCAATATCGACAGATAGTTTTTTATGCAGCCATAAGAAATATGGAGGGGGCATTTGAATATTGAAATTTTTTAATCCTAAATCTTTGAAAATAAAACTATTCCAATATGTGGTTCCGCAGGGTAGTTATAAATTATCATTTTTTTCGCTATGATAGTTTCACTCTGTGGTATTTGTATCAACCGTGCGATTCGCGAGCTATCAGAAGACTATTGTGGGAGTAACAATTTGAATTATTCCCATAATGTGAATTGAATCAAATCCATCCAGATTTTGGGGATCCAATTCCCGCCCATTTTTAATGCAAGAAGCTTCGAATCTAATAATTTCATTATAATTTGCCGAAAAACCGAGAGAAGACAATATTTAATAACATCTTTAGATCCAATTTTTTTATACAATAAAACGCCCAATCCCAATATAATACAAGATATGAACGATTTTGGCATTGTTGAATTTTTAATTGCATGACAAATTGCTAAGATTTTAGGATCCCAAACGTTTTTTCATCTGGTCTTTTGTTTCTCAAAATTATTTTAGATATTAATAAGTGCAATAACGGCGGTACATCATCTGTTGCTGTTTAAAAAAAAAGTTTGGAGATGCGTTTTTGATTTTTCTTTCATTTCGTTATATATCGGATTAGCAGCAGCAACAATCATTGATTCGTTATTTCTAAAATGGCAAGTATCTTCTGTACTTGTTGAGATATTATTCCATTGTTGACGAATAATTTTATTTACAGTTTTATGTGTACATAATAAATAATCTTCTTCTGATGTATGCTTTACAACGAAACCGTCTTTAAATATGCATTTTAATTTATCACCGATCGTTTGTAATTTAAGGGAAATTTCTGCATCATAATTGTTATTTTTGTTGGTTCACATTCGTTTACAGTATCAACCAGGTAATTTAAAACTATCAGAATTTACTTTTTGATGCTTACTCATTTTCTATAACAACTGACATGATATTGAGCGTCAATATCTAATCGTTTCCTCTCGAGTAAGCGCGCGTGAACGTCTTCATCAACGGACTGTTTGTATTTTAATCGATCTTCTATTATTAAAGAAAGTGTAAATTCAGTTTTTGTCATAATACTAATTTTATCACAGTTGTCTACATTAACTCTATGCTGTTTTATTTCAAAAATTTCTGCGGCGTTTTCACCGCATATTATACAGTTTTTATCAAAATCAAACCTGACTGGAGTAAATGACCCACTTGGACTTGGTTCTGAATACTTTTCACTCCTCTCCGATATTACACTTGCTGTATTTGAGTCTGACAGTACAGGGAAGGAGGCGTCTTGGCATGAAAAATCTTCAGATTCGTTCATCACTTGTTCAAAAGTGTCAAAAGTGACTGAAAAGAGATAAAAATAATTATATTAAATAAATTAAAGTAAAGAACATTATACAATCTATTTCTATATTGATCAATCCAAAACCACGATTCACAATTTTTATTTTTTTTTACAAAAACTCAAATAAAACACCTTTTCAACAGAAAAATCATTATTTTCTGTTGTCAAAGATTCCATGAGGTTTTCAGGAGTATCATAATCCACACTAACTTGTACAACATCCGTATCAACGTCTTCTTGTTTCACAGAACTTGCATTCGTACAATCCATCGGAGGTCATGATAATCTTGGATCTATAAATCGTTTATAACACGAGTCATGTGTTACTTTTTCTCTTCCATCAAGGACTGGTCTTCGTGTGTGATAGCAAAGAAACGAATTTTTTACAAAGAAAACACTTTTCCATTTTGATCAAGCCTGGAAAATATAACATAAGTTAAAATGCGCTGTTTAAACACGTGGTATAAGTACATCAAGTTTCTTAATTATATATATATATATATATATATATATATATATATATATATATATATATATATATATATATATATATTAAAACAGAGGACTCAGGAATGAAGCAGATAAAATTGAATATGATATAAACAAGATAAAAGATATATGGAGGAGCATTTCCAAAAATTGCTATATGAAGTAAAAGAAGAAACTTACCAGGACGAACAGGAAAAGAAGGAGGACAGACAGTTGAAGAAGAAGAAGAAGAAACAGTAGAAGAACCAACCCTAGAGGAAACTATGGAAGCGATAAAAAAATCAAAAACGGAAAGACGCCAGGAAGCGATGAAATAAATGGAGAGCTGCTGAAATATGGTGGTGAAAAACTACAAGGAAAAATACACAGTCTGATAAGGGAGATATGGAGAAAGGAAAAGATGCCGACGGAATGGGAAATGGGGATAATTATAACTATACCAAAAAGGAGACCTCCAACAGTGCAACAACCACAGAGGAATAACTCTATTAAACACGACTTACAAAGTATTCACCTCAATAATACAGGGTAAGCTGAAGAGCTATGCAGAAAAGAACTAGGGGACTATCAAATGGGATTTAGGCCAGGGAGATCTACCATCGATGCACTACACGTAATGTTCCAAATACTGGAGAAATGTTACGAATACGATATAGAAATCCATATGGTATTTATCGATTACAGACAGGCCTTTGATAATATCAAGAGAGGGAAATTAATACAAGTATTAAGGAATATGGGGATCCCGAGAAAACTGAGAAGCTGCATAAAAATGACAATGAGAAATTCCAAAGCTAAAGTGAAAACAGAAGATGGACATACGTAAACATTCAAAATCAATAAAGGAGTGAGACAAGGAGATGCACTCTCGGCAACTTTGTTTAACCTGATGATTGAAGAGGCAATAAGAAAAGTAAACGTACAAGGGTGCATAAAAAACAAGGAAGCACAAATTTTAGCATATGCTGATGACGTAGTTATTATCTCAAGAACACCAAAGAAGCTAACGGAAATAATGAAGAAGCTATGCAAAGAATCAAAGGAGATAGGGGCTTGAAATAAATGAAAGCAAAACGAAATACATGCAATGCAAGAGAGGAAAAAATGATACAAGGGCAACAGTCAAGTTTGAAAACTATCAAATTGAAAAAGTAAAGGCATTCAACTATCTGGGAACCCAAATAACACAAAACAACGAGAGAAAAGAAGAAATACAGGAAAGAATACAAAAAGGATACAGAGCTTTCTATGCTAATCGGGAAATGCTAAAATCTAAGAAGCTAAAGTTGCAAACGAAAATAACAATCTATAAAACACTCATTAGGCCAATAGTGTTGTATGCTGCAGAAGTAATGTGTCCTACACAGACAGAAAAAGAAAAGTTAAGAATCTTCGAGAGGAAAGTGTTAAGGTCGATAACAGGACTCAAAAACATAGGAGACGGGATAAAACGACAATATATGAATCACGAACTTAGGGAAATATTGAAAGGAGAGGATATAGTGAAAGTGATGGCAGCACAGAGGATTAGATGGATGGGACACATAATGAGAAAAAGAGATCAAAGCATAGTTAAAAAATAACAACATGGAAACCTGAGACAAATAGACCAAGGGGAGACCAAAGATGAGGTGGTGCGATGAAGTTACTGAAGACTTAAAAAGATGGATGTCAAGGACTGGAAGAAGAAAACAAGTAATAGAGTAGAATGGAGAATAATAGTAGAAAAGCGAAAACACACCAGAAACTATAAGAAGTTAAGCGTACGAAGCAAAAGGGACTAATCCACCCACGAAATGGATTAGTAAACTTCGGAAAGAAGTGGCTATATTCTTATAGAATGGAGCCTTATTATTATTATTATATATATATATATATATATATATATATATATATATATATATATATAGCTTTCTATTGGTTCATGTGTTTAGTTTTCCCTGAAAGACCCAAAATTCGGCCCAGGAGAGGCCCAAACACGTTTACATTAATATCTCGGCCGGATATCAACCAAAATAGGTCTGCTTGAGCTCAAAATTTTCGTCATAAAAATTCTACCAGTTCTGAAAATTTCTTTTTTTTTTACATGTATCTTAACCTAAAAATTAAATTTTTTCAAGGTTATAAAATTTCAACATGGCGCCAAATTGCGCATTCGGAGCTAAATTCTTCAATTTGGAAACCAAGGTGCAAAATATCAAAATCTGTCGAATGCTTTTGGTTTGGGTCAAAAATTCAAAATTCGGCTTGTAATCGCAATTTTATGGTTTTTCGAAAATGGCCAATTGTAGCGCTCCCTTATGAGATATCTCAAAAATTCAAAAATGACAAAAATAGATAGAAAATACTACTTTTTTTGGCATTTACAATTTTTTAAACTTAATACTCAGGTCAAAAAATTTTTTTAGTTAAAAAAACGTCTAAAATGGGCTTACAGCTGGCCCAAGCCAGCTGGTCTCAATCGACGCGCTTTAATAATACCTACAATTTTTATAATGGATATTTTCTTCATATAAGCCATAGTTTTCCTGTAAAACCGAAAAAAATGGCTTTTTGGGCCTTAAAAATGCCCATATTTTGGAGCGCAGCGGCCCAAGACAAATTTGAACTATCAGATTCGTGACCAGCGCCCCAAAAAACATAGGAATCCACTTTAAAATACCACTCCCCAAAGAAAAACACTTTTGGTCATTTTTCACGACAGCAAGCGACTGGACTAATATTAGATACATACACTTTATATAAAAAATTAGAATACATTAGGTCATAAAGTTATTAATAGTTCTTTTTAAGTACACATTCAGTATTTAATTAAGAATAATTTAATGTTTGTAAGCGTTTAATTGTAATAGTAAACCTTCTTCTTCTTCTGCTTGTGCCGTATCCTCATTGGACGTTAGCGATCAGTCTGGCCCATCTATTTCTCTGCCATCCTGATTTTTCTTGGGAATATAATGAGGTAGTTTCCCGTTGCTTTCCTCATCGCAGTGTTACAGCGGGTGTATCAAATTTGATAGCCACCTGTGTATATGATGACAAGCCTGTTACCGAAGTCATTCTTCTGCAGCCTTGACTCATTAATGACAGCTGCTTCCTATGCCATGCTAGTTTTGGTCCGCCCTGGTATTTCATTTCCCAGGTAACCCCTATCTAGGCATTATCCGCCACCTGAGCGCGATGCTAGCAACACGATTAAACCTAGAATAAGCAATTATAAACAGTTCTGAATTATCAAAAAGGAAAAAAAAAATAAAAAATACCGAATTTAGCCACTTCCTCCTGTGGGTGTCAAAGGACAAAGAACTGTGTGTTAGGTGATAGTTTCTAATCTAATTCTAAATCAACGTTATGTAATAATGCTTATCTTTTTGAAACGTGTAAAACTTTTAAATGCACCAGATTACCAATTATGAAATTATCAGTTTTAAAAGCATGAACTTATTTAAATATCAAGTTTAAGTTTTCTTCCAGGCTCTACAATATGTCAAAACTATAGATTTTCCAATTTAGTTTAATATTGACAGTAATTTTTAGTCCTTAAAACTGTTATTTACTTATATATTGTTAACTACTATTATGTTTTCATAGTTTGAAATTTCAAATTTATAAATGTGCTTTTTCACTAATAATTGAATATAAAAAATGTTATTCAATAAAACAAAATTTTACGCTAATACACCTAAATTACAAAACTATCATTTCAACTGGAAGTTACGATGACATTCAAGGCAACTGACGGCTAGTAAATTTAGGAAATCCCATTGATCACTAATTCGTCGCAACCTTCACGGCCAGAACGCCAGAGAAAACATTGAATAAAAACAGGCGTGCATCCTTCCACCCAATTCTGCTAGTTTCGGGCTAATGACTTCTAATGCCGTCTTAACGTCCACGTTTTCGTTCTAAACTGCTGAGCTATGTACGTAAACCACAACACACTTTTATGGCCAACTTCGTTTTATGCAGCTCTCTTTAACTTTACACCACACAATTGCCTTTTAATTTCATTCCAGGGGCGATTCCCCTTAAATTCCCAAAGTTTTTCAATCAGCCTCTCCGGTATCGCGTTTTGTTTACTAATTTAATTTCCAGACGTCATGCACCGGCCGCGCGGAATTCAGAGTCGCGGGCGCGCATCGAGACATCTCGCTCCAAATAAAGAAGTCAAACGGTCAAAGAATTGTCAAGGGTTTATATTGCTTTCGAGGCATAATAGCGTTCGGTAACCTAGCGACATGACTCCTAAAGGGACATCTCAAAAATGAAATACCTGTCTTCAGGATGTTTCTGTTCCGTCCCAAAGGTTTCAATTCTGCAGAGTCCTTTGTCGGGCAGCTTTCGGGCAATTGAATGCGCAATTTATTATATCAGCAACGTCCGGGGACATTCCTGCAAATAATAAGTTTAGAAATGGTTTAGCTTCCGAATTACATGTGTCGAAAACATTTCAATGATGTTAACGTCTGTTTAGTAATCGCTAGACAATGGACTTCTCAATAGCTCTCGAATAACTGACCTGACCTTAAGTTAATCAACCAATATCCTGTTCAAGCCGTACATTCAAAGGCAGGATGCACTAAAACTTTGGCCGCAAGGCCGGTCCTTCGAGAATTGTTTCATATAAAAACAAAACGTCCCAAAAAGCTTCCAGTTTAGTGCTGCAAGCCTCACGAAAGCGCATTGCGGTCGCCGCTCTCGAAAATGCTAAGAGGACTGGTGTTCATAATAATAGCGGTTCATTGGGTCACTAGTTCCCCTTCGGTTGTAATAAAGACAGGCTCGAGCGGCGGCGAAGCTAAGCAACAGCACCAGAACGCCGGGGAGCATGAAGTGGCGGTGAAGGTGGGCTCGGCCAGTTTCAATTCGGAGAATGGCTTCAAAAAGGGCAACGAGAACAACTACGCGAACGCTTACGATGCTGGTAGGTACGCGCAACAGAGCGGAGACAAGAAGCACCACGTGGACCAGAGCAACTACGCCGACCAGAGATTTCAGCAGGAGGGCGGAGGGTCTGTGGCCGATTTCGGCAAGAAGGCGTCGCATAAGAAGGGGAATCACAAGTCCGGCTTCCACAACACATACCACAAGGACGAAAGCGGCAGCAATTCGAGCTACTACGAAGATAGTGACGACGAAGGCGGCGAATTCGTCCACAACTCCAGAACGGGGTCGTACGGAGGCCAAAACTCCAACAGCAACCAGGGTCGCACCTGGATGGAAACTACAACTCGAAGGATGATGCCAAGCAAGGCTTTTACAACAAAGGGGGAGGCTATCACAAGGATGCTGGAGACAACCTGAACTATAATCAGGAAAATTATTACAATAAGCACGAAAACGAAGGTAAACTGAACACAGGTAACAACTACGGGGGATCCGGGGGGCACTATCAAGAGAAATATCATCATCGACAACCGCAGTACTATGAGAAACCCTACTATTACGAAAAACCACATTACGCAGAAAAGCCTCAATATTACGGCCCTGACTATTACGAGCCTCTGCCCTATGAGAACTATGATTACCCTGAAAAAAAGACAATAACTATTTATGAAGATCCTAGAGTCTACGATCAAAACCAGTATCAAAAATACCCGAAAACTACGAGAAGCAATTATGATTCCGATTCGGTCGAGCTAGATATTCGTCCTCCACTGAACCCAGGAGTGTACTACAACGAAAAACCAATTTACGAAGAATATTATTACTAATTTGTTAAAAATGTATTGTGACTGTATTTGCCAAATAAGATCGTGTATTTTTAGCTCTTAGTGTTTATTTTATTGTTTTTTTAAGAACGGAATAAACTTTGTGTATGAAAACTTTTTATATTTGATTTACTATCTCAACTTTAAATGATGCGTAAGCATATTTTACACCAATACAAAAAAAATGTGTGTATACAAAAATTTTTTTAAAAGTTTAAATAAAACTTGCATGTTCAAGAAACTAAATAAATTAAAAACAGCATTAAACTATCTATTAAATCAAAATAAAATTAAATCCATCTAAACAAACCTTGAGACCTATACTTAAATTCTATAAATTATATTGTGAATAAAAGAAAAATAAATTTAAAAAATAAAGAAGAAATTATACAAAAGTTATTTGAAAGCCAAAAGGCACGTTGAAAATGTGTATATTAAAAAAATAATATAAGAAAATGGTAATTGTATTAATTTTGGCACAGTAATAAATAGTTACTTTTTTATTTTTCAACATCCCCTACCCTTAAATCAACGGGCAGCTACCAAGGACCAATATATTTCTCAAGATTTTACTATGGCTAAAAACAAAAATACAACGGTCCTCCGTCTAGGACACCCCTTAAGAAACGAGAAGGTGCTAAAAGTTGCTCGGTAAGCCACAGCCGTCAATATCAAACAGAAAAAGCAAAATAATATTTATAAGGAATGTGCTAACCATGCCCCAATCTGGAATAGTTCCAAATGTCACTAGAAAAATGCAAAGTTAAAAATACACTTTTCGGAATGTAGCTAAATAAGATGGCTTTAAATTTAAAAATGTGCAATGATGAATTGACACTAAATCTGAAAACTACAATAAAGTTATCATCATATCAAAAAAAAGTACAAGGCATGTCCGGAAAATAATGAGACTGAGTACAGCAAATTCATTAATTAAAGATGTACTTATATAGACTTGTGCATTAATACGCTGTTGCCAGATGTTGAATGCTTTAAACTAAAATCTTTTTCAAAACATTCATCACAGTAAGCTACACGTTCTTAACAGCCCCAAACTGTTGTTCTTACAAGCTGAATTTGAAACGGCGAAATAAAAAAGGGTTGAGTGGGATCAGGTCTCAACTGCAGACTCGTTAGTTGCCGCGATTTGTTTCACTAGAAACCCTCATTAGCGTATTGCCCTAGTGAAAAACTCAAGTTTTGGAGATCTTAGAGCGTGCGCGTGCGACTTTTTCATAAGCACTTCCACGTAAAATGCAGTGTTCACTGTTTATTCGTGTGGGACAAACTTGTTATGGATAAAACTTTAGAGTCAAGGAAAATCGGTAGTGTGCCATTCAGAGCTTTCTTTTCGTCTCCGGATCCTAATCAAAAATCTACATTTCCTCGCCAGTTATCACTTTTTCCAAAAAATCAAGCTCACTTCTCACACGGATCAAGGCCTTTTAAAAAATCAACATACGGTTTGTATTATATTCGTCAGTCAAAACGTTCGATACCGATTAGCAAAATAAACTTTAGAGATCCCACTTTTTCTGCTATCAATTTAACACTCAGCCATCGCCCAAAGTCCAAAGCCGCTTTCTCCTTAGCCATATCGTTAGAGTGGGGAACATTGATGACACCTGTTGCTTATGCTCAACGTACTCTCTTCTTTCTGAATACTTTATTATGTCAAGTAAACATTTGTACTCTCGATTAGTAATCCTTTCCGTATGCTTCCTGTAGTAAGCATTTCCACTGTCAATTTTCCGAGTTTAACGTTAAATTTTATCGCGTACCGACACTGCGCTCAATTTTGATCCACAACGCTCAACAGCTGCAGAAACTCAATGATAATCTTTGGATTTAATTTTATTTAACAATTACTAGTAAAACCAATGAAAGAAAAGTTTTATAAAGACATTAAAACTACCTTAAGAAACTTGGAGAGGCAGGCGTGTAAATAGCCGCTCTCGTGATGCGGTGCGGGACACGTAGTACGGCCCGCTTCTTGGTCCGTAAACCGATAAGGCTCAAATCGTCCCTTAAACGGCCAGCGCGAAAGCGGATGGGGGCGGCTACCGATATCCACCGAAAGTAAAGCCAAATCGCTCACCTGAATCGGCTTCGGCTTCGGCTTCGTCGGCGATGGTTTCACGGTGGCCACCTTGTTGCGCTGTCTTCTTGTATGTTGCGGGATGTTAAATGCGGCCGTACTGGACGTGATGCGGTGTGAATATGAGCGGGTTGTTAAGCACGACCAAATTGGCCGCGCTGCGGAACGTATATATGCGGGGTATTAAGACACGACCGAATTGGCCGAGCTGCGATGCGTGAATTTGTCGGCTGAGCAAAGCCCATATATGCCGTTCTGTGTGTGCGACGGCAAAACCTAGCGGCAGATGTCCAAGCCGCCCCGGCATGTCGCCGCGATATAAAGCGGTTCAAGGGCGAAAAGGCCGCCACACCAAAACTAGAAAATAAGATAAAAATCTTGATTTTAAGAAACTTAATTTAAATTGTGAATAAACAAAAATATAATTATATTTAGATTAAAAACAAGAATGCAACATTGGTACAATTTCTTAAGGAATAAATATATAACAATACATATTTCCTTTTAAGTTACCGCCACCTAGATTGAATAGAAAAAAAAGAAAAATAATAAGAAGAAATATGTCCTATTCAACTTTCGTATATCAATCAAGTAAACAACTGCAAGAAATGTAAACAATGGTATTTCTGTTTATTTACTTGATTTTAAGACGATATTCAAATTGTGTCTCGTTATAAACGTATAGCTATGCTAGGAACAACAGATATTAATGTACATTATCTGAGAATGATTAACAACCTTTATTTGCAACAAAAGGAGACGGTGCAGTCAGAAAACAAACCACCTCAAAAATTTAGTAAAAGAAAAGCAATATAAGCTGCGTAGCGTCCTCATCATGGAATATTTATTTAAAAAAAAACATTTTCCTGGAAAAACGCTAGCTAATATAAAATATGAAATAAACTTCAACGGCAAAGTAAGAATCTCAAATATGCTAACGACATAATCTTGTTAGCAGATAACGTACATTGTCTACAGAATCTTATAGCTCATACGGTCACAAGTAAAAAATGTAGAATATACATAAAAATTGACAGAACGAAAATAACGATGAAAAGGAAAATTTTTAATATTGATGGATAGTTTCTTATCAATGAAAAAAAGGAAAAAATTAAAAAATTTTCAGTATGAATGAAAATAATGACAACAAATAAAAAGGCTAAAAGTAGAGTCAGTCCACTGAGTGGGGCATTGTGTTATTTACACCAGAATATATGAACAAATACATGGGTTTGAATATGCTGTTTAAATGTGGACTCTGACAGATGTAATTTGTAAGCGAGTAAAAGAGTTGAAAGTGTGGTGTTTTCCAAGAATTTCCAGAATATCTTGGACACAATACGTAATCAATAATAATGCCGAATTGGGCAAATTCGGAGATCTTTAGAATGATCAAAGAACGGAAATTCATTTATTTCGGCCACAACACATAATGAGATATATTGCATTTTTGAACCTATTATAAAAAAGTAACGGGAAAGGCAAAGGAAGATCTAATAGATGCCGTGCTTCGTGGATAAGAAATCTGTCTGTAGATTTATTTGTAGCAGAAGTGGACAAACTAATGTAGTCTAGAGAATATGGTATTGAAAGAAAACCATAATTGGTTTTATTGAACAATCGGGCACGGGATAAAGAATTTTTACGGCCAACTATCTTACACTGATAGCGTAAACTAAAAACAAAACAAACAAGGTACATTAATAAATTACATAAATACAAAAGAATATTAAAATAAAACTCAAAAAAATCATACCAATTAAGTAATTTACCTCGTTTTATAATTGTACCTATCTGTTAGCTTTCATAATATTACTGAAAGAGAAAAATAATAATTACATAAGTATTTGCCATATTTGCTGTTAATAGAACTGGAATAACCATCAAAAGGAAATATTGTACCCTAAATTACAGCAATTGACAAAGAAAACGAAGAAATAAAAATAGAAAGAAGCAGATGGTTGGTTCGGGCAGCGTTCACTAAATTAAAGCAAATATTGAAAAACGAAGAGCTGCCCGCCAAAGATATTTTTGGCATCCTAGGCTGACAAATTTTTCACCCGCCTTTCCTCAAATTTTTGCAAGGTGGAAACATATACATTTTTAATTAGACTGGATTTCTTCTAAATCGGAAACGTGCACCAATTTAACTTAGCGCCGATTCATAATGGACGTAAGCATAAGCCGCCCATGAGAAATACGTCATACGTAAAGTTGATTCAATGCAAAGCCTATGCGCTCGTTTATAATTCACTCTCGTAATTTTTACGTTTACGTTCATGTGCAGTAATTTTTAGTTTTTCCCTCGATTATTGTTGGCAGCAGTAACAGAATGTTTGTTTTGATTCTGAAATTGCATAATCTAACTTTAGTATTGTCGACATTTTGGGTTCGTTCTTACAACGGATGGGTAACTATTAATTAAGTTAGTAAAGACGCATCTGTTCCTACACCATAGGAGGAATAACAGGTATAAAGGCAACATAATTATGCAAAATGCTTGGAAGGACATTGCTGCCGCTATTTGGTTTGGGCATGCGCAAATGTTTGCATAAAGTTTACGTGCATTATGCGTATTTGTAATAGCCTTCGCATGGACCTCCTCGTGTAAATCAAAAGCTCAGAGCACTGCCACGCCAAATTTAATGTCGGCCGTCTTCGTTTACTTTCTGTACAAATGTATAGGCTGTCTTTGTTTACTACGCATGGACCTCCTCGTGTAAATTAAGGGCCGAGAATTGCTCCACATTTCTTTGTTTAATTTCTGTTCAAATGTATAGATAGATAAAAAGATTTCCTAGCAGCTGAAAACGAAGGTATTTGATAGGTGTGTCCTCCCTAACATGAAAAATAGCGCGCAAACATGGACAATCAGAAAACAAAACAACTGCAAGTTACACAGCAAGCCATGGAACGATCTATTACACGAGACAAAAAGAGAAAGAATTAATCCGCAACAAAATAAAACTGACAATTGTGGTTAAAAAAGTGACACAGTTGATTTGGGACAAATCAATACAACAGGTGGAATACCAAAATAATACAATGGAGAACCATTTTCTCACTTTGTATTTGCAAAACAATTTTTATGAATTTGAGCCAGTCATAACAATTACAATGTGCGTTTGTTGTCTATAGTAGAAGTTCAGAAATTTCTGAAACACTTGAACTACGTACTTGAAATTTTAAATTTTACCCATATTTTTATAAAAAAGCGTTATTTTAATATTTGATGTATGTCCGTTATTATTTTCTTAAAGATAAAAATTTAACTCAAATTAATTCTGCCAGCAATCGGAAAATACCACAATGTAAATAAAAATTGCTTTCCATGGTAATGGTAAGCATTAAACTTTATTAATTTTGAAAAGGTAGCTAGTGGCACAATTTGCACAGCATTCCTCTTCAATTCGCAGAGGTCAGGATATTTCCCTGTAACCTACACAAAATTACATAACGCAATTTTTTACTACATCCCGGATTTGTGCTGCCATATAATTTTCGGTAGCAGTACGGCATCACCATCTAGACACATAAATTTAATAAATACACCGACAATGGGCGCAACCCAGAGGCGCGTTTTTGGATTATCATTTCTCCCTGATCGCATCTTATCTCCCCCAGCTGAGATCTTAAGGTAAGAGCGAATTCGGGTTGCAGAGCTGCTGCAGATTAATGTAACTGCGCGAAATTGTAAGTAATGCGCGGAAGAAATTATATAATGCTTTTCCATTCCGTTCTGCATCCAAAAATTTGGTAAATTTTAAAATTGAACTTATCTCACTAATTATTCTTATTATACCAATGAACAGCAAGCGTTAAAACAGAACGATCATGAACAAATTTCGTCTAAAATTAAATGCAGCGCCATATTATTACAAAAATCCCTTGTGGCAATGCCCCCCAGAGGTAGATAGATTTTGTAATCTAACGATTTGACGTGTATGTAGAAAAGCTGGAACAAAAAAAAAAGAGAGGAAAATAGAACAAACAGTGTATATCAGTTGTGGAATAATATTAAAATAAATTTAATTTCATTCCTAAAAGAAGTGATACCAAAACAAGAGAATAAAATACAAAAACCTTGATTTACAGAACAAATAATAGATTTAATTAAAGATAGAAAGAAATACATAAATGATAAATCAGAAGATGAGCTAAAGCACTATAAACAAAAGAAAAATAGAATTAACAGAGTGTTTAAAAGAGCGAAAGAACAATACATAAAAGATAAAAAAAGTAGACTATATAGTGATGTAGAGACAAACGAAGTAGAAAGAGAAGACAATGTAGATGCGGAAAATACATAATCCAATCGTATAAACTAATATAATACAAGAACTTAAACATACAAGTCAGTGGAAACAGCCAAATTGTCGGCAAAAATAGTACAAAAGCATCATTGAAACTACTCACCAGAAACTATAACAGCGAATAAATAAGATGTATGAAACAGGAATAGTACCAGATTTCCGCAAGAACCTAATATCGACAATTCCAAAGAATGGAAAAACAGACAAATGCAAAAACTACCACTCAATAATCTGATCTCACATACATATAAAACTATTGACGAAAATTACATATAAAAGAAAAGAAAGATAATAAAAGACCATCTCGCAGAAAAAATCGGGAATGAAAAAAGTAATTCTAACTTAATAATTGGGAAAAGAATACGAAAAGGTAAACCCACATTTATAGTTTTCGTTGATATAGAGAAAGTTCTTGATAAGGTCCAGATTGTTCAATATTCTTCGTTCGACAAAAAACAGTGATAAGGCAAGGAAATGTCCAAAGAGAAGTATTAGTATTGTTAGGAGTCACACCGGGATGTGCGTCGTTACCACTCGTATTCAATTAATAAAATCAGAGGTTCAATAAACGTAAGAATAAATATACACGGTAAAAAATAGACACAATACGGCTTGCTATTGACACACTGATTATAACTAAAAGCAAACAAGGTTTATAACAATCGTTGAATGAAATGGACTTAGTTACGAAAGAGTACCAAATAAAAATATACCTCGTTAAAACAAAAACAATGGTGTGCGAAGATGTAAGATACGGAAATACACAAGTAATGTTAAAGAGTATTATTATTTAACGAAAAACGAAAAAGCAAAACAGAAATCGTGCATAGGTTACAGCAAGCTAAAGTAATATTTTTCAAAAAAAGTAATACTAATATCCAGTAAAATCTCTTCGTACGGAGTGTCACGCTATACTTCGCTGAAACTTGGATTATTGCAAAGAGTGAACATAGATGAATACATGCACTTGAGTTATGGTGCTACAGAAAAACGTTAAAGGCAAGACGGTTTAACAGAATACCAAATAATGGTATATTAGAAAGAACCCGTGAGGGGTAACTAGTAACCCCATCGGGCGCCTCCCCAGATGGCGGATAGGGGAATGCTCACCAGATATGGCGGGTACCGGGGAAATAAAATACCCGGGGCGGACCAAACCTAGTAGGTATTGGGAAGCAGCAAGTACCACAACTGGACTAAGGCGGAGGAGATGGACTCTGGAACGGCTTACCCCCCAGATAGTCATAGGCGACGGCCACATAATGGCCCTACCGGTTATGATACTGCGATGAGGAAGGCAACGGAAAACCACCTCATTACTTATTTCCTAGTACAATCATCATGGCTGAGAACATACAAACCACGGCCCTCAGTCCCCGGCAGACCTTCAATGGTCAGAGGTGCGAAGAATCCCAGGTCAGCTATGAAAATTGCAACATGGAATGTGCGAAGTATATTTGGAGCAGGAAGACTGCAAAATGTAACCAAAGAGATGAATCGACTACAGCTGGACATTCTCGGAATTAGTGAAGTACGGTGGCCAGGATCTGGTAAAATAAAACAGATAATGGAGTAATGTACTACTCAGGCAGTAATGAAGCAAAACACCAACATGGAGTCGGAATAATAGTCACCAAAGAAACTAACAAAAGCGTCACTAGTTTCACACCACTATCTGAAAGAGCAATGTTAATACAACTATGTGCCACAGTAGGTAAAATAAATATAATCCAAGTCTATGCACCTACCAATGAGAAAAACGCGGATGAAGTAGAAGACTTCTATGAACAAATAGACACCATTCTATCCCTAACCAAAAAGAGCGATGTGACATTAATAATAGGAGACTTTAATGCCAAAATTGGAAAAGGAAGAAGTGGAGAACATGTAGGAGAGTTCGGTCTTGGAATACGAAATGAAAGGGGTGATAGACTGATCCAATTTTGCCAAGAAAGAGAATTTATAGTAGCCAACACATTCTTTAAACTGCCAGATAGAAGATTATGGACTTGGAAATCACCACAAGACACACCACAGAATCTTTGCCGAAATCAAATTGACTAAGTTTTAATTAGAAAACGATACAGAAATAGTATAAAGTAGGCAAAAACATATCCAGGGACAGATATAGCGTCTGATCACAATCCCGTTGTCATAAAAATGCATATAAAACTTAAGAAGATACAAATAACAAAGAAGACAAGTAGAATAGAAGTGCAACACCTGAAAGAAGAAAACATAAGAACACAAGTTAAAAATGAAATAAATAACAATTTACCCAACATGGGAAGACACTCCTTGGATAACAACGACAACATAGACTCAAGATGGCATACCATAAAAGATGCGATAATGAAACCAGCGAAAGAAATACTCACCGAAAGAAAACCAACAAAGAAAAAAAGGTGGATGACAGACGAAATCTTAGAGCTGATGGAAGAGAGAAGAAAAAGTAAGATAAAAGAGGACGGCAAATACAGTGAAATCCACAAATTGATAAGGAAAAAAATTAAAACGGAAAAAGAAAATTGGATGAAACAAGAATGTGAAGAAATAGAAAAGGCACAACAGAAACACAATATGTTTAACGTACACAGAAAGATCAAAGATGTCACAGGTACATACAAGAAGAGACAATTAAACATTTTAAAAGACAAACAAGGAATAATTATACTAGATGTAAAACAAAAAATAGAAAGATGGAAAGAATATATTGAAGAACTATTCGCCGATGACAGAAAGGAAGACTATAAAACTATTGAAGGAGAACATGGCCCCAAAATAACAAAAAAAGAAGTCATTAAAGCATTTGAAACATCAAAATGCGGTAAAACAACTGGACCAGACGAAGTTCCAATTGAACTAATTAAACTAATAGACGACGACCAAGTAAATATTCTTGTAGATTTATACAACACCATATACTCAACTGGTATAATACCGAAAGAATGGCTGAATTCAACGTTTATTACAATACCAAAGAAAAACAACGCAAAGGAATGTTATGAACATAGAACGATAAGCAATGAGCCACACGCTTAAAGCCTTTCTAAAGATCATACACGCAAAATATATAAAAACTAGAAGTAGATATTAGTGAGACACAGTTTGGCTTTACAAATGGTTTTGGAACAAGAGAAGCATTGTTCACACTAAACATACTAATACAGAGATGCAGAGATATTAATAAAGAAGTATACGCATGCTTCATAGACTACGAAAAAGCGTTCGATAAAGTTAGACACGATAAACTAATGAAACTCCTAAAACAAAAGAACATAGACGTAGAAGACATGCGGATAATTGCAAACTTATATTGGCAACAAAAAACAACAGTAAAAGTAGAAAATCAGCTGACAGAAGAAATAAAAATACAGAGAGGAGTTCGGCAAGGTTGTATTCTTTCGCCCATGCTGTTCAACCTACACTCGGAAGCTATATTTCAAGAAGCACTAATGGAAGAACACGGTGGTATAGTAGTAAACGGAAAGATAATTAACAACATACGTTATGCTGATGATACTGTACTTTTAGCAGATAATATTCCAGATTTACAGAGACTTATTGAACGGACAAATGACATCAGCAGAAAATATGGACTCCGAATGAATTTAAATAAAACTAAATACATGGCAATCACAAAAACACCAGTGAACATTCCTGACATTAGAATAGATAATGTGAGTATAGAGAGAGTAAACAAATATAAATACCTAGGAACATGGGTGAATAATAATTGGGAATACACAAATGAAATAAGGACACGTATTGAAATGGCTAGAGCCACGTTTGTAAAAATGAAACAAATTCTAACCAACAGGGATTTAAGCTTGGAAATACGGATGAGGACAACCAGATGCTATGTTTTCAGTGTTCTCTTATATGGAATGGAGGCATGGACCCTAAATAAAGAAATTAGCAGAAAAATAGAAGCATTCGAACTCTGGATATACCGGCGAATATTGAAAATATCATGGATGGATAGAGTGACAAACGAGGAGGTGCTACGACGAATGAACAAGAACAAAGAACTCCTGTATACAATAAAGAAAAGAAAGCTGGAATATTTAGGCCACGTAATGAGAGGGAACAAATACCAAATTCTACAACTGGTAATACAAGGAAAGATACATGGAAAAGGAGACGTGGGAAGAAGAAGAATATCCTGGCTTAAAAACCTACGCCAGTGGTACGACTGCACGTCAAGAGAATTGTTTAGAGCAGCAATGTCCAAAGTTAGAATAGCAATGATGATTGCCAACATCCGATAGGATACGGCACCTAAAGAAAAAAAAAGAAAGAACAGAATAAGAAAGGAGGTTAATCAGAAAGATAATGAGAAGAAGGTACATGTGGATAGGACATGTTGATGATAATAGGTGTACAACTTTGGTGCCGCCGTTTTTTTCATACATTTGAGCCTTTATTGTAAAAAACTAGTTATACATTTACAATTCAAAATATTGTACATCGCTGGCCACTACTTTCTCCCATATTTCGGGCAACGTACGAATCCCTTCGTCAAAAAAACTGCTCATCTTTTGAGGCGATTCACGCATCGATCCAATTTTTGACTTCTTCATAAGAACATAAGTGCTGGTCAGCCCGGACGTGTGCCATTGATCGAAACAAGCACGTTTTCAAGTATGTTTTGACCGACTTTGCTACTTGGGGTCAAGCATTGTCATGCTGCAAAATCACTTTATCGTGTCTCTGGTTGTATTGCGGCCGTTTGCCTTTCAAGCTCGGCTTAAACGCATTCATTGCTTTCGATACAGATCACCTGTGATTGTTTCAGACGATTTTAGCAGCTCATAACACACTACGCCGAGCTGGTTCCACCAAATACAGAGCATGACCTTGGAGCTGTGAATATTCGGTTTGGCCGCCGACGTGGAAGCATGGCCGGGAAGCCCCCACGATTTTCTGCGCTTGGGGTTGTCGTAATAAACCCATTTTTCGTCCTCAGTCACAATCCGATGCAAAAATCCCTTCCGCCTTTGCCTTTCAAGCAGCTGTTCACAAGCAAACAAACGCCGTTCGACATCTCTCGGCTTCAATTCATGTGGCACCCAATTCTTGTTTCTGAATCATTCCCATGGCTTTGAGGCGTTTTGAAATGGCGTGTTGAGTCACTCCTAATGATCCTGCCAAATGTTCTTATATTTGACACAAGTCTTCATGAAGTAATGCCAACAATTCTGCATCTTCGAAGACCTTCCCTCTTCCACAGCCAAACCGGTCTTCGATGTGAAAATCACCGTTCACCACTCACGACATATTCTTTCACTAATAGTGGTCTCGCCATAAGTATTTGAGAGCATTTGATGAGCCTCGGCCGCAGATTTCTTCATATTGAAGCAGAAAATTAAAATCTCCCGCAAATGACGAGATTTTGAGGGAAGCAAAGTTGTACACCTATTAAATAACTTAGTTCGCACGTCTGATAGAGAACGATAGTAACAACTTTTCATATGGTTATAGAGCTTTCTTCTTATAAATTAATATTCTATGGTCACAAATCACTAACATTAATCTACATTTACAACGCTTCGATGCGTTTTGACAGAGCAAAATAGGTAAAATGGGAATTTCTGATGAAATTTAATCTCAATTTAAAGAAAAGTGCTACAAAAATTTTGCACAGAAGTCTAAAATAGTTATGACGCCAGAAACCACAGATAAAGCCTATGATAAGATTTAGTCGACAATTAAATAAAGTACATGAATTAACACCACAAGCATTTCAACCAAGTGAGTTTTTTCTCATTTTGCATAATAATTATAGGTATATAATTTCTTTTTTCGCAAAAAGAATTCCGCGTCTGAACACCCTAGAGCCGCGGTTCCCAAAGTGGTGCGCACGCTCCACAGGAGAGCGATTTGTTTTTTAAAAGAGATAATTCTAGAATAAGCTATTAATAGCCTTTTAGGGGGGATAATCAAGATTTTAGATATGCTTAGGTAGAGCATGGCCAAAAAAAGTTCAAAACCACTGCTCTAGAGCAAAAGAAAATTCATATGTGAACATCAACAAACTGTTTGCAGGTGTTTAAAAAGCCAACGGATTTTTACGATGTTTTGTGACCATGGACGAAAGTTGCTATATTGCAAAGCACTCCTAAAAAATTTGATTTTATGCACAAATTAATGTGAAAGACAACAGCAAAATAAGTCCATTGTTATTAATCACCGCTCAAAAACCGCTTGTACTATTTCAGAACAATCCCATGGTTCACTTTTTTTATTCGATATTAAAAATCTCATTTGTAGCATCTCTTGTTGACAGTTTACGTTTCCATCAATAGTGGATTAAAATTTAAAGTTCAATTTTGTCAACTGTCATTTGCTGCCAAAAATAAAAATTGTTACTACACCATAAACACGAAAAATAACAAAAATAGAAAAAATCAAATCATTTGCTAGTGTTAAGAAACTTTTTTACAATCCACTAAATTCAATAATCCAAAGAGTGTATTGTACGAAATAAACCTACTTTGAAAAGATAGAAAACGTATCGTACACTGGAAAAATTATTGTATGAGGAACATAAAAACAATTCTCCCAATTAATTACTTTGAAAAAGAAAAAAAAATTACTGAAGAATGCTATGCGAGACCTTCAAAAAAGGTGAAAGTAGTGCTTAAATTTTTTTTATAATAGTCCATAAGAACGATTTTACCACGACAACGCATTATCAAATTACTGTAATATTCATATCCATCGCATTATCCAAATTGGAGAGCTTGGACTTCCACTTAAACTACAAGAAATATTTTGCTGGCGACGTTATCGTCGTCATAAATTTCAGACCACGGTGTGCAATACTGTCTAGATGTCAGTTTTTTTCTATTCATTATACGTTGTTCAAAACATTTTAGGCCACTTCTACTGTTGTAAAAAATGTTCCTTAAAATTTGATTTTTATGCGCGAATTAATGTCAAAAACAACAACTATAAATCTTCAAAATACAGCCGATAATTATCAATGACTTTTTGTTAAAAACAAAGAATTTATAATACGCTCCTCCAACTTGATCAATCATAATCACGTCGTAATTAGAAAATTCTATCTAATTCAGGAATTTTATTTGCGGTCATTGTGGCACGATGAGCGGGAGCGTCGTCTTGTTGAAGAAGAGCCTGTTTGCCGTTGATCAAAGATACTTTTGTACACACAGTGAGCAACTCGGCATTTATGCATTTGATATTTGAAACCAATTCAAAGTGCACCATACCCTCAACATTTCACCAAACCAAGATCGTGACTTTCTTTTTGGATCTGAGGAACCTAGCGCTTGGAACTTCACAATTATTAAAAAACTGTAAATCTATACATATCTATTGCTATCAACTAAACAATATGGGCGCGTCCTATTAAAAAACTAAAAAAGCGAAAGACAAACGGATAGACAAACGAATGGAGAAACCGTACGCAATAGGTTTTTTATATGTATAAAAGTATGAAGGTTGACTTACGACGACAGTATTTTCTAAAATGAAAAATATTCATGTTTACGTAAAAGATGTCTGAACCCACCAAGATAATTTCGATAACTATGGAGGAACTCTAGGGGTTGCCCGCAAAAAGGCTGACAATTTTCAGCCACCTGCCCTCAAATTTTTGCAAGGTGAAAACGTATAAATTTTTAATTGGATCGGCCACCCGTCTCCAACGGTCCATTCGGCAAGAAACGAGAACAGTATAAACCCACCGACTGTTCGTATCAGCCGTTTTTGTTTACTTTCCGTTCAAATATATAGGCTGTCTTGTTTACTACGCACGGACCACCTCGAGCTAAGACCACGCCACGTTTCTGTTTACTTTCTGTTGAAATATATAGATAGATAAGATGTATTTGAATAACGACTTCAGAAGGTGCCATACATTAGCCGTCCGGATGAAATATTGACTACTATTAGTAATAAAGGAACTATTTACTATACAGATAAATAACCTAATTCTAAGGGCAACAACCAGTAAAATTCTGAAAAAAGAATGATTTAAACTACCAGTTGAGGTTCTGTCAATACTTGAAACATTAGCTATTTAAAGTTCTTGTAAAGTTAACCAAATTACAATGGAGTATATGTTGATAAAGCTCTCAAAACCAACTATCTGTAATAACCACTCAGCTATACTATCTTTGGATTGACCTAGTAAACCGCAAAGTACGACTCTGGAAGCTTTATTTGGGCATGTAGATCTGGAAACCTGTAAAAGTTAGTTCACGGTTTTATTTACTATTGCCCGCCCCTCACAAAGTAAGGGTTTTAAAATCGTATCTTTTCTTGTCTAAGGAACAAATACCCTTAACAACTAAACAAATCAACAAAATCAGAATGTATATAAAAAAATGAATTACCAAAGCCACAAACATCAATCTTACATATGTTGTGAATGTTGCAAATAGACTGGCACCGGCTATCCAATTACTTAATTTGCACTCAAATTTTACTCTAACGCATCAATTAATAACGTTTGAGAAAAAGCATCAATATTTTCTTAACGGACGATACCAACCCTCTTAAAAAATCCAGTTTTACCAAAGCATAAAAAATATTCCTTTGTGCTTTTCAGTCAACGCATGAACAAGCTTACACTTGATATGACAATAACTAATTACAAGTCCAAATGTTTATTTCAATGCAATCATTTGGAGTCCTTTATAAGATCTGGAGGGTTTAAGAAATGCCGTAAGGTCTTAAGCTCGATGATAGAGAAACTCCAACTACACCTCCCCGTGGTAAAGGATGGGAACACCTAAGGATTGGTGGCAAACGTAGCTCTGGAGACCAAATGTGCGCCGGTATAAGCAAACAAACCTGACTCCCGGGTCAGGATGGGCACCCTATTGTCCTGAGGGTGAGAAATCGCCCTCGAAGGCGAAGGAATCGATAAGAAGATCAACGGCATTGGGATCAGGAAGGCAACGGAAAACCACCTGATTAGAGGCACAAAGTGCATTTGCCAAGAAAAAATCAAGATGGCAATTATTGCCATCATGGTTTCCAACATCTGAAACGGATCGGAACTTTAAGAAGAATCATTTCGACTAGTTAAAGATTTTATGATTGAGCCTGGTAGTTTTATCAGAGTTCACTATTAAACAAACAGAATAATCTAATGCAAAAATAACAAGAACGGCGTAATACCGTAAAGGAAACTTTCTACAGTGGTGCGAAATCGTAATGGTCACTTCCAGGTGTCATTAACCGATTTTGCTGAAAATCAATGCCATGAAAGGTACTGACCTAAGATGTGTGTATGCCAAGTTTGAAGTGCATCCGTTGGATAGAACGGAAATTATCTTGTCTCCAGACACAGACAAACAGATAGAATAATAATCTCATTAACTCTCTACTATAAGCTCCGCTGTAGAAAGTTAATAAAAGCTGTATATAAAATAAATTGGATATTATGTCTTTAAACATTTTCAAAATTAAAGCAACAACAGATCACAGAAATGGTATCAACAGATCATACAGATGATACAATAGACGCTTTTTCTTTTTAAGTCCGCTTTTGTTTTTTTCAAAGCAAGCATGGATGCAATTGGCGATACTGTGGTGGTCACAAAATTGAAGAACTGTTAAGAGCACTCAAGAAACTTCTTAGAACGCAATGTGGAGAATGTGAAGAAAAAGAATTATAGAAAAACAGTAAAGAAATTGAAAAGAACAAATATTTCATTGAGCAAGTGAATACTGATAAACACTGTTTTGTATGGGTCTCCTTGTCTAGAGAAAAAGAATGGGAATGAAAAAAGAACATATAGATTGTCAGTTGTTAAAATTTCATTGAAATCATGTCCAATTCTTAGAATTTTAAAATAATTTTCTATTATCTTACGAATTATAATTACCGATTTTCTTATTTATACCATTAAATTTGTTTCAACAGGATATGTTTATTTTTTAACCAGAAAACAAATTCCCACAAATATTTGTAATCACATTATTGACCCAAATTACATGTTACGTTGCTTTTGTTTGATTATTGTCATTCAAAGAATTTTTGACAAAAAGATATATAAAAATTATAATTAGAAAAATGTTCCATGTGCTGTTGGAAAATTTTAGTGTACTTGAAATTCATATTTCAAAAAAGCAGCAAACTAGCCTGATAATTCTTATGTTTATTATTCAGAATCTACTAATTTGCAGTTCATAAAATAGAACCATTTAATTCTTCAATTTATATGGTGGCGATTAGAATCTTCCAAATCCAAGCAGTCTGAAAGAATAATAAACATGAATACCATATAGAGAAGTTACAAAACTAAAAAACTGACAAATCGTTCACCTCAATTAGCTTTTCTTCATCTTAAAAGGAGAAGCACTACAAATTATATATAAGAAGGGTGAATGGGTTATTGTAATGGGTAAAGTAAGAACAAAGTATGTACCACACGCAAAGCATTTAATTTATAACTCATAAAACAATTGAATATTGTGTCCTTCAGATGCAATAAATTCTTATGAATGCAATCATTTATAAAAACTCCTCTGGTTCTTATATACATTATCGTAAGATACTCTTAAGAAAAAAATCACAGACTTGGAAGTTGAGAGATTTTCAAAACCATTGAAAGCATCGAGATTTCATTCTTGTTCCTTGGTTTTTCACTCCTGCCCTCAAAAAATACAGGTCATCAATTCAAACAATCTTATATCACATTAATAATATGTAAAAGTATTTCATGCAACTCATGAGTGTTCTTCGCAGTCCAGGAGTGATAGTATCTAAAAAACGAATTAGATTAATCAGTCATGATAAGATGGTTAATATTGCCCTTATTTACAACATTAACAATTAAACAATTAAAAATTTAAAATAAATATTTTTGGTTTAAAACTGATCATATGTACATACATATTTTAAACATTTTGATGTTTTCCATCAATTAAAGCCATTTGAAGTTTACCTGAGAACATTAGGAGTCTTTGAAAAATAATAAACAAATTTATTGCTTTTTACACTGAACAAATAAAAAATTGGCCTAGCTTTACACAGAACTGACAATAGTACACTCAATAATTATATGTACAAAGGATGCTACCGATGATGAGTTTTGAGCTTCTGCCAATTGTTGAACTTTTGATAAGCTGCGTTGAGCAGCTGGTTGAGGTGTTTTGTTAAGTGGTGGCTGAGAGGTGAGAGCTCTCTGATCAGTTTATCCTAAAACATTAATCATTAGCAACTTGCGGCAAAAATTCACATAGCATTACTTCAAATGGTTTCAGTTTGGCCCCTTGAAACTTGTGGAGAGCTTCATGCATCTTTATGGCTTTCTGCTCTAAAGCTGGAGAGGTGGGAGGAAAACATTTCCAAAAATGGTTTAATAGCTGACATAGTGACAAATATAGATTCCTAACTTCTTTTTCTATGTCTGAAGGAACCAATTCTAAAAAACAAGCAATACCATTTGCATTGGAACATTCTTATTAGTGAAAACATACGTGCTAAGGACTGTTCTTGGAATCCTCTCATAAGCGCGCCTCCTGGTGACAGCTCTCCCAAAGCGCCCACTGAAGCAGCTGGATTTACTAAAGCAGTCGATGACTGACGGCCAGTCTGCCACTGTCTGCATTCCACCAAAACATTTCTGCTGACGGCAGCTGACTCGCTTGGAGATAAATGTTCAGTAGCTGCTCCTGGCATGGGTCCATGTAAATATCTTTCAACCTAAAATAACTACTGATTAATCAAGTTATAACAATATGCAAATCATTACTTTGGAGAGATTGAGTTGTGACTTAGACTCATTGTGATTTTCATTATTCGACTCAAGGTCCTCATACGTTATTTTCTCCAGTATTCGTTGCTTTTTGCTAACATGACTATGAGACTCTTCATTATTGCTACTGTTATTACTAATACTGTTGCTGGAGTTCTCTTGAGATTTTGGCACATTTGTGCTGGCATCCGTACCATTCTGTTGGGGTTGTTCTTGAGGTTTATTTTTAGAAGCTTTGAGCACCTAAAATATGACAGTGCAATTATTATAATACACAAGTTATGTAAAAATAAATGGCACAATCTAATTGAGCAAATCTTAAGAAAGAGTGCTACTTTGCATGCCCCAAAGAATCAAAATCTCGGATTCCTTATATTTATCTAGAAAAACGTTTTTACAATGTTAAAACAAAATTTAAGCTGTGTGGATAAATGCAGATAATAATCTAAAGATTATGAATTTTACTAGATACTTCAATGATTTTTATTCAAGTATGCAGATTATCATCATCACCTATATTAACCTATTTTGGATGTGTCGCTCCCTATAAATGCTAATCTTGTCTATTTTACGCCTTCTGTATTCAGTTAAAGTTGACCACTATTTAATATCGCCGACCGTCTCATAGAGGGTCTTGCTCTAAATCTCTTTTCTTTTCTAGATCTCCACTACATTACCTTTTTCATTGATCTATTGTCTTCCAATCTCGCCAAGTAGCTCAACCATCGCCATTTTTGTGTTAATATTCTTTCCATTACTTCTTCCACTTAATTGATTTTTTTTTATCTCTCAAAGATACTCCTATCATTGACCTTTCCATAGCTCTATTAATTTTTCTTTATACTTCCTTGTAAGTATCCGTTTCTGTGCTATAAATCAGTACAGGTGGGACATTCTGATTAAACAATTTGGTTTTTAATTTTTGATCCATTTTGCTCTTGAAAACTTCTCTCCAGTTACTAAATGCTGTCCAACTTAAGTTAGTTCTTTGGTTTATTTCTTATTCTTGATTACACTCTAAGCTAATTTTTTGACTTAAATATATGTGGCTATCAACTTCTTTTATAATATCGTCATTCAGTTTAGTCTATTTGTTAGTGTCTATATTTTCATTTTTTATAATTTTCGTTATTGCAATGTTGATTTTGAGTCCTACCTCGCTTAACTTTTGTTGCAAGTCTGTCATCATGCCCTGCAAGTCTATGCCATTATCTGCTATTAATAGAATGTCATCTGCAAACCTCAAGTAGTTTAATATGCTTCCATCTCAGTTAAAGTTTTTAAATATATCTTCCAAACATAGAGTAAATAATTTAGGCGAGAGAGTAACTCCTTGTCTTACTCCTTTTTTTCATTTTTATTTTGATTGTTTCCACATGTTTTAATCATTAATGTGCATTTTGATAAATAATTCAAATCAAATTCAAGATGATCTACAGTTCAAGCGAGTCTATAAAAGCTAGGCATAATGATATGTTATACTTTTTTGTCTTTTCCATTAAGTTCCTTACTATCTGCAAAAGATTATCTTGAAGCCTGTTCTAAATCCAGTCTGTTCCTGTGGCTGTTATTGATTCAATTTGTTTATAAGAATTTTTGTAAATAACTTATAGATTTGCAATAAAATAATAATTAGTCTGTAGTTTCTTGTTTGTAGACATTCATTAAAAAGCATTTACAGATGTTTCAAAAGCAATTTTCTATCTTCTTTTAACATTTCCGGCAGTATTCGATCTTCTCTTGCTGTTTGGTTGTCTTTTTACAGTTTTTAATGCATATTCTATTTCAAACCCTTCCATTTTTGGGATTTCTTCTGAATTCACGTTTGTTAATTTTTCCATCATTGAACTTTTGTCAATTTTGAGTCATAGTTGTTCATAAATTCTGTTCTTCCTAAAATTTTATTCCGGTCTGTAATTCATTTCCATTACTACCTCTTATTAATGTAACAATTTATTTACCTAGTATCTTTTACTTTTGACAATCTTTAGTTCTACCACTATCGTTTAATGCTTTATCTATTTTCTTGTTATGCTATATTTTTAAATCTTTTTTTTTTAATGCTGATTTAATTTGTTAATTAAGTTCTGTAAATTTTGTTGTGTCTTAAAAAAGTTTGAGCCATGTTCCATCATATGCAGATGTTTTATCTAAATGATGGTACCTTGATGGTAACACGATAGAATTTGACGCGACTATGTGGCATATTGCCCCCAAATATACTTATAGTTTGCCCTTCTCATGATTATTACAGAAACAAAAACTCTTATTTTTATTACTTAAGAAGTCGTAAACCTAGTTCTCTCAAAGGTCCCTGTTTTTATAATATCATTTCAGATATATGATATTCTGTTGTCTAACAAGAAAAGCATGGACGACCTTTGTGGTTACCAGTTTTGACAAAATTTTGCAAAAATAAAGCATTGATATCAAGTACCAAATACTATTCACAGATGATACACTTTTCAAGCAAGGATGCAAGCTTCCATTTTAAGATAACCTTTGCAGATTACAGTTTTAGTGGTATGTATATTGAAAAATATTCTTACTAAACGGCAAATATGTTAACTATTTGACCAAAGTCTCCTGCTCAATATTTGTTTAACAATTGTCCAATTGATCACACCATTAGCGGTCTTCCAGTTGTTCATGTTCTTGAGGCTCCACTCACGTGGATAGAATGTAGATTGTGTGCAAATAATACAATTTTTAATAATTTTTTTTTGAGTTGAAATTTGAAATGTTCCCAAGACTATTTTCACCCAGATTGAAATGCAGTAATATGATAGATTACACTTGTATAGTAAATTGTACAGCTTGAGAGGACAAAAAAATGACTTTCTCATAGGCGCTCATAATTTAAGTTCCAATAGCATGCTAGAATAAATTTTATTAGTTAAGTGGTCGCCTTGAACGGACGCGCCCATGTTCTGTTTAGTTTGCTTGTGCAATATCCGTTCAACTGCAGTTCAAGTTTAACATTATGACATTTCCCAGCTAGGGCTTAATGGTTTTGTAATATCTAAAAATATAAACAATTTATCAACCAAAAGGAAATTATCAGCAATCATTGAGTACCAGGACAGAGCGTGAGAATATCACTCTCACCACTAAAAGTCTATACGCTAACGAAACGCCCTAATATGGCGCCCTTTGCTACAACTGAGAAGCTATATGATATATGATGATGATTGAGTACCATCAAAAGTATATTTGTACGGAAATAGCTTCATTATCTAAAAATAGATATTATATACTTGAAAAACAGTAAACCGATGCAGATAAAGCCAAATCTGCTGCCAGCCCTCAAGAACCTCCAATATTCTTACATGACGTCAACAATTATCGAGCAATAATTAATAACATCAAATTATTAATAACTTCTGAGTTCATGACCCAACACAGAAATGACGAGTTAAAAATTAATTTAACCGAATATTTCTGAACTGAAAATAACCTCCCCTTTCACACTTACCACAACCCCACTGAAGAAACAGTAAATGTCATTTTACGTAATGTACCAACCTTCATCAAGAGATTTTTAACGAATTTTTAAAAAACTATCCCATCCAAACAGTCACCCAAATACTTAGTAAGGACAAAGTACCAATGCCACTATATGCTGTCCGGTTAAACAAGAGCGATAAAGGCAACGCAATCTTTATGCTAGATAAGCTTTTATATTCATTAATCTCTGTAGAACCAAGGCGTAAGCCAAAAGTCATATCCCAGAGCACACGCAGCCAGCATTACTAAAAACTATTGTCGTCTCCCACCTCATATTAAATGTCAAGAACATCATCTCTTCACAGTGCAAAACAGCGGCTAGAACCAAACATGTAAGCGCCAATTGTGGCAAATAACATACTGCAAACTACAATGAATGCCCTTATTATCAAAGTACCAAATATAAGAAAATCATCTCCAATAATCACTAATACAGCTTCCACTCCGCCAATTACTCGCTTAAACCCACCTACAGGGCCAACTGGAGTCACTGCAGATTATAAATGAGCTTGACCAGCTCTACAACCACCTACCTCTACACAAAACCCAACATAAAATAAAGTTAACAATTCTCTCATAGATAGTAACATTTTTGCCGTTTTATAGAGTAGATGCTATTGTTGGGTACTTCTATATTGGCAAATAATACTCCAAGAGCTTTCAGCAAGTTAACTCTTTTAAATTTCAATGCTAATGGCATCAAACCACAACACAATGTGTTTATACTATTTCTCATAAAGCATAACATAGATATAGGCTGCATCAGCAAAACTCTTCTGATTAATAATGAACCTCTCCATATTTAGAGGATTCTATAGACAGGACAGAAACATCAATCACGCTGATGGAGGCATAACCACGATTGTCAAGAAAAATATTTCACATTTTCAACTAAATCTCCCAAATCTTAACTCTCTAGAGGCTACAGATATTAAAATAAAACAATATAATGGAAGCGACCTTATACTAATTTCTTCGTACAAACCACCCCAGTTGCAACTGAATACCAATGATATTTCATCCTCGTTAACGATGGGGCTGCTTAGCCAACAACTCTAATAAAATAAAACTCCAAACAATAACTTCTAATCTAGACATACATATCATGGTTCTTTTTGAACCAACACGCATTCAATACAGCATCAACCAACGTCCCAATATTTTAGACATTGGCTTAGTAAAAAATACAGTAATACCATTCCATTAAAGTGTGATTTGTGAGTTAGAATCCGATTATTTACCTACCATTCTCGCCTCAAATTTGAATGCCAACCTCACCATTCAATCTCAAGATTACTAACTGGGAAAGTTGACTGGAATAGATTCCATAACGAACTAGACAATCACTTAAAAATAAGAAAAATTCATACAACTAACGATATTGACACTGAAGTTAGACAATTCACTGAATTATTAACCAAGGTTAGCCAAACTTCCCTAATACGTAACACAGATAAAAATCATCTGAAATATTGCAAACCTCTGACATATGTACTCAATCTAATTAAAGAAAAAAACAAAGCACGAAGACAAAGATGAAATCTATAAGTGCCTATTTAATCAACTATCACGCCAAGTCAAAGCAGTACTGGACAACTTCAGAATTGCATTGTACCAAGAGTATATATCTGAAATAAATCCCAACGATAATTCCTTTTGAGTAGCTACTAAAAGAAATCGCCACAGTGAAACACAATGGTGTCAATTATGAAAGGAAACAAGTGTAATTTATTTGCCCAGCACCTTTAAAAAGTTTTCACTCCAATTCATCACCGTACAATATAACAATTTATACAAGGTAAGAATACATAACTAAGAAAATTACCCAATAAGCTTTAATGATGTTTCACCCACCTACCAAATTAAAACAATTATCAATAAACTTTCCATAAAGAAGTCCCCTGGTCACAACCTTGTACCAATTATTATTTTAAAAAATTTAAGTCATAAGGCGTTAGCCTTCCTGACCAGTTTATATAACGTCGCCTAAGTCTAGGATATTTTCCCAACTCTTGGAAAAAAGCCGAAGTTATAGTTTTTCCTAAACCTAAAAAGGATAAAACCTCTCCTAATTATTGGTCCATCAGTTTGCTCACTACACTTTCTAAACTCTAAGAAAAGATCATCTTCTGACGTCTTACTGATTTTATAAATAAGAACATTATACCTGCAACTCAATATGGTTTTCACAATAATTATTCTACCACTCACCAATTATTAAGAATCACCAAAATCATATATGAAGGTTTTGAAAACAAGGAGCACATAATAATAGACTTTTCCGACATAGTCAAAGCCTTCAATAAAGTTTGGATCAAAGGCTAAATACACAAAATAATCAAAATAGATACACCTATATATCTTACATAATTTCATCTTTTCTAACCTCCAGATCATTCAAGATCAGAATTAATGTTATATACGCAGACCTTAATAATACAATGTTCCACATTTAAATCAAGCCAAATTGGCGATGTATGCAGATAATACTGTTATCATTGTTAGAAATTCAGATATCCAACAAGCAATCAATGACCTCCAAAGTGCAGTCAATTCACATCAAGAATGGTGAGAATAATGGCGAATTCAACTTAACACATTTAAATGTCAAGCAAAAAATTTTACCTTATAACACCTTACCAACCCAATGGGGTACTCCATCCCATGGAATAGTGCCGATGAAGCTTTTAAAGACTTAGGTTTATATCTCTACAGAAAACTTACTTGGGGGTACCACCTTAATAAGAAACTTAATGAATGTCACACAAGGCTAAACCAGTTAGATCCCTCAATAAATCATAAATCCTTATTAAAAATCGAGTGCTTTCTTCTATTTTATAAATCCCTTATACGCCCTATTATAATGTACAATTGTCATTTGGAAAAATAGCTCCAAAAAACCATACTAACAAAGTGCAAGTAATGCAAAGTAAGAATCTTCATATAATATGTAATGCTAGCTGGTTTGTTAAGAATGACCAAATTCATAAGGACATACAAGTGTCACTCATTAAAGACTATATACATCTTATTGCTAAACAGTTTTTCACTAATGTGACTAAGTGTAAAAGTGCAATAACTCATAGACTAAATAGTCCCTCACCCTTCAGAACGCTCAAAAGACTAATGCCGCTAGATTTAATAATATCCAGCAATAACAAGGCCGACGAACAGTTCGCTTCAATTTTTATGTACCTATGAATAAGAGATGTTCACCAATCAAATTCATATAGTGTTTAAGCCTTTTAATGTTATGTATTGTATATTTGTCACTAATATAATATGTAATCCCTATCATGCATAGCATTGTATTGCTGAACTGATAAATACATTTATTTAAAAAAAATAAATTTTATGTTACTTCAATCAGGGTCAAATTACAAAATCTTAAATTTCGCAATTTTGATCCATCGACGAGGGAAAAGTAGACGAGAAATTTTTTTATTGGTCGATTTGTGGTTAGGCAAAAACGATTTAAAATAAAAATCTCATCTAACGTACCCATTAAGCCACCCTGGATATAGTGTCAATAAAGAATTGAGCTAAGACATTTTTCTCAATGCACCAAGGAAAAGTCAGAAAAACTTCGTTTGTTTAGGAAAATAGCCTTAGCAACAGTAGTTTTTAACACAGTGGCATATCTTACGTTACAATTAAACTAACCATTAATTTTTATAGAAATACCAATTTGCAATATTAAAAAGGGGGCCATGTAAGCTAGGATTCTAAAGCAATGTGCCAATAATTGTCTGAAACAAATGCACAATGTCACTTAAAGCAGTGTTAAAGTTCTAGATAGAACTTTGTAAAATACATTTGGTAACAAAGGTAATGGAGAAAGTGCAACTGTGTTACTCTCCAGAGATAACATTCCTCAAGAAATTAGGGCCTATAAGATAGAAACGTCATTTATAAGCTTCTATTAGTGTTAAGAAGTGAAACGATTGGTATTTAATAGCAAACAACATTGATTTTAAGAAGAGTGGTAGTACTAGAAAAATTCAGTTTCCTTTCTAAATTGGGAATGAAAGTGTAAAGACTACTAAGAGTTTTAGCAACCAAACACCTTATATGACTTAAAAACATGTATCACAATCTAAAAAATATGGACTAGAAGTTTTAACTTATATTGTTTATGTAAAAGTGATTGATTAAAGGTTTAGATGAATTTTTTTTAAATATCATTCTTGAATATGAGAAGTGTAAATCATAGCGTTGATACTAAATCTCAATAACCACCTGTCTGCCTATCAATTAAACTACAATTTTTAAATGATAAAAATATTATTGAAAATTTGTAACTGTTGTGTAAATAAAACCTTATCATGAACATCAATCTTAAACTTTTACAAAGTATGGATAAATTAATAATGTTGCATTGAAATCAAAAGATTATTGTATGGTTGTTAACTTTTTCCCCCATAGAAGCTATTCATACTAATGTTACTAAAACACATGATTAGTACTATTCAAGGAAAAAGTCATCATCTCATCAAATTGTTATTGGAAAGCTTTGTTTTAGGCTATATTGGGAATGTCATAAAAGAGCACTACGCACCATGTCATTTAGTTGTCAGTTAAGGCGTGGGGTACTCAAAGAGAACAAAAATTTCTCATTTGAAAGTAGTCATGCAGAATGTCAAAACACTTCCTGATAGCAGTGATGTCCTTCACGACAGATGAGAATGAATGTCTTGAATTTGAAGCGTCCCTGTGAGTGATATATTTTCTTTGAATCTTCTGATACCATCTAAATATAATTGTATGATGAGGATAATCATCTCGACATAGAAACCATTTCCTCTCAAACATAGTAAAACTGAAACCTTGCATAAAGTTGTAGAGTAAAATTGCTTGGTATTCTGTTTTGATACTGAATATGATACTGCAAGCTCTTTTTATTATTCAGGAACATCTAAATGCTCTGCTAGCTGCAGTGTAGGTTTCAACTTGTCTCAACATGCTTAAACTTGTCACATTGTGTGACCTTCGCTTGCACCATAATGCAAAACTTTCCTAATACTCTATATAATATTGAATATGACAATGTTAAAATTATATACCCACCAATAGATGTTTTCCATATACAGTAATTGTTATTTAATCTGGTGTACATAAGTATTCAAGTGTGATGTAAGCAAATGCTCATAACGCAATTAATAGAAACTTAATAGAACCAAGTTGAATGAATATATTATTAATTTTATCAGCACATTTGAATTACATGAAGTTTTCTGTATCATAAATCTCTAAAAATTTGTAATTAAAACATTTAAATGGTTGCAACCTTTCTGATACATGAATTAATTAACATTATGAAATAGGAAAAATGTATTTACCATGATTGAGTGTTGATTGAAACGCTTAATCATAGCCTGACTGACAGTTCCAATAGCGCCCGACGGCCTCTCAACCTGCGTCCCATAACCATCG
Organism: Sinelater perroti; assembly: GCA_036346155.1. Classification (NCBI taxonomy): domain Eukaryota; kingdom Metazoa; phylum Arthropoda; class Insecta; order Coleoptera; family Elateridae; genus Sinelater; species Sinelater perroti. The sequence continues at coordinate 16,988,642 of JARFIY010000143.1, forward strand.
TCAATAGACTTGTCCTCAAACGCAGTAATATCTAACAGTGGATCTTGGACGCCTGTCTGAATATCCTTCTTCATTTCTTGATCGTCCATTTTACCACACTCAGTAAACAAGTCTTTGCTTTCTGCATATTTTCTATCTCTGTATTTCAGAATAAAAATTGAGACAAAAATGTTACAATTAACAACGAGCTTACCTATGAAAATAGTGTGACTGAAAGAATTTCGTCCAAAACTGTGATTCCGACAATTTTGCAGGTACATGTTCAAGATACTTTTTCTTCACTGCCGGATAGGTTTTAAATATAGACTCTATAACATCAGCAGTTATGTTGTATTTCAGACCATTGCAACCATCTGTTTGTGGTTTGATGTCGGCTAGAAATGCCCCAGACACACCTGCAAGTTTATTAATGATATACTTAAATAAATTATAATTTCATGTAAAAATAATACATTAAAATTAACACCTGCAAGAAAAACAAGAAATCTTCCCAACTAATTCAATTTTGATAATTGACTACTCTAAATTAATTTATCTATTTTCTAAAACATCATGTTTTTTCTTTTCCTAAAATTTGCAAAATCAAAATCATCAGACAATCTACCAAACCAACCATTTTTAGTTTGATAACTCAACTCATTGTCCATACTTCCATTAAGATAGTAGGCGATTTTTTACTTAAATGGTAGTTTAGATTTTTAAAAATAATGCATAGCAGTTCTTATTGTTTTAAAAATAAAATTTCAAATAAGCGACTGATAAATCGATTTTCAAAAGATAGAGAAAGTAGTGGTGTAGTATGTCAGCTCAAAAGCCTTCGAAGCCCATGGCATTTTCCATCACTTTTTTCCATTCTCTTCTATGCCTAGCTTGTGCTTCCTAATTAGTAATTTTTAGTTCTCATGAGTCTTCTTGCACACACTCCCTCTCTCATGTTCTCTTGGGTCTCTCTCTTTTTGTTTTTTCGTGCATCTTTTCAAATGTGACATTTTTTGATACTCTGTTGTCTTCCATTCGTAATACATGGCTTGACCACTTGATTCTGGCTTGCTTGATTATTACAGTGATAAGAGGAGTTCCTATACAGATGTTGGAGTTCTTGATTTTCCGCATTTCCCCTTCTTTTACACCTCTATAAAGCATCCTTAGTATTTTCTTCTCCTAAATTTCATTTTTTAAAATATTTTCTGCTCTTAAACCCTCTGCTTCCATAAGGCCCTCTAGCGATAGTTCAGGGTCTCAACTACAGCGTAAGATGTTTCCCGCATACTATATAACATTCAGTGGCAATTGAACGTCGTTCCAAGTCAGTGTCGAGTCATTTTGACCCATACTGTGACCTCCTTGTCGATTGAATAAAAAAATTGAAATAAAGTTTTTTATTGATAGTGTAGTGAGTCAAGAATAGCTTAACAGCTGCTTTATTTTTATTATTTTGAAGTGCTACTTCTATTGTGAAAATGGCGTACAATTTAAGGACACGCGTTTCTCGAACGAGGATTATATGTCCGAGCAATCAGATACAAATACCTTGAGTTCAGATTACAGTGAAGCCGATGATACTGAAAATGTACCTCTGAACCCACCCAAAAGAGTTAGATGTTCGAGTTGTCTGAGTAATAAAGACAGGAAAATGAAAATGCAGTGTCCAAGCTGCTTGCGATCCTATGTGCGACGACCATCGCGCCTACATTTTTAACGATTGTGCTGGAGTTGAATAAAAATATGTATCTTCAATATTTTTTTTACGATTTATGTATAAAAAATAAATTTTTGCTAAATTTGTTACAACATTTTTCTGTGCCCATCATCTACGTACTATTTTGTACTACTTTTGTAAGCAGTTAGTTCTAGCTTTTGTTTAATAATGCAAAACATCAAAGTTTTAGAAATTTACATTCCCCGGGACATAATCTTCCGCTTAGAAAGAGTATTTCGTTTTAATGCGGGCGATAGAAAGAACATACTGATCAATTTAAAATATGTAAAATAATAAAAACAAAATTTAAATAATTAAGCTTGAGGAAGGTACACATTTGTCAATTATAATAATCTTGTCTGTTCCATCATGAGGTCCAGTCTCTTTCGCTGCTTCTTCGAAAAACGTTAATTGAATGTTTCGGCTGTAATTATTAAGGCTGCATAGAAGACCACAATCGCTTCCATTAGTAGTGGCCACTGTTTTTGTGAAGCCTAAGCAAACGATTTTGTCTTTGCCTCCAATGGTTATAACCACTCAAGGTATAGATGTAAAAGCCATCTTTCAGAGCGGATTGCGCCTTTGTAAGGGAAAATAGCAACTGTGTCATTACCAACAACATAATGTAAACATTGTTTATAATTATTTTAATTTACTTTATGACGTGTATTTTTAGCGATTTTTGTAAGAAAGTTTAAAAATCATAATCATAAATGTTGAATGCAAACTTTAATACAGTGTCAAGGCCAAGTGGACGTTTTTTTTAAGAGCCAACTCGTACCTGCATAATCACGGTGACAGAGACCAGTCACCTTGGTTAAAATCAACTGCATTTACTTGTTATTTTTAATTTTGTATCTAAAAACAAGCAAACCAACATATGCAATGTATGCCACAAATTACCAATACTCGCAGCAAGTGCTAACAATTTATATTCAAGATATAAACTATTATAAACGACAAATACGTTTTCTACAATTTCAAACATGTATCCACAAAACAATATGCTTTCCTAACTGTCGGAACAAATTCAGTACCCTCAAGAATAGCATTGGCAAATAGTTGAAAACAAAGAGTATGGGCGCAAAGATAATATTGATAGCCATAATCCAAACAAATTAGAACGTCAAGTTACTGGCTTAATCCTATAAATTTCTATGAACCCTTAAGTGAAACTGATTCATATCAAAATTAAAATACAACTCTAAATAATAAAATTCCCAAATCACCGATATTGTTTTGAAGTAATGACTATACAACTATTGGAAATAGAGAGCAAAAGACAAGCACAATAACAATAATAAAGATGAAGTTAAAATACTACCAAATTCTTCAAGGAAGTATTCACAAATAATTAAGGCTTAGTAAAACAAAAAACTGAATTTCGTACATACGAAAGAAAAGAGGAGCTCAGTTTTAGGGTTGCCTTCCAAGACATACATTTCTCTATTTAAGAGGGTTAAAACAAGAACACTTAATAAAAGGGTGTATAGTATAAAATACCACTACCTCTATTATATTTATATTATTTATAAAATAGATTAGCACATTCAGTAAAGCGCCAAATATGTTAATGTGCAAACTGTCAAAAGTTTGGAAATAAAAATTTTTTGTAATAGAAGCCCAATATGTGTAAAGTATACTGGCAATCATGTCTCAATGTCATTGTAAAACAAGAGATACTAAATAATCATCCGCAAATTAAAGGATAACTTAGTTTACAAAGAACTACAGCACAAGATGTTTCCATTACCAAGAAGCATATAAGTTAATCAACCACAAGCAGAATTAGTACATATTACCCATACCTAAATAGACCATGGTATGAATCACATGTTCATGTTTAACAACTGCAATATAAATTAATTAAATTACTAATAGAATAACAGACAACCATATTAGACTTATTAACTACCAGTTTCCAAAAATAACAATAGTTCAGTACCTTAAGTTAGCTGTTTGGAATGCCAGTGGGTTGACAAATCACAATGATAAAATGATCTCTTTCATCTCAAAGCATTCCATTGATATAATGCTAATATCTGAATCACAGTTCATGGATAAAAGCCACCTAAAAATACCCAAATATATAGTCTATGCAATTCACCACCATGACAGTGCAGCATATGCTGGCAGGGTTATTATTGTCAAGAGTTCACTAACATATTACAAACTTCCAAATACAAATTGGAACATCTTCAAACTACATCAGTAAGTATTGAAGACTGGAATGATTGGCTAACCATTTTTTATTTTATTATAACAAACAAGAGTACTACAAACATGTGTACTGTGAAATTGATTTATCTCTGGCGGTGACTACAATACCAAACATGTTAATTGAGATTCAAGGTTAAGCACTGCTAAAGACAGATAGCTTTTGAAAACCATCAGCAATGGACTTCAATGCATACCAACTAGCCTTCTGACCTAACACAAATGTCAGATTTGCCAAATTTTTGTCTCAAAGCGGAATCCTATTTAGAACTTACTGGCGAGCACTCTGCAATTATAATTATATAAAAAATTACAGAAAAACGTGAATTATATGTCACCTAAACAACAAAGCTCTCAAGTGTGCAACCCATGAACTCAAAAATCTTAATTTTATGAAAAATAAAGTAGTGCAAGATTAGTTATTATATCTGTCAGCTTCGGAGGCCTCCAACTACACACCTTGAAAAGCCACCAAGAGACTAGAAAGACCACACCAGTATAACACATCTCTTTGTCTAGAAAATAACACATGGCCTAGAAGTGACCAAGATAAACTTCAGCTTTCACAAAATATTTAAGTACAGTATTTCAATCATTTGCTACTAAATTCATTAAAGGGGAAGAAAACAAATCCTTGTAATTTTTTGAACACCTTTTCAAAAGTCTTCATCCATTAAAACCTTCTAAGGTAAAGAAAATATAATGCTGCAATACTAAACCTTACAAAGCACCAGGCTACAATCTAATCATCGACAAAGTACTTATGGAAATACCTAGAAGGTCTACAGACATATTTCTTATTTATACAAAGCAGTCCTTAAACTTTCTGTGAACAGAAAGTAATTGCAATTATCCTAATAACTAAACTAGGAAAGCCTGTTGAAAATGTGTCATCTATATACTAATTAGCCTGCCACCAATCCCATCAAAGTTTTTCAAAAATTACTTCTTACAAAACTTACACAAATACTCATAAATAATTGACACATCAAATCAATCATTCCACAGTAGAACAAGTATACAGAATAGCAGATACAATTCTTAAAGATTTTGAAGGAACCAATGCTGTTCAGCAGTTGAGCTTTTGATAAAGTGTAGGATTAAGGTTTGCTATATAAAATTAAAAGTGCTGTACCAACAGACTACCGCCAGATACTTCAGTGAGAGCCATCTAATAGAACCTTTCTTGTCAAACATGATAAAGTTCAAACAGCTTTACAACCTCCTTTTTATATCATATCTTCTGACCTCGCAACCAACTTCTGTTGCTATTTTTGCCAATGATATTCCGTTTTACTATCATAATCCTCTAACCCAAACAGCATCTACAATTACTTTCAAAACCATCTACATTAATTAGAGGACTGGTATAAGAAATAACACACCAAAGTCTAGATAAATAATCAACATACCTATAATCGGGTGATTAAGTATTTAGGAATGCATTTAGACAAGGGGCTAATCTGGAAGATAGACACATGGTTAAAAAGAAACAACTAGGTATTAAAATACAGAAAATGTGCTAGCCCATTGGTCTTAAGTCCCACTTCTTCAATCCAATGAAGACACAATGTGATATATCTCAAATAAAGTTATATGACGAGATCTGGACATTTCGTGTATCAATAATTAAATTTCTAAATTTAGGGTACACTACAAGTACAGAATCAATATCCACTCCAACCCACTTGTGGAACACCTAATAGACATAGAAGAACCACAACCTAAACATTTTAAGTTCTTAGATGTCCTAACATGTTTTGAGTAATATGTGTAGTGTAAGGTAATAGACAAATTTTCAGTTTAAAGGATTAGGCCACCTTGAAATATATTTACTTTAGAGTATCAAAATTAGTATGAAGGTGGTCCTAATATGAATAAATTTTTTTAACAATATTTGAGATGGTATTTCTGAGTAGCCCAAAGAGTGCTCGAGAAGCCTCGAGTATGTAGGCCATTATCTTCAGTCAGCTGCTTACTGACCGGATATACGTTTTAATTTGTCATCAAAGGTCTCTAATGATCAATGAAGTGGCGCCACGTACAAGCTTTGTTTCGATTCCCTTTCCACTGGTGTTTCTTGTTTTTCTCGGGTAGATTTGTTATTTCTGTTCCACCATGAGTGATAAGGTCTACGAATAAAAAAAAAAAGCTCTGAAACAACCACCACAGCTACTAAAACGAGCAAAATTTTAAATAGACGGCCACCAAATCACTGGTCAATAGAACAAGAGTGATAAGAACAGAATAGAACAGCGAAAAAATTGAGGCTTAGCAACAAAAGTTTTAAAGCTGATAAAGATTCTGAATTTGACTATTGCATTTTTTAAATTATGTGGCTGTATTTGCAGCAATTTTCAAAAGTGTTGTGTGCAAAAATAACTTTTACCGAGGTTTTAAAATTGTTATAAAATGTGAGAATTTTAAAAAACAAGAAATTAATTGTCATACTGTATTGGTCATGCGCTTATTAGGCATTGACTTGCAATTATAACATTTTGCGCTGTTATGGATTTGCCGCGTCCAGTTTTTCACTTGTTCTATGACAGGACTGTAACAAATATATCTACCGCTATAGCAGCTGTGATGTTCCGGCCCTGGCTAGCAAACTGAAGTGAAGTGGAAAAGTGTGTCCTAAAGTTAAGTGAAGTTCCAGAGGAAATAGTGGACAATTAATTAGAGTGTTAAAGGTAGTAGGCAAATGAAGTAAAGAGAGTATGATAACAACAAACAGAAAAAATCTGGTGTGAACACGACTTTCCTTATCTTATTATTTGGGTAATTCTGGCAAGTCCCGGGCTTCAATTTTTTTTTCGAGTTCCTATTTTACCAACTTTTACTTTAAATTCATGTTTATCTCATGATAACAAATCATTTCTATTCTCATGAATTTTTTGTATCTTCAACCGTTTAGATTCGCGACCGCTTTGCGACCTTGCGACCAAACGGCTAGGCCGATTTTTACCAAAAGTTTCGCACTGCGTCCCCTACCTACAAGTAACTTGCATACCAAATTTCAAGACTCTAGCTCTTACGGTTCTCGAGATATCCTGTTTGACTGACTGCCTGACTGTCAGTCAGTCAGTCAGTTTAACTAACAATGAGTTTCGAATATAAACACCTGAAATGGTTGACGAAAGAGTGGATTAACAAATAATGTTGAAACTACTACAAGACATAAATAGTAAACTAGATATAATGAAAGTTAAAAATGATAGAATGAAAAAAAAGATAGATAAATTTCAAGAAATTAATAAACTAAAAGACGCTAATGCAAAATTAGTAAATGAGAACAAAATACTGAAACAAAGCGCAAGAAAAAAGGATTGAAAAATTAGATCGAGAAATTAGAAAGAATAAAATAATTATACACGGGGTGCAGGAGCAAAAAGAAGAAAGCGACATGCAAATAAAAAAAAAGAGTAATATTGAGAGATATGGACGTATTCATAAACACTGAGGAGGAGTTAACACAGATCGGAAGATTAAGAAAGGAAGAACAAGACCAATAATGATTGAATTTAGAAGTTGGAACAAGAAGGCGGAGATCTTTAATGTGATAAGAAAACTAAGAGGAAAACTTTTCAAAGAAAATAATCGAACAACGAAAAGAATTAATTATGTTCATGAAACAGTACAGAAAAGAGAGTATACTGATAATTAACAACATAGACAAACTCTCGAGAAACAAGGAAGTGAATATGACATAACTGAAGGAAATTAAAAAGGAAGAACCATGAGCCAGAGATCCCCAGAAAACGACGACATTGAGGAGCTACAAGGAAGGATGCTCAAAATACCATAGATAGAAAAAGAACATGATGACCGGACCAAAAATGAATATGATTAAGGACAAGAAATGGGAAATAGAGAAATCAAAAATAAATAGAAATAAAAATAAAAAAGAGAAACAAAAATTAGAATAGCAGCTTGGAATTAAGACAATATGCAGGCTGGAAAAACAAATGAGATTACAGAAATAATGGAAAAGTATAAGATTGATATCGCATTACAAGAACTAAAAAAAACTAAACTAAAAACAACTATACCATACACTGGAGTGGAGGAAAGAAACAAGGTAGAAATGGTATGGGCTTCATTGTAGCTCAAAAGCAGAAGAATAACATAATGAAATTTGATGCGATAGATAATCAAAACTTAGAATGAAGGGAAAATTAGCTAATACTATCTACCTCTGTGAATTCAAATGCTTACCACTTTTTCAAAAATGAACATTTTTAATGTTCATGTACGTGTACTTCTGTAAAACTTTTTTATTTTGCCCTAGGATCAACTGGTGACGACTTCTAGGTACCATTTTGAAAAAAATTTAAATCAACCATTTTTTTATATACTTTAAGATTGATATAATAAAGCTTATTAATTAGGTTTTGTAATTACTACCGTATTTACTAGAAAATAAGACCCCCCTCTATTATAAGACCCTAATTTTTAACGTATTTTTTATAGAATACTATTTTGTATGCAAATATTAAAACATTAGACCCACGAGGAAATAAAAGTAACAGAATTCCAGAGCTTTATTCAAAGTGAAACTAAGTTTTTAGAAATTCCTTGTAAAGGGAATACAATAGATGTCTAAGTCAATAGAAGGATTGGGCTCTGCCCAAGGACATGCTGTACTTCACCCTCTAGTAGTAACTTTTAGCAGAAACAATGAGGTAGCATGAGGATGGAAACAGATAGGTCCACTTGACTTTGGGACCGGTATCTGTTTATACCATTCAGCATTACGGCTCGATTCCCTAAAATCGGTAGTCAGTCTTTTGCTTGAGTGCTGGGTGGCATAGTGTTTAGTGCCTTTTGTGAATCAATACTGCATTAGAAAATGAATTCCCAGAAAAATTACATTGCAGCTTTTAAGTTGAATGTTCTTGCATTTGTCGAGAAAAATGGAGTAAGGGCTGCAAGTCAGGACTTTTCAGTGCAATCAAACATGGTTAGATATTGGAGAAAACAGACAGAAAAAATTCGAGCCACAAGAAAGTAACTTGCTCTTTTCGAGGTCCAAAAAAAGGACGCCTCTCTAGGGTGGACGATGTGGTTATGGATTGAGTGAAAAAGGAAAGAAAAGAAGGTAGTGCCGTTACATGCGAACTGATTCAAATAAAAGCCACGAGAAATCACAAGGCAAGACTGAAGAGAAGGAAGGGTTTTCAATTTGAGGAGAACAACATCATTGTGTCAATGGTTGTCAGCAGACTACACTGATAAAGTGTTGCAGTTTCAGCGTTTCGTGTTGCGTCAGAGAGGAACACATCAGTACATGTTCTCACAAATTGGTAATGATAATGAAACGCCACTGTATTTCAAAATGCCGCATAACACAACTGTAAATAAAGTAGGTGTAAAGTAGTATACTGTAAAAACAACGGGTGCAGAAAAAATGAGGTGCACAGTTAGCTCGCTATCAGTGCAGACCATATGTGATTTTTAAAAGAAAAATTCTTTTCAAGGGACCTTTACCGAAAGGTATCCATGTCCGTGTACAAGACAAAGGTTGGATGGACTCTAAACTTATGCACGGTTGCATTAGAGGTAGTATGGAAATGTCGCTCTGGTGGATTGTCAAAGAAACGATGTCTACTAGTTCTGGACAGCTTTCATGGCCATATTGAGGAATCACTGAAAAACAGAATAAAGGAATTGAATACGCATCCAACAATCATTCCTGGAGGACTCACTTTTATACTACTACAACCCCTGGATATGAGTGCAAACGAGAACGGTGTAATACCGTAAAGGAAACTTTCTACAGCGGTGCGATGAAATTAGGATAAAAACTTTTAAAGTCGAATGCTGCATAACATATGCGAGTATAATGAATTTTCGAAATCGTAACGGTCACTTCTGGTTGCCATTAACCGATTTGGCTGAAAATCAATCCCATGAAAGGTACTGACCTAAGATGTGTGTATGTCACACAGACAGACAGACAGGATGATAATCTCATTAACTTTTTGTAAGCTCCGCTGTAGAAAGTTAATAACCCATTCAAAGATCACGTGAAAACACTATGCACATATTAGATAGCAAATGGCGAAACATTCCTTCATGAAAACAGGTGAAATTCAAAAGCCCTTCATTGAAATTCTGTGCTCCTGAATTGTTAAAGCTTGGAACCAAATCTAAAATGATCCAGAAAAGCTTCAACGCACTGGATGGAACTGAAGATCATCTCGTTTACGAGGATAGCACCAATCTAGCTGAGGCAACTGATGATGGTGATGACGATAACGATGGCAACAGCAGCGACTCTGACTAGGAAGTCAATAGTAAAGGTAAGCTGATAAATGTGTAAATGCATACATCAGTAAATTATCTATAAATTGGTTGTTTTAATCAAGTGCATTATGCAGGCCTTTAGATTTAGTTGTGATTCAAAATCGCAAGCTTGAAAATTTGAGTCATTGATAGGCCTAGTATAGTTTTTTGCTTTAAAATACCGATAACTCGGATTAAGGCCAACTGTTCTTTTGTTTTTAGGCACACCTATAAATCTGAGTGGGATGTTTTACTTTTAAATGATTTTGATTAATTTATTTACATTGTAATCATAAACCTGTGATTTGTTTTATTAAATACAGACAATTCAATGATTTTTACTTAGTTACAACCTAGGTAATTCCTCATATTGCATTTTCATACTCAATTTTAAGACCCGACGCGAATGTAACATCCTACCAATTTTAAAGACAAAAATCTGATGAAAAAGGGGGGTCTCATTTTCGAGTAAATATAGTATATTATTTTTCTTTGAAAAAATACCTAAAAATCACGCAATTTTCAAACCTTCAAAACTTTTTAATTAACAAAATTTATAATAAACGGTTTCCAGCTTGTCTTCTGACAACAAGAACATATGAAATAAAGAAGAAACACCAACAGATTAGAAAGCAGAGTTAACAATTCTAATTTTAAAAGGAAACTCCAGATACAGCAACTATAGAGTAATAATGCAACTAAACATCGCATACATGATTCTAATCTCAATAATGCAAACAAGACCACAAACAAATATAGATAAAAAGATTGGTCAATATTACGGTTACTTAACAGCTAATACTATACAGATTATGACCTAAATAATAAAAAAACGATATAACAATTTATATATTTTATCAGTAGATTTCATACAAACATTCAATAACACAAATGGATAAACTAGGTGGTAAAGCACTAAAAGCTGGGATAACAAAAAAGATGACAAGATTAATAATGAAGTCCGTAGGTGGTTCAACAATGAAAGTCACAGCAAAAGATGGAGGAACAGTAGAGCTCGAAATAAACAAAAGTGTACAACAGGCAGAGGTTCCATCAGCAGCCCTATTTAATATCATGCTAAATAGAGGAATTTAAAAAGAGACTAGATGAAAACCAGCACAGATAATAGACTATGCAGATGACTTAGTAGTATTAGCAAGAAACAAAAAGTAGAAATGAAGCAATATAGAAACTGATAGAACCAAAAATAAGAAGTTGCAAAAGAGACTAAATTACAATCAAAAATAGAAATATTCCAGTTTGAAGAGCTTGAGTGTTATAAGTACCCAGGGATCTTAATATAATAATAGAAACATGAGATTCAACACCGAATTCAAGCAGGACTACAATGAAAATACACAGAACAGCAATGCGTCCAGTCATATATGCATGGGAAATACAGTGGTTTGCAGAAAATGAAGGAAAACAAAAGCTACTTAAAAAAAGAATAATTAGAAAATTTATGGACCAAAGAAAGTAAATTGAGTTTATAGAAAACTTAATCATCAAACAGAGAAGAAATGTTACAAAGAGAAAACATAGTGGAAACATCAAAGCACAGAGAATGCAATAGTTTGGGCACGTTTACAGAAAATAGAAAAATGAAAATAAAAAAAAGCAAGTCATGAAATAAAAGCCAGGTGACCAAATACAGAAAGATCAAGTAAAAAAAAATTAAAGTGAAAGGTTGGAGATTAATAATAAACAGGAAAAAATGAAATAAAGTCGTACACAAAAGCTATAAAAAAGAGAAGTATTACAACTACCAAATAAATATTAAATATTAAATGAGAAAATTAGTAGCACAATATCTGAACCAAACTGCAGCAAAGCATAAAAGATTCCTTATTTTCGTAAACATAATTTCAGTCCACACTGAAGGGCACAACTTTATCAAACAAAATAATTCTAATATTTCTGTAAACTTTGTAAACACTTCACACTTAAAAACTGGCAACGGTTTGCAATAAGTTTTAAGTAAAAATTCGATGGGAATGAAAAGTAGTCAAACTAGTTTTTGTTCTATTGTTGTTTTAGTTTACTTTTGATTTAATGCTGCTTCTTATATAGCTAATGTTTTTCTTAACTTGTGAAGAATTAAAAATCAATTCTTAAAAATAAGTATATTTACAACTTATTCTCATTTATTTTCAATTCAAATATCGTTTGCATATTCTGATGGATGCATTGTGCCTGAATTATAATTTTTTGTATTATATAGAATATAAGTTATACTTTGAGGACATAAACATCCTGTATAATGCCATATACCTCAGAAGTAACCAACTAAGATTTGTTAAAAGAACTGTACGCTGATTGTTAGTAATAAAAAATAAAAATGGACATTCTTAGCAAACATGCTCTTTCTATACAATTCCTATCACATTGGCTGATTTCAACAGTGATTGCCAGGAGAGAGTAATTACTAAAATATCTTACCTATATCCTGAGGCTGTGACTTTTGTGCTTGCGTATATTGACTGGCATGCTGAGACCAAAACTCTTCTGAAGTCACCACTTCCGACATGACAAGATCCTTGTAGAGCTGGAGCAATGCGGGATTTGATGAAAGCAGCCGATTCTTCTCCTCCAATTCTTTATCGATCTGCAATGCGGTCCAAATGTAATAAACAACAGCTGAAACCAAAAACGCGTACTTTTCTCTTGAACCTTGGCAATAGCAACTGCAGCAGCTCCTTGACGCGGTCCCTGTCAGCAGCTTGCTCCTGCAGTCCTCCACGATTGATGAAGTGAAACGTGGAAGACATCCCGCTATGCAGAACCACCTGCAGCTGCACCTTCGCCTTGCCCTCCGGCGAAATTTTCTGGGCTGCAACAGCAAGCTTCGGTATCGTCATGATATTATAAATGAGCCACATACTTTTGATGTCAGAGTACAGGTGCGATATCGAGACGGTGTCCCGATTCTCCATCATCCATGCTATGCGCTGGTCCATGAGGTAAAGTGTGCCGTCACCCTTTTTGTAGCGCACGTTGGGCACTTGCAGCAAGATTTCTTCACTGGAGGTAGTCATCGTTTGAAACACACTAGTACTGCGCTAACAGCTCCTACAATAAACTGCTTCTTAATCTGTTAATATTGCATATCAAAAAGTGTTTGGAATGCGTAAAGTTTGTCGGCTTCCTATCTGATTCGCAAACGCGTTTGACATCGAAGTTCTTGAAAACTCTACGTTATACCAACAACTTAACTTGAAATTTACTAGAGCTTTTAAATTATACAATTTTGTATGTAATTACTAGGTTAAAATATAAATAAATATTTAAATTAGTAATTGTTTCTCATAATGTGCCTGTAAACATTTTTGTAGTTTAAATTATTTAAATTTCTTTATAATTATTTATTACTTATAGTGTCTAAAACAATATATTATATTTCAATAAAATAAAATTAAGACGGTTTTCTTTGTAAATTAAAAGATAAAATATAAAAATAAATTTATTAGATTAATTAGATTGATAACAAGCGTATAAAATTGTAAGCCATTATATTCAATAGGAAATTCTCCTATTTGACAACAGCACAGCTTATGGGCTAGGGATTTTACATTTGTAATATTCCCGCCTAACGCTGGTGGCATTGTGGTTTGATGTGGTTCGGTGCCGCTTCCCTTAAGGTTGCTAGAAAATGCTCTGTATCGCTAGAAACACGCAAATAAACATCGCAGTCTACCTGTAATTTGGAGGAAGCATGAGCCCGCGGCGTTCCGCTGCCGCTAAGAAAGACATGGCGTTCTCGCCCTCCATGGAGCTCGTCCCCAACGAGATTTGCATGCTCTGTGCGGAAAACACAGCAGTGCTGTCGCCCCAGTGCATTTCGCCCTACTTAAAGTTCGTGCACAGTACGTTTTTTGCCAAAAACGCACAGGCGCTGAAGCAGGTACGTGGCCCTTTTCGTAAGATGCTTTATCGTAGTTTGTTTAGAACTTGTGGAGTGGTGGAAGGCTGAACTTGGGAGTGTGGCTGTTTTGGTTGTAAAGCCGGAGTTCATTTAACCGCATTATTTATTATTTTGTGGTAGCTGTAGCTGTTTCGCGCTGCAGTAGCTGCACTTTTAGGTCGGCGGTTGCCTTGAAAGCTAATTTGCAGCAAACTTGAGGATGCTTTGAATTATAGTGATGTGTGATATCTGATTGTTCATCAACACTGAACTATATTATAAAAGTTATAGGCTAACCATCAAGTTTCAAAACTGCACTTCAAGACTCCGAGTCAATAAATAAAATGAAAAATGCACAGTGGTAACAGTAATGTAATGTAGACTATTTAAGTTGTGTTGTGAGTATTGGAGCACTTGTAGGCTCAAGCTTAAGGACATGCAATGAATATTTGGATTGATTTATTGTTTACAATTACGAATCTGTAGACTATGTTCTGCATGTACACATTCAGTTCATTGTGCGTACGGCTCTAAGATTATCGGCACAGACCATTGGGAACAGTTTACTTGCGGTAGCACTACGAGCACATGGGTAGCTCTTATCTGGTTTATCTTTAACCATGTTGCTCAACATATCTATGGTGTAAGACGGTTACCTGGATATTTATGACATGCTTTGGTCAAATGCTATGTTACAACTTGTGTTGGCCTTTGTGATTGTAGAAACGATATTGATTAGCTCTAGGTGCAGATAGAAAAGGTTTTTGACAATGCTACCATATAATTGTTTACATGCGAGAATACAAGCCTGTGTTGTTTAAGAACTGCATGCTAGATATTGTAGCTGGTGCTACACTTTTGTACTTCATATCTTGTGTTGGTTTGTATATATCATTTAATACATGCTTTGCAAAACTGTTTAATAATAAATAACTCATTGCGAATTAGTCACAACAATGATAAGTTACGTTAATACAAAGACATTCGTTGCTTTAATATATATATATAGGGAAAACAGCTACTGTCTTGTTTCTTTAAAGTAGAAAGTATTGAAAAAAATACTTCCGAAATATGTCTGCCAATAGGGCACAATATGACGTTTTTCATGTCTTTTAACAGCCAACAAAAGAATTTGATTCGGGGTTTGAGTAGACGCCGTTTTGCTTCAAGATGGTGGTTTATTTTTAAATTATTTATATACATACATACACAGGCTTTTCAATCTTTACAAGAATATTGCCACTTCTTATTGAAGTATAATTACTCCTTTTGTTGAGGGGGATTAGTCCTCTGACTTTTGCAATTTTTAAATCTATAATTTCTGGTGTGTTTTTGCTATTTCTGTTATTTTCCTCCATGTTTTTCTATTATTAATTTTTTCTTGCCAGCCTTTGATTTCCATGTTTCTTAAATCTTCTGTTATATCCTCGTACCATATGCTTCGTGGTCTACCTCTTGGTCTGTTTATATCAGGTCTCCTCATGGTGATTTATTTTATCATTTGTTTATCTCCTGATCTCATTACATGTCCAAACCATCTTATTCCCTGTGCTTTCATTGTTCTTACAATGTCTTCTTCTTTCGTTATTTCTACTATCTCGTGATTCATATACTGTCTAATTTGATCATTCTCAACCTTTTTTGCTCCAAGTATTGTTCTCAGTACCCTTCTTTCAAATACTCTTAGCTGTTCTTGTTCTCTTCTTGTTGGGCACATAGTTTTCGATTCATATTAATCATATTAAGCTTTATATATTCTTAATTTGGTTTTTAAGTTTATATTTTTGTTTTTAAGTAGGTTCTTATTTGCATAGAATGCCTTATATCCTGACTGGATTATTTCTTTTATCTCTTCGTTTCTATCATTGTTGTAGTTTAGTTGCGTTCCTAGATAGTTAGTACTTCTTACTTTTTCAAATGTGTATTTGTCTATCTATACTTCTGTTATTCTATTTATTTTTCCCCTTTGGCATTTCATATACTTGGTTTTATCTTCATTTATTATAAGTCCTATCTCACCTGCTTGTTTTTCTAGCTTTCTAAATGTCTCTTTTAGCTTCTTCCATGATCTTGCTATTATTACTATGTCATCGGCGTATGCAAGTAAATGCGTGTTTTGTTTGTTATTGTTCCTTTTAGCTATATTAAATAGTGTTGCCGATAGTGCGTCTCCTTGTCGAACACCTACGTTTATGTTAAATGTATCTGTCTGTCCTTCATTTAATCTTACTCTTGCTTTTGTGTTCTTCATTGTCATTTTATACATTTTCTCAGTTTTTCTGGTACTCCGATTTTTGCTAATGCTTGTGATAGTTTTCCTCTTTTAATTTTGTCAAATGCTTGTTTATAATCTACAAATAGTAGGTGTAATTCCATATCATATTCATAGAACTTTTCCATTATTTGGTGCATCACGTGTAGTGCGTCTGTTGTTGATCTTGCAAGTCTAAATCCCATTTGATAATCTCCAATCTCTTTTCTATATATGCACTTAGGCGCTTCTATACTAGTGTTGTAAATATCTTGTATGTCACATTTAATGGTGTGATTCCTCTGTAATTTTTACATTGTTCTAAATCGCATTTTTTTTGGTATTGGTATAATTATTCCTAGTTTCCATTCTGTTGGCATTTCTTTTCTCCATAGGTTTTTTATCAGTTCGTAGATTCTTTTGTCAAATTCTTCTACACCGTATTTTAGCATCTCCCCGTGTATTTGGTCACTTCCAGGTGTTTTTCTATTTTTTATTTTTGTTATAATATTTTTAATTTCTTCATATGTTGGTTTTGGTACCGTTTCCCTAGTCTCTTTTTCACCTTCATCTATTTTCTACTGTTCATATTTTGTATCAACTTCTGCTTGGTACATTAATTTATAATAATATTCTTTCCATATATTATTTTTCTTTCTTCATATATTATATTTCCGTGTATGTCTGTTATTCCTATTACTTTTACTCGGTTCTTTCTCTTTTGATTTTTAATTTTTTGGTAGAATTTTTTGTGTTGTTGCTTTTGCTGCTCTGTTCTAGTTCATTAATCATCTCATCCATCCAACTCTTTTTTTTTTGTCTGAGTATTTGCTGTTTTTCTTTTTTTTTCTTTGTATTTTTCCAAGTCTTCTTGTTTGTTTGTTTTTAATCATATGTTTCTTGCTTCATTCTTCTTTTTAGTTATTTCTTGGCATTCTTCATCATACCATTCACTTTCTTTCCTTTTCTCCTCATATCCATTCGTTCTTTCTCCACTAGTTGTTATTATTTGTTTGATTGATTCCCCTTCCTTTTCTATATTCGTTTTCCTCTCCTCTCTTTCTATTTCTCTGTTAATTTCTTTAATGTAATTTTTTCTTCTTGATTCTGTATATAATTTTTCGATATTCTATCTCCTATTTTTTGGTTTTTGTATGTTTCTAAATTCTTGTTTTATTTTTGGAGTTACCATATAGTGATCAGTGTCTGCATTCGCTCCTCTGAATGATCTTACATCTTCAATTGCCTTGTTATATATTTTATTAACCAATATATGATCTATTTGGTTTCCCTCGATTTGTTCCTGGTATCACCCAAGTTTCTTTGTGTATTCTTTTGTGTATGAATTTGGTACTACTGATTATCATATTTATTGCCTTTGCAAAGTTACATATTCTATTTCCGTTTTCATTCGTTTTTTCATGTAGTATATATTTTCCTGCCACTTCCTATATATAATTTTCCTTTCCAATTTGTGCGTTTAGGTCTCCTAATATAATTATCATATCTTTTTTTGGGGTGTCTTCATAAACTTTCTCTAGTTTATCATAAAACTTGTCTTTTTCGTCCTGACATCAATTTCTGTGGGTACATATACACATGTTAATGATAAATTCGTATTTTTTCCTTTAATTCTTAAGTATCATATTCTACCGTTTATGGATTTGAAGCACATTATCTTTGTCTTTATTTTATTATCTATCATAAATCCTGTTCCGTTTTTACTTGGTTTTGTTTGCCCCGAGTAAAATATTGTAAATTCTTTTTTGTTAATTTCTCCCTGCCCTTTCCATCTTAGTTCCTGCAGGGCTGCAATGTTTATTTTATATCTTCTTAACTCTCCAGCTATTTCCATCATTTTTCCGGGTTTTAACATTGTATTTATGTTGCATGTTGTTACTTTAATTATAATTTTATTTATATATATATATATATATATATATATATATATATATATATATATATATATATTGCTTTTGTTATTATTTTTTTGTTTATATTTATTTATGTTTATACCTGCATCCATTGTCTTATTTTTTTGTTCCTTTATTTGAGAGTCTTTATATATGTTTAGGTTTTTAAATGTTTTTATTAACTTTAACAATTCTCCAGTTATTGGTTCATATTTATTTGGTTTATTTGTTACTTTTTCTTCTCGTTTCGTTGCTGTGTTCGTCGTCATCATATTGTCTTCTGTTGCGTTTTCCTGTAGTTGTTATTTTATTATTTTTTTTACAAGAGTGTTATTACTTCTGTTCTTTTTATTTTCATCCTGTATTGGTTCCAATAGTTATTGTATCATGTTTGTTTGGTTTTGTGTGCTTAATGTTTTACTGGATACCTTTGGCGGTTTAAATATCTCGGAGGTGTAGGTTTCATCATATTTGTTCTTCGGTGGGTTGTTGTCATTTACTCGTGGTCTTTTCTCGTTTTCAGATTTGTCTTCTTGCTTCCTCTCGTCTCCATTTTGTGTATTTTTCTCTTTCATTCTTTATATCCTCTTCGTCGACTTTTAATTGTTTCAGTGTGTTTTTTTCTCTATTTACTATTAGTTCATTGTACCTATGTATGCTTTGTATCCTGCGTCTCTTGTTTTCATCATGTGTTTCAGTAGTTGTTACCTTTCATTAAGAATGTCCCTTGGAAAATCTTCCATTATAGAAATCTTTGCTTCTTTTTTTTAATTTTTTTTTGCTCCTGTTAGAATTTCTATCTTTTTGTTGCGTTTCCTCAATTCTACTAATATTGGTCTTGTTTTTCTTATTATATTTCTTTCTTTCCTTCCTAATATGTAAATATCAGTTTCTTGTGTGGCTATTTGCTCGCCAAGTTATTTATTTTCTTCCTTCAATTTTAGGTTTTCCTGTTTCATTTCATTAATTTTAGTTTGTATTTTGTCTATTTTTTCGTCTATATCTTTTGTAGTATTTCTTGTTTTTATGTTTATTTTACACTTTAACTATACACCGCCTTTTCCTTTATTTTTCGCGTTGGTGTAAATGGTTTCTTTTATAACACTGTCCCGTATCTTTACTTTACCCGTACCGAATGTGTCTATGCACCGACGTACTCGTTTATCTTTACTGTTGCTTTGTTATTCTCGCCTTTATAAACGGTTTGTTTACTTTACTTTTGTTGATTGTGTTATGCTATCCAGCTTCCACCCTTTGATTTTCTTTTCCTACATTTTTCCTTAGTACTTTGAATTTAGTTCTATACAGTTTTTTTCCAATTTATTTACACTTTTACTTAATTTTTATTTCACAATCACAGTACATACACTTCTCTGCTCTAGCCAACTCAAATTACTTCGCTATAAAATATACACTTTTGCTTTAACACGTTTATTGCCAATTACGGGAATATATACTCATAGTACGCAAACTGGAATCAATTGCCGGCTATGAGTATTCTCTTAAATACAAACCTTGCGTATTTTGATCCCTGTGACTCACCTCATAGTAATTATATATATGTAATAGTTGTTGGCGTGTGTTAAAATAATATAGAATTAAATTGGTGTGAATGATTTTTCAGAAAGTTGCATAACAATTGAAAACTTAAAATTTATACATAATACCTTTTGAAACGGTTTTGATGCACAATGCCGGTTTTTTTACACATGTAAGACTTCTGCATCTTGATATACATGCAGCATGGCTTTTTGGGGCGATTTTTCTTTTCTGTGGATGGAAGTACCTTCAAATAATGGACAGTCTTGGGTTTCTTTGTCACAATGTTGATTTTATGTCTATTCAAAACTTCTTACGAAACTACAAACTAGTCATCACAGATCCATTTGTGTAGTACAGGATCTGGTAGGGAGGTGTTACGTTTTTCAACACACAGCATTATTGCCAAATAAGTAGCTATTTCGACAATTTTAACGCCAGACTGGTCGTTTTGGAGAGAAGGTCGAGTGAGTGAATTTAGTGACTCGTTGTTTTGAGTTTCTGTTCATTAATTATTCAATTTTATTAAATCTACTTGTTGAAATTCGTTTGAATGTTTTTAGAACTACCGTATCAACATTTGATGTTTACTAACCAAAGTATTAAATATTTCAGTTATCAGTTTACTGATCTAGCATTGATTTGAAGTTTCTGTTTCTTTGCGATTTTCTAATTCTGGAATATACGATTAAGATTTGAAGAACTTGGACAAATATTTGATCCCTCAAGTAAGAAAATGCATATATGTGCGTTCACACTACACGTTGGTAAATACAGGCTGGCTTAATGGGTATGATAAATGAAATTTTTATTTTAAATCGTTATCCCTAACTCACTGACGACGAATCCACCGATAAAAAATTTTTCTCATCTTGCGTGGTACTTTTTTCCGGCTTTGAAGGTCAAAATTGCGAAATTTAAGATTTGACCGGCCCAGTGGGTACGCTAGTTGACATTCAAAAAAAAACGATTTAAATATTTATTTAGTAAATTAAATTTGCAAAGTGCGTGTCTTCTGAGGAAATGAAAAGCCTAAATGGATTTCAAAAAATTCTGCTACCTTTGATAGCATTTTTAGTGTTAATGATTCAATTTGTTTTGTGTTTGCTTCTTTGAGACCTATTTGAGGTCCCATTAGGTCATCCTGTATGCTACTCTAATATTTAGTTGCCATTATTTGAAATGCTAACTTGCTCCAACTCGGAGATGACCAGAGATTATTGCCGAATCGGAAGAAACGGTTATTGCCACGTTAAAGAGGGGATTTTTTCATGTATATCCCTCAAAGAATTAGCTGCCGAGCTCCGAAAAAAAAATTGCACTAGATAGGAATCTAACCCTCGATCACCGGATTACAAGCACGACGCCTAACCGGCTGAACCATTCGTTAACTTGCGCAAACGTCAGTGGAGCATGCATAGTACATTTGGCATGAGGAGAAATCAAGAATAGAATGCGGGTCGACTTCCCTGTGCATTCCTTACACTTAATTTAAGCTACCGTAGCTCCGAGAGGTTCGGAGCTCGGCATCTAATTCTTTGAGGGATATACATGAAAAAATCCCCTCTTTAACGTGGCAATAACCGTTTCTTCCTATCCGGCAATAATCTCTGGTCATCTCCGCGTAAGTAAAGGAGAACCATTTCTATAATACATATCCAAAAAAATAAACCTGCAAAGCTTGTAACGCATAGCAAAGTGACGAAGCACTAACGCTGACCTTTGACCAATCAGTTTCAAAATCACTAGCAAACAAGTCTTTTTGGTCACCTGTCGATTGGTGAAAACAGAATTTGGAAATTCCCAGCCATTCTCGAGTTTTTGCTCGGACGGACGCAGAGACAGACGGACATGAAGTTAGTGACTCCGCTTCGCTTCGCCACTTAATAACTTAATTGCATTGAACACTATTGTCAATAATTTAGGAAAACTTAGATATCTTTGGAAAATACTTAATGCTTTTAACTAGTTGAGCAACGTGACTTAATAGTAGCTGAATACCTTAACATAAAAAATCTTTTGCATATTCAATTATTGTTTTATTTTTATTAATTCTTAATTTATGGTTAACTTAAAGGACATCAACTAATCGATCAATTTACTTAAACAGAGGGGTGGGATCTGATCTTGTAATGTTGTCGTATGTGTTTTCGTGCGAACTATTTAGGATCTTTTTTATGTGTGACATTATTTCAACATTTTAAAATAAAATGTTTGATATTTTATGGTGTTTGTTATTTGAATTGGCGCCACCCCTTAATTTAAAACACGCAAACGCTTAGATATATTTTTCTAACGCTCATAGCTATTGGAACAAAATTTTCAGTATTTAGTCTGCATTCCTTTGCCTTAATAACAGAGTTTATTCTTTTCTACCTACTGTCGATACAGGCCTTGATAACTTCCCGCAATTTTGGATTCTGCTCTCAAATTATCCTTAAGGTCTTTTTTACCTTCAGATTCGATGGATCTGTGAGATAACTTACGTAATATATTTTATATCTTATACTCGTTTAGCACATTTTGACCTTGAGTTCCGAATTATATTCATTCTATCCGACACCTTATACGTTAGTATGAGTTCAGCTATTTTAGTGTGAGGTCATTTTCCATGATAACAAAACTATTCTTGTAGATAGCTTTTGTCCATTTTCCTTAATTTTGTGACTTACACGTTATAGTAGACAGTAAGTACCAAAGTTATTGAATAAATTTTCAAACATTCTTCTTGTTTTGAAGTGTGTCATCTGTGAAATATATTGCACCTGTCGATGACTATGGTTTTATTTTTCAAATTTTTTCACCAATATGGACATATATAAGACATCGAACTTATAATCCGAATGATCCTAAAGGTTCATGAATATTCTGAAAGTTATATTGTAGAACGCGATGAAGAGAATGGAATTAAGTTTTAAGATTAAATAGATACTGGCAACGAATGGAAACCGACAAGATTCCGAAATTGTGCAAGATGATTAAAGTTCAGGCAGATCTGTTGAACATAATGATGAAGACAATTATTTTATCGGACAACAAAAATGGTGTAAAGCAAAACTTATTGCTTGCAGAAAAATCAAAATTTAGAGTGACACTAATGACATGTGTTAGGGATTAAGCAATTACCAATCAAACACCATATTGATATTGGAATTGTCTAATTATAGCTGCGATTCTTGATAAAATCGTTTATCATGCGAATCAGTATATCGATACAAGCTTCGAACGTGTAAGAGATACAAAAATTACAGACAAAATTGAAATAAAAGCTTTTATAGCTCTTGGTGTTTGTGGAAGTAATAGATAAAGTTTAGTAAATATACGATATTAGAATTTTTTGTTTAGTTATGAACTTACAGCGCTTTGAATTTCTTCTTAATGTGTGCGATTCGATATGATGACTCGAGAACATTTGATGTTGTTCGTAGTGTTCAATATTTTTGTTAAAAGTTGCAAATAAATTATTTTCTTGAAAGAAGCGTAATCATCGTCAAGCAACCGAAAGGTTTCATAGGCTAATGTGGATTTCAACAATACAAAGCCTAATAAATATGGTTTGAAAATATTTTTGCTTTGATGGATAAGAAAATATGGTTATTTATAATTTGGAAATATGTAAGCACTATAAAGAATAATAAACGATATTTTCCCCCAAATTTTTTGTTGATCACGAATAGATCTCCCATTATAAGTTATTCAAAAACACGCTACTATAATGTTCTATGTTCCACTAAAAGCCATCAATATGATACTTATCAAGCTTACCCAATGATGATAGTATTGATTAGAATACAGGAAACATAACCAAAAATAGGTACTACGTATTATAATAAATCAAAATCAGGAATTGATGTAGATAAATGTGCGCAACCGAGGAATATTTGTTGGCCTCTGGATATATCTTATCTGCGCTGAATATTGCTGGTATAAATTTACAAATTATTCGCAATAAGAATAAATGTAACGTCTGGTCCATCTTGCTTATTTCTCAAGAACAAGCAATTCTTCCAGCATTTCTTAAAAATAACTTAGATAAATACAAATCAATTATGGAGCAATAGGACATGAATAGAACATGAAAAGGAAACATTACTCAAAATGTGAAAGTAAGAAGAAAAAGTACACTAAATATTTTAGTTTGTAACGCACTTATAATGGTGTGCAAGAATTGTTTTGATAGTAAATTGGACGGATGTGTAGCTAATGACGATTAATTAGGTCTGAATAGATTTTTTTGTTAAACTGTTCATTATTAAGTTTTATGCAAAAATATTTTCTTATCAAGTAATACCTTGAAAATCTAATAAAACTATGATCATTAATATTTTACACCCTTTTACTCCACGTGTCATTAAACCGAATATGAATTGAAATCTTACAGATTTATTGTGCTCGAACTAGTTGCGTCTGACGAAAGATTAATATGTTATCTTGTGGTTGGCAAATAACTCTTTAAAGGATCTTAGGTTGTGCAAAATGCCCCATCTTACATCAAGTATTGTCTTCAATTTACATTCAAAGAATGATAGAACTATACTCACTTTCATTCCACCACAGTGTTGTTTTGAGATTACTTCTTTGTATGTTATACAGGACTATAATAGATCATAACCACAGGCGGATGTTTGATAATTTTTTTGTTACGGCTTCCAACTGTTATTAATTAATATAAATGATACAAAATATAGTGCGTTGAAAATTTAATCACATTAGGTCTCCTTTTATATGCCTTTCATCAACTGTAAAGTCCTCATGTAATTTTACCAGCAGGAATTGCGACTTTATTTATTTTTGTTTTTTGTTTAATAATTTTGAAATTTATGTTTTATTTTAATCTGATGCTTTTGTAATTTTTAGGGGAGTTGAGGATTTTTTACAGAAACATAATAATTGATTTTAATTATTTATTTTTTTAATTCAACCAAAAGGCTTTCTCCATACTTGCAAATGGAATAACGTGTGTATAATCGTAGAATAAGCTTGCGCTTCCACGAAAATTCTTGTCAGTGCTTGAAATCACCAGTATTTATATGCGGATGACGGTACCTTGTTCTTTCTTAGTTTGTAGTCGATGGTGAGATTTGCTATCTTTGTCGTGTAAAAGATTTTCCCCATGATTTATCTATGTATAGGGTGTTCTAAAACAACGTTTAAAGATTACAAAGGTATTCATTACGGTCAAAACCAAGACAAAAAATATATATACATAGGTCTGTAATCAATCATTTCCGAGCCAACAACGGTTTTTCCGGTATGTCTTATGTATTCAACGATAACACATCTCAGCAAATGAAACAGAAACTTAAGGATAGTATTTATGCAGAATGTATGTTTATTTTAAATCAAATTTTGCACATGCGCTTACTGGCAAACTGCAAATGATTTTGTTTGATGAGCAGAATTGGATTTGAGTCACATTGCCCATGCCCTCTAAGCTCTTCAGATATAACTTCTTTAGACTTTTGTATTTGGAGTTTAGTTTACACAACACCTGTAAACGGTCTTCTAGTTTTGCGCCAACGAATAGAACGCTATTGCCAGATAATTCAAGTAAAGCCCGTTTTTTTTCCTTTTGAAAGAGTTCAGGCTTCCTGTGTATGAAGATATAGATCCTGTGTGGATATAGAAGGACGACATTTTGACCGTTTTCTTTAATTTTAATGATTTTCATTGTAAAAAAACAACTAAACACATTATGCTGTTGCAATAGAATTACTGTCTTGGAAACAGTTGATTTGTGGATCTATGAATATAGAGACTTTAACTCGAAAACTTTAAATCTCGAAAAAGTAAAAAGTCATGAACAAATTTATTTTCGTATTTTTTGTGGAAAGGTCATTTTAAGTAAAGGGAGTACAGATAAGTCTCCGTCGTTTAACAAAAGATGGTCCTACCAGTAAGTTATGGTTGACATTGTCAGATGTAAAACGTTATATCGTAAGGTTGAACATCTGGCAACACTATAACCTTAAAATATTAACGATTTTGTATCAGCATCACATAATTTTTTTCGTTCGAAAATGTCGGGTTTTGAGCCGAATAAGCATCAGTTGCGGAAACTTTTGATTTACTTCTTTAATTTGAAGAAATCTGCAGCTGAGGAGCTTGGATTGCCTGTAGAAGCATATAGTAAGGCTGCTTTAAGTGAGAGAAGTTATCGTGAGTGGTTTCATAAGTTTAAGAATGGTGAGTTTGACGTTGAAGACGAAGAACGTAGCGGAAGGCCGAAAGTGTACGAAGACGCGGAATTGGAAGCATTATTTGAGGAAGATTCCTGCCAAACGCAAGAAGAACTTGCACTTACATTAATAGTGACTCAACAAGCAATTTCACATCGTTTAAAATCGTCTAGAATGATTCAGAAGCAAGAAAATTGGATTCCGTATGAACTGAAGCCGAGAAACATTGAACGCCGATTTTGCACATGTGAATTGCTGCTTGCCAAGCATAAACGAAAGGGTTTTTTGTATCGTATAGTCACTGGTGATGAAAAATGGATCCAATACGATAGCCCAAAGAAGAGGAAATTATGGGGACCACGTGGCCATGCTTCAACATCGACATCCAAGCAGAATATTCATGAAAGAAAAAACATGTGTATTTGGTGGGATCAGTTTGGTGTCGCGAATTATAAGTTGCTCAAACCGAACGAATCCATTACTGGGGCTCTCTACCGAACACAATTGATGAGATTGAACCGAGCTCTCAAGGAAAAGCTACTATTACTCCAGACACAACAAAATTATTTTCTTGCATGATAATGTGCGTCCACATGTTGCGGCGCCGGTCAAAACCTATTTGGAAACACTCAATTTGTAAGTCCTACCCCACCCGCCGTGTTCACCAGACAATGCCCCTTCCGATTATCACTTGTTCCGATCGATGGCACATGGCCTATCTGAGCAGCACTTCACATCATATGAAGATACCAAAGATTGGGTCAATTCGTGGGCAGCCTCAAAAGATGAAGCGTTCTTCCGACGCGATATCCGTATGCTGCCAGAAAGATGGGAAAAGGTAGTGGCTAGCGATGGACAATATTTGAATAAAACATAAGCTTCCGTTCTTTCACAATAAATGCTCTATTTTTGATAAAAAACAGCGGAGACTTATTTATACTCTCTTTATGATTCAATGTGATTGTCAATTTATGCGTCCCATTTTGAAATTTTGTCGTTGTGTCACTGTTTTTGCGATGATACACATGTGTGACGCATTTAATCAGTTAGAAAGTTATTAACCCCATTTCCATACAATTGTGCAATGTTATAATACTTAAGAAAATTAAGTGATCCACCATATGTAAAATTCGACCTATAATATGTTTTTTGAATGTAAGGAACACCTAAACCACATGAAATTCTACATCTGCTTTTTGTAGAAAAATCTTTCGGGAGGTGAGGTTTCCGGGACTAATTAACGCACTAATTAACTTCCTTAAAGTGTTGATTATTGTATTAACCTACTTCACGGATTTGATTCTGTTCAGTTTGCGTGCGATATCCATGTTTTGTTCTCGCTTACTAAACATCTCGAAAAATTGCTGCTTTGCCTTTTGCATCAAAAGGGCTCCATCCGTTATGTGAGTATCTTTGGCACTCAGTATGCACATGCGTGGATGAATAAAATATAAACCGTAATTTATTTGTAATATCTTGAAACATAAAGGTATAAGTATACAAAATTATTTTTTTACATAGTCTCCTTATTTAGAAGCACATTGCTTCCAAAGGATGGATAGTCTTTTGGTTCCATAATCATAAAATGAAGCTTGTTGTAGCATCAGCACATCGCTTCGACGACATTGTCATCAAATATCTGCCCTCCAAGTGTCTCGTTTAGTGATCCAAACAAATGATTATCACAGGGACATTTGTCCAGACTGTAGAAAAAATCTTCAAGTGTAATCTAAAACAAATCCTCAAATTTTTTGTCGAGTTGTTGCATGTGTTTTGTTTCGCCCAGAAGTTGACAGAAGCAATTACAGCAACCTTTAATGGGCGAATATCGTGAAAAAGACAGCAAACAATGCGAATATTCTCCTCGATCACAGTGTTTCTTGAATGACGTCGGCGATCTTTATTTTCAACTGCTTGTCGTCCTTCAAAAAT
The DNA here is from genome assembly GCA_036346155.1 of Sinelater perroti. NCBI lineage: Eukaryota > Metazoa > Arthropoda > Insecta > Coleoptera > Elateridae > Sinelater > Sinelater perroti. The sequence continues at coordinate 17,016,558 of JARFIY010000143.1, forward strand.
TGTACTCTTGAGTCTTCTTAAGGGTACCTTAACTCTTCTCAAATTTTTGAACAGTTTTACGATCTGTCGTAATAGACTGTTAGTAATCTATTCTGGAACGGATCGAGGGTCTGACATAGTGATACTGACTAAAAGAAGCGCTAATACAAGGTATCTTATGAAGGGCATCCTTTTCAGGCATCTTTATGTACAACATTTAGAAGCTACGATTCTCTTCTTTCACCTTACGGTTTATATTTGATTCACTGACATTTAATTTTTGAAACTCGTAATTTTATGGTTCAGTGAATTTGTAGTTTCCATCAAAGACAAAAAGATACACTTGATGTCCCCTTATGTGTCTCGACAAATGCGGAAACTTCTGCGTATACAGGGTGATCGTAAAATGTCTCGCCAAAATTTAAACGGGGTTAGAGGGGACGAATATAAAAGGATTTGCAGTACAATGGAGTTTAAAGAGTTACTTAATTAAATTGATATTAAAAATAATAGAACATCAAATACGAAGCTAATGAGACATACAACACTATAAAGTGGAAGAATTAAGAAAATTGAAAATACTTGCTAACAAAGGACGAAACATGAAAAAAGAAACAAGAGTTGTAATAGAAATCTATAATAGAACAAGAAATTAATTCAGTTCAACGACATTAATATTGACGAATTCAGTATTCATAATTTATATGCTAAATTTTGAAGTTGTCCAGGATGAATTGTATCACCTATAATAACTAAAAGCATCACTCAGGTTTGAACTTCGTGATAATTAAATTAAATAAGAAGCATATGTGTTTTCAATTTCTTTCCGAGAACTATAAAAGGAGCAAATATTAGGTTAGGGATATAAAAGTGACACCATGCAACTCGCTTGACCTTGTTAATGAAAGTTTTTATGAGACACATTCCAATTTAATAAAGGACTAATCAGAAAATGGCGAAGCAAAAGTTGAGTTTCTTAATTGTGTATCTGATTACGTTATTGTTGGCATTAAAGCTGTTTGCAACTTTTGTTATTGTTTGGTTAGCAATTGGCGATTCCTTAAGGCAAAAAAGTTGCAGCTGAAATCCACGAACAATGACAGATTAATTGCCGACTTTGCCAACGCCCTTTCTGTTTGTCAGGTTATTTTAATGCTACGCACAGTATTCTGGCCAATCTTTTCTTTTAGTTTGCGAACGAATTTATCATTTTTTTGTGACCAGATCGCTTGCTGTGTCAGATTTTATAAGCTTGTTGGCTGTGGCAACTTATATCTTCTTATAGCCCAATAACGCAATTATGCGATTCAAGCATTGCTGCTTTGCGGTCGTATTTTTTACTTATGTCATCTTCGGCTTCATTGTGGACGTTTCTTTATTAAATTATTTATCGCAAGGAATTGCATAGAACTCGGCTGATAGGCCGTAATACTATCTAAAAAATCTAGATGTACGTCGTCGATTCGGTTTAGATCACACAAATGTAACCCTCTGCCCTCCCCCTATCCAACGACAAGGGGCGTGGCTTGCGCGCGCCGCAACGTACATGGCCCTATTAAAATGGGAATAATTCGGTTTAGGCATAAGATATCGACCTAATTTTTTGAATATATATAATACTTTTGAGAATATTTTTCAACGTTACTCGTTTAGAACTGATTTTTAGCGGAATCAATTATTTTTGAGTTATTCTAAAGGTGGTCGCAATTATAGAACTCCATTCTAAAGTAAGCGTCCTTCAAACTAATCCGCCCTTGGGCGATACCAACAAGATTCCATGTTTAGTTGGCAGCTTTGCGCTTTTTATTTTCCGGATATCTCAAGTTCTCTGAAAAAGGATCCCTCTCTTTTAGAGACCATATTTTAGCGGCCACTTGGAGTTGTGACGTCTGATCACTAGGGATGTGAGTCGATGAATTGCACTTAATAAAAATATGCTGATTTTTTCTAGCTATAAGCACGTGCTTCTTGACGATAAGGCATGAGCACTGTCTGATGTTCAGGTTTCCCAAAGCTGTAGACATATTGTATAACATATACAAAAAAACATATTGTTCGCTCAACTCTGAAAGAAGTTATAAAGGGAAATAAGTGTCCGGAGACTTTTGACCGATACTATAGGTGACTAAATACACAATCCAATAAATTGTTTTAGCATTTTTAAGTGTAGGAGGACATACATAGTTCTACAGCTTTTAGTTTCTTTCTATTTCCACCTTATTTTACTAAACTACTAATTCAGCTCTCTATCTCTAATTTTTGCTTTTGATTGTAATTGCTGTTTTCTTGATACCTTAGTTCACTGTTGCATTTTCATAATAATTTAAATAAGGAACCGTCAGATAATGCCGGAAACCGGTCTGCTTTCTGTTCGCATTGGAGATCTGGTTATGTGCAGCTGCAATTTAAATACGAAATTTTCTCCTTAACCCTAAGTCGCAAAACACAAAGCACAACACATCAATCCTTTATATTCTTTGTTCATTGGAAGTTGAAATTCAAATTGAATTGGCTCGACGGTCATCCGACTCAAATCCTCTTTTAATCCCCCTATATTAATGTTAATTAAGAATTTTTTATTCCACGAAATTTAACATTTTATATATCGAAAATTGCTGATTCTTTAAAATATGTGCAACTAAAAGTATGCGTTAAAACATCGCCTACAGATGTTTTAAGGCCAAAGTAACACACCAAACTACCGTGACGGACTTTTTTATTACCTATTGTACTTTCTCAGTAATAGCAAGTATATTATGATACCCCAGGGCTTAAATTTTTTACTTTTAAAACGTAGTTGGGACAATTTTTACTTTTACTCAAGAAAATTTAGTTAAATGAAATTTCAAGGAGTTGGCTGTAAATATTTTAGAGACATAGATATGATATTTAGATCTCATGGAAGATATTTTTCTTGGATTTAATCTCACTAGATTCTTAATGTTTCTTTTATATAGTTCTTTTTACAATTTATTATGCGTGGTCTTTCGTAATTGTTTGATAATGAACTTGTAGTGTGCGAATGTGAGAATTTTTCTCACATCGACATTGAACATTTTAAATATGTAATAAATAACAAAAGATTTGTTCTAATTATTTGAAGCTTTTTTTATTGTATTGGCAGAACAAGGGGAATTTTAGAATGTTCAAAAAGATAGAAATTAATAAAAGTGCAAAAACAGTAGTGGGAATAAGGTTGTCATATTCTTTTTGTTAAATTCGTTAAGGAACTAATAAGTTTTAAACTGTGGTACTACAGTAACGAGCTACTTTTGAAAACCGTGTTAACCTTTGATGCAAATCATCTTATACCAGTTCGGATTTCTTTTTTCGTTTTTTTTACGATACTGAATTGTTTTTATATGTTTTCTGTTAATTTTGCTTGATTGGGGTAATGCACTAATTTATAGAGGTTTTTGGCAAAATCCAAAATGTTAAAATATGTTAGTGGAGTTAAACTCGCGTGAAGCTCGGTAAACAGTTTGGAGATTGTCAGCCATTTAAAAAATTCTAGATCTAGATGTAACCATCAATGACAGGGTTGTTAAGAAATACAATCCGGGTAGATTTTTACTACTCTTTGTGTATTTGATAGAAACATTCTTCTTCTCTCTTAATCTAATGTCGCCATTTCTGCCGAACTAGCAAGAAACTGTATGCCCATATGTCCCATATTCCAATTTACATTGTATATCATTTTCGTGCTAGTCGTTTCATGAAAAAGCCGACAGTTTTTTGTTCAATTGGCGTTTATTTGTGTTCATGTGCATTCAAGAATAGATGACTAGAAGAAAGTGCTTTGGTCAGACGAGAAGTTCGTGTTGTTTTTAAAATATAGAAAAGGTATATTAAATATTCCTTGTATAAAAGATTCGATACTGAACAAGTATAATTTTTAACAAAAAAAAAACAACTTCAAATTTCAATTTCCACATTCGTGCTGTTTGTTGTTAAAAAGTTTCGTGGTGCCTTCGCAATCCAAGTCTAGTCCAGAACGTCCTTGAATATAGTTAGGTACCTGCCTTGTTTTTGGATAGTCATAAATCTACCAATATCTCAATCACTATACATTTCCTATTTGATTTTGAGGAGTTCCCTGGTGTATCTTGGAAGTCCAATATTCAATGCCAATGAAATTAAAATGGAACCACCCTTGAGGTATCCTCTTTCCAACAAAAACACTACTATAATCTAGCATATTCGGAATGCATGCAACTAGGTATTATCACCAGTCTAATCGGTTATTTGTTGTTTTTTTTTCTGTTGCGGTCGCTGCTTGTTATTGTATAAACAAGATTGAATAAATCTTGTGATTGTATAAGTCTATATTTCTAACTTGCTTACTTGATGTGTAGTATTATTTAGTAGACTTAAAAATATTTATTGTTCTACTGGGATAAATGTACTGCAACATTAAACTGCAGTATGCACAACAGAGCATAAATATAACTGCTTTGTGCCTGCTGTAATAATAATAATAAATGCAAAAAACAAATATGAGGATCTCTCTTAATCGAACGTATTTACATAAAAACTAGAACCATATATAAAAACGGGTATAGCACTTTTGGCTACAAGATTTTAACTATAAAACAATTATATATATATATATATATATATATATATATATATATATATATATATATATATATTATATAAGTACTATTAACTTAGTATTTTCGTTAGTGATGAACAAGGAATTGTATAAGCAGATTCTTATCAATTAGGGGTTCTCCAAGTTGAAAAGTATATAGTGAGAAATAGAAGTACTTGATGTTTTAGGAAATTAACTATTACCAAAAGATAAAACATATTACTTTGCTGCTGAGGTATCATTTCCCAATATTACTAACATTACCTCTAATTCATTTCATCGTTATATAGTTGCTTTGCTATTATGTACAAGGAGCGTTTTTTAAGTAAGTACCGTTTTGTTATTAAAAAAACTAGTAGATTTTTCAAAAACTTTATTTCTACATGAAAGCCTGTACCTTAATCTACTTTTCTACATAATTTCCACCAACATCAACGCACATTTTATATCGTACAGGAAGCTTTTGAATCCCATCCTCATAAAAATCGGCCGCCTAATTTGACAACCACTGCAACACGGCCGTTTTGACCTCATCATCGTCTTCAAAGTGCTGACCACCCAGATGTTTTTTTAAATTGTTTTCTGTTTTCTCTGACTTTTTCATCAACTTTCTGCGTCAAATCTTCAGTGATGACCGAAGGCCGTCCGCTTCGTTCTTCATCATGAATGTTTGTCCGCCCATCTTTGAAACTCCTAACCCATTTTCGGACCATTTCATTTTACTCATAATATTTTCACCATACACTTCACTAATCTGCCGATGAATTTCAGTCGCTGTCACACCTTTAGCATAAAGGAAACGAATCACAGCGCGTACTTCATAGTCGACGGGGCTCACAATAGGTGGAGGCATTTTAACTGCTCACAATTAAAAGGTAAACACGGTCGAATTTGTTCGAACTGACGTCTGTGGTTTGCCAAAAGATGCAGGTGTACAGCGCGCATGCGCGGGATGTTGACCGTAGCGCTTCAGCGGCGATATTTCAAAACGGTACTTACTTAAAACACGCGCCTCGTATTTTCATTACAACTGTTGATAAAGTATCTTATTAATTTTTAATTTGCTTTCTTATTTTTGCCATTGTAAGTTTATTTTTCACCTGAATTTTATGTAAGGAACATCCAGGGGTACAGTGTGATTTATTTTGGCTAAGGAATATCAATCGTGTAAAATATTAAGTGACGGCATCAAAATAAACAGGATTATAATAAACAATTTTAAATTGATGCAGTACTCCTTTCCGACAGCTTAGACAGTTTAGTGTTTATTAAACCATGTTACAGAAGCATGCAACTGATATGGCTTAATCCTAAATATCAATAAAACGAAATATATGATTGTAAGGAAACACCAAATAAAAGACGATTGATTGTAAGCCAATAGAATACATCTAGAGAGTAAAAAGATCACATATCTTGGAAGCTTGTATAATAAACACAAGCTACTTCCACAAGTCTAAATAATGTTTTGTATACTTATGATCTAAATTTGTGCAGTTTACACCTAAGGTAAATTTGGCCAAATACCTGCACAGTTTCTTCCATTCGTTGTACTTTTGGTAATCTCATTTCTTTAAATTTTTGTATTTCTATTTAACCACGTATAATGCACTGCTGTTTTTTTTTGTTTACATTATTAAGGGTGTATTAAAGTAGATTTAAATCATTAAAGATATTTAGAAGTACACTTTCCCAGCAACAATTGTTTATTTTTGATATGTAATTGTATTTTTTTTTATAAAAAATGGTTAAAATTAACGAATGAGAAGTCAAATGAAGAGTTTTTCAAGAAATAAAAGATTTCTTTGTTCAACTTGTATGTATGGACTGGATTATTATTTTTAATTACCTTGATAAATTGATAGTAAAATGATAGTATATGATATGGTTTTAAAAAATGTTTCAAAGAACTGAAAGAGGACAACAACCAAGAAACATGACTTAAACAGACCGTTTAAAAAATGAAATGTTTGGGAAAATGGAATAAGCATGAGAAAGTAGCTTATGATCAAACGTTTACAATTACGTTTACATATATGTAATGATATTTATCTTATAATCTATGACTATTAAGAGTGACACATTTGTTAAATTTTTTAGTGATTATTTTCCGAGTTGGATAAATTTGCATCCAAGAATTTAAAAATGCTTTATTTTTTAGGTAGAAACAATCATTATATTTTTAAATCTGATATCATTTATTTTTGGAATTCTGAAACGACTAATATTATTTAATTAGAATGCTGGTTTTGATAATTTGGGCCTTATCCATAGAACTTATTAGGATCTTAAATCACTTTATTGTAACTCCCTCCAAGTTAGCATAGGGTCGTCGAGGTTGAAAACTCAGATTCTACTCCACAGACTACACACAAATGACATACCAAAATATCATTAACTTCGGAATACTTTCCAGGTAGAAAGTATCTGCCTGCAGGACTATTTAGACGCGATTGTAAAATCTTTTATGAATCAATATAGTAATAGACACGTCCACTCCCACCTTGTTCAAAATATACTCTTCAGCAATTGATATGGAACAAGATTGAAGAGAGGGTGGAGCATGGTTTAAACACTTGCCTACAATTGACTATAGTGTTGATCTTAATTAAAAGGGAAACCTTTAAATGCATTAACTACCTTCCCCTATATTTTTTTTATACATTTTGACCCATTCCATCAACAGTTAGAACGTTTCTATTTAAACATTTTATAAATGTATGTTTAAATAATTCGTATGAAGTAGAATATTTTATTTTTGAATTTATTTAGTTAATAGTGTGATTGTGAATTATTGATATAATTGTGTTAATCATTTTGATATCTCCATTTTTATATTTGTTGATTTATTATTAATTTTAGTTTCAGCAATCAGTGGACAACCAAAGTATGTGTGCTTTATGTGCACACAAAGTTGTTGTGGCAAACAAATTTAAGGATACATATGAGGATGTGTGCAAAAGACACACATCATTTAAGAAAACACGTATGTCTTGTTTGCTATGTGATTCAAAGACAGCGGACATTGTGCAAACAGAATCTAATCCAAACAATTTCTCAAGTAAAATAAAGAAGTTTATGGAATCTACGTTATATCCAAGGCCTTATCAGCAGTGTGCTATTTGCTTGGACTGCTTGTTTTATCTTCATGTCTGGTTTGAAGTAAACCAGTATATTTGTAACAAGGTTTGTTTATAATTGGACTAATTGATATGTAATTGTTTATTTGAAAAATGTTTCAGTTTACCCCATCAATAGAAACATTTGAAAGATCTCATAGTGAAGTCATGGCATCAAACCAGGACATTGTGAATACACCGAAGCCTAAAAAGACTGTGACATTTAAGGAAGGTAAGGAAAACATCACCCCACCTGAAAACAGTCCGTTTAGGCGAAGACAGTATTCTGGCAACGAATTTCCCATTACTTCTGCTCTTCGTAAGAGTCCTTCAAGTACCACCTCTACAATCTGTGATGGTGGAAAAAATGCTGGCTCACCTAATAAGTTGCATTTGCACTTAAAGAAAGCCTTGAAGCATCTAAGGTCTATTGAGCAAATTGGTGAAGATTTTACTTGTCCAACTGGAATTTTGGGAGATCACAAAATGTATTCAGCAATTCCATATGTATTAATGCCTACAGAACACATCGAGCAACTAAAGAAGGCTGAATCCAGAAGACTTAAAAATGGTATAACAAAAAAGCGTTTTGGGCGTTTAAGTCTTACACTGAAGAAAAAAGTGGAAGAAAAAGTAATTAATGGAGGCGATGAGGGTAAAAGAAAAAGCTCTCGACTGAATAAAGCTCTCGAAACGATAGAGTTATCAGATGAGAGTGAAAGTGTAACAAGTGGCTCTGACATGGTAAGAAGCAAAACCAATTCAACTACTAAGGATAAGCGAACAGCAGCATGGGTGAATAAAAACAAATCAGTAAATACATTTCAACGTGCAAGTGGGTTTAAAATTCGATTATCTAACAACTTTAAAGTGGATCCAAAAAATATCGAGCTTAAGTGCGATTCCTCACCTGTCGAGCTCAATTGTAATGTCTGCGATAAAGCGTTCCACTCCAATTGTGACTATTTGGCTCATTTGTTGTGGCACAAAAAGCCAATGTCTGTTGTAGTGAAGCTGGCCAGAGAAAATCTAACTGACATGATTAAAGCAGCAGATTTTAAAACCAATGAGTCATTTATGAAAACGAGAACCACTATTGATGATACTAAAATAGATGACATTATTCATAAGTATCTAGGTGATGACTCAAAAAGTAACACTGTTGACAATCCCAATCCACTGGATGGCGACGAGAGCAAAAATATTGATGTCTTGCCTGCATTACAAATAGATGAGAATGAGAGTGCTAGTAATGGAAGTGTAAATGAAAATGAAGTTGAATGTGCGGGTGATGGGTCTGAAAAAAATAATGACAGGGAAACTGCATGTACTCCACAAAATTCTGAGAGTGATGTCTGTGACTTGAGCCATCAAGAGGAGAATGGATCTGGAGTTGAAGCAACCACAGATAAAAATGGGCAATTAGAAACCTTGGAAGTTGAAGAAAATTCAATAGCTGAAAATACTCTTGAAGATGAACAACAAAGTGAAGCAGGCGAGCAGCTTAATGCAGATTTGGAGGATACTTCTGATGCTATTATGGAACCAGATTCTAAAGGAAAGAAAAAAGAAGACGAAGTAGAGAATGATCTTGAAGAAGATTCAGGTGATGATAAAACGAATTGTAGTGAAAGTAGAGAAGAAAATGATGAACCAGATGTTATAGATTGCTCGGCTGAAAGCAATGATGTAGTTGATGATGAGAATGACAATGACAAGATAACCAATAATATAGACGAACTTGATGATAATTTAGAAAGGAAACTTGCAATACTTCATGGAAGTGAGGAGGATTTATTAAATGCAGACAAAGAAGAAGAAGAAGAAGAAGTAGTCAAAATAGATGATACAAACTCTAACTCAGCTGAAGAAATAATTGAGCTCAATAAAAATGAAGATTCTGATGATGAAGTGATGGTATTGAATGAGTGTAAAATTAGAGGAAAGGATGGTATAACGAATAATGGTACCAGAAATTTATCTTTGAAACGCAAAAGATCAAGTAGCGAAGAAAGTGATACAGAGGATAGCAAAATGAAACAAGCAAGATTTGAAAGTGAAAATCAATCTGATACTGAAGATATAACAATTGAGATCCCTGATGAGTGACAGTTATAAATAACAGAATAACTCGTAATACTAATACAAATGGGAACAGAAGTTAGTTCTAATATTAAACAATCGTAGTTTAATAAAAAGGGTACAAACTGAAAGACAAACTTTGTTTTTTAAAATTCTGGAATACACTGTAGTTGTATGAGCGCTGTTTAAAATGAAAATCTTCTTTAAATATTTTTGTAAATACTATTGTGTTATGATAAACTGTTTTTTTTTTTAATGCAGTCTAACATTATTACCGGTCGAATATACTAATAATGTGTACATTTATATTGGGTTTTTGATTTAAAATACCACAGAAACTTCTGAATTACATGTATGTATCCACATTTGCTTATCAGATCGAGCTCATTATAAGCTACTTAGATATTAATTATAGTTTATTACATTACCTAAATATTCTGTTAGACTAATTTATTTTAACTGTATGTTACTGTAAAATGTTTTATACTTGAACGTATAAGGATCGTTCAATAAATAAAAACACAATTGTTAATTTTTGGTAATATTTATTTTTAAAAGCTACAAATACATAATATACTATTTTAGTTTGTTTTTTTTTAGCTAAAGCAACATCACTTGTTCTGATTTGGAAATTTCTTTTAATGTGTATATAGACGAAAATTTTCTGACAACAATTTTAACATTTCCAGTTAAAATTTTTCTTATTTGTCATGTTAACTTTCTTGGCATTTTTAGAATTTATTTTTCCATTTCTAAGCAACAATGTTGTGCTATTATTTGTCGAGCGATCAAAGGATGATATTTCTCAATGAACTTTTTGTTTAAATGTATTTATAGCTGTGTGTAGTACAATGTAGTTTTAGGTCTATAAAGTTTATAAATAACACCATTGCACAGTTATTTATCTGTGTGTAGTATGTGTATTCCAGGTTTAATTGACTGTTTATGTTTAGTTTACCACAATTGCACTATTAATTTTTTTTAACTAATTACATACGTTTGGAGCATTCTTTTTGTACTTGAATTTAAATTACCTTTGCACAACATCGTTTTCTTAGTTTGTTGTTAATTATAAGTGATGACAATTACGTTTCTCATTATAAAAAGAAATTTCTTCTAACACAAATTAAAAGCTTGCTAGTTCAAACTTGTCATTAAATCAGGACGATATCCTAATACAAAATAGTAATATTTTTTATAAAAATAATCCTAGAACTTTGTTTTATTAACAATGAATATTTACAATATATCATTTAAAAATAACATTAAGTAAATTATGTGATTGGAACAAGAATATGGAAGAGTTCTCCAACGAAAACACTATTAATTAGCTTAACTTGCGTGTTAACTATAACTCAAGACTAGCCTAGAAATTGAAGAATTTAGTTAAACTGATTTGGCAGATCAAGTGGATATTGCTGTTTAAGTCTCTTAGCGCATGGTTGGTCTAGGACTGCAGACTTGTTAGTATGACCACCGAGTTTTGTCACAATATTTAGCTCTATGAGGACACAGGGCGGTCTTGTATCGCCCAGTTTGGAACGTATCTAGGTGCATTGACGATATTCCAATTAACCTTGTTCTGAAATTGTAGTATCTCAAAGTTAGAGTTGCTGGCTGATCCCCACAGCTGAATTCCTGAAGTCCACATAGGCTTAAGAAAAGTTTTATACAGCAACTTGTTTTGGATTGAGAGTTTGGAGGTTTGTCCTAAGAGCCAATACATTTACCTGTATTTTAGACCTAACTGCATTTTCTTGTAGATGGGCGTTTGCCAAGTTAATCTTTGGTCAAGATGGTTGCTCAAGCATTTGGCACTGTCTAATTAGGGAAGTTGTTTATTGTTGAAAGCAACTGGAGAGCAAGTCTCCTTGCGCAGTGAGAAAGTGACATGGACTGATTTAACTTCGTTGGCCTTTATTAGCCAAGTGTTTAACTATGTTTGGATTTAATCTAGGTTCCATTGAAGGAGTCGTGATGCTGTTCATGGATCTTCATGTGAAGCTAGTACTGCTGTATCGTTCGCATGGAATATCTGCCGTATAAAGGAGATAAAATTTGCAGCCCAGTACACTTCCTTGAGGAACGCCCGAGTGGCTAGGAGTTGATAATTTGTCTTGAAATTTCACTTGGGAATACCTGTTGTTGAGATACGACTTGATTATATTAAAACAGCTCAGTTGTAAAAGGCTTTTGATTTTGAATAGCAAGCCATTTTGGCAGACTATCAAATGCCTGGCTAATGTCTAGAAATGCTGCAGAACAATATATTTTTAAATGTAAATTATGGTTTAATTTAGTCACTATTCTGTGTATCTGATCAATGGTGCCATGACCTTCATGAAAACTAAATTGATGTTTTGACTAAAGTTCATGTTCTTCAAGAATTGGTTTTAGCCTGGACACACTTTCCACAGTACGAGAAGCAGACTGATTGGCTTATATGATGTAATTTCTGTCAGGTCTTTGCCAGTTTTTAAAATCATTAGTATTTTAGCAACTTTCCATTGCTCTGGGAAGATTTGTAGTCGAAAGAGGGCGTTGATCCAAAATCGTAAAGCTTTGAAGCCATTTTCGGGTAGTTCTTTTAGGGTTTTGATTGTTATCAGGTCGTAACCAGGAGACTTGTTTGATTTAGGTTCTTAATTTTAACAGTTTTTAGTTTTTCAGCAGTTTGAGTATGTTCTTCAATTCCTTGTTGGATTAGTTCTGCTTCAGCTGAGGAGGTTGAGGAGTAAGGCTGAAAAATGCTCGCAAGTGGTTGGCAAAAGCATTTCCTTTCTCCTCAGAGCTTCGTGCCTAGGAACCATTGAAAGTCCATACAGGTGGAAAATTCAGTTGAGGTCTTATAAGTTTCTTCATAGCTTTCCATAGGGAGTAGTTTGTGTTCTCCGTAGGTATTAGCCTTGTCAAGTAATCTTGAATTCCCTGATTCTTTAATTCATACATTATTTTTTTTCTGTTTGCACATTGCTGTAAGTGCAGTTTTGCCTCTAGGGAATTTGCTACTTTGCCAGATCCTTCTCTTTTTTGCTATTTTTGCTTAACAATTATTGTTTTTTTGATTCATGATCCTCTAGATCTGGAGAGTCGTGTGTGGAGTCCCATGGTGTTGTATACCAGGGTTGAAATGTTCTATGGCCTTATGTATATTTTTTGCTGTTTTCAGTTGAATGTTTAAATTTAATATCTCTTACACCAGTTCGCTGATGTAGCTCCAGTTTGTTTTTTTTGCTGTGAATTCTAGGAGTCTGGGAGTTTTATTACTTGAGTTCATTATGTGACTAGGACCGGTAAATGATCAGAGGACAAGTCCAAGTATGATTCTGCTTTTAAGTAATTTATTGCTATTCCATTTATCACACAGAAATCTAACAAGTCAGATTTTTAGCGGGTCCGATGTCCAGTATGTTGGTTCCCAATTGACGAATGTACTAAGTTACTACTTCTCATTGCTTTAAGTATTTTTCTTGATGTTTTGTGTTATAGTCTATTTATAGTCACTTTTAATGATGTGTTTGAGGAAGGGGAGGGGGTAGTAGACTGTGAAAAGGATGACCTCTATATTATTTAATACTACTGAGATGCTGGTAGCCTGAAGATGTTCTTGTTGGTATTTTTGTAATTGTGGTGCTTTATTGCTGTTTTGATCATAATTATAGATCCTGCAAGCGCCGTGTGATCAGGATAATTAGTTTTGTAGATAGTATATTTTCATATGATTTAGATTAGTCAGTCGTGATTCAGAAATTAACTTTTTGTCAATTTTATGGTTTATTAAGAATGTTGTAATTTTTTGGCAATGTTGTGCCAAGCTGTTGGCATTCCAGATTGCTATCTTAATAAAGAGGGCCATTATGACAATTTGGTCGTCTTAGATTGATCTTGTCTTCTTAAAGAAGGAAACATTCGTCTTCAGATTTTTTTAGCTACTTTGCATCCTCTGTAATTAGCAAAGTGTTTCCTTTGACAGTTAACGCATATGACGTCTTGACTTTTCTTTTTCCTCTTAGTCCTTTATTAGGTGATCCCCTGCGCATTTCACACATCTTGGTGTTCTGTAGCAGAAATTTTTTGTAAGACCGTACCTTGGGCATTTGAACTTGATTTCATTAGATATTGAATGTCGTAGATTTGGCTCGATATAAAACATAGGTAACGAAGTTTTTCGGGTTCTATGTCGAATGTTGTGGATGCTGATTACCGTATGTCCGTGCTTTGTGATTTCCTTATTAAGGGTATTTATGTCTATTGTAGGATGCATGTTGCATAAGACGACTCGAAATGTTCTATCTTGCTTAAGTTGGAAGGAGTGGAATCCCGTGTTTTTTCTTTTAAAATCTTGATTACAGTGCTATAAGTTTTAGCACTGCTTAGCAGAATCCTTGCTCGAGTATTCTCCACTAGTTTGATGGTATATTTGTCTTTAGCTTGTTCGTTAAACATATCTGTGAGGGGTTTCAAGTTATTTACTTTGGATATGAAAATTGGGGGTGGCTTTATTGTATCCGTTGTTTCGTCATTTTCTTTACTTTCTTCTGCAAGTGACTGGAATCTTTTTGAGGTTTCTAGAGAATTTAACCAGTAGTCGTCCAGTTTTCTTTGTTTAGTTGTACGTTTTTGTTTTTAAGGATTGTGTGTCTGCCAGTCTGTTTCAGTGTTTGTTTGCATAAGTGTTATTCCTGTTGGCTTTGTAGTTGAGTAGTATGTATTGTTTTGGTTAGGTAGTGTTTGCAATTGTAAAGGAGTCAAGAAGCTTGATTGTAAGGATCATTGTGTATGCGTTTGAGTTAGGTTTAGTTGTGTTGAGGGTCAAATTTGGTTGTTTGTTGTTGGGAAACCCTTGGTGAAATTGGTTTGTAAATAAACCAGTTGCCCATTTTTGTCGAATCCTAGAAGGGTGCTCGAGGGGAAACATTTTATTTATTGGATTATCACTATTTCACCCTTGATGTGAGACAGCTTTACATAAAAATTCAAAATAATTAAAATGTTATTGGATTTCTGTATTTAATTTGCTTTTAAACTATTAATCACTTATCACTTGTGCAATACAGAACGTCTTTACTCTTCGAGATTCAAACGAGAACTGAATCTTAGAAGTTAAAAATGTTTTTGCCATGTTTGAAATATGTTACCATGGTGTCTTATTAATGTTTCAACATTTATCTTTACAAAACCTTTTTCCGGGGTATGTCCTATACACCGACTACATATCAGTTTGAGTGAAAATGGGTGAAAATCAAAATTCATCTTTAGGAATGTAGGACAGGTTTAGAAAAGCTTAATATTGAATACTGAATTAAGTCGGTCATCTAAAAAAAGTAGCGAGTAGGTTTTAGCAAAAAATTTTGCATATCACTAAATTTAATAATTCTTTGTAATTTATTTATGTATGTTCCAGCAAGGGAGATAAAAAGAAAATGACAATTTTACTTTGAAAATATGTACCTTACTACTACATATGGTAAACGATATAAATCGAATTTTGTCACTTTATGCAGGTGTAGTTGATGTGTGTTCTTTTTTAACATGTGTTTTGTGGGGTTTACTACATCAGCTCATTAGTATTATAGTTTTTTTTTCTTTAATGGTTCTGGTGAATCTCAAAATTCTTCCTTGCTATGTGGTTAATTTACTTTGTAGTTTTTAACTTGCTTGATTGTATATTTGTCGTAATGTTTCAAGTATTCGGTTATTTTTCTTTTAACATCGTAGTGCTGTAATCTTGGAATTTGTCTTGGCCAAGAAAATCATGCAACACTTATTTCTACTATTTTATATAATTCACATGTATTTACTTACATGTGCTGCCTGCTGTACGCAAAACTTGTTCTAGTATATATTGGATTTTGAATCGAATACTTCATTTGTAGAAAGAGTGTAATTAACAAAATACATGGAATCACTCATTTCTTTAAAGTAGGCAGAAAAAGAAAATGATTAATTTCTTGAAATTCAATTGCTTGCATTGACCATGTACAACATTGAATGTATATCTGACCTGGGCACTCTGGTGGTTAAGTATCATTCCAAATGCAGTGACTATGCCTATAAGGATACAGTAAGGATTTGAACATTTATTTTTTTTAAGATTAATATCTAAAAATACAAATTAAGGATGGTTTCGAAAAAATAAGAAATTAAAAAAAGTTTGAGTCATGAATCTGCTGCTATTAGATTATAAAAATGTTTTTTATAACATTGGGAAAAATTGGATTATGAGTGAATTAATGGGAAAAAGGAGAACAACTATTCATTATTACTTATCCGCTCTCTCATTTAGCGCTAGGTGTCAGGATATTCTTTATTATTATCGGTGACTATTTTCCAGCACTCTATAAGTTGTTGAATCTACCCATGGTATCAATCTGACGACTTCGAATCAAACAATTCTTGTCACGCTTCTTCAACTTGGTTAAACGATTTAAAATGGCGACCATGTCGTAGATTAAAACAGGCCGCGGTTAGGGTGGTAAGTTGGATACGACAAGACCTTAATTCCATCCAGTTCAGCAATGTTGCCTATAATTTTTATGGCATGATAAGCTGGGTTTATTCATTCCAATACGCTACTGCCAGAACCATAAATCCACAAAATCAACATCAACGTAGGCTAACTATACCACAAACAATACCAAACAAGACGAACAAAGAAAATGGTATAAAAGTAGACTTTTTTTTATACATTGTCATAGTAAACTTGTACATTGATAAAAAATATCACTTAATGCAAGCCAATCAAGCAGGCAAATAATACTGAAAACTACAAAAAATTTTACATGCAAAAAAAGCTTTTAGAGTTGTGATAAAATGTATCTAATCAAAGAAGTTTTAGAGGCAGAAGATTATGAGGTAGTAAATATTACTAATGTTACCAAAAAGACGATCTTCATTTCTCTTTATTTGCGCCTCCGCAACTTTTTCACATAATTTTCTGTTGAAACTTTGTAAATTTATCTTCATTTATCTTTGTGATGGTCTATGTTTTAATGCAATAAGTGATCACAGGTTTTACTCTCTTTCACCGACCTTTACACCAATTATTTTCCGAATTTAAAATAGAACTCATTGCACTTCTGCCATTATTCTGCTTTGAATTTTTTCGCTTTGTTTTCTTCTGCTACTTATTTCAGTCTCTAGATATGAAACTTGTTATCATATATTTACTATTTTGCTTTAAATCTTTTTGCTTCAAGTTTCAGCTTTTGCTCTTTGTCTCCATTAAAGTTATCCTAGTCAGGTATTCTCAAATTTGTATATCCTTCAATACCTTTGTTAGTAAATTTCTGTTTACACTGTTGTAGGCTTGTTTAAAATTGTTGTATTCTGTTTGCTACGAACTCAAGTGATCAGTCACTGACCTTTGGTTTCCAAGCCAGTCTGATATTCTTTTATCTTTATTCTTTCTATTATTTTCAGTATTTTTTTCAGCTTTTTCAAGAATCTGTTTGTCTTCCTTCTAAAATACTGGAGCTATAAGGGCATCCTTCCATTTCGTCGGCATTTTGTGTTTTTGTCACATTTGTATTATGAGGTCGAGTATCTTAATTTTTAGTGTTCATTCTTTATTACTTCAGCAGCTTTGTCTTGATTTCTTCTATTATTGAATTTTTTATTATTGTTGGAACTTCTTCTACTGTTGGTTTATTTTTTATTGCCTCTATTCGGCAGATTTTATATTTTTTCATATGTCTTACTTCTCCATTCATCATTTTCATACAATATTCTTCCATCTTTGTGCTACTCGTTCCTCCCCTGCTACGTTGTCACCTTTTTTATCTTTGAACAAGATTTACCTAATTTGATGGATCTTTCTACTGTTACTTAAATTATCGTAAAAATTTTTAAACTACCTTTCTCATCTTTCCTACATTTTTTTCTTAGCTTTGTTTTCATTTGTTTAGTCCCCATCAACTCTTAGTGCCATTTCTCACTCCACATCAAATCAGATTTTTTTGCATTCGGTTGATGCCCCTATGCTATTTGTTTTCTATTCTTTATCTTCATTATTTGAATTTGTTACTATTCATAGCACATCCTTTAGTATTGATTTGTATCAGTTTCATATTTTTCGTCCGTTAAAAGATCTATTTGTATTATTTTTCGTACTTATTAGTTCTTGGTTTATTTGTTACGTTTCTATTTATTGCAGACTTAACTAAAAAGTGTTTTGATGCAATTTCTGTCCTTTGTCTATTTTAAATGTTTTTTACTGTTTTTAATGTTTTATTTTGATTGGTAAATGGTTGAATTGATCAACTGTTTCATTGGGGTATTCGACTTGACTGTAGACATTTTTAAATTTTTCATTATTGCTCAGTTGAGAGTTTTTTTATTGATTATAATTGGTTATCTAATATTTGCTATATCTTATAAAAGGTTTCATTTTGGGTCAATTTGGCGTTGAAGTTGCCAGTTGCTATCTTTACATTAACAACTAGGTATTTTATAATTTTTCTCTCTTATGTTTCTTCTGTGGGGAATGGGGCAAATGGGCGCCAAGCCAACTGGGCGTTAGCCAACTAGGCGCCGAGCCAACCGGGCGGCAGGTTTAAACGTAATTAAGAAAAGACCCTCTAAACGTCATTTCCGTTTCCAATTTGCAAGGAGCAGTACCATTTTCGTAATTAGTTTAATAGTCTGTAAGTTATTAATTGTTACTAGTCACGTTCTAATTCTTTTTTTTCTAGATAATGGAAAGCGAAATTCACTCACAAAGAGGCCGAAAGAAGGTTGTTCACCAAGGGCATCGATATATATTTGATAAATATAGCAAGGACATGCAAAAACAATTTTGTGAAGGAAAAAATTGGAAACACAAAGGGCGATAAAGAAAATTTCAGAGAAGAAGAAATTTATTGACATTTAGGAATGTAAGAACGCTACTAAAATATGGTAAATTAGAGAACTTAAATTACGAAATGGAAAGAAACCAAATAGAAATACTAAGTATTGGTGAAATGAGATGGCAGCAACAACAAGACTTTTGGTCAGGTTGTTACAGGATAATCAACACGCAAGCCAAGACATGGAATGGCAGGAGTTGGTATAATTTTGAATAGAGGCCTAGGAAAACGAGTAATAGAGTACACACAATACCATTAAAGACTGATGAAGGTATGTTTAAAAACCTACCCCACAAACACAACGATAATCCAAGTATACATGCGAACTTTAGCTCATGATGAAGACAAATAGAAGCAATGTATGAAGATATTGAAAATCTCATTAAACACACGAAAGGAAACAAAAATCTAATAATAATGGGTGGCTGGATCGCCGTAGTGGGAGAGGAAGAAGTATAAAATATAGTGGGGCGATATGCATTATGAAAAAAGAATGTGTGTGGAGAACGCCTAATTAACTTCTATGCTAAACATAAACTGATAATTACAAACACATTATTCCAACACCAGAAAAGAAGAAGATAACTCGGATGATGCCAAGAGATTCAAAGCGATACCAAATAGACTATATTATGGTTAGATAGAGATTCAAAAACCAAATAAAAGATGCAAGAAGCTACGAAGTACGAGATATTGACAGTGATCATAATATAGTCATAATGAAATCTAGGATAAATCTAAAGAAATTGAAAAGTAAAGCCTGGAAAACTTAAAAGGTGAAACAACACTTGAGACGTTACAAGAGAACATCAGAGAAGAAGTAAATAAATTAAGCAACTCAAGTGATAACATAGAAAGCAGCTGGAATAAAATAGAACAAGGCATAATAAAAAGTATAAAGAAAATGCAACACAAGAAACAGTGGATGACAAAGGACATAATAAGACCCCATAATATACCTGGAGAGATCATCAAAAACCTAGATCGGGAGACACTAGATAAAATTTTTAAAATAAGTAAAGCCATCTATAACACAGGACATTTTCCAACCAGTTTGACAATAACAAATGCAATGACTATCTCAAAGAGCCGTGGTGGCTTAGTGGATAGATCACTAGACTACGAAACCAAGAGTTGCGGGTTCGAATCCCGCTCTCACCAATTTGATCGCTGGCATTTTTACGGTGCAGCTCGACTCATGCTGCAATAAAATGAGTAACCTGGAAGTCAAACTCTAGGGTAATAATAGGCAGTCGGTACGTAGCGCTAGCCACGTTACTACGCTTGTGTATTGTAGGCTCTAGATTGTAGCAGATCTATCCTGTTACGACTCCTCCCCGTGGATCTTCGGGCCTGCTACGAGGAACTATTATTATTATTAATTACTATCTTAAAAAAGAAATCAATGCACAAATTCGAAGAACATAGAAAAATAACCTTACTATCATACGCATTAAAAATACTGGTAAAAATAATTCAAAAAAGAGCAGAAAAGAGAATAGAAAAAAAATTAACCTAAGATTAATTTGGGTTTACAAGAAACAGGTACAAAAGAAGTCATACTGGCCCTAAGAGTATTAATTAATATTAGAAAAAATGCTAAGCAAAGGTAAAGAAGTATACATAGACTTCATCGATGCGGAAAAGGCCTTTGACAGGGTGAGCTGGTTTAAATTGTTTAACATATTACAGGAAATTGGCATTATCATGGACGATAGGAAGATAATCTACAACTTATACAAAAATCAAACTGCGAGTGCAATGGTGAACAAGAGGAAGCAAGAATTAAAGAAGGAGTTATCCAAGGCTGCGGCCTATCACCTCTGTATATATAAATATCCGGAAAAACCCAAGAGAAAGACTATGTATACAATATATTAAGCTATTAATAACAGACTCGGGTAGTGGTAATTACGTAGAACTGAAAAACAACGCTTTAGAACGACAAACCAGTCGTTAGATTGACGACCTTGGAGGAGGCGGATAGTTCTTTTTTTCAAAATAAATAACTGATAACCGATCCAATGTATTATAATTGAAACGCATATTATTTCATTTTAATAGTTCTCATACATAAACTAACATCAGTTTGACAGCAGCACTCAATTTATGTGAAAAAATTCCCAAACCAGCCACACAAATATTTGTAGAAGAATACTATAACTCCTTAGTAGTGACTTTTTTTTATCTATTTTTACATAAACAACATCAAAGAAATTGATTGATTTACGTGCACCACTCATTTGTTTATGCAAAATCCTATCTACTATGTACATTTACTTACAATTAGGAATATTCGTTTATATAAAACAATGTTTATGTAAGAAATTAGTGGGGAATGCAGGCACAACAGCACCATTTCATTGAAATTGTTTAACATACATTTGCATAAATCATTGATCTATGCAAAAATGCTTATTTCATTAAAAGAGATTAAAGTGTAAATTTTAAGTGATGGTAATGTTGTTAATTAACATGTAATTATTACTGTAATGTATTAAAGTTGAATATTTACTATCGCATAAAATTTGTTGAGACCTCGAGATTTTTTCTGAGGAAGACGATTTCAGTATTATATAAACTGCTGGTAAATTTGTTAGTATAGTTATTTATTTATGTTTCACAGATGTTTCAACACTTTGGATGATCTTGTAATTATATTATCATAAAGATATAAAGAAATCAGTTTCTTGGATGATTTTAAGTTACTGCAATTTTTATAAGTTTTCTGTGAAACAAAGTAATATGAAAATCAAAAAACGTGAAATTTCTAATTCGACAGGCTTCAAATGGTACATAACTAACTAGTAATCTAAACAGTTTAATTTTAAGGATGTTCCAAAAAAACAAGTATATTAATGAAGGCAGAATAACGAAACGAAGAAAAGTGTTTAAAATTAAGATTATTATAAATTTAAGGAAAAACGAAAATGGCTAAAAGCATATATTAGTAATATAATATTTCTGAATAAAGGGTTAACGGGTCGGGCCAACAAGTTACCCTCATAAAACAATTTAAAACGCATGGCACTCCGCATTGTTTTGAAAATAGTACGGACAAAGTGATAACGCTCCAGCAACAAAATAGAACCAAGAGATGGAAGAAGGAAAGTATACTACGATTTGGAACATGGAAAGTCAGATCCTGAACCAAGAAAGAGCTTGAAATAATAACGGAAATTGCAGAAAATAATTAGATATATCTCAGAGCAAAATGGTGGAAAAAACGCAACGGCGGACCTGAGAACACTGTTACACGAGAAGTTTATTCCATTTATTAACGAAATTCACTATGACAATAAAAGATCGATAAAAATTATTTTAAAAATTGACAATAAATATCTGCATACCATCAGTGTTTGGGCCTTTGATATCGCAAAACCAAAGAGGGAGAGAAGATTATTTTAAGAAGACTACCAACCACTACGTTCTTTATAATGGGTAACTTCAGCGCTCGGAAAGGAAATGATCCACTCAACTGTATCAAGCAACGTTTCTATGATATTGGAAACTTGCTGACTCACTCTTGTGCGCAAAACAACTTGAGAATTAACAATACGTTTTATAAACACGTTTTAAATATACAGTACACTTTTAGCAATGCACAAAGTTAACAATCTATCATTGATGGTATCATAACTAACTTAATTTTACCTCAATCGAAATATTAAATGCAAGAACGCTAAATTCAGCAAACATCAACAGTAACTATTCATTATTGCTCTCCAAGATATGAATATATGAAGTTTAATGTAGAATCTTTACAAGAGGATAGTACAAAATATCTGTGTGCCGAAATATTGAAAAATCAAATGAGTCTAAGATAACGGCAACGATCATTCAGAAGCAGTAGGCAATATTATCAAGGCCATCTAGCAACCTACTAGTCGGAGGAAAGTTAAACTATATTTTCCGCACAACAAAATCTCTTGATTTACGGTAGAAAAGACCGCATTTTTATAGTACAAGAGAACCCAAGAAGGCATAACAAGGTTTGTACGAGAACGTAAAAAACAATGGAGAAACTACTTTAAAGGATTATATAAATAATCTGTAAAAAGAACATTGGTAAACAGTAACACTGATGAACTTTTTTCCACAACAGACGCCGTACAGAAAACATTGAAAGCATTCACGTATAGGAAGGCCTCTGGAAATGATCAAACAAAAGTGAGTTGTTAAATTATGGAGAAGACTTCTAAAAATAGTATTAAGTAAACTCTTTAATAGCATAATTAAACATGGTAAGATATCACTAGAATGGAAAACCAGTGTAACTATCCAAGTCTTTAAAAATGGAGATAAAAATAACCATGGTGTTACAGAGGAAAACATTAATAAATTCTACACAAAAACTATTTACAAAGCTGCTATACTTAAATATAAACAGATCAGCAATTGCCACTATATTTGTGGACATTTCAGCGTACCAGCCTTTGTATTTTGTGGACCTAAAAGGCGTTCCATTGGGTCAAATTAGATGACATAGTAACGGTGCTACATGAAGACGTACCAGCACAGTAACAATCAAACAAGATGTCAACAAAAACACGATAACAAGACTCTAATTGGGAAAGGACCTACACAATTAAATACGTAAGTGGAATTCGCTAAGGAAACTCATTAAGTTCAATACTTTTTAACACAATAATGGATAGCCTATACAACGTGAGTGCATAAAAGACATAAATAACAAAAATGTAACATAGATATTTTATGTTACACGGATGATGCACTACCGGTAGCACACTCTGAGAATAATTTACAGAAACTTCTTTTTAAGTTTTCTAACATAATTGAAATATACAACATGTAAGACTACCAAAAAGACTCAATAACTAGCAGTCTCGAAAGAGTCCACACGGTGTAAATTAGAAATCAGAAATGAGATAATAAAGCAAATAATGTCCTTTACATATTTAAGGGTAGAAATATCAAGTGACCGAAATAACTATGACTAGTCAAATTATTTTTTATTTAGCCCCTTGTTTGGGTGATTATTGTAACTAGACTTACAAGTAAGGTATCTCATCGCTTACTCTAAAAATTTATTTTAACCTCAATGACAACTACCAGTAGGGGACACTGATTGCAAAAATGATGGTCAAAAGGGCTGATGATTCCTAGTTTAGGCGCTAGAGGGCGTTTTCTGAAAATCTGTTTTTGTAGTTTTTTCCCTTATCTTTACCCGGATGGTAATTAAATGACGCAAGCGCAGACAATTTTACCCTAAATATAGCAATTTAAATTCCAAAAAATGGCGGCATTTACAACTATTATTAGAAATTAGTATATCTTATTAACAATAGGTAGCGCTGACTGCAAATAGTCAAAAGTACTGGCGAACTCCCAGTCAATCAGGAGTCAGCACTTTTGACTATTTGCAATCAGTACCCCCTACTGGTTGTTTTAATTGAGGTTAAAATAGATTTTTAGAGTAAGCGACGAGATACCTTACTTGTAAGCTTAAATCTATCTAACAATTTTTTTTAATGAAGATGTTCGCATTGTTAAGGACATGTTCCCTTGGTAGCACTCCGTTAATGTTGTGTCACACTTCACTCGCGTATTTACTCTGTTTTTTGTTAATGCACTATTCAGTTAAAACAAGTGGAACAAAAAAGAAAATGAGATTTGGTACCTGGAACGTAAGGACAATGATGGAAATGGGTAAAATGGAGGAAATAGGAGAAGAGATGAAGAGATACAAGGTGAGAATTATGGCTCTACAAGAAATTAGGTGGGAAGGAGAAGGTAGAATAGACAAGCAGAATTATTCGCTGTTGTATGCTGGAGAGGAGAAGCAAGGAAGAAACGGAACTGCGTTTATGGTCGACAGAGAAATAAGAGATAGAATTATAGAATTTAGGAAAATAAATGGTAGAATATCATGCTTGAGAATAAAAAATGGAATAGCAAATATTACATTTATAAACATATATGCACCTACAGATGTGGCAACTGAGGAAGAAAAGGAGAAATTCTATGAAAAATTAGAAGAAGTTTGTGAAAGCATAGGAAATCATGAAACCATAATAGTAGCCGGAGACTGCAATGCCAAAATAGGGAAGGAGGAATATATAAGTAATGTAGCCGGAAAACATACAATCCACGAAATATCTTCAGAAAATGGAAAAAGACTATGTAATTTGGCAACACAAATGAATATGGTTATAGCGAGTACAATGTTTCAACATAAGAAGGAACATAAAATAACGTGGATGATACCAGGGAGGACCGAAGGGAATCAAATAGATCATATAATGATTAAAAAGAACAGGAAGGAAATGATAAAGGATGTAAGATCGTACAGAGGAACAAGCCTAGACACGGACCACCAGTTACTAATAGCAGAAATGAAACTAAGGATAATAGAGACTAAGAAAGGAAGAAGGATAGAAAGAAAATGGAATACAGAAGAACTAAGAAGAAATGAAAGAAAACAAGAATACGAAGAAGTAAAAAGGCAGCTAAAGAGAAAAAAGCAAGACAGTAATATAGAGGTTGAATGGAAGAATATAAAAAATAGTATAACAAAAGCGACTGAGGAAAAAATAGGAAGATATCAGTGGAAGCAAGGAAAAGAGTGGTTTGATAATCTTTGTGAGATAGCAATAAAGAAAAAGAGAGAAACAAGATTAAAATGGCTACAAACGATTAATGAAAATGACTACAGAGAATATAAACAAAGGAGGAAAGAAGCATCAAAAGTAATAAAATAGAAAAAACAAAAGTGGTTAGATGAAATTATGGATGAAATAGAAAATGACAACAGAAGTAATACAAAGCTATATCAGAAAATAAAGAAGCAAAAAAGGAAAAGGAATAACTTAGCAAACATAGATATGAAAGAATGGGAAAAATACATGAGGGAAACGACAAGAATAGAAGTAGACATAGAAAGTGACAGAGAAGGAAGTAACGAGGAAATAAAAGTACCATCGGAGGAGGAAATACATGAGATAATTCAAGAGATGAAACAAAGAAAAGCAGCAGGCCCAGATAACATATGCAGTGAATTAATAAAAAGCGGAGGAAGTGTACTGGAGAAGAGAATTTTTGAACTAATGAGGCAAATATGGAAAGAAGAAACAATGCCGCAAGAATGGAGGGTAGGAATAATAGTGCCGATACCAAAAAAGGGAAATTTAATGAGATGCGAGAACTACAGAAGAATAACTTTGCTAAATACAACATACAAGATACTCACAGCACTGATTCTAAAAAGAGTAAAAGTAGAAACAGAGAAAAAAATTGGACAATACCAGAATGGATTTAGACAAGGGAAATCGACAATAGACGCAATACATGTGATGAAACAAATAGTAGAGAAATGTTACGAGCAAGATACAGAAATAGAAATTGTATTTATAGATTTTAGGCAGGCTTTTGATGCACTCAATAGAAATATGATGAAGGTAGATGTGAGAAATTTAGGAATACCGGAAAAACTAATAAGACTGATTGGAATGACACTGGAAGGCGCAAAAGCTGCGGTGATGACGTATGAAGGGATATCGCAAGAAATATACATAAGTACAGAAGTTCGGCAGGGGGATGGATTGTCGGCCACACTATTTAACATAGCAATAGAAGGAATTATGAACAAATGCGATGTAACAGGAACAATAATTGAGAAGTCTGTACAAATAGTAGCCTATGCAGATGACATTGCGGTGTTAGCAAGAGATAGGAAAAGTTTAGAAGAAACAATACAAATCATTGCAGGAGAATCTCAAAAAAGAGGATTAGAGGTAAATCAAGGAAAAACTAAATATATGAAAGTAACAAGAAAAGAAACAAGAGGAAACGCAAGAGATATAGAAATTGGAAATTACAGAATTGAACAAGTAGATAATTTCAAATACTTTGGAACTCTAAGAAACAGAAGAAATGACAGAAGGGAAGAGATAGATCAAAAGATACAAGCCGGATATAAGGCATATTACAGTTACAAAATGATAATGAATAACAAAACATAAGTAAGCAAACGAAGTTAAGACTATACAAAGTGGCAATTCGACCGGTAGTAACATACGCTGCAGAGAATGTATGTTTGACAAAGAGAGATGAAGGAAAACTAAAAATTTTCGAAAGAAAGATAATGAGGAAGATATACGGGGGATACAAAATAAATGAAGAGCAATACAGAAGATTAACAAATGACCAAGTAGAAACAATATTAGAACAGAAGAATATTGTAAGAGCAATGAAAGCAAAACGAATTAGATGGTACGGGCACATAAACCGAATGAGTGAGGTATCGGTAGTTAAAAGGATAACAAAATGGAAACCATCAACAAGATCAAGAGGAAGGCCAAAACTGACATGGGAAGATCAAGTAATTGGGGATATCAGTAGCATGAGAGTTACAAGGTGGACAGACAAAATGAAGAACAGGAAAGAATGGAGAGAAGTAGTGGAAGAAGCGAAGAAAAACCCCAACCTGTGAAGAATAAAGTGTAGTGGAGTGACGACCCATTGTGCTTTTAAAAAGAACCAGTCTATAGAGCCCAAAAGGGCTCTCTCTCTCTCTCACTCTCTATATATATATATATATATATATATATATATATATATATATATATATATATACTATTCAGTTAAACTAGTTCAGATGGTTTCACTTTGTTCAACCGCCGCAATTGTTGGTTGTTGTCAAGAAATTATAGCATCTCGGCGTGAGTGTGCTGGTGAAGCCTTTCTTCGCAAATCGCTGGCTTTCTTCTGCGATTGAAGCAACCATTAAGTCCTTGTGGATGTCTTCATTTCGTACATACCATAGGGCATTAAGAATGCTTTGCAGTGTTTTGTTTTGAAATTTTTGTATCATTAATACATTGTCTCTCTTGTTACATCCCTATAATTGTACCCGGTATGTCCAAACTGGTTTTAGCACTTGTTTGTACACTAATAGTTTGTTATGTATCGACAACTTGAAGTGTCTCCCAATTAGCCCATGCATTTTGCTAAACTTTATGTTGAGTTTATCTCTTTTCTTTTTGACGCGTTTTTTCAACCTCAACTTCGCATCTAGTTTTATGCCTAGGTATTTTGCATTATTCCCATGTGGTAACGTTTTCTGGTTAATTACGATAGATACATGGTTGATCTTCTTGCATTGATTTTGCTCCATTTAGTTTGATTCTCCACTTCATGATCTAGTTATTGACCTTATTTGTACAGGTTTGTAATTTAGTTGTTACGTCTTCAATGCTGTAGTCTACCGCTATGATAGCCGTGTCGTCAGCAAAGGTTGCGACTGTTTCTTCCATGTACGGTATACCATTCGTATATAGGAGGTACAGGAATGGCCCTAATAGGCTCTCTTGCGGCACACCAGCTAATATTTCTTTTATTTCTGAGTAGCTCTATTCATGCTTTACTCTGAAGTGTCCATTTAAAACGTCCGATTTCAATAGTTGGCTATGTTCTTGAGGCAGGCTTTTATCTATCTTATATTTCAGTCGTTCGTGCCAGACTTTATCGCTTGCGCGACGTCGAGAAATATAATAGAGAATATTTTCTTCTCTTCAAGTGGACTTTCGATTATGTTCGTGATTATATGAACCTGGTAAATCGTAGAGTACTTATTTTTAAACCCAAATTTATTTTTGTCAACTAGCGGCTTTAGTCGTTTTAGCAGGAGTTTCTTGAGTAAGTAAGATGCTTTCTCATTTGGTGGTTTGCCAGACTTTGGTATCGTTATTACTTCCGCTACCTTCCATTGCATGGGTACGTACCGTAGACTGAACGCTGCGCTGACCAGGTATGTTAGCTTAACAATTCCTTTTCTTGGGAGCTCTTCCAAGAGCTGCCCGATTATGAGATCAAAATTTGGAGCTTTTTAGTATTTATGTTTTTGTTTATCTCGTTGGTGTGACCAATCTGATTGGCGTTTTGTCATCATTGTTGGTTGCTGGTATATCTTCTTCTGCAATTTGTTAGGAGTGTAGCTAGCAGCCAAGAACTCCGCGAACAGGTCTGCTTTATGCTGGTTTTCTCTCGCCCAAAAACCATCTTCTCTCCGAATGGGTGGCACCTGTGTTTTGGGTCTCTTTAAGTTTTTTTGTGGTTCTCCATAGTAAATAGTCTGTCTTTGTCATCAGAAAATTCTTTTAAGAAGCCATTAAATGTTTCGTTTTTGTTATCCCGAATTTCTCTTTTAAGTTTTGGGTCAATGCATTTAGTCGCCTTTTGTCTTCTGGTGCTCTTGATTGCTGCCACAGTTTTCTGGGTTTTTTTCTCTGTTACCATTTTTCTTATCTCTTTGGATAGTTTATTACGATTTCTTTTTTCTTCAGTACGAGAGTGTTATTCC
Source organism: Sinelater perroti (assembly GCA_036346155.1). Classification (NCBI taxonomy): domain Eukaryota; kingdom Metazoa; phylum Arthropoda; class Insecta; order Coleoptera; family Elateridae; genus Sinelater; species Sinelater perroti. The sequence continues at coordinate 17,045,502 of JARFIY010000143.1, forward strand.
ATGCTGCTTGTTGCAGATCTACAACTAGTTGTTCTACGTCGTTGTCTTTAGAGGTGTATTTAGCTTGATTCTTTGTTTTAGTTCGACTCTAAATTCCTCCCAGTCTGTTTTTTTTTGTTTGACGATAGGTCATAGTTATCTTCTATACTAATGTAGTTGGAAGATATGCCTTTCAATATGAAGAAGTCGAACAGATCTGGTATTTTATTAGTATCTGATGGTCAGTACATTGGCTTACCAGTGGAATGACATGCAGATTTGGTTTGCCTGATTGCTTCTTACAGTTGTTTACCTTTGGTAGTGATGAGTCTCGAGCCCCCAAAAGGCATTATAAAGTAATCTAGTATTTAGAATATACTCTTATCATGTCATGTGATGTTGCAAAGAATATAAAAAAAAATTAAATGAAAGTGGGAATTTTTTAGAAATAAACAATTTGGTACTTTTTTTTACATTTTTAAGTGCAATAATGTTCGCATTTGTTTGCATCTTTTTTAGTAGCTTAACCAGGAAGAAATAAATCTTCAAGGTACGCCTATGCTTCTATATTTTAAAGGCGAGTGTATCTATGTATGCATGTATTTGTACCAATTCTAAGGCGAATTTCATGTACATTTTTACATGCACATTAATTGCATTGCTTATTAATGAGTGTCGACTGTGTGTATATCAAAAATAAATTTCTTTATCTGTCAATAAACCTAAAGACTTCTTTATCGCAGAATTTGTGAGTTTTGCTATACATTACGCAAAAATTAAACAACTTGTTGCTTTTTGGAATGCTCATCTATCTCTATTACGTGCTATCATCTACTGTCACTACATGTATAAATATGCAAAGCAACTACTTTATTATTTTACAGCACAAGCATAAGTCGGCCACGTCGTTGACAGATTAGCATGCTTTAACCATAGACTTTCTGGGTTCCAGACTGACTTGGAACCCTTCGGCTCTTTTGAGGATAATGTCGCCTTGCAGTTGAAAGTCCTTTTCGGGAATTGCCGACTTAACTCGGAAATTTCTCATAATGGTCGACAGCAGTATCTTCAGTTTTAGCATGGCGTATTTTCGCCCTGAAATGGGACTTTTAACTTTTAATCGCTCATTTAACATTCAGCCAAACGTACCCACACAACTGCGAGGGCCAGCACTGAATGGGATGAAACCGTAATAGTGCCTATTTGCAGTTTTCTCGGGCAAGAAATTGTCAGGATTGAACTGTTCGGGGTTTTGATAAATATCACTACGCCGATGAATTTTGTAAGTGGCTATTAAGACTGTGCATCCAGCCGGCAGAACATAATCTCCACTGACTGAAATGTAAACTTATTATTTTATGAAATTATGGTTATTAGTTTACTTACCCATTTTAACGTCATGCTTGAGTTCTCTTCCTATTACAGGAACAGGAGGATACATTCGTAGGGTTTCTAGGAGGCATCGCTCTAGGTACTTCATTTCCAATGTATCAGCAAATGTGGCAGGACGATCAGAATCTCCAAAAATATCATCCATTTCCTGAATAACTCTCTCTTGTATTTCTGGGTGGAGCCCCATCATACATAAGAAGAAACTGCTACCAGCAGCAGTCGTGTCGTGACCTTCAAACATAATAGTGTCTACTTGCTCTTTAATTTCTTCGTCGGTGATCATAACCCCATTCTGCGATGCTTCTATCATAAGGTCCAAGAAAGCTAATCTTTTCTTTTCTCCAACATCGTTGTCGTCGACGTCTAAATCATCTTTTAGTCCGATAGACTGGCCGAAGGAAACTCCTTCGATGACGGTTTTAACTTTGGTGTCCTCCGTCGTATTCTTTTTAAGTTCTTGGGGCACTTCAGCTGTAGATCCACGTATTCCCTTATTAAAGGCTTCCTTTTTACTTTTCACAACTTTTCTAGTTAGGCTGTGGATGATATCAATAAGACCGTCTTGTACCTTTCCGTATTTAGTCAATTTGAAAATCCAGTCCGGTTTCATCCACAGTTTTGTGTGGCGCAAATGCAAAATGTCACACATTTTCATTACGGCCATGGCGTACTCATAACCACTTTGATCTTGCGTTTTCTTGCTAACTCCCATTGCCGTTTCTGTATTTATAAAGATAGTATTGGTGAAAAAATTAAAATGTGTTATTACCTAACAACATTTCGACAGTTGCTTCTGACATGTAGTCATGGCAGTCAAAGGTCTTTCCTGATTCTTTGCGCATTTTTTCGACCGTTTCTCTGCTGTTTGCGTTGAAAAGATCTATAAAGCTTTTTAAGACGTTCAAATGGAATGCCGGAGCAATAAGTTTGCGGTGAGTCCTCCATTTCTGACCTAGAAGAAAAGTGTGTAGCCGCCGTACTTGAATGGAAGATTTTATTTACCGGAACTAATAAGTAGACCGTTTCCTAGCCAAGGCTCAAAAAGCCTGTATTCCGGGGATTTGTCTATATGGACGTGACTGCTTAAAATAACTTCAGCATCACGGGGATCAACCAAGAATACTAGCAGTTTAGGCCCAATCCATAATTTGATTACGCTGTCGTAGTGATGGGAATGCCGGTAGATAGTTTTGAAAATTGCTAAAAGTATATATAAGTGCGGATAATTTTTCATAAAAAAAGATTGGTTATTATAGGATCGAATTAATTTTTTAAAGTCTAAGACTATAATAAGGATAATAAATTCCGTATATCTCTTGTACTTACATGGCGAGGAGCCAGCCAAATCTAACGCGTTTCCTATAATAGGCCATCCTTTTGGCCCCGGCAACTTCTTAGCCAACTCAATGAGGTGCCTTCGAGAAATGCGCCAATAAGTGTACCACAAGACCAATGCAGGAATTAAAAGAAAGTAAAACACGCTAGTGGCTGATATAAGAGCAGCACTTGGTGTGACTTCGGGTGTTGTAGTGCTCACAGACATTTTGATCTCTATAAAAAAAGTTATCAATTAAATGTGTTGGATTGTGTATGTCCTAAAACGCTACTAATCTTATAAGAAATAAAATGATAACGCAACTTACTTTAGTATTTACAACACTACATATCACAATGGTGGGGCCACTGTAGTGGAACGAGCTCGTAAGGGGTTTAACTCTAATATATAGTCAACACAGAATTGACGCAAAAGGAATACGCAATTTACAAATGCAATCAAGGTGATAACAAACAATACAAAAGGTCAATTTTAAGTTAATAAATCAGTAAAATCACCCTAATTTTGCATAAGCGCATACTTTAGCAATGTTTTAAAAATTGTTATAAAGAAAGTGTTGATTTCATTACCCTTCATTAATAGTTCCTGTTAAAGCGCGATCATCTTTTCATTCTTTCCCCAAAAATGTCAAAGGTAATTAACGTGACAAAAATGTTGTTACATACGTGTTTAATATGTCAATATTTCTGATCATCAATTAAATGTGTGCGGTTACCTAAAATGTACTATTTATAAACACTATTTTGAAATTTCTATAGCCGACACTATAACGGCTTAGTAATTTTAAACCTCTGAAACAGTCTCTCTCTCTATCCAGCGTTTATTGTCCATAAGTGAACATACGCCTCCTCCATTTCCCTCCATTTGTTTCTATCCTGTGCTGCGTTCATCCATCCCTTCCTGCCACTTTCCTGATGTCGTCGTACCATCTTACTATGGGCCTTCCTGGGTTTTGTTTTTCTCCCCATGGTTTCCATTCAGTCGTTTTTCTTGTCCATTTCTTCTTCTCCATCCTCGCTATGTGTCCTGCCCATCTCCACTTTGCTTGTATTATTTTGTTTTTGACATCTTCCATTTTGGTTCGTTCTCTAATCCATTTTATCGACTTTTTGTCTATCAGTTTTATGTTGAGGATCATTCTTTCCATGTGTCGTTGGGTAGTTTGCATCTTACTCATGGTCTTCTTTGTCATTGCCCATGTTTCAACTCCGTATAGCAAGACCGGTATTACACATTGGTTTAATAGTTTTATCTTCATGTGTATCTTAAATCTTTTTTCTTTACTCTCTAATATATTTTTCAATCTTCCGTACGCTGTCCATGCGAGTCTAATGCGTCTATTTACATCTGCCGTTTGCATTTTCCTGTCTACTCGCAGGTTTTGTCCCAGGTATATATATTGTTCTACTTCTTCTATAGTTTCCCCATTTAGCGTAATGGGACCGTCATCTTGGTTAGAGGATCTCTTCATTATTTTTGTTTTTGTCATATTCATAGTTAGTCCTATTTCTTTTGATTTTTCGTTCAGTTCTTCCATCATCTCCTGCAGTTCCAATCGATTTTCTGCAATAAGCACTACATCGTCTGCGTATCTTAGTGTATTTAATTTTCGTCCTTCTATATTGATACCATGGTTCTCCCAATTAAGGTTTTTGAATATGTCCTCCATTGCCAGTGTAAGAGCTTTGGCGATATAGAGTCTCCTTGCCTTATTCCTCTTTGGATTTTTATTTTCTGTTTCTGAGTGTAATTTCACAGTGCTTGTTGCTTCCTTGTATATATTTTCAATGAGTTCTATGTATCTGGAATCCACTCTGCTGTTTTGTAATGAGTTTATAATTGCCCATATTTCTATCGAGTCAAATGCCTTATTATAATCTATAAAAGCTAGATATATGTCCTTGTTATATTCTGTTGTTTTCTCGATGATGTTTCGGAGTGATTGTATGTGATCCAAAGTATTGTACCCTTTTCTAAAACCTGCTTGTTCGGTGTTTTGATACTGTTCGAATTTGTTTGTTAATCTTGTTGTTATTATTTTCGTCAGCATCTTATATACTTGACATAAAAGACTTATTGGCCTATAGTTTCCTAGATCTGACTTATCTCCTTTCTTATTTAACAACACAATTACGGCGTTGTTCCAATTCTGTGGTATTTTCCGTTCTTCCAAGCATTTATTTAGTAGTATCTTTAGGTTTTTTATTAATTGTTCTCCTCCGTATTTAATAAATTCCGGGATTATTCCGTCTTCTCCCGGAGCTCTGTTTAATTTCATTTCCCTAATTGCGTTTTTTATTTCGTCTGGTTCTATTTCCGGTATTTCTTCCGATCCGACGTTAAGAATATGTCTTCTTTTTATTTTATCTGGTTTTTCTACCTTGGCGCTGTACAGCTTTTGATAAAAGTTTTTTGTTGTGTGAATGATTTCTTTTCTATCATACGTTATTGTGTCGTCTTCTTTTTTCAGATGGCTAATGATGTTGATATTTTTGTTTATTTTTCTTCTCAGCACTTTTAAGCTTTTGTTTTCTTCAATTTTTTTCTCTATGAAAACCTCTGTATTTCTTCTGATATCTTCTTTTATTTTCTTTTGTGCAGTTTTGTTTAGTTCCGTGTATTCTACCGTACCTCGTTTACCTTGGCTTGCTAATTCTTGTCTTTTTTCTAATAGTTGTTTTGTTTCGTTCCTGATATTTTTTTTACATTTTTTGTTTTTTGTTGTTTAGCTGTTTTCTTTCCTGCTTGTAATATTGCATTTGTCATCTTTTTATTTATTTGTTCTATTGTGTCTTGTTTTCTAATTCTGCTGTAACCCGAGGTTTTTTCTCAATTCTATTCTGTATTCGTTGTTTTTTTTTTAAGAAGTTCTCTATCTATTTCTTGTTTATTTTTCTTTGTTAGTTTTATTCGTTCCTTTTGTGCATTTATCCTTATATTTCCTCTTACTAATCTGTGATCACTGCTTGTTGGGTATTTGTTAATTACCGTCACATCTGTAACTAGATGTTTATGGGATGATATAATAAAGTCGATCTCATTCTTTGTAGTTCCATTCGGGGCTCTCCACGTCCACTTTCTTCCTTCCTTCTTTTTGAAGAAGGTATTCATAATATATAGGTTTTGTCTTTCTGTGTATTGGACTAATGTTTGGCCTCTTTGGTTTCTCTGCCTTATTCCAAAGTATCCTACTGATTTCTCATTATCTTCTTTCTTTCCTACTATGGCATTAAAATCTCCAATTATGATATAGTGGTGTGTTTTGTTTAATGTTATTGCGGCATTTATCTCTTCGTAAAACTGATCGACTTCTTCATCTTCGTGTGTCGATGTGGGCGCGTATACCTGAATTATTTTAATATTGTATCTGTTGGATATTTGAAGTATTAGGTATGCCACTCTTGCTGAGATAGATCTTATTTCTTTTATGTTTTGTTCTACCTTTTGTGTATCATAAATCCAACTCCCGCTGTGTTTGTGTTATTTTCTAGTATACTTTTGGTATGATATAATGTATTTCCAGATGATAGTTTTGTACACTGTTCTTCTTTTCTTCTTATCTCGCTTAGTCCTATTACGTCCCATCTTTTATCTTTAATTTCATCTTCAAATTCTACTAGTCGTTCTTCAGTTCTGAGGGTCTGTGCGTTGTACGTAGCTATAGTCAACTTCGTCGTCATTTGGCAGCCTTTCCTCATCCGGTGATTCTTCGCACCCTTTGGTTGTCGGTAGGATTCACCGCTGCCGTGGTGAGCTACTTTCAACCTGCCGGGGACTGAGGGCCTTTCGTTTATTTGTGTATTCATGAAGGGATTTGTTGGGTTTTCGGCCTTAACTCACCGCGCTGGCCAGACGTGGTGGCAAGTCGCAGTACCGGAGCCGTGTTTATCAGTTCGTGATAGTCGCCTCCGATTTTCTAGTGATAAACTGTACCAAAGATTTTCTTTTCCACTTTAACCTAGTACTGACATTGCTGCTGCCCTATGTCAGGTTTCACCATATCTGGCTATCCTCACCTAGTTTAGCCTGTAGGTCAATACAGTTTTCCGGGGTGTGGCACTTGGAGCCATAGGTGAGAATTGGGTGCCTCATGAGGACCAGTTATCGAGAACCACTTCCGGTAAGACCGTTGGTGTGACCGTTCCCGGTATAAAGGTACTACCTCTATGACGCGACCCTACACCCCCTCTGAAACAGTATTGCTAATAAAATTTAATGTAGGTATTTATTGACTCATTGTTATATATACCAATAAACACTAGCACGCAAGCAAAGAAAACAAAATTCTTTAACGATAATGAAGCAGTGGACTTTTCTAACCCATTTAGTATAATTTTTTGAAAATCTAAGTCTTGGTGACTTTGTAGTTGACATTTATTAATCCTTGCAACTTTATTTGACTATACGTTAATTATTTATTAGTAAAATTCTACAGTCAAGCTGTTCGAATCACATTTATTCAACGATTTTATTTCAAAAGTTCATATCATTTATTTAAATAATTATCGTTTTTTTATATTTGTAAGATTGGGACATAATATGCGTTAAAATGTGTTTGAAGCAAGTTATAGCAAGCTGAATAAACATGCTTTCTTTACTTGCTATGAATTAAAGCTACACAAGCATAAAGACAAAGAAGAAGCGGAAGAGTACCCATCATTTAATCAAAATTGATTGTCGGAAATCAAAAAGTTTAATAATATTGATGTTTGAATTTGAAAAGAAAAGCCAATTATTCATTTTCTATAACAGAACATCTAACGCCAGATGACAGTGTCATTAAAATTGGAAGAACCCATATTAAGATGCAAGTTGCCCAAATTTTTGGGGGAAACCCGCGGTTAGTTGCTTTTCTGGAGTCAATTCTTAAAGATTGACTAGAGCCGGAAATTCGAACAGACAAATCGGCTCTCATATTTACCACAATGCATAAACAAGGGATCAGAAGCTTATGAGGTTGTTAAAAATTATCCCCTTATATTGGATCACTACAAAGATATGGGAACGCTTTGAAGGAGAGAATATGGTGTGGAAAACCTTTAAGTGCACATTTACTTCTCATTGGTTTGTAATGCATTGTAAATCTTGAAGATTACAAAGAAAAAATATGTTGACCTTGCTCTAGATCAAAAAACTTAGCGAGGATGAAGTGGAGAAGTTTATGAAGTTTATGCATTTTGAGGTTGGGTGAAAAGGTAACATGAAGGTAGTCAACATGGGGTTCACAAAAGAGCACGAGAGTAAACAAGATATGGATAAGGGAAAGTAAGCAAACTATCAAGGACTGCTTACAATAGCACCGTTGTTTACTAATCAAATCCCTACGGGTGGCAAGAAAAAAAAACGTGGATTTCACAAGAAGACACATTTGATTTAAGAATGTGGAAGCGCAAGAAAGCTGTCATTAGCGGAGAAACGTGAAATAATAAAAAAAGCGGCTATGCTTTGCCTCTCTTAACCGGGCCTACATGTGTAAATGGCGAGAGTTTATAAAATGTGCTATATGCGAGAGGAAACATCACCCAATTCTTTGTCAAAATATTTTAATCAAAATAGCAAATCCAGAACAGAGCCGCAAGATGACCGTGGTAAATAGGGAAGTTTTATTGCAACCGCTGATAATCAACTTGCGTAAACTACACGGCGCGAGACCAGTCGAGGAATCGTCGACAAAGGATATCAGAAGTCGTATATTTTAAAGAATATAGCCGAATTCAAGAAATTGAAGAAAATTAATCATCACGCCCTGTTTGGTGGAATCTAGTTTAGGAGTGTGCCTTTCCATGAATTATCGCGCTACATTCTCTGATTTGGACAACAAATATCATTTTGAATCTTGTGTCTTGCTGGTTATCGGCAATGATATTTAAAGTTTGACTGAGGGTCCATGGATCCATGGAATTAAAAAGTTATAATATAATGCTGACTGACCGCGGATAGGAAGCAGGTGCTGTCGATGCATTATTTAGAGCTGAACTGATATGTGAACCTGTAACAGTATATCCTAAGCTTTGATGGAAAAGTTGCTTGTTGAGAAGAATAAAGAGAAGGATAATTTACTTACCCCTGTTCAAGTCAGATACAATTAGCATATATGATGCAGAAGAAGGCGAGTCAAGTAAAGAAACAGAAGAAGTTGCCTTCAAATATTTTGAAGATACTGTTAACCAACAAGAGGATGGTCGACACGAAGTATATTTATTCTGGATATATTAGGATCCATCGCTAACGAGCCACAGAGATATAGCTTTGAGCAGATTGAAAACTGCTACGTAGAAGCTAGAACCTGATGGAACATTAGAGGCATACTATCAGATTATCGTGGATGGGGAAGAACAGGAAATAATTAAGGTGATACCTGACGAAAAATACATGGCGTGAGAATTGAAAAACTTGTTGTTTTATGTGCATAATTGCACAACTAGCATGCTAACGAAAGAATAATGTCTCAAGTTTCAAAAAAACTATGGCTGTACCTTAAAAAGGGGGGTACGAGTTACAAAGATGAAAATTCGGATTCAATATGTGTATAGACTTCACTTGTCTACTTGAAATGCTTTGAATTTCCGGATTGGGCATAACATGCTGTAATTTAAAAACGCTTTGGTATCTGATATGGAAATGTGTAGGAATGGGGGCATCATTTCCATTGCTCACAAGGTATTTAATCTCTAGGACTCACATCATTATTTATTACTATAGCTAAGATGATTTTGCGGAAGATGTAAGCACTCAAGTTAACAAAAGCTGAAAATATACCCGAAGATAAAACATAAATTTAAGAAATGATCAGATCAAATTTTAGAATAACTAGGTACTGGATCTTTACAGCAGCATCTCTGAAGAGAATTAGTTTTTACATGTATCTGTAGATGCCAATCAGAATGCTTATAGAAAAGTGATCTATCTGATAAATCAAGAAGACATAGTACAAACTAGAGTTCTTGTTACACCTCAGAAGAAAGTCTCCATACTAAGAATGCTGGATTGGAGTCTGACTGCCACATTGGGCATGGATATTGCTGCTTGGTATGGAACGGATTCGACGGTGGCAGCTGCATGGATAAAGCGTGAAGAACAATGGATTATCTTCATCAATAATTGCATTTAAGACATAAAAAGATTTGCCGGCTATGGGATTTGGCGACACGTCCCCGAAGAAGCTGCATATTGGAAAGGTCTCGAATAGCTGAAAGTGCCTCCAGAAAAATGTCCTCACGTGACAAGGAAAGTAAATGAGAATTCTGTCAATTTAAAGAGAAAGAAGGCTGTACAATCATCCATATCAAATCAGTATGTTATTGCCAATTTTTTTATTACTCCCATTTTGGAAGAATGATACGAGTGAAATGCTTACGCCTCTACCCAAGGGCAGAATTAAGCAATGTCAACCTTTGAAAGCGTAATTGGACTTAGTTGGACTGTTGCTTACGAAGACTTGTGAAAAAGTTTAGCTAGTACTTTCTAGATGCATTGGTTACCAAACCGTACATTTGGAGTTGAACGAGACCCTCTTAACTGAGTGCCAAAATGTAAGCGATTACATGTCGATTTAAAAAGAATGCAAATACTGTCATATTGATCAAAATCTGCTAAGTAGGCCATTTAAAGAATCAAAGATATTTCAAGGTTGTTGAATTCCAATGAGCATAAGGTTTACATTTAGAAATAGATGCCCTTTTAGGAGTCACATTCCAAGTAAATCAGCAATATATGGCAATATACAGTTCTGGACATTATTTACACATATTGGTAAATCTCTTAGAAACTAAAGAACGGAATCGGGGAAGAGTTATTTCAGATTCGGGTTCAAGTCTAAAGCTCATATCACTAGCGATATTTTTTTATAACTTATGAACTTAGATAAATGGTGCTCAAACAAATAACACAAAGTTTTAGAATTATTAGTATACGAAAATTTACCATAAGTAATTTTATAAATTTACATTTAATGTCGTGATAACATTGGTATTGTAACGAATTTCTAAACGCCGTTAGTGTGTTGCTGCTGACTATCCACGGCCTCAGTTTTTGTTGACGTAATGCCTTTCAGGAATCCAGCCGCATTGCATGAATATAATTAATATAAACCTATTACCATTTTAGATTACAAGAAACAAGGAATTCTATGGATGAACAAAAAAATATAAGACAAATTGCTAGCGTTTGATTATCTTTTTTAATATTCTTGATATAAACACGTAGACATTTTTTGAAACATCTTAATACACTATTAGTGAAATAAGATTAAAGCTCTCCGGTAAATAAAGGAAACATTGGTAAAAGTCAACTAAATGTCTCCCACAAAAACAAGGTTTGTGACAAAAAACTGATAAAAGTTTTATTTTAGACGCAATTTTTTAGAAAGCAAGTCTGGACTGTAAAAGGCTATCAGATGTTTCATTAAACATAGGGTCACACCGCAGTATTTTATACGTAGTGTAAGCTTATTTTTGACGAGGGGAAAATAACTACTTTTTGAAATGAACTTTTAACGCTTTTCTGAGACATACTGTAAGTGGGCTTTTATATATCCTCGTGGAAAGTTAAATTATGATTACAAATTTACCTAGCAGTTTAAAATTTATACTGTTAAAAAGATATTTTAAGGCTGGGATTTGTATTGAATATGAACTTACAAAATGAGCAACAGTAAATTTACTATAACGAATTTCCGAACACTTTCCACAGCGGGCAGGTGCTAGACATCACGTACCTACAATGCACATAATGCCTTCTAGAAATCCATCTGTGGAGGGCTCGAACAATAGGAAACTGCCAGATGTTTACGAGCAACTTTGTATAATTATGGAACCGGTTTTGAATTGCTTAAATTTCACACAGCAAGGCAGCCCTGGGAGCCAATTCTAGTGCCAGAAGCTGTGCACGTGCAACATAAATAGTGTTACAGATAAATAGATTGATACATACAGTAATTTTACGAGATTAATTGTTTTTGTTGTGTATATAAATATTTTTGAGTAGTTTAGTCGCCTGTAAATAAAATAAATATGTAATTTAAGTAATTTGTAAGTGAATTACAACTGTGGAGAGCAGAAAATGCGGCAATACTATAATTTACAGAAAATTACAGTATCGTGGCCTTACACTAACAAATTAGTAATCATTTAACACGAAACAAGATATGTGAACATGCAGTAGTGTACATTAAGCCTGAATGGGCTCTCTAGAAAAGTTGCATGTTTAGAAGAAGGAAAAGAAGGATAACTAATAACTTCCACTCTTTAGATCAGCGACGCTTCTATCAATGAATTGTGGTCCTAGATATAATTCACATGAATCAATAGAAGTCAAGTCAATAAAAAAGTAGATGCTTTACCAAAATATTTTGTAGACACTATTACTTAACACAATAATCAATAGTTACATAAAAGATTATCAAATTTTGGTTTAACAATATTATAGTTGCAACCCTGAAAGTAGAAAAAATTGGATCTTAACTAGTAAAAACAGACATCGCATTACCACCATCATTATGATAAATTTGTTTATTGTAATATATTATGTACAAAAATACGTTTTTCTGGGCGTTTAGTAAAACAAAATTAAAATGATTAGTGACATATATCTAAACTATGTTTAAAACTATTTATTTTAGGACAAACACCAAATAATATGCATCATAAAATTTAGAATAAGCTGATTCGTAAAGAATTTGAAAATAATGTAAGAAAAATAAACAATTGCATACAAATCCAGACTCTACTTATTACCAAATTATTAAATTTAATTTATTTTATCTGCAAGTTACATATTGGTATAGTATGGTGTCTTTATATTTAAAGTTGGAGGGATTTTGATTTGTAGTTCTAATGTAAATGAGCGTTTGATTTTGCTTTTAACTTGCAATAAAAAACTGATAATTTTATTTCATTGAGTAAAACTTGATAAACGAGGTGTCCCTATTTTTTTCTTAAAAAAATACTCAAGAAAGTTGAAACTTTGTCACAACGTCGTCGCCATGATTGCGTGGCTGCTGAGCACACTTTTTTAAAGGTCTTTTTCACCCACAGGAAAATCGCTGATGCAACAGCATTCGATTGGAAAATAAGCGGCCATGGAGAGTGTTCTTCTTGGTTGGATATTCATAGCGGCATCACGTGTCAACATGCCCTAAGACATTGCCACCCGCGCACCTAGAAGAAACCTTCCGCATTTTAAGTTATCATGCAAAATGGACTCTACAGGTCCTACGGAAATTTCAATTTTAAAGGTGACACACCTAATCGACGGTTTTCCAGAACAACTTACTCCACTCGCGCAATCATGGGTCTGGTCCGGTTGGTTTATGGCCGAGACTGAGTCGGTTAATTGTCACACAACTCTCGACCTTCTTTTAAACATTAGCACCCGAAAATGCACATTTTTAACATCCATAACGCCTTCACCGCATGTCTCACTCAATTGGCGATGAATTTTGATGGGCGTTTCACCACGCAAGAGGAGAAGCAACACTTACTGCAATGGTGGTAATGTGACTTTATGTACATTGTATGGTGGTGCAATCTTCATTATAAATTTAGAAATATTGCCCGCGTATTTTAAGATTAACCGCATCTTTCTACTTACTTTCACTGCTGAGAAAAAATTTGGAAACCTTAGAACTTGAACGCACGTCGTTATCCCATTGCTTAACAATGACATCCCATTTATAAAATTATTATCCTGCAGCCAAATTATTAGGCTGATAAAATTTGGATTTTTTTAATGCTACTTTATTCCAAACAACGGCAATATTATCATTAGCAGATTAGCAACTAGTGGACAGTTGTCATTAAATTGTTTAAAATAGATAAACAAAACATATATAAATATATAGTCGAATGTTAAGTTGGCACATTTCAAGATATGTATCTTTTAACAATTTTCTCAAAGAGTATAGTCAATTTGGAAGACAGAACCCAAAATAATCATCTTGGTAAAATTGATATCATCTAGCTTTATTAATCCACGTGCAATCTCGAAGAAAGCACCCATAGCAATTATCTTTTTAGCAAATAGCATCATGCAGCTGCAACAGACCATTTCCGATTTCAAAGCCAGCCATTACTGTTTAATGGATTTAAGTTTAGCTAAATTTTCTTTTATACTTATTTGCTACTGTTTTTTATAGAGCGAATAAGTGTGTACATGCGCTGATAAAGAACTAGGAGTATTTAAAATAGATAAATAGAGTGTGGTGCAGCTCCTGATGAGTTGAAGAACTATTTGACCAGAGTTTTAAAATATGCTATACGGCCAAAAATATCTGGGCACTTTTACAGAAAAGCAGATCTAACTGTTATGCCCACTGGAGTGTCATAGAATAAGATAAAAGTGCAGGTAGTTTATATACGAGTGTCAGGCAGACAATGAGTAAGTCGTCGAATTTGAAAAGGGATACCGAAGAAGAATCGGATTTCCTCAGTGACAAAAATCATGTTAAATTTTTGAAATGCATTTGGCGTCGTCAAGAACTCTTCGTCGGAAGTAGAAGGATCTTTACATAACAACATAAGCCAAACGTCGCTTTCAAAAGTGCAAAGCTTGCCGCCATTGAACTGTGGAACAATGAAAATAAGTTCTATAAAGTTATGAATCTTTCTAAACGATTTGGCAATTGGATAAACGCGTCTTAGTTTGGCAGATACCAAGAGGACGTTTCTTATCAAAGTGCATTGTGCCAACAAGTTTGGGTTGTTATTTGTGGTCCGGACTAGATCTCTTAGTTCTTGTAGCTGAGATATATTTTAATATTTATGACAACGCAGTGCGTCCAACTTTCTGACAATAGTTCGAAGAAAGACTTCTCCTGTGTCAGTAGGATCACTATCCTTTTCACAATATTACGTGGTGCGTTCAAGATTTAAGGGTTCCAAATTTTTTCTCAGAAGTGATAGTAAATAGAAAGATGATGTTAATTTTAAAAGACGTGGGAAATATTTCTGAATTTGTAATATAGGTGGCACCATCATACAATATACACAGGTCGAATTACCGACATTGCAGTGAGTGTTGTTTTCTATATTTTAAATGGCGAAGTTTAATGTTCAAGAACAAGAAAGTGTAATAATTCTTTTTCTCTTCTTGTATGGTGAAACGCTTATCGAAATTCATCGCTAATTGAGTGAGACATGCTGTAAAGGCATTATGGATGTTTAAGGTCAAGGGTTTTGTAATAATAAACCGAAGCAGCCTCGGCAACGACCAGCCGGAACTCAACCATTATTGCACGAGTGGAGCAAGTTATTATGGAAGACCGTCTATTAGGTGTGCGTGATATCGCCTCTAAACTTGAAATTTCTGTAGGATCTCTGAAGTTCATTGAGTATGATGGCCTGAAAATGCGAAAAGTTTTTTCAGGGTGGGTCTTACGAATGCTGATCGACGACCACAAGGTTGCGCAGGTCGAAATGTTTCAGGAAATGTTGACACGTGATACTGTCATGAATTTTTGACCATGAAGAACACTCTTCGTGGCCGCTCATTTTCCAATCGAGTCGCTATTGCATTAGTGATTTTCCAGTAGGCAACACGCACCGCTAAGAAAGTGTTCTCAACAGCCATGGAATCATGATGACGAGGTTGTGAAGAATATATACGTCTAGACGCAGATTAGGTTGAGAAGTAACAGAAGCTGCAAATTTTTTGAGTAAGTACCTTTCCAGAAAAAAAATTAGAACATGAACTTACTTCGTATTTTGCTTTGGTTTGAAGAAAGAAATGCTGAAAACTGAACTAGCCCTCACAGAGCCCCGATCTCAATTCCGTCGAATACCCGTGGGAAGAATTTGAACGCAGATTACGCGCCAAGTGAAATTGCCTATCTTCAGTTGCTGTGCTTACTGCAGTTCTCATGGAGGAATTGAAAACAGTCCCTATTAACATATATCAAAAGGTGGTGGAAAGCATTGATGCTAAAGGTCGACAAACATCTTATTAATACATGTCACATAGGTTTCTGATTCTACAACTGTGGGCGTCTTGATACTTTTGTATATGTAGTGTACTATTAACGCAATATGAAGGAATTATATCAGAGGTTGAAGAGCAAAAAAAAAACGTTAACACTTCCAATATCACAAACTTATTCATAAATGTTCATCTACTGGTAATTAGATAAGTAGATAACGTTTAATCATAGTCTTTAGTCTTGATAATTGTGGTTAACTGCGGTTATTAGAAAAATAACATTTTAGAAGGAAATTGCCACTAAAGCATGCCTTACAAACATGAGAGTTTATGGAAATAAACGAGTCGGTGAATATTGTAATAAGTAAAGCCCGAATTTTATAGCAAATGCCTTTTGCCTTTTCTATTGTTTTTTAGAAAAAGTACCTTTTTATTAGATTTTCCAATAATTTTGCCTTTTTAAGCCTTCTCAAAGCTCCTTTAAGAGTGGAAATTTACAAAAATATATTGCCGGGAATACCGTTGCCGCGAGAACCTGTCTTAACAAGATGGGGAATATGGATCGAAGCTTGTTGCTTTTATGTCGAAGACTTTGACAAAACAAAAGAAGTAAGCTACAAACAAATCAACCAGGTGGTGATCATTGTTTTATTTTTTTTTTGTACAAGTCCTTGACCAATTCAGGCTCCACATCCGTAGCAAAAGCTAAAATTTCTTTTGCAAATAAAAAAATTAAACAAAGCTTGCAATTTATTGCGATAAACTATGGACAGCTTCCTACTTATATACAAAAGTTGAAAAGCAACGAATTAACTTTAGCCGAAGCTCTTGATCAAGTAGCGCAGTTTAAGCAACAAGTTGCAAGTGTAAAAGGAAGTAAATCCCATATATTCACGCAAAAATTAAACGGAAGTTGTAGCAAAATATCCAGGCTTGCCAACATTACAAGAAATTAACAAAATCCATGAAGGATAAACTAGCGGTGTAATAGATTTACCCTACAACATCGTGAAAGTTACAAATATGCGCCAGTAACTTTTTGCGAATTGGAGAGATGTTTTAGTTTGTGTAAGTTGTTTTGATTTTGCTTTTGATTAAAATTTAGTTGCTTTTTTGTGTCTTTTACTGTATTTTTTAGACCTTTTGGTGCCTTTTTTATCAAAAATTGTTTGCCTTTTAGCCATTAAAAAAGTGCCTTTTTACAACATCTTTTGCCACAAAATCTGGGCCCTAGTAATAAGGCACAATCATTGCCAGTTGTTTTTATTTAGCACCTTGTGCAAAGAATTTTTTTTTTAAATTTATTTATAGCTTACAATCTGTCATAAAATTGACATTTAGTAATTGTTTTAACAGTATATATTACAGGACATGATGAAAAGCGTTCCAGCGAACATTTTTCCGAAGTTAACCGTTACAGTTTGATTGCACTACACTTCACTTTTACGCGAATCGCGTTGGTAAACCGAGAGGCTTGAATCTCTTAAGCCGTGGCTCGTCATCGTCGGGATCCAGGAGGTGTCCTACTAATGCGTTTGGGTGAGCACTAAGTTTGTCATGATAACGAACACTACACTTGTGTATTTCTTGAGTCACAGTTGATAGTCCTAAATCTTGCCGAATTATTTCATTTGGTACAAACCATGGGGCGTTGACTAAGCATCGCAGTACCTTTGACTGGAACCGCCTTATAATGTCGATGTTCGATCTACTAGCTGTTCCCCAGAGCTGTATCCCATATGAACAAATTGGACGAATAATTGTCTTACAGAGTAGTATTTTGCTCTCCAGTAACAATTGTGATTTCCGCCCCAGGAGCCAATACATTTTTTGGAGTTTTAGACCCAAGTGTTTACGCTTTGTAAATATATGCTTTCTTCACGTTAGCCGTCTGTCCAGGTGCATACCTAGGTACTTAACTGTTTCGTTCTGTGGGATTTGTTTGTTGTTTATGATTACAGTGGGGCAATTTCCTCTTCTAGTTGTAAACGTTACTTGGGTTGATTTTGATTCATTTATATGAATACGCCATTTTTTAAACCATTCAGTTAGATTATTTAAATGGGACTGTAACTTCTCGGATGCTATGTTTGGGTCTACATGTGATGATAATATTGCTGAGTTGTCAGCGAATGTGGTAACTGTAGTACTTGTTGAGGTCGGAAGGTCAGCTGTAAATATGACGTACAACAGCGGTCCCAGCACGCTTCCCTGAGGGACACCAGCTTTGACAGGAGATAGCGATGTGTGAGCGTCTCCGCACCTAACTAGGAAATGCCTGTTGGTGAGATATGACTTCAGTACTTCATAGTGGTCAGAAAGTAGTGCCTTCTTGATTTTAAATAACAATCCGTCGTGCTAGACTTTGTCAAAGGCTTTCTCGACGTCAAGAAATACGGCTGAACAGTATTTTTTATCTTGAAAGCTCTTCAGAATTCTGTCAACTAATCTATGGACTTGTTCAATGGTGGAATGGTGTTTGCGAAATCCAAACTGAATGTCGGGTAGTAAATTACTTTCCATAATTATTGGTGTTAGTTTCTGAAGTAGAAGTTTTTCGAAAACTTTTGATAGAATTGGTAGCAGGCTTATTGGCCTGTAAGATGACAGTTCTCCGTTTGGCTTTCCGGGCTTATGAATCATAATGATTATGGCTACTTTCCACTGCTCTGGTACATGTCTCAGTCTCAACACCGCGTTGAATAATTGGGTAATATACTTAAACCCTTTCTCTGGCAACTATTTAAGAACTTTACCCGTAATTAAGTCATACCCTGGGGATTTGCGTGGATTTAAGTACGTCAGGATTGTAGCCTTAACTTCACTGGCTTTAAAGGGCTTGATCGGTAGATTCAATTGAAATGGTGCTTCAAGGTATTGATAGATTTCTTGCTCCACGTCTGGTGTGGTTTGGGTGTCAAATGGACTAAAAACCTTCGTTAGATGTCTTGCGAAGGCACAAGCTTTATCATAGTCATTTCTAGCCCAGGTGTTGTCTTCAAGTCTGATAGGTGGTATGTGTTGTTGGGGTTGTTTCAATTTTTTTGTTGCTCTCCAGAGTGAGTAATCCGTGTTTTCCGTAGGTGTCAAGTGCCTCAGATAGTTTTGAATCGATTTGTTTCTAGTACTGCACAGTAGTTTTTTGACTTGGTCTGTTAGTTTATTGAGCTTCTTTTTGTCTTCAGGATGTTTAGTGTTTCGCCACCTTCTGCGTTGTCGTTGTTTCTCAGCTATTTTCTTTTTGACCTCCTGAGGGAGAGTTGAATTATTTTCTACTAAACTTTTCGGTAGTGTTGATTGCCAAGCCGCTTTTTGGATCGCTTGATTAAAAAATTCTACTGCAGAGACGAGTTCTTCCTTGGATTTCAGAGGTATCTCGAGTGTTAACGATTCTCTGAAGTGGTTCCAATTTGTGAATCTGTTACTAAGGCTAGGAGAACTTTTTTTGAATAATACTTGTGTACTTATTGTAACTATTATTGGAGAATGGTCGGAGGAGAGGTCTCAATATGTGGGTTCGCCTGTGGATAAGAAGTGAAATCCGTTGCTGGTGATTGCCTTCTTTAATTCTCTGCCTTTGGTAGCAGTTGTTCTTGACCCCCAGTGTTCATGTTTGCTGTTATAATCTCCGCCTGATATAAACCTACTTCCCAGTGTTTGAAAATAATCTTCGAAGTGGGCCTGTTTAATGTTATGTCTTGGGGGGCAGTATACCGCTGATACGTTAAGAGGTCCTTCCCAGTCCTCGATTGTAATTGTGGTAGACTGAAGGTGTTGTGGGTTGTATTTGGGAAGTTCGTTGTGTTTTATCCTAGAATTAACTATAAGTGCTGTGCCAGCATGCCCCGTACCATCCGGATGTTGTGTGGCATAAATGGTATACTTTGGGATTTTTATATAGCTCCTGTCTGTGTAATGGGATTCAGATATTAACATAATGTCTATGGAGTGATTAATGAGAAAGGCGGCCAACTCGTCTCTATGGTTTGTTAGGCCGTTGGCGTTCCATACTGCTAGCTTAAGCTGTAGTGCCATGATTGGTCTTCGTGACGAGAGCCGTTAATAGATTTAGCATCGTTCCCATCTGCTCCATTAAGGTTTTGAGCATTCTCTTAAGTTCAGCCAAGTCGTTTGATTCATTTAGTGATGATGCAGGGTGTTGGGTGTTTATGTTGCTATTATTTTGATTATGACTGCCGCTGGCTACTTGGGAGTATGAGATATCCTGTTGAATTTGTTGGCCTGGGAATGGTCTTACTGCAACTGTTGGTTGTTTATTTCTTAAAGCGGGAAACATCCTTTGCTGTAGCTCTTTATACACATGGCAGCCTTTATAATTGGCAGGGTGGTTGCCATCACAGTTGACGTCATTATTTCTAACCTTGCGCGGATATTGAGATGTTGGGTGAGAGGCAGTGCATTTCACACATCGTGGGCTCCTGTTGCAGAAGTTCTTGGTGTGACCGTGCCGTTGGCACTTGGCACATTGTGGTATTTCTCTTTTTTCTTTTGGTGGTTCGAATTTAACAATTGAGTGGATTAGTTTAGCAACGTTATAGACGTCTTTGTTATTATCAGCCGCTTTTAATTCCACAAAAAATAGTGGTAGTGGCGTCTTCGTGACTCTTTGACGGATGTTTGCAATATTCATAACTTTGTGGCCTAGAGTCCCAAGTTCTTCCCCTATTTGTTTTAAATCGGTAGACGGGTGTAGATTTCTGAGGACCACTCTAAAGTTTCTCTCCTCTTTTCTTTTGTATGTGTGAAACTCTGTACCTTTTGATTGTAGAGCTTTAACTATACTACTGTATTTTTCTAACGTTTTCGGTAAAATTTTTACCTCGTCGTTACTCAATGTTTTTATATCATAATTATCTTTCGCTATCGTTTCTAATAATTCTATTAATGGCTGGATAACTTTGACTCCCGAGATAAACACCGGTGGTGGTTTGGGTACCTTAACATCTGTTGTTTTGCTGCCGTCTTCTTCTGCTGATTCGCTATCTATTTGAGGGGTTGAGCCAATTTGTTTTGTTTTTGAATTGTTTGGCTTGGCTTTGCAGCTTCTCAGTATTCCGATGTCTTTTTTTTGCTTTCAATTACTTGCCACCCTGTGGCATTGATCAATTCAGTTGATTGTGACTGTTGATATGCTGTATTGTTTTGATAAGAGGAGCTTGGTATTTGTGTTTGTAAAATGTTATTTGTTGACGGGTTTGGGTATAAATTATTTATAGGCAGCTGTTGTAAATACTGATAATTTTGTTGTGCTATTTGTGGTTGAAAGCCTTGATCAGTCTGCATAGGAGTAAATTGTTGTGGATATTGGTAAGGTGTGGTTTGATTAGGATAATATGCCATAATTGTTTCTGTTTACGTACTTACAGATTAGTTGTTTAACAACTTTAAGATGCGATACTGTACTTGACCCTAGGGTCATACGATTATCTTGTCGCCTGCTATCACTAGCGCGCAGTTAACTTTACTCTACGAAAGTCAAACGACAACTTGTGCAAAGAATTTAGCAATTTTACAATTCAATCACGTCTAACTAAAATCCAACAGTACAATATATGTGTTATTTAATAAAAAATTAGTTATAATGTTCCACAATATAAGGCAGAAGGTTGTAATGTAAGAAACAGAAATAAACAGATTAATAATAATAATCACACGAATATTAAATTTCAACCGTATAAACTTGTTGTTTTCAGCCGTACTTGTTAACGTAGTAGATAAACAAGATAACGTACATGACTTACAAATTTGATTAGATGGGGGATTGTATTCTAATTTCATTGTAGAAACAGCATATAAATTACTAAATTTAAATCGTCTACGCAAATATACCTCTAATAAGCATAATTTATTATTCAAGCGCTGTAATATAATCAGCGCAATTTAAAATAAAATTAAAGTTTAATTAATTAATTAATACTGCGTATAAGTTTTACCAAATACCAGTAATACCTTTGCAACGGTCGACTTAAATATTTCCAAAAATATCTAATTGACAGACAATATCTACACTATAATAAGAAAGGCATAGATGTATTGCTGGTAAAAACCTGTGAAATTACAATTAAACATTTTGGTATGAATCTATATTATTGAAGCGCCAGTTATAATTTTACATATACTTTTCTAATAATTTCGACCTACTGTATATCATTATCCCGGTTATAATTAAAGTAAAAATATCATTAAACTAACGTTCGCCAAAATTAAGCTGAAATAAGCGAATTCAATCCAATCTGCATATATAAGCTCGTGGGCTAGCATCAAGCACATGGGATGCTCGACATCTATTTCGAAAACTAGCAAAAACAAATGTTTAATGTTGGAAACTTTTTCAAAATATTTTTGCTGGCGGTTAATACATTGTTGCGTACGCTGGAACCAATTTTTATAGCATTTTTTCCGGAACATGGGCTTTGAATGCACAAACCGCCTCTTCGGGGCGTCGAAAATCGTCGTCCACGCAGTTTGTTCTTCACGTGTAGGAATAAAAAGAAATCGTTAGTGTCTAAGTTAAGGCTGTATGGCGGATGGCCCATCAATTTGACATTTTGAGTGCTCAAAAAGTTAGTTATTGCGTCGATGTGTGAGCTTACATTGCCATCGTGAAGAATGATCCGGCGTTGAGCTTTGGTTTTTATTATTTTTCCGAAGTCGTCTGCAAACAAATAACTGTATACCATTAAGAATTGATCGTTTAAAGACCCTTTAAAACCAAGGTTGTGACGTGCCTAATTTTTTCAAAAAACAGGCGAGTATTTGCTTCTAAGTGCTTCGAGCGCGACTTTTGTTGGGTTTGGCTTGGGAAACCCATACAGTCGACTGCTGTTTACTTTCGTGCTCATACGCATAAATTCAAGATTCCTTACTATGACGATGTTGTAAATAATTTTTGAAGCACCGCGATCGTAGTTCTTGAGCATTTTCTTCGACCAACACCCACGAGCCTGTTTTTGGGCGATCGTTAACTTGAATTTTACGATAAGTCACATGAAGATCTCGTTTTACAGTTCGCGCACGGCGTCAATGTATGCTGGCATCACAGACAATTTATGACGGTCTTCTTTAAATTCAGCAAACTACGACCATGATTAAATTTGTTCAATCAACCATGTCCAGTGGCTCTGTGTGGGGCTTTATCACTATAAGTTGAATTGAATTGATCGACGCACTATTGCTGAGATAATACACGTCGAAAATAGTTTATAAATTAATTCCATTTTTTTGGCCGAGAGGAAATTTTCAGCAACTGTAGCGGTGGTTAGTAATCGAAGTATAAGTAACTGGCTATTTTAATTTGATGATTGAAATATCTTAACGTTTCCGTCGAGCTTACAAGTGTTTTATCAAAAATTATAACAAAAGTTGATAATCACTACTATATTATATGGTGCATTTTTTAATCTTATGTGTAGGTTGTGATATAGTTGTTTATTATGCAAACAATTATTTTAGAAGATGCAAACTACGAAGTGCATTCAGGTTCTAAGGTCTTCAAATATTTTTTTGTAAAAGTTCCTTACCATGAATAATGAATGCAGGGTAGATGAAAAAACTAAGTATTAAAATTTGGCTACAGATTTTGATTCCATTTATTTGATTTTTTATTTTCCTCTATAGTCCAAGAATTGGCCGGTTTGGTATGATGGTTGTTCTAAACTGTTTGAAAACTACGTTTAGTGTGATTAGGCCGTGTCGGCGGTCTTTTTTAATTTTTATAACTTCCATTATCAGGCGTCATGTGATAACAATTTCGAAATGACGGTTGGTAGAATACAAACTCGACCAAAAGTATGGAGCGGATCAACACCAACAAAATTTGTCGACTCATATTTTGTGTGTAATGCTATAAGATGCTTTCTAAGGTTTCCAAATTTTTTTCTGAAAAACTACTTACGCAAGAAAGTTAAAACTTCTGTTATTTCTCAACGCAATTTCCATCTAGAGATAAACATTCTTCACAACGTCGTCGCCATGATTTCATGGTTGTTGAACACACTTTTTAGGGGTGTGTTTTGCCCACTGGAGTATCGTTGATGCAACAGCAGCTCGATTGGAAAATGAGCGACCACGGAGAGTGTTCTTCATCGTCGGAAATTTCTGGTGGCATCACGTGTCAACATGTATGAGATACTGCCATCCGCGCAGCTTTGTGTTTGTCGGTCAGCATTCGTGAGATCCGCCTTGAAGGAAGTTTCCGCATTTTTAGGTCATCATACAAAATAGACTTTATAGATCTTACGGAAACGCTAAGCTTAGAGGCGATATGACGCACACCTAAGCGACGGTCCTCCATAACAACTTGCTCCACTCGTACAATAATGTTTCCGTCCGCCTGGATCAGTTTATTATTACACAACTTCTTTAAACTTTCGCACCCACGAACCCACATTTTTAGCATCCATGACGCCTTCATCGCAAACAACACTCACTGCAATGATGGTAATTTGACCTACATATGTACATTGTATGGTGGTGCTATCTATATTACAAATTCCCACGTCTTTTAAAATTAACATCATCTATCTATTTACTTTCACTGCTGAGAAAAAAATTTGGAGATCTTAGAACTTGTACTCGCCTTGTAATTATAAATACGAGTATAAATATTGATTACACGAGGTCGTCAACGACTTTTAGCAGCTTTTGATTAGAAGGCTTATTTTACTACCTGTCAACGTGCATATATTACGCTTCTTTTGTAATCGTTTTCGGTAAACACTTCGGTCCTAATGCGATGTAAGAATTGATTAAAACTCGGACTTGGATTTTAGCACTTCGTGTGATTTTATGAAAATTTAAAACATGTAAATGAGCCTAACAATTTTTAGCATAAAATAAGCTATTTGTTAATTACACATAAATCGCACATTAACTTGTGCAAATATTTATTTTTCTGGGGCAAAATCTAAGAATTTTAAAAACCTTGTATAACAATTCGTTATTTGTATGATATCACAGGCAATTTATTTAAGTTTATTACTAGGATGATAATCTTTATATTTCTCGAGGCTTTTAATTGCTTTTTTCAAATTGCGATAACCATATTATTGTACATTTAAAAAGATATACCTGAATTTTCCATTGCTGACAACTATACTGACATTTCTACCATTTCCACAGTTTGCACTTTGATGGAATTAGGAAAGCGAAAGTACAATCTTCTAAAAGCTTACTCATCTAAGTTTTCTTTCTTTGAGGAATTATGTTTGTATCTTGAAAAAATGGTTAGAACTATATTATACAATCGATTTTAGAATGTACAAATATTGGTCTGGAGCTTCTCTGCGTGGTGAAATAAGAAATACGAAAGAAATATAATTAGAAAAGAACTCCAAAGAAAAAACATTTACATTGCAATTATACCGGAAATTTCGGGGAAATGCAGAGAAGTTAACAATCCCTCATACTTTAACGAATGGATCACAAGCTCCTAAACCGAAAAGGAAAATAATATAATAATATGTGTCTATACGAAAGAAGCGGCAAAGAGCAGAAGATTCTAAACAGTTTTGTGGCGTACATAAAAATAACTATCTTCTACTTTGTGGTGATTTAAATGCACTAATAAGCAACTGACCAATACTTATCATAATTGAAACAGAAGGAGGACAACATATGCATGAAATCTGATCTACGTCTAAGAGAATTTTGTACATATAATAAATTTAGAAAACGGACCTCTATTATCCTTATTACTTTGGTACTATTATTAAGGCCAACAATTCAAACACACAAAGATGTTTCACCGAAGGTTTAATATCAGTCTATATATCCGCTGACTTTAATTTCCAATTTTCTTTTGGAGTTCTGTTCAACGTAGGTATTTGTCGCACAGTTGACGGCATTAGCCCAAAACTCCTTTAAAAGATCGCGCGCGTGTATCTAATTCTCCCAATCTTTATAAGCGGATCCGCCCCCTTGTGGAGTGAAAGCAACGCTTGTTTCATGTAAAACTTCGCGTTTTTAAGAACCTTGCTCAAATTTGTATTTGCGTATTCGAGACCACTGTCAATTTCGAGCATGTGAAGATTTGATCATGTTTCAGGTTTTAATTTAACCGTATAAGCTTTGATGTGAGCGGGCACCTTTTCTTGAGTCTTGGTTTTCAAGAAGTACACTATTTGATAACCACTATATTCGTCTTTGAATGTGATGAACTATCGCGATCCCGCTGGCAATGACACTTCTACTGATCCACACAAATCTGAGAGCACAAGTTTAGTCTATTCACATTTTCCCTAATGGACAATTTTCACAATTGATATCCTCGCTCTTCAGTTACTCGAGTAACTTATTGACACTGCTAGCAACAAACTTAATTTTATTTATTAATATGTGACCTAGTCTTCTGTGCCGTAGCATCGCATTGTAATAGCGCGAAGTCCTTGATCGCTTTTATTTGCATATAAGTGTCAATTTTTTACGTGTGAGGATTTTGAACGAATCAGTTTGACTTGTGTATATATCTGTTCTTTTTTGGCTTATCTCTTTGTAGAACTTTTCAACCATATAAGGTACCCCAATCCGAGCCAATATAAAAAATTTTCACATTGAAAACTCACCGGCCGGACTGCTTTTGAGCCCATCGTTGAACTTCTCAATTGTTGGCGCTTCATTTCTTTGGGAAGTCTTCTCCTACTTCTTGAGCAAACACGCTCTGCTACCATTTAGTTGAGGATCAAACGTTGTCGTAATTGACAAGCGTTTTTTTTTAAATGATAATTAAGGAATGATTACAATTGCTATTCGTTATATATAAATTACACTTTAGGCGATTTATTATACGCTGACAAATGAAAACTGAAAGTAATATCACAACTAACGTAAACACTCAGTAATTGTCTGAGTAAAGTACTATGTCCCTACCCTTAACAAGGTTTAATGCGTTGTCTTACTAAAACTGTGTAAACTCTGAAGATATTTCGTTTTTGATAGAGCATATCCTACGTCTTTATTTTAAGTAAGACTTTTTTGTTATTTCGTAAATTTCTTTGCAGTCTTTCAAATTAGTTAAAATTAATGATAAATTTAAGTTTTATAACTTGTGTGTGTTATTAGGTATTTTTTTATTCAATTATTTAAAAAAAATAATGTAGTTAATTTAGATTCAAATTAAAATCCTAACAGAATTTAATTACAAAATTGCGCTATAATAATATAGACATTGTAGGGGATACTTTAACATTTATTTTATATGTTCAATACACCACACCACGTAATGTTATAATTAATAGTTTATCAATAACTAACTTTAAAAACCTCAAACGTGCCCAAAACTATAACAAGCCAACTTCAAGCATTACTAAACTTTCTGCGATCTTCTGGGTTCCAGACTGATTTGAAATCCCTCAGCTCGTTTTAGAATAATATCGCCTTGTAGCTTGAAGTCTTTTTCAGGAACTTGAGACTTTATTCGGAAATTTCTCATGATAGTTGACAGCAAGATTTTAAGTTTCAGGATTGCATACTTTCTCCCTGAAATAAATTAACTGTTTATCTGCAATTAATATTGGAACAAGACGTACCTACGCAGCCGCGGGGGCCAGCACTGAACGGGATGAACCCGTAATAATGCCTTTGTGCGGTTCGTTCGGGCAAGAAATGGTCAGGATCAAATGTATCGGGGTTTGCGTAAATGTCGCTCCTGTGATGAATTTTAAAGATGTTAATCACAATCGTACTGCCAGCGGGAAGAACGTAGTCGCCACTAGCTGGAATTTGTTTATAGTAGTTTGAATGTATGGAAATAGGTTTGCGTACCTATTTTCACGTCATGTTTCAGCTGCCTTCCAATAATGGGAACAGGAGGGTATAATCGAAGAGTTTCCAAGAGACATCTTTCCAGGTATTTCATTTCCAGCGTGTCAGCAAAAGTAGCTGGACGATCAGAATCTCCGAAAATCTCATCCAATTCTTGAATTACTTTCTCTTGAATTTCTGGATAAAGGCCCATCAGCGTTAAAAAGAAGCTACTAGCACCTGCAGTTGTGTCGTGGCCTTCGAACATAATAGTGTCAACCTGTTCCTTTATTTCTCCATCTGTTATAACCATCTTATTCTGAGACGCTTCTATCATATGATCCAAAAAAGCGAATCTCTTCTTTTCCCCTATGTCATTATCATCAACGTCTAAATCATCTTTAATTCCGACAGACTGGCCAAACGAAATGCCATTACCATCGGTGTTAACTTTAGCATAATCTAGAACGTTATTTTTGTTTTGCAGTTCTTTCGGAACTTCTGCTGTAGATCCGCGTATTCCTTTACTGAACGCGTCTCTTTTGCTTTCTATTATTTTACTGGTTAAGTTGTGAACAATGTTAATCAGATATTTTTGAATTTTGTTGTACTTTGTGAACTTGAATATCAAGTCTGATTGTAACCACAGTTTGGTATGACGTAAATGCAAAATGTCGCACATTTTCATCACAGCAACAGCATACTCATAAAAATTTTGATTCTGCGCCTTCTTGCTTACCCCCATTGCTGTTTCTAAATTAGTATTAGAGGAATTTGTAATATATTAGAGAGAATAATTATATAAGATTGTTTTACCCATTAACATTTCCACGGTAGCAACTGACATATAATCATGGCAATCAAAGGTTTTTTCTCCTTCTTTACGCATTCTTTCTACTGTTTCTTTGCTATTCGCGTTGAAAAGATCGATAAAGCTTTTTAAAACATTTAAATGGAATGCTGGAGCAATGAGTTTACGATGATTTCTCCATTTTTCACCTAAAACAAATTATGTTACTCCCCCCTTTTAAATGAAAGAAAATTGGTTTACCAGTACTAATAAGTAGGCCATCTCCTATCCAAGGTTTGAAGAGTCTGTATTGGTTAGATTTGTCTATGTGAATGTGACTGCTTAAAATAAGTTCAACGTCACGGGGATCGGACAGGCCTATTAGCAATTCGGGTCCAATCCATATTCTTATAACGTGTTTAAATTTGTCCCAATAACAGTATACTTGTTTGAATACCTCTAAATGTATTTTTGTAGTCATTTTCATAGATATTTATAGAAAGTTGTGTTACCTGGTGAGCCACCACCCAAATCCAAAGCGTTTCCAATTAATGGCCACCCATCAGGTCCTGGCAGCTTTGCAGCTAGTTCTAATAAGTGTCTTCTTGAAATGCGCCAGTAGATGTACGACAGCAGCAAGGTAGGAATAAGGAGGATGTAAAACAGACTAGCAGGTGATATCGCTGCACTGTTTTGTGTTAGGCTTAGTTTCGGTACGCTTAATTGCATCTTGTATTTTCCTGTTTAGATATCTAATATTAATTTAGTTATGGTTATAAAAAAGAACTAATCATTAGTTGGTGGTCAAATTACGCCAGAATAACTTACCTTCGATTTAAAACATGTATTGCTTAATGAGTAAATTTTTGAATGGGAAACATTTTTAGGTTTCTAAAATGAGAGTTATATACATGTTAGTACATAAAAGTGTTGCGGTTTACGTAACGTAACTGCGTTATACGCTTACTTTAAATCATGGGATATTCTAATCTGCCTGCATTTTGAACAACTAAAATGCGAGAATTGCCAAATTTTAACTATTAGTAGTAGTTTTCATTAAACATTTATCACTAATGAAGTAGAATGAAATTGAATAAAGTGTAGTGAAGTGAAATTAAGTGTAATAGGTAAATACTTCAAAAGTGTTACACGTTGCTTTAGTTGTGTTACTATTATAATAAGGAAAATTACCAATTTTTGCTTAACTGTAGGTCTAAAGTGGACATAAAGGATGATATAAAGCATGAAATAAATTTAAAATGATTAAATTAATTATAACAAGTATTAAATGCAGTTTAATTCTAAATGGAGCAAATTATTTTAATGGAAATTCAAATTATGCTCTATTACGCTCGGCGAATATGGCGAAAAATAAATTTGAATTGTTTTTGATCAAAACGTCAAAAAGTTATAAAATATTAATCGGCCCTATTGTATTACCAGAATAAAAACTGAAAATGTCCTTTAAAACACAGCTAACTAATATATTTAAGGATGCATATAATTTATCGTGCGAAGTTCCGTTTATCGTTTCGTTCTTGATTCCAATAAAATAATGCTGGTTAACTGCACTCCGTTGCATAGTGAGACTATAATATTAAGAAGGATGTAATAGCATGAGGTACAAGTATCAAAAATGTATCAGCAGGTAACAAGTAGTATTAAGTGGTTGCTAAATGAAAGTCAAGGAATTTTTTTTGGCTAAAATTTAAATTGAAGCGTTCGTTACAAGAAAAGGAGCTATTCACTTTCGTTGATTAAACTTACATATGAATGCATTCAGTACATACCTGTTATGTGCACCAACAAACTGAACAGCAGAGTATAGAATAATAAGTGCGCCAACTGTTTGATGGCTTTTATATCCTTCTGTATATGGGCGTTGACGATGTCGCGGAACATTAATTGGGGGATCTGGCGCGTATTTGTCACTGTATATGTGAGTAAGCGCAAATTCGGCTTTTACTTAAAAAACTTTTAAACAATTGCTTTTAAACTTTGCTTAAGAGTATATGCAAACCACTCTACCAAAATACATAAATGAATTTGCAAATGAACTATTCAGTTTTACAATTAAGACAATTAACCACATATTACGTCACTCAATTATTAAAGCATGCATATTTTTATTTAATTTTGATTTTTTTTAGTTATTACAAGGCTGAATTAAGTGCATGTATCTACAAAGGAGGTTTTTACGTCGAATTAATATAACATTATGTATATCTATATGTAGGCGCTAACAGTGTTTAAACAGTATTTGACCAAAAGTGAAAATGTTTTCTCATAGTCGATGCCTTTTCTTTATGTGAACCCGCGCACAATAAATATACCTAACTGAGAAGCTCAATCGATCCGTCTACCTTTATTTTCAATTTGAACAACCATTTGCATGGCATTGGTCTTCTCCTCGGCGGAAAATTAACTAACTTTTACGTTTTGTTGACTAAGTGAAATTTTATGTCTTTTTTCATCACTTTGTGTCAGTCGTTTGGTTCTGGAAGAACTTGTTTTAGACTCCGAGTTTCTCTTACTTAAACGACAATTTTTTGGGTTTCTTAGTTTGCTTCTTCATAGTTATCTCATTTACAATACAAGAATGTTTCAAAGCGTGTGCCCGGTGGAATTGATTACTTTTGTGAATAATGATTTGCGAGCGAATTTCAAAGGCGATATAATTTTTGTGTCGGGTAGCTGACTTTGCATCTCATTTAAATCTCTATTGCTTTTTATATTATTATTAAAGCAGGCGACTTAAACACACAAAGATGTTTTACCGAAGGTTTGATATCAGTCTACATCTCCGCTGACGTTAACTTCCGATTTCCTCTCGTAACTCTGTTCAATGTATATGTCGCACAGTTGATGGCTTCAACTCAATACTCACTTGAACGGCCGCGCACGTGTATTTTATTCTTGCTATATTTACCAGTGTTCGGTTTTCATATCTTGCGGATCCGCCATCTTGTGGAGTGAAAGCAACACTTGTTTCATGTAAAACGCGCGCGTATTTGAGAATTTTGTTTAGATTTCTATTCACATGTTCGAGACCACTACCAATTTTGAGAACGCAAAGCTTTTATGCCGTTTTAGACTTTAATTTAATAATATAAGCTTTGATGCGAGCGGCCATCTTTCCTTGAGTCTTGGTTCTGAAAAGTCTTTGAATGTAATGAACAATGGCGGCCCCGCTCGCGATCCAACTTTTATTGATCCACACAAGTCTGAGAGCACAAGTTCAGTCGACTCATATTTGCTGCGCGTGTTTTATCCCCAACGGACAGTCTTCGCATTTGATGTAATCGATCTTCGGTTATTCGAGTTACTTATTGGTAATGGCGGTGACAAATTTTATATTATTCATCAAAATGTTACCTAGTCTTCAGTGCTATAGCACCGCATTGTGCCAGTACGTGACGCTTTCGGATTTTCGATCGCTTTTATTTGCATATAATATAGATTTCCGTTCTTCATAAGTGAAGATCTTAGAGAATCTGTTTCACCTGTAATATATACGCTGGCGTCGGTGTCAACTAACCATTGATTAAGTGTTAGCTTGGTAGTCATACATGCATCACCTCTGTCTCCTTCTTTTGATTTATTTCCAGCGCTGCCGAATTTCTTCTTCATTTTCTTCGGTTTTTGATGTTTATCGCACTGCCCACAGCAGCGTAGAGGCCGAACCCATGATTTGTTAAATTCACTGTAAATTTTAGCATAATATATTCTTCTTTTGGCTTTTCATTTTATGCCGATACTTGGGTGGCAAACAACTAAGCACCTTAGTTACTACTTTTATTTTATTTTGACGTTGCTAGACTTTATTTGTGCTGCCATTTTCTTCTACTCCGACTATACTGCAGCTATTGCTTCTTCTAACGTATACTCTAGACTATAAAACTTCTGTAACAACATTGTTCTACTTACGCATTACTACTCTTTAAAGATCTTTTTAAAATATCACGAGCGCTCTAACATCTGGTGAGATCGCTAGCGACTGCACTAGATATTGCTGACAGCAATCGTGCGAACATGTACATATTTGAACTTTTTTTGGTTTATCTCCTTATAGAACTGTTCAAAAATTTTATCCATATATCTAAAACTAAGTTCAAGCACCATTAAATTTTTGCGTGCTTTTAGGCTCCAGACTGATTTGAAATCCCCCAGCTCGCTTTAGTATAATATCTGCTCGTCACTCCTGCAATGAATTTTAAAGATATTAATCATAATCGTACTGCCAGCGGGAAGAACGCAGTCGCCACTAGCTGCAATTTGTTTTTAGTAGTTTGAATATATTGAAATAGGTTTGCATACCTATTTTCACGTTATGTTTCAGCTGCGTTCCAATAATGGGAACAGGAGGGTATAGTCGAAGGGTTTCCAAGAGACATATTTTCAGGTATTTTATTTCCAGAGTGTCAGCAAAGTAGCTAGATGATCAGAATCTTCAAAAATCACATCCAATTCTTCAGTTACATTCTCTTGAATTTTTGGATAAAGGTCTACCATCGTTAAAAAGAAACTACTACCAGCTGCATTTGTGTCGTGGCTTTCGAACATAGCAGGGTCACTTGTTTTTTTATTTCCTCATCTGTTACAACGATCTCATTCTGAAATGCTTCTATCATACGATCCAAAAAAAACGAATCTCTTCTTTTCCCCTGTGTCATTATTATCATCGTTTAAATCATTTGTAATTACGACAGACTGACCTAATGAGATTCCATTAACATCGGTGTCAACTCTAGGAACATCTAGAACGATATTTTTAATTAGCAGTTATTTAGACACTTCTGCTGTAGATCCGCGTATTCCTTTACTGAACGCGCCTCTTTTGCTTTCTATTATTTTACTGGTTAAGTTATAAACAGTGTTAATGAGATATTCTTGAATTTTGTTGTACTTTGTGAACTTGAATATCAAGTCTGATTGTAACCGCTGTTTAGTATGACGTAAATGCAAAATGTTGCACATTTTCATCACAGCAACAGCATACTCATAAAAATTTTGATTCTGCGCCTTCTTGCTTACCCCCATTGCTGTTTCTAAATTTGTATTTATAGGAATTTGTAATATATTAGAGAGAATAATTATATAAGATTGTTTTACCCATTAACATTTCCACGGTAGCAACTGACACATAATCATGGCAATCAAAGGTTTTTTCTTCTTCTTTACGCATTCTTTCTACTGTTTCTTTGCTATTCGCGTTGAAAAGATCGATAAAGCTTTTTAAAACATTTAAATGGAATGTTGGAGCAATGAGTTTACGATGACGTCTCCATTTTTCACCTAAAACAAATTATGTTACTCCCGCCTTTTAAATGAAAGAAAATGTGTTTACCAGTGCTAATAAGTAGGTCATCTCCTATCAAAGGCTTGAAGAGTCTGTATTGTTTAGATTTGTCCATGTGAACGTGACTGCCTAAAATAAGTTCAACATCGTGAGGGTCCAATCCATATTCTTATAACGTGTTTAAATTTGTCCCAATAACAGTATGTTTGTTTGAATATCTCTAAATATAGGGGTTATAAAGAAATTCGCAAAAACCACCTTAGGTTAGCGATTATAGACCTAGCCAACCCATATGAAAAACTAACTATTTGTCAAGCTGTAATAATACAGGTATTTTTGGTGGAGATTCTGGACACCTTTATGTCCACCCAAACAGGAAACCAAGCAGTGTTCCGGGGTGATGCTTAGAATTACCTGTGAAGACGGCTATGCCCCAGAGTGGCTAAAATAGGTAGTTGCCAACCTTTCCTGCCTCTGGGATGAAGCCTTTAGGAACTTTGTGAATGGGAATCGGTTGCCTAGGTTGAGGAAGGCGATTCTGTGTATTCCAGGGAAATTTGAGGCTACAGAAACCGTTATCCGTAATCTGACAATGCAGAACCCTCGAGTGAAGGTTCCAGAGTGGTGAATTTTCCAAAATGCCGAAAAGGAAGAACTTGTGGTTTCGTATTAGTGGGAAGACCGTGACTGCCATCAATAATAAAGAGCGAAAGCCATTTTACCAGTTCTCAGCCTTAAACATTAAAATAAAGAAGAGAATCAGCAGCCAAAAAAAGAAGGGTGCGTCTTTGGATACTCATCACTTGCAAAAACAGCAGCCTTTGTAACATAACATGGCTACCACGCCAGCCCCGCCAGAGATGCCCTCCATGATGGAAATAACTCCTACCATCATTAAAAAGGTAAATTTAGAAGAATAGGATTTTGTGGGCACCTTGTTAGAGAGTAGGATCTAGCGGGTTGGAGGCTGACTATTATTTATGTTCGCCTCATGTCCAAAGGTCTAGGACTCGAAATTAAACAAGCAAGAACGGTGTAATGCCGTAAATGAAACTTTCTACTGCGGTGCGAAATCGTAACGGTCACTTCTAATTTGGCTGAAAACCAATCCCATGATTGGCATACTTGGCATACACACATCTTAGGTCAGTACCTTACCAAGTTTGAAGTGAATCCGTTGAATAGAACGGAAGTTATAGTGTCTCCAGACAAACAGAAAGACAGACAGGATGATAATCTCATTAACTTTCTATAAGCTCCGCTGTAGAATGTTAATAAACCTGCAATACTGACGAGCGGCTGCGGTTACTTTATGTAGATACTTAAGTAGTAAGTCAGACATGTCTCTTATTAAGGAACGTTGGGTTGTCAACTCAAGGATTTCCGGATTGGGCAAGTCTAAAAGGTTCCATTTTGTGGACAAAGCACAGAATAATCCTATGTCTTGTATTTTTGTTCCAGGTCATATTGAAGCCCTCTTGTTTGTTTCAACTGTAGGGGATCTGTAGGACAGCTTGAGGACAACTTTAACTCGCAGTACCATCCCCTGGTTCAACATGCTTTTAAGCTGAAGTCTAAGGTGGGGAATCTGTTTAATAAAGATGTGTTAAAAATTGTTTTGAGTCTATTTTCATTTAACTTTTCGTTCGGCTGCCTGTATTCGCTTGCGATTGTAACGTAGCTCACATCACTTATTGTTAGTTTTAGTTTCACTTTTGCAACTTTTAGGCTACAGTCGGGGATTAGATTGTGATCTAACTTTTGATGATGACTGCCACTGTTCCTGAGGCTGTTTGGGCATTTTTGTCTTTTTGGCAAACGCGGTATCCCGGAATTATAAAAGTTTCTCTTTTGGTTAGGTAGGTCTCGGAGAAGCAATGTCGACTCTATATGTAGGCAAGAAGGTTATAAACATTAATCGTTTGGCTATATCATTTTCATTCCAGTTAAGGATTGTATTTTCAATTGTTCTGTGCTGGTTTGGTCTGTTAAAGAGGGGGGATATGACGGTGTTTACTAGGATTGTTTTGATTTGAGAAAAGTAGGGCGTTAATAAATCTAACAGAATTGTAATGATGTTATTTGGTATGGCACATTCTGTTACTTGGTTTGACATATTTGCTGAGATAGTAGGGGAGGTGTTGAAACCATTTTTGACTCGGTTGGCAAAGGTTTGGCTTTCATTGATGTATGCATTGCATGACATTGGTCTGTTAGTATTTCTGTTACTATTCAAGCGTTTTTGTTGGAGTTGCTTATGGTAGCTGCATCCTCGAAAAACTTGCTGCGTGTTTCTCTCCGCAGTTTGCACTTGAAGCATCTATAAGCGAGGGTACAGTAGTTCTTCGTATGCTGGCATCTATGACACTGCGGTATGATTGTTGCATTTTTTTTAACCTCTACTGTAACGATAGAGTGATGTAGCTGTTTTAGTTAGAATATTCGTTTAGCTTAGCCGTTGTTGGTTAACTAGACTGCGCATACTGACAGGGGCTTTTTATCTTTAGTTAGCAATCATGTTATGTTTTTAATTACTACTGAGAGGAGTTTACTGTTCGGATTTTGAAAAGTGTGATAAGGGATATTATTTTTAGAAATTCGGTGAGAGCTCAGTAATCATCTTTTTAAGTTAAGTTCACACGTATTGTACTTGAATTATAAATTGTTGTAAAATTCCCTTTTACCAAAGATTTGATATCTGCCACTAAGGCTGTGTATTTTATAAGTAAATTTGTGGTATTTTGATTGTAATTGTCTTTTTTGATTGCTGTAGTGATTAATTTTTTGTTTGATGTTTGTTGAATTCGTCTTTGGTATTTTGGGATAAGCTGTGGTATTAATTCATCTATTTTGTGTTTAACTGTTTGATTTTGCAAGTTGGTTTTACTGTTACGGGTTTCTTAAAATTCTGTGATGTTCTTGCGTATACATTTGTATTACAAATATGTATCATAAATATGTGCTCGTAGATTATAAAAGCTATAGGTCAAATGTTCGCACTGTAATAACGGAGCCCACGCGTAGCACCCGCACCACTTCATTGCTTACATTCGAATATAACAGCTTTTCTAAGTATTGTGTTTGTTAGAATATATTTGCCAACCCAAGCGATAATTCGATTTTATTTTGTTTGTTGCTATCACCAGTGTGTAGTTTGTGCTGTGCTTTACCTTTTTTATTACTTTTACATTGGATGTAGCATATCTTGGGTCTGTTGTATATGTTGTGTAATCTATGATACTTTTTCTTTTTCTTACTTCTGTTTTAAGTGTTATTTTCTAAATGTATTTGTATTTATAATAGGTAGTACCTGGTTTTCAATGTAAAACTTTGAAATTGTTTCTCTATTTTTTTTGTCTTCTGCTCTAGGCTATCTATTTTGGAATTTAAATTCTCTACTATTAGTGTAGGTATGTTTACTCGCTATTCTGGAGTTTTTTAAAGTGGTTTATTATAGAATAGTTTCTTTTCTAATATATTGTCGCTTCCAGTGGATGCATAGATTTCAATTAATGTTACCTGTAAGTGTATTCTTATGATTTTTTAACTGACTGCTTTCCAGTTCGTTATTCTTTTATCTACTTCTTGAGTTAGTGTTATTTCCACTTATATATTTTTTATTACTTTTTTGTTTCTATACGTTTTAGTGTACATTTCAAATCTAAAGCCACCCCTCTAATTTTTTTTCTTTGTCTCTTTTATTCCCAGTAGTTGTGTTCTATATTTGGTAATTTCCTCTACTATCGTCTTGTATTTTTCTATCATCGTTTTGATATTGCAATTTTTTTATTCCTTTTTGTTAAGTTTGCCGTCTTTGAATGCTCCGTTCCGGTCCGAAGTTAGTATTTTTACTTTGAACTTTTGTATTTTCTTATGGGTGATTATCCCAATGAAAGTGGAGCCCATTATCTTGGAAAAACTGATAGTCGGCAATACCCTTTGTAACTGAGTCGCCAGAGCTTTGTTAGTTATCTAGCAGAATGCCAGAGTGCCATATGTGATGAAGTTGGCATTTGTTTGGCTAGATGTTGGCGTCATTATTTTCCTTCTCAGTTTTGTTTTAAAACATCTTAAAAACCACGAAAATGATTGAAGACTTCTTAGCGGTTGTACTGCTTTCCAAATTTCTTAGGAACACAAAATTACTATAGTTTTATGTAAAGATATGTAGCATTTATATTTTGAATATATGAATTAATTTTTGAATGCAACATTAACAAATAGCTCGTGCATTTAAAATTTCTATTGAAGAGGAGTTCCAGTTAAGTGGTGAGTTTTTCTCGTTAGTGGATCTTGTATATTTTTTCCCAGTTGTATGTCTCTATGTCCTAATATCTGCATCATGTTATCTTTCAAATACAGTGAATTTTCTTAATAGTTTTTGACATATAGTCCAAACTTCTGGTCAGTTAATAGACAACTGTAGCATGCGCTGGAATTCGTGAGTTCTTTTTTGAATAATGTATTGCAAATGCAAAATTAGTATAATTTTTTCCAATGAGAATTTTTAGAATTTTTTTCTTGAAAAGTTTAAATTATGTTGTTTGCTTTATAGCACGTAATATTAGATGTATGATAGTCACCAGGGAGAATTCTGCCACTTTCATTATCATACTGATTTTTTTTTGGTAAGGGTTATTTTGGGACACAGCTTATACAAAGCAGCGGTTGGCTTCTTAGATAATATCATGAGTAACCAGCGATTCTTTAGAGATTATATTAAAAAAAATTACAAAAATATGTAATTTGAATGAATAATAAAAATATCTAAAAATTAAAAGAAATTTTCTTAGTGTATTGGTCAAACCAGTGTTGTACGTATTTTATTAATAAGGTAATTGGTTTTGTCTAAATAAGCTCCGGATGATTCATTACCTACTTAGTGGTTAGCCATCTACCTAAGAAAGGCAATCATCGCATATTAATGTAATTTTTATTAGGGTTGCAAATGAATGTCTAAGTTCTTTTGCGTTTTTAATGTACTTTTGTAGTTAAAAATAAGTTCATCGAATGAAAAACCTTTGCATAGTTGTAATCCAACAAAACATATTGATTTTCGAGGTTAGTCGATAATTATTGACGTTCTCCTATCCTTGCGTTGTTCCGTATTTCGTAAAGCATCAAGGTGTTTCATTGGTAGCAGTCTTGTCCATGTTCCACTTTAACTGCATTCAAAGCAAAAATGAATCGTCTTTTTTATGTGACAAAACGATAGTTTGAAATTTGTGGTCTCGTCGAATTTTTGTTTCGTAAACAAGATTAAGGAATTTACGCTAGTAAAATCAAATCTATAAATCGGCCCATGATTGAGAAATAATTAAAAATTAAAATGACAATGGTAAATAGTAAACATCACAATTAAGATCGTTGATTTTAAATATTTTTGTTTCTATATAAAACTGTAAAAGCAAAACTTGAAAGTTTCACTTATTAGCACTGTTTGCAAAGTTTATTAAGATTTATTTTGCGATTTTTTAACATAAGCACAGATCCCCTAGCCGCCGGTTGCCTCCGGAAAAAAACAAAAGGAACAACCAAATTTGTTGTCGAATCCGAATCCGCGATCATAAATTCAAGAAAATAGGTGAAAGTGGCTATATTTAAGTGGGAGAGATGGTAGAGCTTGTAAATTTTATAAGATGTATACAAGGTAACTGAATTTTAAAAACACGTTAATAAATTAATTTTCAAAGCATAATTTAAATAATAATAGTAATAATATTCAATACGCGTTGGAGTAAAGACATGAGATATATACAAGGTCAATCCTAAAAATATTGAGCCAACATTAATATCACAAGAACACTGCGCGGACGCAACGTAACCAGGAAGCCGACGAAAATATACTGCACTGTGTAAATAAAAACAACTTTACTAGCTGGATTAGTTGGACATTAGACACTGGTGAACTGCAAAAGCAAAACTCTAAGGTTTCACATATTAGCACTGCACTTGGAATAATTGTTTGTTCGCAAAGTTTCAAAAAAAAAATATTTACACATCCAAAGTTTAGACTGATGGTTAGTGTTTTCGCTAAATATAAGGTACAGTACCAAACATTAGAAGTGTTATAAACTTTATAAGATATATACAAAGTAACTGAATTAAAAAAAAACGTTAATACAGCAACCTTCAACCTTGGCTGGATTAGTTGGACACTGGTGAATGAGCACTTGTATAATCGTTACATTTGAAATAGTTGACTGAGTAGAGCAGCAGATCTCATTTCCTACAAAGCCGCAACATTATACGTTATATGGGTCTATACTTACAGTCTAAAGAATTTTTTGAGCTGCCGCTTTGGCTCATACCTCCACGACCATTGTTTCTATTCGTGAGATGACGCAGGCGAGTTCAAGTCTCGCTATAAACTTATGGGTGTATGTGATGTTGTAGTATTAACTGCATG
This sequence comes from Sinelater perroti, assembly GCA_036346155.1. NCBI lineage: Eukaryota > Metazoa > Arthropoda > Insecta > Coleoptera > Elateridae > Sinelater > Sinelater perroti. The sequence continues at coordinate 17,085,379 of JARFIY010000143.1, forward strand.
TTAGTAGGCACAATAAATTATTGAATCTTCAGTGCCGGTAAGTGCGTTCAAAAAAAAGAATTTGTTTTATTTTACTTTATTACAGGAATTTTTATATTCTTTTTAATATGTAAGGTCTGTTGCGTTAGGCTTTCGGGCAATTATGTCTGAGACTGTGTGCATTGAACTAATTCTTTCTTTCTTTTTACTAATTTCACTCTAATACTTATATAATGCAAGTATTTGAATTTGTAAATGTCCTTGTTGTTTTCCGCAGGTTACTAATCCAAAAAATATGAAGAATAAGTTCATATTAAAAATGTATTTTAGGGTTGTAAAAATAAATTCGAAAGATGAATAAACAATGAAAAAAAACATTACAGTAAGAGAAAAATTAAATTTATTTATATGTGAATCATCCTAATTAAAATAAATAATATTGAGAGATTTAAATGAGAGAGTAGAAATAGACGAAACGAATTCGATAACAATAACATAATTAAAGAACACAATTAAAAACGTAAAACTAGGAAACGCGGTTGGATAAGATAAAATTACTCCCGAATTAATAAAATATGGAAAAAATAATTAGTTAATTGGCTACATAAACTATATCAACAGGAACGGACAGAGCAAACTATAACAGAAGAATGGCAATTTAATATAATAATTCTGATTCATAAAAAGGGAAAAACCACAGATCCTAATAACTACAGGGCAATACGTCTTTCATCAATGGTTCTAAAAATATATACAAGAATTCTAGAAAACAAGTTAAGAGATGAAATAGAAGAAAGACTAGAGGAAGAACAAGCAGCTTTGAGAAGAAACAGACAAACACAGGACCATATATGTGTAATAAAAACTATAATAGACAAAATTCTAAAAGTAAATGAATCCATATATCCAGCATTTTTAGATCTAACTGCAACATTCGATAGAGTCCCCAGAAATACCATGTGAAAAGCGCTTTAAGAAATGATAATTTCGAGAGGTTTATATAAAGCTATTAAAGGAGTATTTGAAAATGTTGAGGCACAAGCACGTTTAAACGGAACCTAGAAAGGTATAAAGCAAGGGGACAGTCTGAGTCTACTACCATTTTTAATAGTTATGAACCAGATAATAAAGAAAAACAAAAGAAGAACAAAAACCACCAAAATTAGAAACTGCAGAATGAGTCCAGTGAAAATCTAGTCACTAGTATAGGCAGATGGCATTGTGTTTGTGGCGGATGAAAGAAGAAAGTTACAGGAAGCAATAAATATATGAAATTTGATAAAAGGAAATAAAAGTAAATGAAGAAAAAAGCAAAGTAATGAAAATAACAAAGCAAAATCAGGAAGGAAACTAAGAAATTGAAAAGATATATTGCAAGAAAGAAGAAATAGAATGAACAGATAGAATGGAAAGATAACAAACTATCAACTAAAGGATACTCTAATCGGGAAAAGAAAAGTGAGAACCAAAACTAAATTACAAATGTATAAACAAGTATATACCAGTACTAGAATGCGGATCTGGAAGGTGGGAACTTAACGTGAAAAGTAAAAGTAAAATACAGGCCATAGAAATGCGTTACCTCAGGAAGATAGCAGGTAAAACTAGACTCGATAGGATTAGGAAAATTGAATAAGAGAATCAATAGAGGTAACACTATTAGAACAATCACTTTAACAAAAACAACTTAAATGGTTTGAACACATATTCCGCATGAATGACATGAGACTGCCAAAGTAAGTTATGGAGGAAAGACCGGAGAGAAATAAAGGAAGAGGACGACCACGGATACAATAGCTGAATTACATGTATAAAATTGGAAGCAATAGAGGAAAATCAGAACAATAACTAAACCGACCAGAATACAAGAGATGGCTACAAAACTCAACGCCGTCAAGCTAAGTGGGAAAGAATAAAGAAAGAAAGAAAAATATTGAAAATTATATTATTGAATGTAGCGTCCATTAACAGTTACGACTTTGTTGATCTGAGACCTAAACCTGCTGCAGGCCAATACATTTTCCTGCTTGACCATACGTATCATTACCTCCATTGCGGGGGCTCTTACGTATTCCTTGGTATTATGGTGCTTCTCATTGATTTTCGTCTCGACTACGCACCAGACGTAGTAGTTAAGGAGAACTAGTTGTAATACAAATTGTTCTATAACTATTCCTGGATCTTCCTTGCCTTGTGGGCTGGAACTGAGTCTTATTAAAAAACATATTCCCTTCCAGCGGATATATTTTCTATTCAGAGCTTGGAAACTGTTGCCAAGGCATTAAGTTAGTTGTTGCCGGCTAAATTCAGGCCTTCCTCAAACAAGTGGGGCACCATAATATCCCTTTCACTGCTCACAGATGCGAGAGACTTTGTATGCTTTGTAGGCAATTCAGGGGCATCTTGGCAGATCTAACTGTTACTTTGGCGATTCACCTTTCTGTCTTGGATAAAATTGTTTTCCTCTGAAAATAATCTCAGGAATACTTACGTGAACACTGTTAATTCGAAATTTCAACCTTGGTCTGAATGTAGTTCTAGTGGCAGTCCAAATCAGTTCGACAGAATCTCCCCAGATTCACAATATGATACCGCTTTATTTAACTTACTGCTAGTTAAGTCTAATCCTAGTGGTGCCAGTTGATACACTTTTGCACCCCTCTCACTATCACACGTTACCTTATTATCTTAAAACTATGCCACCTAAGTATCAGATAGTTCTCATCGAGTTTATTCGAGCCCGCAATATAAACGCCTTAGCCTAAGTCTTTGAGATTCGCAAACGTTCCACCGCTGCCGCAGACTCGGAGAACGCCCTATACCAGGTTGTCTGCTCCGCTAAGTTTATAATGTCTTGCATCGTCCGCAGCGGCACAAGTTCGTCTTCGATGAGCCACCTCTCCGCTCTCAAACGGTGCTGCTCTTCCAACGGGCAGTCCAGAAGCACATGTTGGGCTTCTTCTGCAGGTTGTTACTTATTGCACGTACCATACATTTTCGGAACCAATCCTTCAACATCTTCTTTGCAATTCACTCAGAAAAATCTTTCGCAAACTATCTTCAAGGTCTTTACAATTTTCATATAGCCACCAGACACACCATCATAGAGTTGTTGCATCACTTGTGGGATCTTCCTTTTTGGGTCCAACAATTCAATTTTTCTCTGAGATCCATCTTCTCTTTCCAACACTCTAAGACATCGTCTTTTACGGTTGCCATAAGTCATTAGTCATATTTGTTCGCAGTGTAGCGGCCATTTTCTCTTCTGCACGACTAGAGTAGCTGCAGTTTTCTGAACATGATTTCCTCGTCAAAGCGTCGGCGATGATTACTCCTAGCTCTGTGCTTCGTCTTAAAGTCGTTCTGTTGGAGCCTTTCAATCCATCTTGCTACTTGATCTCTCTGATTTTTAAAATTCTAAAGCTACTTCAGTGTAGCATGATCAGTCTTTAAAAAGAATATTTTTTCATACAAATAGTTATGAGTGTTACACAGTTCACAGTGACAGTGTCACAGGGTTTGATAACGCTTTACTGAAATAGCCGATTGCTGTTTCTGGGCCTTTTTGTAACTGGGACAACACACTTTCAGTTCCCACATTACTCGCATGTGTATCTAAAATAAACTTTCATTTTAGCTGCGGGTAGTTCAATATTGGTGAATTTACTAAGGCGCGTTTCAGGTTTTCGAAAGCTTTTTGACATTCTTCGCTCCACTCGAAATTTCGTCCCTTTTCAATCAATCGTGTCAGAGGCTTTGCAATGTTGACTAATTGAAACACGCATTGTTTGTAGTAAGTGCACAATTTCAATTGTTTCTTGGTACTAGCCATTCCTTCAGGCTTCTGAATTTGCCTGGATTTCCTGCAATACCATTAACACTGATTATATGTCCAGTTTTTTCTGAAGAGAAAGCACTTTTTCTGGCTAATTGCAGATTAGCGCTTTTTAGTCGTTGTAATAGTTGCTTTAAATACTTTTCGAAAGTTTTTCCAGTCACTATCATGTCATCCAAATACAACAAACTGCCATAAAGCAGACCCAATAGAAAAAGCTGTTTTTTTTTGTCTTTGGGATCCATTTCAACTTGCTAATATCCGCTCTGTAGATCTAAGGTGGAAAATTATTTGGATCCGCCCAGGGTGTCTTGCGTGTTATCAATGCACGGTAGTGGGTAACTATCTTTATTAGTGATATTGTTGATCCGACGGTAGTCAACGCAAAATCTGGTGGCCTGTCCTTAACTAGCACCTGGACGAAGTGTACGGGTTCGTCGAAGGTTCAATCACGCCATTGTTTTCCATATCCGAAATTATTATTTCAGCCTTCTCTCTTTTGGGTGGTAGTAATCAGCTAGCACTCTGTCGTATGAGAGTAGCATCTCCGGTGTCTATTTTGTGACGCACAATATTTATTCTGGATTCGGCCGCTGGCCTCGTAGATGAGTGGATGTGTCTGTGACGCGCGTGTTATCTATGCATGCACTCGAATGCCAGTGACCCGCATTAATCAGTGAGTTTATTTTATTTATTTTAAATATGCTTCCGTTTCAACCACAAATGCCTATTGCTCAACAACAAATTCCAATTTCTCAACATCATTTATTATATCAAAACCAGCCATTAACGCCCTACACTAATCCTCCTACGCAACAATTATTATCAAGCCAAACATATGTTCCATATGTATCTTATCCTACTAATATTCCACAACCTATGCACTGTCCGACACAAAATCCTAATAACCAGCATTCAGCACCTGAAATGGCCGCAACAAACGATGACCAACCCCAAACGAGCTCTCATGAGTGGCAAGTAATGAAAAAGAGAAAAAGATGCTCACGCTCCCCTGATAATAACCTCGAATTACAAAGCCAAATCATCGATAACAACAGATTTAATTTATTAAATGACATACACGAAGATAACGTAATGGAAACAACTAGAGACGAACCACAAGCTGCAGTTAAGAAACCCCCTCCAGTATATATACACGGAGTAGAAAATTATAACGCAATGATTACAAATCTGACAAAAGTATTAGAAACTGAACAATACAACTCAAAAACACTAGCAAACAACGTCATCAAGATAAATACTAATAACCCTGAAACATATCGAAAACTTGTGAGACATCTTGATGACGAGAAAATTATTTTTCATACTTATCAGATTCAAGAAGAAAGGGCATTTAGAGTTGTAATCAGAAACCTTCACCCAACAGTCGATACCGCGTTGATAAAAGAAGAATTGAAAGAGAAAGGACATACTGTACGCAATTTAATGAATATAAGACACAGGGTAGACAAAACACCATTTCCTTTATTCTTTGTTGACCTCGAGCCTGCCAGTAACAACAAAGAGATATACGAACTTAGATCTCTATTAAATATGATAATTACAGTTGAGCCACCAAGGAAAAAAACCAATATCATCCAGTGTACTCGTTGTCAAGCATACGGACACAGTAAAACTTACTGCAGAAAACCATTCGCGTGCGTAAAGTATGGTGGTAACCACAATACCCTGACGTGTACAAAGCCAAAAGACACTCCTGCTACATGTGCATTGTGCAATGGAGCCCACCCAGCAAACTATAAAGGATGCTCTATCTACCAACAACTTCAGTTAAAAAGAGGAAACAACACCGCCAACCCTAGGATGCAAGCACCACAAGCTCTAAAGGCGGCCACAATTCAACCAAACACATATAGGGCAAACAGGTTTCCAATTAGCTATGCCGCAGCCGTGGCTGGACAACAAAATTTCATAACAACGTCAGACTCATACAACACTCAAAATCAAAATCAAAACAGCAATGACATCTCCCTGTCTCAGTTCCTTTCCAAATTTGAAACCATATTTAGCCAGTTAATGCAACAAAATACTATGATGCTCAACCTACTCACTAGCCTGATAACCAAAATCTCCCAATAATGGATACCCTAAGAATAGCCGTATGGAACGCAAACGGACTTCTACAACGCCGTTTAGAAGTAGAAGCGTTTCTAAACACCCAAAAAATCGACTTGCTCTTGGTATCTGAAGCACACTTTACTAATTACAACTACCTCAATATCCACAACTACAGAACTTATTACACCTGTCATCCCGACAACACAGCTCACGCTGGAACGGCAATTATAATCAGCAGCAAATTATCACACTACGAAATGGAGAAATTTGAAACATATCATATACAAGCCACAAATGTCAAAATTAAAGACCACGTTGGAGACATAACAGTATCATCAGTATATTGCCCTCTGCGGCATTCAATAACGCAGATCCAGTTCGAAGATTTCTTCAGGACGCTAGGAGACCGGTTCATAGCAGGTGGTGATTTTAACTCTAAACACCCCTTATGGGGCAACTATATAAAACCATCTTAAATAATTATTATAATGCAGTAGCCACAGGTAAACCCACATATTGGCCAACCGATCTGAATAAACTGCCGGATGCATTAGATTTCCTTATTACAAAAAATCTCTCGCCCAACTACATCGATGTTGCTGACTGCTACGATCTAAACTCGGATCACTCTGTTATAATATGCACGTTGAGTAGCTGCATAATCAACAAGCCTGCAAGGCCCAGCCTATACAACAGTCTTACGGATTGGGACATTTTTCGACAATATATTGATGAACATCTATCGATTCCAGCAGTACTTAACACTTCAAATGAAATTGAAACGGCAATAGAACGACTAACACAAACCTTACAATATGCTTCTTGGACAGCTACGCCCATAAAACTACAACATAAATGTAACAAAAACACTAACAACTACTCCTTAGAAATTAGACAAAAGATCAGCGACAAACGAAAAGCAAGACGGATCTGGCAACAAACAAGACACCCAAGAGACAAAAATAAACTAAACACTCTCACCACACAACTAAAAGATTAATCAAGGAACAGAAAAACGAAACGTTCAATGATTACGTGCGAAACTTATCCCCAGTCAACACCATGACTACTCCTTATGGCGCGCAACTAGGAATTTGAAAAAGCCTATTATCCCTATCCCTCCTATTCGTAAAATGATGGCTCTTGGGCCCGATGTGACAAAGATAAAGCGGTGGTATTCGGCGAACACTTAGCTGCAACCTTTCAACCGCACGAATCAGACAGAACTCCACAAGATGATTACGAAATTCTCAATTCCTCAAATCACCACTCCAACTCCATTTACCCATTCGACACTGTACACCCAACGAAGTCCAAACAGAAGTTAAATGTTTAAAACTGGCAAAGCACCGGGATATGACCTAATTACGTCCGAATTACTCCGTCAACTGCCAAAAAGGGATAGCAGCTATAACACGTATATATAATGCCATCTTAAGAACTCAGTACTTCCCAATCCAATGGAAATTTGCCGAAGTAATTGTCATTCAAAAGCCAGGAAAACCAGCTCAATTACCAGCTTCTTATAGACCGATTTCGCTGTTACCACTCCTCTCTAAGCTCTTTGAGCGAATTCTACTAAGAAGACTTGAACCCATTATAGAAGAACTGCATTTAGTTCCGGAACATCAATTCGGTTTCCGCAGAAAATACTCAACATTGGAACAAGTCCATAGGATAGTGGATAAGGTAGAAAAAGACTTCGAGGAAAAACGGTTATGCCTAGCAGCATTCTTAGACGTGGGCCAAGCTTTTGATCGAGTTTGGCACCCTGGCCTCCTATATAAGATCAAGCAAACCCTACCGCAACAGTACTATCTGCTCTTCAAGTCGTATCTAGAAAACAGATACTTTCGGGTCAAAATCAATGACAGCCACTCGCCAATCTACCCAGTCGAGGCAGGTGTACCACAAGGTAGCGTACTGGGACCGACATTATACCAGTTGTTTACGGCAGACCTTCCTGTTACCGACAATGTTTTAATTGCTACGTTTGCGGACGACACGGCTGTATTATCTTCACACAGAGATCCACTTCAGGCATCAATATACCTGCAAAATGCGCTGGAAGCTTTAGAAAACTGGATAAAGACCTGGCGCATCAAAATCAATGAAAACAAATCGGCTTCACTGGTCTTCACCCTCCGCAAGGTTGTTCCACCTCCTATAATCTTCAACGGCACTAACATACCACACAAAGAAGATATCAAATATCTCGGTATCCATCTCGATAGCAAACTAAACTGGAAAAAACATATACAGACTAAGCGAAAAGAATTAGATATCCGCGTAAAGAAGATGTTCTGGCTCCTCGGACGAAAATCCCAGCTCAGTTTAACAAACAAGGTGTTGTTATATAAAACCATGTTAGTACCGATTTGGACGTATGGGATCCAGTTTTGGGGATCTGCTAAGTCATCGAACATTGAGATATTACAGCGATTTCAAAGCAAAACACTTCGCGCAATAGCAAACGCCGAATGGTATGTGAACAACCGCACATTACATAACGATCTAAAGATCCCATGGATTAAAGATGTCATCAAAGCTTGCTGCATCAGATACAACGATCGTATTAGTGATCACCCTAGTGTTCTAGTGACAGACTTATTAAATAATGCAAACGCAGTTAGACGCCTGAAACGGACAAAGTTTAGTGACCTAACAAATTAGTAATAAGACTTGTATACCTTGTAATGACAGGAGGTCACTCTTGGTGTTCCTCTCCACATGCTATGTACATTAACTCATTTGCTTGTTAGTCTAGTTAGACTAGTTGTAAATATGCAGTAAATAAATTTAAAAAAAAATATTTATTCTGTCGTTTGAACCCTTATCATATTGGAACATGTCTTGATTCTGTTGTAACATATTTCTAACTTTTGTCTGTTGGTTAGGACTCAAACCACTACAGGAAGTGGCGATTACTGTTCTCAATTCTTCGAGTATCTTGCCTGATTTTGGATGGATACTATCGACTTGACCCAAATCCAAAACTGCGTCTGTCACCAATTCACTACGTTTTGGGAATATGATGTCATTAGCTACTCACTCATAAATGAACCCAGTAGGTTAAAAATTCAATTTATCGACTTGCTGTCTGAGGTTTGTTTGTTTAAATGTGAGGCTAAAATATTTCTTTAGATGTTTTTAAACATTTCTTCTTTTTACAGTTAAGAATTAAATTTACTTTCCGGCATTAAGGAAATATTATTGTTTATTTATTTTGATTTATGATTTAGATATTTGGTATCTGTCTGCATGACAAGAAAATGACCATTGCTATTTAGTAGGAAGACATCGCAACGCCAAGTGTATAACTCGTTTGAATTATTATTTCATGCACTTTTGCGCAGCATATAGTTTGTCGTTGGAAAACTTGTTGATGTTAGTGAATTCCTTATTTTTCAATTAGTGCAAAATTATTAAAGCACTACGAGGCAGTATGTCAGTAACTTATACGACCGGACCGAAACTGATGAACGAAGCGGCTGCAAAATAAGCGAAAATTTGAGCGGGTAAATAGATATTTAAAAATTGGAAATGTAGAGCGATCTTACGTCTCTTTAAAGACAAGCCAAACCTTTCGCTGCACCTTACCCAAATGATATAATATAAATGATATAAAAAAGGAAAAAAGCCGCATGTGTGAAAAAAAAACGTTTGTTTTCGATCAACTTTAAAGAAACTTTTTTTTATCAGAAAAGGACGTGAACGAGCGTAACCAAAAGATAATTTAAGTCGTGATTGTGAAAAATTTTATCTTTACGGACGAATCTTCTTATTGGGTGCGTACAGGGGATTCTAGGTTTGATGAGATTTGGGGGGTTACACCTATTTCCGTAAGAATGAGAAATAAACTAGTTACGCTTTTATGGGTTTGTTTTTAAAAAGAAATCTATTGGTGCAAATCTCCTCCCAGTATCTCCGACCGTTTTGGAGATACATGCCAAAAGTCATTAATTGATTTCTCTAAAGTGCCATAACTTCGTTGTTTATAAATGTCTTTTAAAACTGCGCAGATTCTTACCAGAATCCCAATATTGTTGAAATGATTTTTTTTAAGTTTTGAGATATGAGAGAAACTTGCACTTTTTTAAATAGGAACCATAGTTGGCTATGTCACCAATAAATTGCTTATTTCTTGAGCTTTCCAAAAGTTTGTTACTTTTATTTTCATCATTGTACCATTTCTAGCCATCTCATTAATATTTTTAAATATTTTATGGATCTTCCCCGTAATATAGCGAGTCTTCACGATAACATATGACAAGAAGTTAAAAAAAAATAAAATTTTCGAATATTATGTTTTTGTATTACAAATGTGAAAAACTATTAACAATTAAAAAAATGTGCGAGTATTTTGAAAAGCTAGCCTTAATAAAGTTCTATCTAGAATCAGGAGAAACTCATAAGTAAAATCGACCAAAAATGGATTGGCTGATTAAAGATATCGGGATGAGGTTTGCACCGATCGATTTCTTTTTAGAAGCGGACCTATGAATGTGCAACAAGCTTTTTTTTCTAATTTATACGAAAATAGGTGTAACGCCCAAATCCCATTGAATAAAATTCTTCAGCGCACAGTCAAATACCATGTAAAAGTACCTGTTTGTAGATACTTTTATAAACGCGGTTTTGGTTGCCTCTTTCTGTTTACTAAGCAAGTTGGGTGTTATAAGAAACTAGTTTTTTAAACATTGCAGCAAATTGACAAAGTAACGTCATTATGATAGAATGGCAAGCAATATCTGCAGATGTTAGTCCCATTGAAAATGTGCTAATCTATATGAAAATCGAGGGCACAGGAAAGTTTACACGCTAAAACAATTTCACTTCAATCACTTCAAATTAAGAAGATATGGCGATCTTTGGCGAATTATTATGCAGAAAAACTCATCGAAACCACGGAAAAAAGGTGTGAAGTTATAACCAGTAAATGGAGGTGATTGTATAATAGCTCATAATGTATACTTCAATAAATAAAAAAAATCTTATCTACATTTTTATTTTTTCGGGATTACAGTGGTCACTTTTTATAAAATAGACTGTATCAGGCTTAAAGTTATTCAAACTTCTTGTTATATAAAATTAAAAAACGAAAATAATTAGTAATTTTTAAAGTGCTTATAGCAGAATTGGAACATATTAAAACATTCTTATTAAAATCTACAATTAATTATATGACAGTAGAAATAATTTATTTCTTTGGCGCTTTTCTAGATTATGTATATATTTTGAATATTAATTTAAGATTTGTAGGCAACCCATTAATCGTCAGGTTCTTTAGATTCATTTGTAGTGTGATATTTAACCTACTGTTTCCCATTTTCTCATTGATCTTGGCACACTTATTATCTCACGCCGTGATAAGATATTCGTAGTCGGAAAACCGCCCCTTTTTAGCTCGTTCTTCAAGTCTTAAAAATAAAGCCAGGTTTTGTTATTTGTTACAATGTTGAAATAGTGAGATGTCTCATTTTCATACTTGCGCCATTATAAAACCCGTCGTGCCATCTGCTTCCTCGGTTAAGGGAGTAACATTTTTCTACTACATGCAGAATCGTGAGAATTTCTGTTGCAAGAATGTCCAAATAATTTTTTGTTTGATTGTAAATCAGATGCCTATCGAACTCGAGCGTTTTTTTAAGAGCATCTTTCAAATTGACGTTTTCTCTGAATCTTCTGATTATAAATCACAGAAACTATTAGAGTGGTACAAAAACGTTTTTGTTTTTTAATATCAGTTTTTTTCATATTCTGAAGCAGGCAAAATTTAAAAATCAAAATGGGTACCTCTGTGCAGTATCCATCTAGCTATTAACAAAGTCTCCATGTCTCTTCTGGCTTGGATTTAAGTAAGCGATATTCATATCTGTGATATCATGTTTTCTATGAGTTAGCAAAGTTGATATTCGGCTAAAAAGTGAGCCATAAATTAGAACAGATGGTGCTAAATCAGGACTATAGACGGGGTGGGGTAACAATTCGATTCCATCGAGTTTTCCTGTCGGGTTATTTGGGCCATATGGGGTCTGGAATTAAAAGTATGCAGCAGCATCAGTCTTCGAGTCACCTTACTAATGTATCATCGTTCCAAAATAATATAAACAAACCTGCAAAGCTTGCAACGCATAGCGAAGTAGCGAAGCAGTCTCTCAAATTTGAGAACCCTCTAGTTGACCTTTGACCAATCAGTTTCAAAATCACTAGCAAACAAGCCTCTTTGGTCACCTGTCGATTGGTGAAAACAGAATTTGGAAATTCCCAGCCGTTCTCGAATTATGGCTCGGAAGGTCGGACAGACAAGATGAAGTTAGTAAGTGACTCCGTTTCGCTTCGCCACTTAATAATGCCGAAAACGGCCACAATTTCAACATAATGATTTATGAAAGAGTTAAATTATTTCAACTGTTTATTTATAGCCAATTTTAACTAATCTATCAAAATGGGCAACCTTTGCTTGTGGTACATTTTAAAACTCTTAGTAACTGTGTATATAATTTGTAGGTCCTGTAATTTTGACAGTAGCCTATCATCTTACATTTCTCTGATTTAATGTCAATTATATTTTTAAGTATGCTTTAGCGTTTTATATTCTAAAATATGTAAATAATTGAGATTATGTATCTTAACCTTCGTTTACAACCGATTTTAATTTAAAATCTGTTTTCCTTAACATTAAATAAGACTGAGTTAGCCCTATTAACCACCCGAGGCAGCCACCGTAGCTCAGTTGTCAAGATTATTGTTCCTTTATTCGCGAGCCGTCGCAGGCAAGTTCAAATCTCGCTCAACCCATGGGTGCATGTGACGTCATACAATTTAAGTTAGCTCTCATTTATTATGGACGTAAGCATAAGCTTCCCATAAGAAATACGTAATACGTAATGTTGAATCAATGCAAAGCTTATGCACTCCCATAATTTTTACGTATTTCTTACCTTCATTCGCAGTAATTTTTAATTTTTCACTAGATTAATGTTGGCAGTGGCAACAGAATGTTTGTTTTAATTCTAAAATTGCTTAACTTAACTTTAGTATTGCGAAATTTTGACTTCGTTTCTCCATCGGATAGGGAACTATTAATTAAGTTAGTAAAGATGCATTTGTTCCTATACCATAGAAGGAATAACAAGTATAAAGGCAACATTATTATGCAAAATTCCTGGAAGTACATTGCTGCTGTTACTGTGTTTGGGCATGCGCAACTTTCAAATGTTTACATAAGGCTTACGTGCATTATACGTATTTATTATGAGCAGCTTATGCTTATGTCCATTACAACGAAGCTAAGTTCAGCGGAAGCAAATCAAATTGCTGTGGTAGACGCGTTTTTTTGTGTTTGTCAATTATAATTGTTGTCCGGCCATTCGACAAGGAGCCAGAGCGGCCCCGACTTGCATGGACGGACGCACGGACTTCCTCGTGTAAATTAATGGCCAAGAATCACGCCACATTTCTTTGTTTATTTTCTGTTCAAATGTATAGACAGACAAGCCCTCGAGACTGCGGTTCCGGTAAATGTGCCTCACCGGAAAAAATAAACTTTCGGCTGAGCTATCGCAGCGTTTAGAAATGTTCTTGCTTCAGAAACAGCAAGTGCTTGTGTATACTATCAGCAGCCAGCGGCCACGCGTTTATCCACGAAGCCCATGCGCCGTCGTGCATGGAAGCGTGTGGAAGCCAGCTACCCCTGCATTGTCGCAACAAGGGAGCCGCAACCTGTCTTAAAAATTGACAACAAACTTATAGCCCGGGAGCATGCAAAAAAGGTGTGCTAACATTTATTGCTATTAACTTAGCAATGTTTCCGTGCGGGAATTGTCTCGGATCAAGTGTCTCTATGGAAATCCATCACATGTACTAACAATGCAATTTACAATATTAACATTTGGTAAATGACTCACATATAGAACATCAAATGCACCAATTTCCTTAAGGGCAACAAATGCCCGCTAGCTATTTCCTGCCAACCGCACATCAGGCATCACATCAGGCAGCCCCATCGCCACAACAAGCTGCACTACCAAACATCTACTCAAATAGAGAATTTACTGGGTAACAATTAACAAGAATGTTACTCATGTGCGAAGAAGGTGATTTCCAAACAAACCAAAAAAAAAAAATTGGAAAGTGGCAAATCGAAGTACCAAACGAAAAAAAAATCTGGTGAGAACATCACACGACTTTCCTTATCCTATTATTATATATTATACCGGGTCCATCGTCTTGGCCCTGCGCTGCTCTCGTCCCGGAACATGTTATTTTAAAAAAGGATGAGGCGCGAGTCCAACACTCGAGAGATGATTAAAATAAACAGTACAAGGCAATAATTGACTCGTACTTAAAATTTTGCTTCGTCACTGAAGGTAACCGTGCGAGCTCGGTCGCACGGCCTTACCCATTATCGCCTGCGTGCTCCCTCCTAGCGGCCAAGCTCTCCCCCCCCCCCCTCCGTCCTCCCGCAGTCGGCCAGGAAGCTCTCCGAGCGCGCTGAGATTGGTCCGTTTAATTAATTTTTAATCGGCTATAACTTATTTATTTGACCTCGGATCAAAAAATTTCATTGTAATTTTTTGTTCGTCTCGGTTTGATCTATCCGGTAATATAAATTTCCCGAAACATTTTATGAACACCCGGTATATTAAAAATCCTGAGCTTCAATTTTTTTCGAATTTTTATTTTATTAACTTTTATTTTAAATTAAATGAATCATTTTTATTCTCATAAATTTTTTGTATCTTCAACCGTTTCGATTCGCGACCGCTTTCCGACCAATTTTGCGACCTTGCGACCAAACGACTCTGCCGATTTTTACCAAAAGCTTCACACTGCGTCCCCTACCTACAAGTAACTTGCATACCAAATTTCAAGTCTCTAGCTCTTACGGTTCTTGAGATATCCTGTTTACTGACAGACCGACAGACACACACACACGAACCAATGGCTCAAACCAACTTTTTAGGTGTCCTGAGGCTATATTTCGTCCAGAAATGTGAAAAACTGGGTAGGTCAAATTTCCGCCGATTACATTACTTTCCTTATTATAGGATAAGGAAAGTAAAATTAGCAGCACAAAACAAACCACTGCTAACGGAATATCCTTAAATAACTGATTTGCTCCACTGAATATCGAAGTCAATACTCAACAAAAAAATAACCCAGCAACAAAAAAAACATTAACCTTCTGCCCACACGGTATGGCAAACTATAACGATATGATGAATCAAATCAGAAAGACGCTAGAAGACGAACAATATTACACTGAAGCACTCGCAAATAATGTAATTAAAGTAAATTGTCAAACACCCAACTCCTATCGAAAACTTATCGAAGACTTCAAAGAGCAAGATATTTGTCACTACTCAACTAAAAAAGGAACAAGAATTCAAAACAGTCATAAAACATCTACGTCACTTTACATATTTAAAAGACATAGAGACAGAGTTACTCGAACATGGACACAAAATAAGAAATATAATAAATGCATGCCACAGAATCACCAAAGTACCGTTGAACATGTTCTTCGCTAAAGTCGAACTAGTTATCAATAATAAAGACATACAAATTAACTAGCCCCCTGTGTGTGTGTGTGTCAAATGCGAAAGGCTTCACAACACCGTAGACAGCATAAATTCAAAAGAAACGCTTGCCAAACCACTCCGATATAAAGGCTGTGAACACTGCCGCAGTTTCGCCAAAGGAAATGTCAATTTCATGCACCTTTCAAACGTCTCACCGATATTAACCCAAACCTAAGTAAAAAACACTATTTTCACAACATTTTCAAGTCATCACAGTTATGCCGACATAACAGGTTGTCGACCTCTCCACATGCGCATCTGTCTTGGTCCTCCGCCAGCTTCCAGATTCTTATAAGGTAAGACTGGAAGTTGCTATGTCTAGTCATAAACTGAACGGGTATGCTGGTTAAAGCACTCCGCAGGCTGTCGCGCTATGTCGCGCATGTCGTCCCGTCTCCGCTGCTTCCCATCTCTGTAATTACAGTTAAAGCAGTCCACTGACCGTCACAACACAATATCAAATCCGATGACTTCAAAGCAATTTTTCTAATACTAGGGTCCAAATTTATAGCTGGTAATTTCAACAGCAAACACACACAGATTGATGACAACAAAAGGTACGGGATTAGCAAAAACTCTACAAGAGGAGAATTACTCCTTCATATCGACGGGTGCTCCAAATGACGTAAATAAAGCTCCAGATTTGTTATACTTCTTCATCACCAGCGGAATTTCCCAGGAATATACGGACATCTTTTTGAGCTACGACCTTTTCTCAGATCACATCCCCATTATAGCTACAATAAGCACAACTGTTATTGTCAAAAACCAGATAAACTAAACAACTTTAAAATTAACTGGGACACATATCGACAAATAATCCAAGATAACACTAACTTACATGTAAGACTGCAGACCTCAGAAGACATAGAAATCGAGGCAAATAACACTATTAATTTGCTCCAATAAACAGCAGAACGAACCACTCCACATATCGTACATCAAAGAGTGACTAATTACATTTCTCCCGAAATTAAAAAGTAAATAGCTGAAAAGAGAGAGCTATATTAATATGGCAACGAACGCACTTACTAGGCAGCAGAAGACCATAAAACCACCTGAGTAATAAACTAAAATCTAAACTGCAAGCAATTCAAAATGACTCTTTCAAAACATACATCACTAACTTAAAAAGATGGGATAACTTCATATGGAAACCAACTAAAAACAATAAAAATCCAAAGCAACAGTCTTTCCATAGATACACCATACCACCGGCTCTTGGGTAAAAAGCTCAAAGAAAAAAGCAGACCTGTTTGGAGAATACCTTTTGAAAATCTTCATCCCATATCAAATGCAACCCGATATTGTGCGTGTTCAAAAAGTAAAACAAGACTTAACTACACCCATTTAAGTCCAAGAGCGCGTTAGACCAATCACCCCAAAGGAGGTATTTGATGAAATCAAGTTTCTGAATTTAAAAAAAATTGTAGGAATTGACTTCATCATTTCAAAAATGCTGAAAGAGCTCCAGAAAAAAAGGATTCGTCAAGCTAATGTACATTTTCAACGCAGTGCTAAGATTAGAATATTGGT
The DNA here is from genome assembly GCA_036346155.1 of Sinelater perroti. NCBI lineage: Eukaryota > Metazoa > Arthropoda > Insecta > Coleoptera > Elateridae > Sinelater > Sinelater perroti. The sequence continues at coordinate 17,102,395 of JARFIY010000143.1, forward strand.
CCAAAGATTTAAAAATGTCACAAATCATTATAATTCAAAAACCCGGTAAGAATCAACTGGATGGTGCAAGTTATCGTCAGATCAGCTTGTTGCCAATAATATCAAAAGTCTTAGAAAATCTTATCCTCAAGAGAATCAAAGAAGATCTTTTATCACTTGATAGTGTACTAGACCATCAATTTGTCTTCAGGCAAGCCTACTCAACAATACAGCAACGGCACCTTATAATCAACCAAATTAACAAAGCATGTGATAGTATAAAATGCCGTACAGCTGCATTAATTGACATAAGCCAGGCTTTCGACAAAGACTGACACCCTGGCTTGTTGTATAAAATCAAAAGGACTTCCAGAAAAATACATATAAAAACTCAAATTTGAAGCAAAAGTCAACGAAGAGGTCTCCAGTCCAGTCCAGTGAATAGCATGTAGGATTCCGGAAAAATTCACACCATACAAGAAATGAAACGACTGCATATCGACATACTCGGAATAAGAGAGATGCGCTGGCCCAACAATGGAAAAATGGTAATAGACAAACACACCATATACTATTCGGGACAGGATAGCTCTTACCACAGATATGGGGTTGCAATAATTCTTTCAGAAGAAATAGCTAGAGCGACTAAAAACGTAATATAACAATCAGATAAATATAATAATTATAACATAAATATAAACATAAATCAAGTCTACGCGCCAACGGCAGACTATGAAGAGGAACAGGTAGAGAAGTTTTACAACGAGTTAAATCACGTACTAACATTTACTAAAAGCCATGAAGTCACTGTCGTTTTGCGAGACTTCAATGCAAACATTGAAAAATAAAAACAGACAGATATTATTGGAGATCACGGATTAAGCGTAAGAAATGACAGAGGCGACAAGTTAGCTGCATTTTGTCTAGAGAACCACCTAACAATCACAAATATCTTCTTCAAACTACCTAAAAGTCGCTTGCAAACATGGATATCACCTGCAGATTCACCACGGAAAATCGTTAGGAATCAGATAGGTTTAATTTGTATTAACAAAAGATTTAAAAACTCTATACTGTCAGTAAAAACCTATTCTGGAGCAAACGTGCCCACAAATTATAACCTACTTCTGGAAAAGATGAAAGTGCGCTTTAAAAAAGTTATCAAGTCACAAAGTACAACAATAAACATAGACAGAAATAAAATTGCCAACGAACAGACACGACAAGAAATAACAAAACAACTAGAAAATGAATTTCGATCAGTAGTAATAAGCGAAAAAATGCAGATAAGACAGAGGAAATGTGAAACGGAACCACAAAAAATACTAATATCCTCTTAAAAGATAAAACCATTTTCAATAACTATTTTGCAAACTTTTGTTTTGAAATGAAGGGGTGTGTCGGAATGGATTTTCTACAAATTCCGAAAATGACTTTCAAAATTGCATTTTCCCCAAAAAGTTTTGTACTGCATTTCTGAATGCAGTCTATGCTCGCAATTCGCACTAACTCGTAGTTTACTCTAATATGTTGTGCGCCATTCATTTTCGTATTTGTGGCCCAGCTTTAATTTTTTCAGACGTGATTCATAGAAACTTAACACCAAAATACTGAACGCATTTACTATCCCTGCTTAAAGTTGCCACGAATTGCTTCATTAAGCCGAGTTTGATGTGTAAATGTGGCAACAGTATTTTCGAGGGAACAAACAGTGGAAGTGAAACAATGTTTTTTTTTCGCATGGTGTGAATGTACTTCTGACTGGCCACTGCTTCCAAACCCAGTGTTCCGTCCTAGCTTTGGAGTCACATTCACACAAAAAACAAGGAAACTTGGCGTTCCTGCTTGTTGGTCGAGCAATATTCAATCACTTTGAAATCCCCACACACAGACCATTCATGAAACTTGTACCGCACACTTTCCAGTTTCATTTTAGTTATCATCTATGTATATATGTTTATCTATTTTTTACACATTCATTCCGTACCCCCAGGGAACGTTTTCACACGTTACAAACATTGTCATGCACCAGTGTTTTTAAAAAATTACGTTTTTTTAAATTTCCACTTTTCGTGACTTGTGGAAAAGCCTGAAGTGATACGGAATTTTAAAGGGTATATATGGAATCTGAGGAGAAAATACATTCCGACACATCTCTTCATTTGGAAACAACAGAAAAAGTTGCAAATTGCAAATTAGTGTAATTCGTTTACCAGATGGTAAAACATTGGTTTGCAGAATATCGAAATACACTTTTTTTGCAATTTTCTTTTGGTTTACTCTAAATCTCCAGTTAGGATACAAGTCAAAACATCATATTTCCTTTGTCATGTTTTAGTGAAAGCAATACACTGTTTTGATGCATGATCTCTCATTTGACGCACAAACTACCTTCTTTTAGAAGCAAGTAGTTCAAATTTAGATTGGTCGATTTATAAAATGTGATTCTAATGCAGTGGTATTCAGTTTTTGGTTTAAATTTACCCATTCTAGCCTTTTCACTTTGTTTTGAGTAGTTTTGTTTTTTTCTTATTTTCAATATATGTTTATCTCATAAAATAGAGTTTATAGCACTTATTGCTCATTTCATAATCCTAGTTTAAATATTTGTTTATGCTTTTTTGAAGTTAGTTATCTTATTTCCCAAATAAGGGTACTCATTGCATGATTTTATGGTCTGCCCGTCGTTTAAAATCAAGTTTTCTGACTGCCTCCCTACGCACATTAGTTAGTGTTACTAAAATCTACACTTAAATTGTAGTTCTTGAATTATTCTGTTAATTTCTGACTTATGTATTCCAAATCTTTTTTTATCTTGAGCTATTACTATTTGGTTATCAGCAAAATTGTTTCTCCGCTATTGCAGAGCGTGGTATAAATATATGTTAAATAAAGTAGGGGATAAGGAGCAACTTTGTCGAAAACCTTTCGTTATTGGAAATATTCCAGATAGAAAATTTTGCAGGCTGGAGACCAGCTTTACTTTTGTCATGTCCGTCGTTTGTCACGCCTTATAACTTTTGATCAAGGCAACTTCCAAGCTAAAGACCAGCTTATATTTTTGTCATTTCTGACGTCTTTCGCGCCTTATAATTTTTGATCTGTGATTAGATAGAGACAAAACCAGACACCAAAAATCAGCCTAATCGGAAAATCTCGACACCGGAAGTGGCCGCAAATTTTTTGGTTTCGGCCGCTAAATTTTTGCCGCTATCCACTTTCATTTAAATATAATTCACCGTCATTGGTTTCAATAAAATTTCGTTAAAACCTGTAGTTTAGTTTCATGCATAGAGTTCGCTCTGCTTTACCCGTGAAGCAAATGTTTGCTTGTTTGTTATTTTTGCCACTAACTTTTCGTATAGATGTTTAATAGCTTGGATCATTGTGTTGTTAATCGCTGTTCGTTCTAATGTTTGCTTCAGTTTACGGTTGGATACGTTGTGGTAAATTTTCGTCAAGTGAACTAAAAGCAAAGTATGTTCTCTCTTGGTGGATAGCTTCTTCTCAATTACCTGCGTTATACAAAAAATATTATCAGTAATAGGGCGAAATACTCTAAATATTTTGTTCTACCTCGGTGGGGTCGTATTTCGCTTCTATGAGATGCTTCAAAAATTTTCTGTAAATTTGACTCGGTCGCATTTATACATCTGTAGGTCTGACATTTATTTTTTGGCGTTTTTTATGTGATCCCTTTCTTCCAGTCTTCTGAGACTTTTTTTCCATTTAAGTATCTTGGACACAGCTGCTCTGAAAAGTGAGGTAGTACTTGTATTGTACCACTTACGTAGATTGTTCATCCAGGAGGTTTTTCTTTGTTCCACCGATCTCTTTCTTTCTATCTTCCCTTGCATTAACAATTGCAGAAAACGGTAACGTTGATGCCTCATTACATGTCTGTTTCTTTGACAACTCATCTGAGAATTTCAGCATTTGTAACTCTTTCTACACAGGAAATTTTCAGTATTCTATGGTACATCCATAACTAAAAAGCCTGTAACTTTTTACACGTGCTTCTCCATTCCATATAGAAAAACAGGGAAGACCTAACATTTGGTCATTCTGATTCTCAGTTTTAAGTCTAAACTCGCATTACTTAATAAACCTTTCATTTGAACAAATGCGCCTCTTGCTTGTTCTATGTGCGATCTTATTTCCTCTACGTTATGCCAATGATTGTTCAACATACATGTTAGATATTTATACGATGTTATCGTCTCTAACGGTTTATTACCCATAGTTACTAGTACTTTTGGGCGTAAACGTGGTTTTGATACGACTAATTTTTTTTCGAAGTGTTGAGTGTGAGTCTGTGATTCTCACTAATTTCGACGACTCTATTTATAAGTGCTTGTAGGTCTTGCTGACTATCTGCAATTAGAACTGCATTGTCGGCATACCGTAGATTATTTTGTCTTCTCCCACCGCAGTTTCTTCTTCAGGTTCGTATAGAGCTTCCTTAAATATTGCTTCCGAATATATGTTAAATAATAATGGCGCACCCCCGTTTGATGTGTATATATTCTGTTTCTTGTTCTTCAAATTTTGCTACAGATTTTGGATTCCGCAAAAGATTAGTAATCATTCAAAGATCTTTGTCATTTAATCCTGTTTGTTTTAGAATTTCTAGAAGTTTTGCATGTCTTATCTTATCAAAAGCTTTGTTATAATCTAGAAAGCATAGGAACAAGGTCTTTGTTCATGTCTTTGCGTCTTCGTACCAAGTCTTGAATACCAAACAGCGCCCCTCTTGTACCTAGGTTGTTTCGAAATCCAAATTGATTTTTACTCAGCGTTTCTCCACATTTATGATATATTTTTGAATGTATCACTCTTAGAAATGTTTTTAGTACGTGACTCATTAATATTATGGTTCTGTATTTACTACATCTTTGTACATTTCTCTTTTTAGGTGGGTTTGAGCCATTCTTCTGGGATAATGCCTGAGTCATATATTAAATAGATCGTATAGTACGTCAGTACCGTTGTCATCTAGAAGTTTAATAATTTCCACTGTTATATTATCTGGGCTTGTTGCTTTACCGGGCTTCTATAGTTTTATAGCCTTCGCTATTTCGTCCTTTTGAAATTTATCCATATTTGGTATATTTGGTCTGTCATGTTCAAATTAGTTTTCGATATATTTTTTTCATATATTTGGCTTTTGATTTGTATCCATTACTATATTATTTTTTGTCCACTGAGTTGCATACAGAACCCAGCCAACCTGGATCCAAGAATGGACCCAGGCTCTGCCTGTCACAAGCCAGGATCAATGGGGAGTGATGGAGGAGTAACACCTCCTAGAAAAAAACAGGGTTCAACTGGCCCGGCTGATAGCACCCTGTAAGGGCCCCGTTCAGGGATACGGATAAAGGTAGGTCCGAAGGGACCATAAGCGAGACGTTGGACCAATTACCCACTCTATATAACTTGCTAACAAGATTCAGAGAAATTCGACATTCGGGACTAAGAAATACGAGATGGATATGGATGGATTAGACGCGAAGATTTACCTCAAAAATTAATAAAATGGATAATACAAATAAGAGAAGCCTCGGAATAGGATGGAACCAACAAAGACAACCAAAAGCTAGAAACGGAATTAGACTTGGAACATGGAACATTACCACGCTGACAGGAAAAGAAATAGAAGTGACAGAAGAAACGCAAAAGTACAAAATTCATATTCTAGGACTAGCAGAAACAAAGAAACAGGGGAACGGCAAGAAGATGCTGGACAAAGGATATACCCTAAGATACGCAGGATCCCATGTAGGACGTAGAGCAACAGAGGGACTAGGGATAATTACTAGTTGTGAACTGGAAACAAAAGTCACTAATTGGGAAGCAGTAAGCTCGAGGATAATTATAATGGATATACAACTACAGGAAAAAACAGGAGTCATCCAGGTCTATGCCCCAACAGAAAATGCCATTGTAAATGATAAAGAACACTTTTACGAACAGCTACAAAGGACCCTAGAAAACATGCAGACCAAGAACCGACACGTAATACTCATGGGGTACTGGAATGCCCACATAGGGAATAACAAAGAACTAGGATATGGAACAATGGGTAGCTATGGAATAAACGTCGAACTAAATAACAACGGCGAACGTATGATAGACTTCTGCATAATAAATCAGCTATTGATTGGAAACACATGGTATAACCATAAGAACATCCATAAAATCACATACGAGAACAAAGCACTAGGACACAAATCGGTAATCGATTACACCCTAATAACCAAAGGAATGAGATACGCACTACAGGACGTAAAATAAGAGGAGCAGAACTATCTACGAATCACAGACTCCTAGTAGCAGACACCCTAATCACAAAACCTACAAGAGTAACCGAGAAAAGTTACATAGGCATAAAAATAACAGAGTTGGAAAACCCCCAGACGAAAGAAAGATACGAGCAAACATTAACGAGGAAACTAAATGCACTAGAACTAGAGGAGAACCAACAAGAACAATGGAGCATGAGGAAAGATGGAACCTATTTAAGAGAACCCTACTCCAAACGGCCCAAGAAATATGCGGAATAAAGATCAAGCACAACAAACAAAAGAAGACTAAGTGGTGGAACCAAGACGTAAAACAAAAGATTAAAGAGAAAAAAGAAGCATGGCAAATCTTCAAAAGAACTAACACAGCAGAAAGCAAAATACATTACTATCAGAAACGAAATGAAGCCAAAGAAGCAGTAAAAGTAGCAAAGAGAACTACATGGGGGGAGTTTGGAAGAAAAATAGAACAAAACTATGTAGAGAACCAAAAACAATTCTGGAGCGTAATAAAAGAAAACCAAGCAAAACCAACACGAAATATAACAAACCAAAAGGGAGATATAGCAACAACAACCAAAGAAGTCCTAGAAGTCTGACAAATAAATTACGAAAACAAATTCCACAATAACCTGGAGGCCAATGATCAAGAAGCAGATAGAGAAATACAGGAAGAACAGCAAACAACGCTAGAACAGGAAGATCAGGAAGAAGAAGAAGAAAATATAAGAGAGGAAGAAATCAGGATGACGGTAAAAACAATGAGAAACGGGAAAGCAGCAGGGGAAGATGATATCGCCCCAGAATTAATAAAGAAGGGAGGAGATATAGTAATGAAGTGGCTGAAAACAGTTCTTCAACAAGCATGGGAAACGGAAACGATCCCATCGGATTGGCAAAAAAATATAATAATACCCATACATAAGAAAGGAGCCACCACAAACTGTGAAAACTCCCGGGCTATATGCCTGTCATCAGTAAGTTTAAAGATATACTCCAAAATAATAGAAAAGAGACTGAGAGCCGAAATAGAAGAAAAACTAGAAGACGAACAAGCCGCTTTTCGCCCAGTGAAACAAAGGCAAGACCACATGCACACTATTAGGCTAATCATCAGCAAAATGATAGACAAGAACAGAGACCTGTTTCTAGCATTTCTGGATCTAAAAGCTGCTTTAAACCAGCTGCCGAGAGAACAAATATGGAAAGCCCTGGAAGAATTACAAGCAAGCCCGAAATTGACAAGAATAATAAAGAGTATGAATAAAAGAACAATAGGAATAGTCAGAATAAATGGGGAAAAGTCAAAGGAATTTAACATGAGGAAAGGTATAAAATAAGGGGATAGCCTAAGCCCTTTACTGTTCATATCATACATGAACAGTATATGGAAAATAAAAAATGAAACTAGAAAATCAAGATTAGGGTATTACAATATGAATCCTACAAACACACAAGACCTAATTTATTCGGACGACAAGCCAAAAATGCACCTATTTAAAACAATATTCACCCCGACTCTGATATACGGAGCAGAAACATGAGCAATAACCGATAAACATAGGTCAAAAATAACTGGGAAAGACTAGAAGGGACAGGATAAGAAACAACAGCATAAGGGAGGAACTGAACCAATACCCAATTGTCCATGAAATTGAGAACAAACAATTACAGTGGTACGGACACGTGCACCGCATGGACAATGGATAATGGAGACAAGAATGAAGGGAAGAAGAACTAAAGGCAGACTCCGAATAAAATGGGCAGACAATATAAGGCTATCGGCTAGGAAAAGAGGAAAAAATATGGAGGAGGTAAAAAGAATGGCAAGAGAGAGGAAACCCTATGGAATGGATAAGGGGCCCAACACCGTGAGGCATAAATGGGAAATGAGAAAGAAGAAGAAGAAGAAGAAGAAGAGTTGCATACAGTTTTCTTTGTATGTATTCCTGTTTTTTTTTATTTTCTTGTGAAAATTAAAGTTGTCGTGTTTCTTTTGTAATTATTCTATTTCTATGCATTTTGCTGTTAGTTAGCTTTCTTTTGCTTTTCTTATGTTTTGTTTTATCTTCTCGTCTATTTCATCCATTTCTGTTTTTTTAAGGGGGTTTGGGCTCTTATATTTTCTTTGCATACTTGGTTAATTTTTTCTTTTATCTATGTCCATTTTTTATGTACACTTTTCTTTTCTATTATTAGATTTTCATCTAGTTGTTCCTAAAAATCCAAAATGGTTTTTATAAACACAAGAAAATTCATACGTATACTTTTGAGGAACATGCACGACAACAAAGAACAATCATTGACTATGTTATAACTCGACAGTATTCCACCGGTAGAATCCAGGATGTTAGAGCTTACAGAGGCCCGACATGCGGAACGAATCACTATTTGGTGAAAGCCAAAATAGTGTTTTCACCCAAAGGGCAAAACAAGGTAGTAATACCAAAACAGACAGAGAAAATACAACAAGTCAGATACAACATACAAAGTCTACAACAAAGTAGCATACAATACATATATCAAAATAGATTGGATCAAAAACTTAACGAACATCTACAAGGATCAAACACAGAGATGTATGAACATTTAAGAGCAGGCCTACAGCAAGCCGCAAAAGAAGCCTTAGGAGAAGAGGTTAGAGAAAAACCAAGAAATTATTGGATAAACGAAGACCTAATGGAGGAAATACGCTACAAAAAAGAACTATATACAAAGTGGCTAAATACTAAAGAAGATGAAGATAGAGATGCCTATAAGATCCAACAAACTAGAGTAAGACAATTGATAAAAAACTACAAAACAACAAACGTGGGAAAAAAAGTGTAGCGAGATAGAAAGGTACATAGGAGGAAGAAGGACGACAGAGGTATGGAAATTCATAAGGAATGTAAAAGCTCCACATCGAGAAAAAACAATAATACAAAATATTCCTGCCGAAGATTGGAAACAATACTATTTAGAGCTACTCACCGAGAAAAGACCTATATTCCAAGAAACTACGACGGCAAAAGGAAGAACGATAGATATTAACTACATAGAAATACAAGAAGAACAAGTAATTAAAGCAATTTAAGAAATGAGAAATGGAAAGGCTCCGGGGTCCAGGAGGAATCCCCGTTGAGTTGGTAAAAAATGGAACACCGAAATTGTATAGGATGATAACAAAACTTATGAATAAATGCATAAATGAGGAAATATACCAAATGAATGGAAAACAGGATATATATCTCCAATGCACAAGAAAGGGAAAAGAGACATCTGCGACAACTACCGAGGAATAGCAGTTACAAGTACTTTTAGCAAAATATATGGACGAATTATTCGAGACTTAATTGAACAACAATATCAAGCCGAAGAAGCGGAAGAACAAAAGCGGATTTAGGGCAGGCAGATCATGTTTGGATAACCTGTTCTGTCTAACACAAATTGTGCAGAAAAACTAGCAACCGGCAGAGAACTGCATTTAGTATTTCTCGACATATCAAAAGCTTATGATAACGTACCCTGAAAAACTGTGGGACGTAATGGAGAGCAACAACATCAACAGTACATTAGTCAGGGCTGTGAAGAACCTATATGACAATCAAACAGCGAGAGTAAAGGTAGGAGCGGAACTGACAACAGAATTTAAAGTTACGAAAGGTCTAAGGCAGGGTTGCTGTATCTCACCGACGTTATTCAAGATATATATAGAAAAAGCACTCGAACAATGGAAAAGGAAAAGTATGGGAATGGGGATACCACTGGACGAGGACACTACATTATATACGTTGCAATTTGCCGACGACCAAATTATTATGGCACAAGAAATAGAAGACATTGAATACATGACAAGGAAAGCTATAGAGGAATATGATAAATGGGGGCTTAAAATTAATGTAAATAAATCAGCATATCTTAGTATAGGATATGAACAAGACGCTTTAACCTAGAAACAGGCGAAACTATACCGACATGTGAAGAATACAAATATTTGGGAGCAACAGTAGGAAAACAAGGATTATATAACACAGAGGTAAAAGAGAATAAAACAAGGCCGGAAAGTTATAGGTGCGCTAAATGGTATACTTTGGGATGCAAATATAAGCAAAAGAATAAAAACAAATATACTCCGCTATGGTACAAAGTGTGGCACTATATGGAGCCGAAATCTGGCAACTCTCGGAACAACATAAAAATCAACTGAAAGTAATGAAATGGACTATTGGAGAAGATCAGCGAGAATATCCCGAAGAGATAGAGTCAGAAATACAAGAATACGTGAAATAATGGATACAGAAAGGGACATCTTGGAAGAAATTGAAAAAAGGCAACTCTTGTGGTACGGACATGTCGAAAGAATGGGTAACAACAGGCTCCCGAAAAAAGCAATGCAGTGGCAACCAAGAGAAAGAAGAAAGAGGGGACGGCCAAGAAGAGGTTGGAATGAGGAAGTAGGAAGCCTGAAGCAAAAGTGGGATATCCAGCAAGGCGCTTGGATGAACAGAAAAGAATGGAAAAAAATATTGAACTCCGGAAGACCCAGATAGAGGTTAAAATATGGAAAGAAGAAGATCTGGTTGTTTAACGTTTTGTTACTTTTTTGTTTTTTAGCTTCGTAGTATGCTATTTATCTGCTTTCGTAAACCTTTTAACACAGCATAGGTAATATTTTGTTTACCACTTCTTTAGAGAGCTTGTTTGGGTGTCCCCATACTTAATATGTAACTGGAGATTGTATCAGGTATTATTGTTTTTGTTCAGTTTGTTCTTATTTATAACGCTTTATCTATTTGTCTAAACCCAGCAGCGGTAGGCTCAATCTTTGTACGTTTTCGACCTCAGTGTTTCTTATAACTACTAACTACTGAAATATATTTTTTGCTTGTGTTGTTTTTTACGCCTTCTTCTACTTCGCTCATTGTTAGCAAGAGTTGCTGTTTCTTCTCTTTTTTGAGTAATGTTCCATGCCGTTGACAAAGAAATTCAGAATTTTTTCTGAATGTGTTTATTAGCCGTTATTTTTACATCCTACTCGCTTTTTCTAGCTATATTAACATTCAGAGAACCCGAACAAAATTTTGTTACAGACTAAACTTCATACTGAAATTTCCAAATGCAATTAACGATATTTCTAAATTTAAGTTTATATCCTCAGAAATAATTCTTTATTAGATCTGTTCGAAAAATTTAAACAAATTACATCATTCGTTTTGAATAACCATATTAAAATAATTAATAATACTCATAGTTTGTTTTGTTTATTTGAATCACATTTTGCCAAAATTATTCGTAAGTGTAAGTAAAATTCGTTTCAAAATAATCAAGCAACTCTTGTTCTACATGTTTTAATTATGCGGTTAAGTCCGCTCAGATACGATTAAGTAACAGATTTTACGTTGAAATCGAATTTGAATAGATTAATATTAGACGGCGTTTATTTTGGAATCTGAATAGTAAGGTACCATGGTAAGTCATTTCCAAACTCGAATTGAGTTCGCAGAAAGAGCTTCATTTAGCAAAATTTTTAAATAATAAATTTTCCATGTATAGTTAGGGACTGAATTTCTGTGATTAGAAAGTTACGAATGGAAATAACTTTTGTTTTTAATAGGCACACGTATAATCTCAGAAATAAATTATGCACAATACCTGTATGTTGGGTTGCAGGTAACGCGGTATCAGGAAGTTTGAGAGATCTTTCTTATTCACTTACAATTAGACATTGAGGTGTGATAGGTTTTGTTTTGATGATGTGAAAAGGCTCGCTCAAGTTCAGGTAGAAAGTTTAATGAACCTAAAATTCATCTAAATCTATCGTAATTAATCTGATAAAACCAGTTCATTCGGGGTATTTTCAACATTACGGCTCTTGAACATTTTGATTAGTGTTGTTTGAATGCACCAGGTATATTATAAAGAAAATCAAATATCCAAACATTGTGATTTTACTGATATTGAGAAGGTAAAAACTATTGCAGAGCAAATACTACGCAGCTTTTGGATGTTATACTCTGCGCTCACCATAAAACCTTCTGAAGTTATTAAAAAGATGTGTTGTGCCACTACGATAATACATTACCGTGTTCAAACCGGATCGTTGATACTAAACTGAGCTTATTTGCCGAATCTAGCTCGGATTACAATCTGTTTTCGGAACTCAAAAGCTTGTTGGTAGTCAAAATTTGAATCTAGCAAGGAGAAACAAACAAAACAAATATTTTAAGAGGCTTGAGGAAAAGTACTTCCTGAAGAAATAGAAAATTGAAGAACCATTTGGACAAGTACCCTGAACTTTGTAAAACTAAAATTTTTTAATATGTTTTTCTTGTAACTTTTAATTTTTGATGTAACATTTAGATTGGATATAAAACAAACCCACTAATAAACTGTAAGAACAATAAAGTAAAAATGTAATTTTTAATACATCTGTGTAGATTCGTAAATATGTTAAGGTCATTTATTTATAAACAAAGCTCATTTTAAATAACCACTGGCAGTTTTCTGCAGCTTTAAATAAAGAAAAAATAATGTAATTCAAATCGATAACATGCTATCATCCATTTTTTTTATTAAACTATTACATAAACCACAACGATCTATTTTTTTAAGTAGCATTACCATAATGCGCTTGTTATTGTTGCCTATAGCTAGATAATTTACACAGTTAAACCTATTTTGTTACTCCTTAAACACATATTACAATTTACTGTGCTTTAGTTTTTGGTGTTCTCGGCTCTAACCTAATTTGGAATCCTTCTGCTCGTTTCAAAATAATATCACCCTGTAATTGATAATCTTCCTCCTTCAGATTAGACTTCACTCGGAAGTTTCTTAAGATAGTGGACAGCAGTATTTTCAGTTTTAGCATGGCATATTTGCGACCTATGAAACATTCTCGTTTTCGAATTTTCCTTTTTATATTGTTCACTTTCTATTACTTACCCACGCAGCTACGAGGTCCGGCACTAAATGGAATGAAGGAGTAATAATGACGATTCGCAGTTCGCTCAGGTAGGAAATTGTCAGGATCAAACGTGTCGGGGTTGGGGTAAGTGTTTGCCTGGCGATGGACTTTAAATGTTCCGATAATTACGGTGCAACCAGCTGGTAAGGTATAATCGCCACTAACTGAAACACATTTACACATTTCATATAGAATTTTAACATTAGAATAAGCTTATTACCCATTTTTACATCTTGCTGGAGCTGCCGAGCTATAATTGGTACAGGTGGGAACATTCTTAAAGTTTCTAAAAGGCACCTTTCAAGATACTTCATTTCTAAAGTATCTGCAAATGTGCAGGGTCGGTCGGAGTCTCCAAATATTTCGTCCAGTTCTTGAATAACTTTCTCTTGAATATTTGGATGGGCAGCCATGACGGATAGGAAGAAGCTGCTGCCAGCAGCGGTAGTATCATGCCCTTCAAACATAATAGTGTCTACTTGTTCCTTAATTTCTTCATCGCTAATCATAACTCCATTTTGGGAAGATTCAATCATTAGATCCAAGAAGGCGAGCCGTTTCTTTTCGCCAACATCGTTATCATCAACATCTAAATCATCTTTTAAGCCAGTGGATTGGCCGAAGGATACGCCTTCTACTACTGTCTTGGTTTCTTTTTGTTCTGTAGCTCCTCTTGCAATCAAGAATTCTTTGGGCACAACCGCAGTTGAACCGCGAATACCTTTATTGAAAGCTTCTATTTTGCTCTTAACCACCCTGCGAGTTAGGCTGTGTATAACATTGAGCAGCTGCTCTTGAACCTTTCCATATTTCGTCAGTTTGAATAACCAGTCAGGTCTCAGCCACAGTTTTGTATGCCGCAGATGAAGGATATCACACATCTTCATTACAGCCATGGCGTATTCATAGCCGCTTTTCCCTTGCGTGCTTTTGCTAACCCCATTGCAGTTTCTACAATAATCCGCATAAACAAAAATAACGTTAACAAATTGTAAAACTACCTAAAAGCATTTCTACAGTAGCTTCTGACATGTAATCGTGACAATCGAAGGTTTTTCCTTCCTCCTTGCGCATCTTCTCAACAGTCGCCTTGCTATTAGTGTTGAACAAATCGATAAATCCCTTCAGTACGTTCAGATGGAAACGTCGGGGCTATTAGCTTGCGGTGTGCTCTCCATTTTGAACCTATAAGTATTAATGGGAGTTTTTAAAACAGTAACATCTAGTACAGTTCAATTTACCTGTGCTGATAAGTAGACCGTTTCCTAGCCACGGCTGGAAGAAACGATACTCGGGAGACTTGTCAATATACACGTGACTACTAAGGATGACCTCTAAGTCTCTAGGATCGACCAGGAAAACCAGTAGTTTCGGCCCGATCCATACCTTGACGATTCCGTCAAACTGAAACGAGTAGTTGTAGACGGTTTTGAATATTTCTGAAATAAGGGCGGTTCTTTAACATTGCAGCTGAGTTTGTTTGCCGGGTTGCTTACGAGACGACGAGCCCACAAATTCCAAAGCGTTGCCGATGATGGGCCACCCCGTGGGACCGGGGATCTTCTCTGCGAGCTGCAGCATATGCCGCCTGGATAAGCGCCAGTAGGCGAACCATAGCGCCAGGGCCGGAATCAGGAGAAAGTAGAACACTCGGGTAGCCGATACCAGGCCACCGCTGGCCGCAAATTCGGGTAAAGTGATGTCGTCAGACATTTTTAACTATAACAAAAGCAATATCTGAGCTAAATGACATGTTTGTTGTGTTTAAGGAAATGCACTTAACTTAGTTACGTTGAACACGCATTAAACTGAAATTATAAGCAGCAGGATGTCATTGGTTGAAAATAAAATTATAAAAACATTGTTGAGACGGATACGTTTATATATAAAATGGAAATTTCACACAGGACATCATTTACGTACTTGAGTTTTCAAAAGCAATGTGCATTCAATCCAGTTTGACATTTAAATGAAATTTATAGACGTTTTATGCCGATTTTTACTAACCCTACCTAAGTATATTAATAAAAGTAAAAATTTTGTATTTTCAAATTTATAATAAATTTAAAATTGAGATTGTTATTTAAGATATAAAAATGTAAAACCGTTTTATTTAAACAATTTATAATGAAACCAAATTGCCGGTATAGAAATCATAATGTGCAAAATAAATTTGTTGCAATATTTTTTATGATGCACACATTGTAGATAAGTAGCAAACTAGTCTTCAAAATGACACCAATCTAAGAACATTTCACCGATTAGCTTTATATAAGTTGCCATGTATTCCACTTAATCAATGCTTTCTTTTTCACTATATTATGGTCATTTTAAATATTAAAAAGCTTCGAACTTTTAATCGTGACGTGCATTTAAAAAATAAATGAATTAAAAAAATAAGTCTATCCGAAAATATATAGAATACTCATTTTAAAAAGGATGCACTTTTAAAGAGTAAAAAATTTACTTTTTAATAATAATAAAATAACGGAATTATTTACTCACCAAATTATTATCACTACAACGTTTAATATATTGCAAAGGGTAAATAACAACTTTATATTACTATTTTGGAATAAATTGTGAAAAAATTTGCTTTATTTCTTATCGTGCACGAAAGACTAAACAATTCTAGAAAGTGTTACGTTTTAAGGGATAATATTTCAGCTCGCAGTCACCCTCCACCACATTACCTTCGAGCCTGAAATAAGTAGATTCCTCGGTTCACCGTGCAAGCTCACAGCACTGGACCAGAATCGAGGGCGAGTCAGCTTAAATAGGGAGTCCTTGGCGAGTAGAAGTAAATTGACGTAAGCGCATCAGCTTGCAAGTGTTCTTGCAAACGAGTTTGAGCTTTACGCATTTTTCTGGATCGAGCACGAGCCGCAATTATGGCCTAGACAATTTTCTAGAAAATGTGCAATCGGCTCATGATCCGAGTACGTGTTGCGACTGAGATTTGTATGTTTGTGCAACCGCGTTGACATAAAAACGCATTCGCGTCTTGTGTTGGCGCGGGGAAAAAATCGGCAGGTTGCAAATATTCCATTGCTGGAAGACGCAAACGCCAAGTCGGGACGATTGTAAATAAGACGGAATATTTTATGAACTTGGAATTTTCCTAAAGGTGGCTCATGATTAGCTGCAACTTTAGCTTATGCGGCATTGGGCATTTCAGCAGTATTATGCCATAAGGTGATCGTGTTTAGTTACTGACATTGACCGTAGCTAGACTGCACATGAATGAATAACATCGCGCTAAATTAAAACCTGTTTATTATGCAATTTAACCGAGTTGCCTAACTTTTGTAATGATATGACAGTGTATGCGCTTGTAAGTTATTTTTCTTTTTCAATTTTTAAATATCCTCGTACCAGTTCATGAAAATTTTTTGCTTTAGGTCAAGTCATGCTTACAGTTAAAAATTTATTGCAAAACCCAGATAGACCTTAAAATTTGCAGGGAGTTAAAGAAACTTTTGCTTATGCAAGTAGTCTAATATTTTGGATTCAGCGAGACATTAGTAACTCGCCATAATAATAAAACTAAGAAAAATATTTGGCACAAAATTGAGATTTCGATGAAAAAAAGTTCAAGTCATGGTTTACCGCAAGCGACGGCTGCAACAAGCTAATAAAGAAACTCAAAATGCAATACAATGTACGAAGAGATGCAACGGCAATGTAAAATTTTGAACTGCACCTTTTCGGACAATTAAAGGGCCAAAAATTTAAACCAATAGATAAATTTCTTCATTCATACATTTAAAAAGCCAAGGAATCTATAAAAGTGGAGCAAACTAAACATGGCGAAGGTTTGTAATCACATGTTTGTAAAAACATAAGGCGCCTATTTCGAAGAAACACCGTATCATACGAAGACCAAGAAAACAAACAACAATATCATCTAACAAAGTAAAGTGCAAGAATTTAATACGAATTACACCAATGAAGGAGCATAACATCTGTAGGCCAGACAACATATAGTTCAGTGATTTGGTTTTAATTTGTTATAATTCAGAAGTGTAACGACAAATTGATTTAAGGAAAGATAAACTACAGAGCAAATCAATTTTAAGAGTTCTTGTACCATAAAAAATCAAGGATGTTAAAACGTTTCAGATACTTAATAGTTTCAAAATCATTTTTTAACTGCAAACTATGCTATCCACAAATGTTATGGAGGTGACAAAGTCAGAGGAGTTATATACACGTGAAAAAATGTAATAGAATGTCATTTTTCTTAAAAAAATTAGAATTTAAACATAAAACTGTCGAACTGATAAACGACTGGTTAAGGTTAGAACATACTAATGGGGTTAGATAATTAGATGGAAACAATGCCATTATGAATGACATCCATTTTCGTCAGTTAACGGTAGAATATGATTCGTCGGCTTCAGTTACAATGTCATAAATATGCATGTATTACTGAGTGTATTAGTAAGCTGAAGGAAATAAGAAATTTTCGCCTAGAAAAAATCTTGACAGCTTAAAAATGTGGAGGAAGGCATAGCGTATATGATACGAACTTCAACTCAAAATTTAGAAAATTTATATTTGTCTTGGGGATAGTAATATAAGCATATTTTATTTCATTTGCTCGTTGATGTTTTAGATTGGAATTTTAGGCACTCTACAAGTCGGTAGCTCGAATGCATCTGTTAGATAGAAATTTAAACTATTAAAAGTACTGACTGGTTAATGGGTTTGATAAAAATAATTAATTATTATGTATTTTTAGCCCTAATTCCTGAAACAATCTTTATTTTTATCATCACATCAGGGTTTTTGGAAAATTGCAAATTTCAAAATTGTTCAAGTCAAAAAATGGCAAAAATCTGAGTATTTATAATAAACAAATATAATATATTGTTTTGGCATATACTGTGCATTATTATAGCAAAACAGTTGAGGAGTCGGTTGAAAAGCGGAGGGGGTTTATTGACCCCTTAAGTTTTCTAACGAAAATTGCTATAAATGAGTCTAATTTTCTATTTTATTATATTTTTTATTTATTTATTTTTATTATTTATTTTTTTACAGGTGCATTGGACCCTTGAAATGCCTTGTATGCGTCTGTTCGGGGCGCGAAATACGTATGAAGCAGTGACCAATCTTGTGTTGTCATAGTTATGTTGTTAGGGTGACTTATTATTTAATTTTCAGCATTGTCAACTGGGCTGCAGTTGTTATGTAAAAAAAAACGCAGTTGACAGACGGCGCAAAATTCGGTCGGTTCAGTTGAGTTCATTAAATTGTGACGCTCGGAGTCCTACGTTATTGTCCATCCCTTTTCTTCAAGTACTGACATTAGTCTGTGTGAATCAGCTTTGTGGTATAAATTTTGGTTCCTGAAGTTTTAATGCTAGTATTTACAAGAAGCATGTTCGCCAGTGTTGTTGCTGCTGCTGATCGAAGTTCCGGAATTGCTGACGAAGTGAAAGATCCCACTCCAGTGCAGAAAACGTCGACGAATTTGACAGAATTTGGCAGAACGCTAAGGATAGGAAAACAACGGTGGCCAGACGTCACGCACTTTGCACCATTCCAGGGGTATCAGATCTCGCACACTTCACACTATTTATTCCGCCGTTTGTTTCAAATTTAAGAAACAAGAAGACTTTCAGCACTTCATGAACAGCAGAGACAAACAGAACTCGAAATCGAAGAACGAAGAAGGATGCGAAGACGGTTGTTCCAATGTTTTCCACTTCACCGGGAAACTTTGATGTGACAGCTTAGCAGATCAGGTGGAGAATAAAGCTTTACATTGCCTGGCATCACCAGTAGTTGTGAATATGACAAATGCCAAAGCCCATGTATCATGTGATGCAGATAAAAGTGCCCAGTAGTGACATGAGGAACTGGATCCTAACGAATGGAAATCTAACGAATCTCTGACCGTTTCAAGGAGTTGACTAAATCATGTGGGTTTTCAGATAAGGAGAACATCTTTTGGCTGCAGAAGTGTCTTAAGGAGAAAGCAAAGGAATCTGTGATGCCAATGCTGTCCTCTAATAGCATCCTAAAACAAACTTAATGTTTTGCAAAAACCAATTGGAAGAAAGGAACAATAATCAAGACAATGTTGGAACGGGTGAAATCAGCATAATCCATCGGCGGCGAAGGAGTTCCAATCGCTTGTGGATTTGTCGGTTTCCGTCAAAAATTTGTGTGCCACGGCGAAATCAATAATTTTTGTCGATGTACCTAAAGAACCCTTAGAATGTGAAGGAGTTTTGAAGGAAGTTACCACCTTATTTTCAGCTAAAGTGGAGCCGTCATAGAGTAAAGGCGGAGAAGGATGCTGATCTTGAAGAGTTGTCATTGTTTTTGGACAAATCAGAATCAAAATAAGTTGAAGAATCAGATTATGGATTGTGACTGATTGCTATTGTCCATTGGGTTGTAATCATATGTACAACCTAGAGAAGTGCAACAAGTTTAAGAAGATGTTGGATTGGGACAGATGGGACGCCGTCAAGAAACATCGAGCCTGTTTTCTCTGTTTGAAGTTGGGTCATCCAAGGCCGAAGTGTTCTAAAGATCAGAAATGTGACGTCGACGCTTGGGAAGAGAAGAAGAATGTTTATGTCAATACAGAAGATACTCTGTCAGATGTCCTTAAAGTTGTATCATCTGTCCCAAAAATTCCGTTAGGTGAAGTACTGCTCAAAATTGTTCCAGTCATTTGGCCGGTCTCAACGGTCAGACGGAGTCACGCTAACGATGATTGAAGATCACATTGCATCATCCCCTGGAATTGATGGGGAGTACAAAGCATTGCACCTCAACTGACTGAGAGGAAGTTCTGAGCATAACGACACGTTCAAGGTGGCCAATCTCAAGATACGCAGTATGAACGAAAAGGGGGAATTTGAGCTGGTAAATGTGCGATACGGGACTTGACTTTTACAATGTTGACAAAGATTCCGCTCAAAAATCTTGTTCTTAGATAGGATACTGCACAATAGGCTTGTTAACTGGCATCACAAAAAACATGAAGCTGCAGGTCGTCGCATTTTGATATTTGAGGAGCATAGCATCGTCTTATTCTTGTTTTGATTAGAAGATACATAAAACAATGTGGATTTTCCCAAATGGCCAAGTTAAAAACCAAATCAATCATGTACTATAGATAACAAACATTTTAGAGCGATAACAAGGAGTTACAGAGGCGCTGACGCCCATAGTAACCACATTTTAGTCATAACCAAACCTAGACATACATTGCCAGAACAAAAACAGCCAAGAAAAAAGAAAACCATATAACACTGAAAAATTCCTAAGTGCGAAGGTATCAAAAAAGTTAGGAAAAGAAAAAAAAATAGAAAGAGAGAAACAAAAACATAAACAAATTATAATGGAAAAACAAAATTAGTTAAACGAAAAAAAGGAATATCTACAAAACCAACTAAAAATAGTAGAAGATTACTGTATAAATAAAGAGATAAGAAACTACTATTAAGAAAAAAGAGTTTAAGGCAAATCGCAACAACTCAAACCATTCATTGTAGAAATGAGAAAGGAAGTATAAAGGGAAAACACAGCAGATTGGCTCGCTATTTTGAATAGCTGCTTAATGAACAGGAAGAAACAATACGAGAACCAAGTTGTAGAATAATCACCAGAAGATACACAAAATGAGAAAACGGGCGCAGTAGAAGAACCAACAAACCAGAAAACAGAAAAAGAATAAGAGGGCTTAAGAATAACAACAGTGTGGGACAAAATGATATCTCGGCAGAAAATTAGAATCAAGGCCGAGAGGAACTATGTAAAAAGCTATACCAAATTACATAGAGGATATGGAGAGAAGGAAAGACGCGAAAACATTAGAGTAGTGCAGTTATATGTTCGTTTTTGAGAAAGAGAGATAAAACAAGATGTGAAAATTACAGGGGATAGTCCTGCAAGATGTGACATAAGATATTGTGGAAAATTATACGCAACAGATTAAAGCGATATGAGCACAATGTGATAGGGGAGTGTGAAGGAGGGTTTAGGCCTGGGAGAACGACCACAGACCAAATTTTCACGTTAAAAATAACAGTTGTAAACGAAACCTACCATTATACATCCTCTATATCGACTTTAAAAAGACGTACGACTCAACAACACTGGCAAAGTTGTACGAGACACTGGTGTGGTTAGAAATACTAAATAAGCTCATCATCCCAGTAAAAATGATGTTATACAAAACGGATAATAGAATTTTAGTAGAAAGAAGCTTTTCAGTAAAAAATTAATCCAAGGGGATTCAGTTTCTACGGATTTGTTTAAGCTGGCCCTAGAAGTGATAATAAGCGAAAGCGAAAGTTAAACTGCTGGAGTGCTTTTCCATAATAAACACCAATTAATAGCATATGCTAATGACATTGCTATATTAAGAAGATCAAGGCAAAAACTTGAAAAACTTTTAAAAAGTTTGTGGTGGAAGCAAGGAAGAATGGAATACAAATAAATGAGAATAAATGAAATTCATGGAAATGGGATCAGAAGTAATAGAAGAAAGCAAGTCGGGGGAAGGATAATCAATTTTGAAGAAGTAAATAGCTTCAAGTATTTAGGTGTAATGGTGACAAAATGATTCTAAAAAGAAATAGAGGGGTCGGATCGTTAATAAACATACTAAAAGCAAAGAATGTGTCCAAAGCAGTTAAAGTTCATGCATATGAATTGGTAATACGAACAGCTGTTTTATATGCAAGTGAAATATTGATAGTAACTAAACAAAGTAAAAATAAACTAGCAATATGGGAGAGAAAAATTCTGAGAAAGATTTTCGGGGTGTTAAGGTAACAGAATGGTTATGGCGGAAACGTACGAACAAAGAAGTAATGTATACGTACAAAAAACTGGGAATCATGCAAACATTGCAAGCACAGGGCTAGCTGGTTAGGCCACATTATCTGGATACTAAAACAAAGAATAGTAAAAAAGATACTGCATCGAGCAGAAGATAGTAAAAGAAAGAAAGGACGCAAGAAATTATGTAGTGGAAATAGGAATAGAAAATTGGAGAGAAAGAGTGAAGGACCGATAATTTAATAATTATATAGGAAAATTCCGTTAAGCGCTGAAAATTGAAAAGAGAGTTTTGTGTAACCCCTAATTTTTTTTAATTGAAGTTGCCTATTTACAATCTACTCGCTTGCGAGTAATAAGTAAATCTTATGTAGTTTGATATGTCAGTAGGGGATCCGGCCGGCGCCTTTCTCCCCGTGGACTAAACAGTAGGTAGTTTTGGGTGGTTACACAGGTAGGTCTTGTGGCCAATGTCGTTTTAATTGTCTGGTGACGGTCGGCTGGTTGGAGAATTGTTCTATTAGATGATTTCCATGACGTGGCAGGTTGTTTGTGAATGTTCGGGTAAGCATCTGGATCTCTGAGGTTACGTACGAAATTCTTAGGTCGGTATGAAGGGTTTCATTGGTGACGTACCATGGAGCGTTGGTTATCGTGCAAAGAATTTTTTACTGGTATTGCTGCAGGATTTTGGTGTGGGAGGGTTTAGCGCAACTCTACGGCTGGATCTCATATGTCCAGATGGGTTTAATTTTACATTTATATAGCAGTAGTTTGTTCGAAAGTGAGAGTTGGGAGCATTTGCCGATGAGCCATTGCATTTACTTAATTTTGAGATCCATTTGCTTTTCTTTGGGTTTGACGTGTGTGCTCCAGGTTAACTTGTGATCTAGATGTATTTAATGTCCGACTTCTGTAGTATTGGAGTATTGTTGATACTGTTTCGTGGACTTACGATGTGTCTGTTAGTGAACATAATTTGTGAGGATTTATCGGTATTGACTGTAATTCGCCATTTATTAAACCAGTTTGTCAAGGGTATTTAGGTGAGTTTATATATGGACTGCTGCAGTTATTGGATTTTCGTTGACAGAAGATAGCTGTATTATCAGCAAACATGGCAAGTAGAGTATTATCAGTTGTAGGTGTGTCAGAGGTATCCAGAAGATAAAGTGGTGGTCCTAGAACACTGTCCTGCGGTACTCCGGAGGTGATTTTATGGTATTCCGAAGTTGTGTTGTTTATTCTGAATTGGAAATCCTCTCGATTCAATATGATTTTAATATTAGGTATAATTGGCTTGGAAAATGAAGTTTAATTTTATATAGTAGACCCGTGTGCCAGACTTTGCCAAAGGACTGCTTTATATCTAGGCATACCGTTGTACAAACGCGCTTAGTCCCTAAGGCCTCCATAATACTGTTAACAATTCTATGCCCTTGGTGAATAGTTGATCGATGCTGCCGGAAGCCAAACTGGTAGTATGGGATAATTTGGTATAGGTCTACAGTTTTATGGATCCTTGTGAGAAGCAACGTTTGAAATATTTTAGACATGTGTGGTAACAGGCTGATGGGTCTGTAGGAGAAAGGTTGCATGGGAGGTTTGCCAGGCTTAGGAAGCATAATAATTAATGCATGTTTCCACTGAGCGGGGGAGTGGCAAAAACATAGCATGCTGTTGTATATGGCGATAAGTAGCACAAGGGCTTTTCGGAGAAGTTTTTGTAAAATGTCTCCTGCGATTAGGTAGTTAGATGCTTTACGAGCATTAGCTAGTTTGATTTGTTGGCTTACTTCGGTTGGTGAAAATGGACTGGGTGGTAGGGCAAGGCACATCAAGAAATGATGCAATTTCCGTGTTATTATTGTTACCTACCGGCATATTTGTCTGTTTTTTCTTTGGTTGATCTAGCCCATGTATCGTCAAGCTATTTGATTGGAGGTATCAATACTGTTAGTGTTTTGAATTTTTTGTGGTTGCTTTCCATATCGTGTGATCAACAGGTGATAAGTTAGTGATGTAATGCCGAAAAGTGTCGTTCCGGACTTTTAATAGTTCAGTGTGGAGTTGACAAACGAGTCTATTATATATGGTTTTATCTTGTCTTTGTTTAGTTCGCTGCCACTTTTGTCGTTTGCGTTTTTCTGGGACAAGATGTCGTATGTGATGAGGAATGTTGATATTTACTGGGTGGATAGCTGTTGCAGTGGGCGTGGCTTGCCATGTCGCGTTTTGTATCGTTGTGGTTAAGTACCGAGTTGCTTCGTCTAGGTCGTGGGGGTCCTTAATTCGGATAGCTAGACTAATTCCGTGGTCCAGTATACTTCTGAAATGGTCCCAATTTGTGTTCTTAATGCAGAGTTAAGATAATTAGAATTGAAGTGTGGTCAGAGGATAAGTCGTAGTTTGATGCTAACTTTGAAGTATGTGTTCGCTACACCACAGAAAATAGCGAAATCGAACAAATTAGGGATTTTATTTGTCTGTAGGTCAGTAAGTCGGTTCTCCGGTTGACAGGTAGTTGCAATTGTGATTTTGTAGTGCTCAGAGAAGGTTACACCATTTCGGGTTAGTTAGTCTCGATCCCCAGGCTGCGTCCTTGGCGTTCTAGTCTCATCCGATGATGAATTTTGCATTAAGAGATTGTAACAGCTCTATGTATTCTTCAGTAGAGATAGCGTGTCGGGGCGGACTATATAATGCTGCTGTGATTAATGGGTTGGGTAGGACTTGAACTTTTATACTGGAGCTTTGGATTTTGTCAGTGTGAAAGGTGTTCCATTTATGGTGGGATATTGAATTTTTGATAATTACAGCTGATCCATCATGTGCCGTGTTATCTGGATGGTTGGAGAGATATACAGAATTGCATGGGTTTCGGGAATGAGTAACACGTCGTTATCTTGTAATTGCAAAAATGTTATTATTTCAAGTATGTGGTTTGATATGCCAATGGCGTTCTAAAGCGCTAGACGGAGGAAGTTCGCCATTATTAAGCTAATTTATTTATAACAGTGGAGAGCCTGTTTAAACCATGCTGTTTTGATTAATAAGCTGCGAAAACATTGCTTTAAGTTTTATTAAAAATTAGAGAACATTTGATTGATGCTTGTCTGGTATTTGTTGGATGTTCTGTCTGGTTGTTGCAAAAAGAGAGGTCTGCGGTAGGGATGGTTTATGGCTTTTGAATTTAAGTTAACATTTTGTTTTGGAAGTGGTGGGAATTCGGTTATGGTTGGTGGCGACTGGTATGGTCTGGTTTTGTTTGTAATTCTTCTGAATATTGAGTTTATGGCTCTCTGGATGTCTTGGTATACAAAGCACTCCTTGTAGTTGGCCAGGTGTTGTTCATTGCATAGAGCACAAGTGGCTGGAATGTTATTGTTTTTGCATAAATGGGTTGCGTGACCACAACCGCATTTGACACAGACAAAAAGTTTATTACAATATGCTTTCGTATGGCCGTACTCTTGATGGCGGGTGCACCGAGTTACGGTTTCTGTCTTCCTGGAAAGTTTAACTGTAATAATCATATTACTTAGATGTTTTTCTTTAGGTTCTAGATCTACCATGAACAGTGATAAATGTTGTTTGGCCACTCTATGATGTATGTTAATAACGTTACGTATTATGTGGCCAAAATCTCAAAGTTCTATTATTATTATTGACGATAGTATAGAGTGGTGAAGGTTTCGAATAGCCACCCTGTATGCACGTTCTTATTTTAGCTGGTATGTGTGATAAAATATATTTTTATCTTTAAGGTGTTTGGTAAGCTTTCTGTATAAAACTGTTCTATTAGTATTGATTTTAATTTTATCGTTTGGCAAGGCTTTTGTGTATTGATGTTCGTTCTTTAGGATTTTATTAATATTGTTAATCATTTTATAGTAGTTGTTTACTCCGTGGATATAAACCAATGGTGGCTTCACTATTTTAGTTTGTTGATTATTAGGGGCTTGCTCTTGACTACCATTGTCGGGTTGAGTTTGTGAGAAAACTTCGTATTTGTTTGATGCACTCGTAGGGATGGGTTGTTGTCGCTTAAAGCCTGTATTGGGGTTGTTTCTTTTCCGCTTTTTAATTGTTTCCCAACCATGTTTTGGTTTGTCGAGCTTTCTTGGGTGCCGTCAAGGCTGCTAGTATCTGTATCCAATTCTTCGATTAAATTAGCATTTATGTGCGTATTGAAGTCTTTGCGATTGAAATTACTGTTTACGGTATTTATTATTTATTGGTTTGTGCTATTTTGCACCGCTTGGGAAAAAGATGGTGATTGCAGATTATTGTCGAGGGAAGTTAGTAAAAAATCTCTAAATCTTTTGCAGATACACGTATCGAGACGTTCATTCAATTTAAAAAAGCCTCATAGGCCAGTCGCTGTGTAATTTTAGATGTTTTTTTTGGGGGGAGTGGTATTTTAAAGTGAATTCCTATGTTTTTCAGGGCGCTGATCACGAATCTGATAGTCAAATTTGTCTTGGGCTGCTGCGCTCCAAAATATGGGCATTTTAAGCCCAAAAAGCCGTTTTTTCGGTTTTTCGAGTTTTACAGGAAAACTATGGCTTATATGAAGTAAGTACCCATTATAAAAATTGTAGGTATTATTAAAACGCGTCGATTGAGACCAGCTAGAAAAAAATGTCTTGGGCCAGCTAACTGTAGGCCCATTTTTGACGTTTTTTATTTTTAAATTAAAAAGTTATTGTTACCTGAGTATTAAGTTTAAAAAATTATAAATGCCAAAAACAGTAGTATTTTCTATCTATTTTTATGTTCTTTTTGAATGTTCAAGATATCTCATAAGGGGGCGCTACATTCACCCATTTTCGAAAAACCGTAAAATTGCGATTACAAGCCGAATTTTGAATTTTTTGGCCCAAAACTAAAAGAATTCGACAGATTTTGGTATTTTCCACCTTGGTTTCCAAACTCAAGCATTTTGGTTTCGAATGCGGCAATTTGGCGCCACGTTGAAATTTTCTAACCTTAAAAAAGTTGAAAAATTTTAGGTTAGGATACATGTAAAAAAAAATAAATTATCTGAGCTAGTAAAATTTTTTATGACGAAAATTTTGAGCCCACGCAGACCTATTTTGGTTGAGATCCGACCGAGAAATTTATATAAACGTGTTTGGGCCTCTCCTGGGTCCAATTTTGGGTCTTTCGGGGAAAACTTTGAATTTTTAAAAACTAGATACATGAGCCTATAGAAAGCTAAAAATGCGTATTCTTAGCTCATTTAAAAAAAAAATTGACAACGATTTGAACAAATAAAAAGTGTTAGTTTTACTTTGGCGAAAACGACTTTATGGTCGATAGTGGTGTGCGATATGTGAATCCATTTTAAACTTGTTTTTTTGAAAATTCGATAAAATGACATTAATACATAGAAAAACATAAAAATTTCTTATTTTCTATTGTTCTCAGATATTTTTTTGTTATAATGCATTTATGCACGCAAAAAATCCATTTATTTGACGCATTTTTTGCAGACCCCTGAGTATTGAGTATCAGGATTGAACTTATTTTGGCCAATATTGAGCGAGCAATAAAATATTCTTTAGGGTCTGCAAAAAGCTCATCAAATAAATGCATTTTTTGCGTGTACAAATGCACTTTTGCATTATAACAAAAAAATATGCGGTAACATTTTTTTGAGGATTTTCCGAATTGAATGCGCCTTGGAACGTCTTGATACGTGTACTCAGAAAAAATTTCGAGATTTTAGCGTTTTTTTTTTTGCTTCAATTATTAATTAAAAACGCCAGAGTGGTCTAAGCGGTTGAGGCGCGGACTACAATTAGGGCGGACCCGGGTTCCATTCACTCGAGCTGTTTGATGCCTGGCGGGGGCCTACTGTCACTGAAAATCATTGAGTACCTGCGCTCACACGAGCAAGAGGTAATAATGGCGGTCGTCTAAGGTTGTCACATTGTTCCGCATCAGATTTAATGCGCGACGGCCGGGCAGTAAAGTTGGACATATGAGAGCCTTAACTTCTCAGTTGGCAGGCCGTACTCCCACGCGGGGCGTTAGAGCCTTACCATTAATTAAAAAAGGAGATGACTGGTATTCTTGATAATGCGTGGAATATACGGGCTGTGGATTAGGTTGGCTATTGTAATTATTTTATTGTTAGGTAAATTGATATCCTTGTGCACTAGGAATACTGAACGTAAAACCGTAATTTTCAAGGGCTGCTGGTGCACCCGGAGGCTTGAGGTCGCAGTCGTTTTCCATTAGAAGCTTTAGTTAACACGTACTTCTGTTACAGTAATAAATTTAAATTGTACATACAGTTTTGAAGTGGTATGATGCGAGTTATTAATAGATAGTTCGACGTGCTCACTTTGAAAGTCAAATGGAAACTAGCCTATAAAATGATGATCAAAAGAGTCCTCACACGTGTTATCCAAAAAGCAATACCTTAAAAGTTATGGAGTGTTAAAATTTAAAAAATTGCCAATGATTGTGGAATCACCCATATGTTTCATTAACTACCGAAAGCGTGCCAACGCTTAAGAAGTAGTTAGTTAGATTACAATACCGTCTATGTATGTGTGCTCTGACATCAAATTTGATACACAAGTATTTCAGACCAACAAAAAACCATGAGTTTCAGCCAAATTGGGCAAATTTTTTCCATTGTGTAACTTAAAGCTTTCGGTAGTTGTGAATTTGGGTTTACACTCTTCTCGTTTACTTTCTTGTGAGTTTTGGGGAGTTAATAATTAGAATACTTTTTATTTTTGTTACTGCAGAGATTCGTACTATTACTGAGATGATTTGTGTTTTTTATTATTATTTGTTGTTGGCTATTGAAATTTATTTTGCTTTGCATTGTTATGTAGTTATTATTATTAAATTAATAATTTGTCTTCAGTGATAAGTAATGTAGATTAAAATTATTTTCTTTATTTCTGTTAAAAAATTCGTGAGCACTAAGTGAATCTTTTAAATTTGCTTAAGAATTCTAGTTTTGTTTAATGGTCTTAATTTTACTCTTCTTTGAAGCATTTTATTTACCATTTGTAAGATTTTTAGTTAGCCTAATTAGTATTTGTATTATTTTTAATGAGAATATTTCCATACAATTTATTTGACTGTTATGAATTTTAAATTATTTTACCATTTAGTAGGTTTCTCTCATCAACAATTTTAAAAATATTCTATTTCTGTAGTACTTTTCATGGTGGTCTTATTTTTAGTACATCAAATTTAAATAAATTTTAGTTAGCGTTAATAAAATTGTTTAATTTGTCTTCCAAAAATGTAATGTTTTCCTCCTAATTTACGTATTAATAATTGGTTTTGCTTTCTGCTAACCTTTAGTAAATATTAAATTTTTGTACACTACAATTTCTTAGATTGTGGCATTTGTAATATTGGTATATTGCATTACAATTGTAAATAAAATATGCCAAAAGAACAATCCATTTTTTTTTGTAATTATAAATTAGTGTGAGTTTTGTTGCTAAGTTGAGCTATAACGTACTGTTTAATAAAACCGAGTACAACTTATGAAATTACACGATCAGGTTGTAGGGCAACTAATATACAGCCTAGATGTTTTTATGCGTTTATGCAACGCTAGTAAAAACTGGAACAGATTATTAAACATTGATTTGAAATTTAATTACTTTAAGTGTATCGCGTTGACGCAAATAGTTGCTATCATGCTCGTTATTCTATGAATTAGTTAGATTTGTTAAGCGTATGTTTTTTTATAGTTTAAAATGTTAGTTTATTATACATTGGGAGATATCTCAAGAAATGCAGGGTATTTTTATGTAAGTGTACAATTTTTCCTTAAATCGTATGTTCTCATTTTTTGATTTTGTTAGTACGTAGTTAGACAAATTCGGCGTTTTAAAAACATGCTTTAGCGATTAAAACATTTTATGGAAATGTATTATGGAATATGTATTATCCTCTTTCTTCGCAGTCTTAATTCTTAATTAGCAACTTCTTTTGGTTGTTAAATTTTATTTGGTTTAATTAACTTTCTTAAATTTAAATTTAATGCCATTTTTAGGTCCCAATTGGGACCCTTTGTTAAACCCTTTTTAAGTTTTAATTTGTCTTAATTTTATTTCGTTTAACTAGTTTCAAAGGTTTTCCTTTCAAGCGAATAATTTATTGGTTGTAAAGTAAGTTTAACAGAACTTGATGAAGGCCCTTTTTCAGTTTCTTGCCAAAGTTTAATTTCCTCCTGAATTGGATTTTGACTTTTGAATTTATATTTCAGAATGGAAATTAGTGGGCAATTCTTTTTTTAAAAGGTTTTTAATTTTAACATTAGATTTCTTTGTACCCTTGATCCGAAAGGTTGGAATTTTTTATTCCTAGTTTAAATTTGATGGAAATTTGAAATTTAGTGCCCTTTTTTTTAAATTAATTGGCTTGGGCTTTTTTAAACCGTTTTTCCACTTTATTGGCTGGTTCATGAAATTTCGGGTTGATTAGGGATTGTTTTCATTTTCCAATTATGGTAAGTAGTAATTTTTGTTGCTGAATTTTGAAAGATTCTTTCCTTTTTTAATGCCTTTTTGGTAATTCTTTGAAGGGTTTTATTTATTTGGTGTAACCTTCTTTTTTGGGCTGGTATTCTTTGTATCCGGAATTTTCCTGGGAAAGTTACCGGTACAAGGACCTTCTATTTTCCTGTTATTTTCTCCGTTATTCTCTTAATTACCGGTTGGTTTAATGTTTCCAGGTATTAGCAAATTTTTTTCCTCTTTGGTTCTTTCCCAATCCCTATTTATTACTTACAAATGGGTGGAATTTTTTGGTTTTGGGTTTTAGTCTTTTTTTTTTGGTTGGGCTTTTAGAAAGTTTTTGGGTTTTATGGTTTGGTAACCGTTTAAATTCGGTAAACGTTTTTTTTTTAATGATATAAAATTTTTCTTTTAAAGTTGGTAACTTTTAGCCCAATTTTTAAGAGTTTTTCCCTTATTAGGCTCCTGGTTTTTGGGACTGGTTTCTTTGCCCTTTGGTTTTCCTAAGATAAACCTCTATTTTCCCTGGTTAATTTACTCCAGGGTTTTTTTGGTCAGGGATTTTTAAGGGTTTGCCAGGATTCAGCAAATTTTCTGCTTTTCTTCAATCTTTTTCTTGGGCCCATGTATTTAATACGGGTTTTTTTTTTTGGCCCTTTTGTCTTTTATTTTTGGTGGCTTTGGAAAGAATTTGGTTTTATTTTATTGTTTTTCGCTTTTATTTTTAAGATAATAAATTTCTTCAATTTTGATTAATTTAGAACCTTTTGTTAATTAATTGTCGGGGGATCTTTTTCCCTTCGTTTCCAAATAAGGTTTATTTTCTAGGTAATTCCATCCATTTTTTTTTGGCCTTAGGTATTTTCCCTTTGGTGGTGATAAAAGCTTGCCCCCAAAAGTAATTGGTTTTGGGGCATTGAGAATACCTTCTAATTTATTGAAATATTTTCTATTTTTTAAAGGCTGGAAATTTTTTTAGCGCTTATTGGGTGGGAAACATAATTTCCAATTGTTAATTTAGTTCCTTTTAGAATTTTTTAACCGGGATTTTTCCACTGTTGGCCTTGGTTATTTTTGGCTATTGATTTAACCTTTGATTGTTTGTATTTTCCTTTTTTAATTTACCCCCAAAATTGGTTGGTTGGTCCCAATTAAGGAAATGATTTTTATATTTTAAAAGTCTAAAATTTTTAGCCGGTTTAGGGGAAATATTTTAGAAATTGAAAAGTCCTTAATTTTTTGATTTTAAAGGGCTTTAATTTTGGCTATTGGATTTAACCCAATTTTGCATTTTCCAGGCTCCGTTTCCGAATAACGGAAGATTATTTTATATTTTTTTTAGTTAAATCTTTTAAGGAAATATTTTAAAATGAAAACCTCTTTTTTTATTCAAAGGGTTTTTCCGGAAATTGGGTTAGCCCAATTTGTTAGGTGGAATTCCAAGTTATTTTTTTTTCTTTTATAATTTTTGGGATTTATTTTGAAACCTTTGTTTAATTGTTTTGAAGTTGTTGCAATGTTGTGAACCAGGTTTGGTGAAGTCTTTTATAGTTTTTTTGATTTTGTTGCGCAACTGTGTTCTTTGGTAACTGCTTGGGGTTTTTTAAAGTTCCCAACCACAATCCATGGTAGTTTGTCTGGAACCAAAGCGCCTTGGATTTACCGAGTCTGGGTATCTTGCAATCTTTAGTGACATCCCGACCTACACACTTCACACACCTATCTTTTTTGTTGCAAAAGAATTAAGTATGCCCGTACGCTTGGCACTTTTTGTATTGCGGAATGAAAGCTGTCTTCTTATGTAGCGGTTCAATTTTCACTTTCAGTCCTGCAATTGTACTAATTTCGAAGAAGTTTTGCTGCTTTTAGGTTTATCAAAAGCTAACATATTTAACGGTAATTGTTTCATGACAGTATTGTTGTCTTGCTTCTCTTTTTTAATATGATAGTAGCACTAACAATTTTAAATCCTCATTTTTCAAATATTTTGTGATCATTTTTATTGAACACGTTGGGTGTATTCCTCTGGGTCGATTTTGTTTGTTTTCGTTTTGAGTTTTTAATTGATTTTCTTGTAAAGAGCCTGATTCTGTTGAAATAATATAGCATCAGTTGGTGTTGGAAGTCGTTGGTCTAAGATAAAATTATCCATTATACTTTTGTGCACAATATGCACTTACTGCAATACATATAACTTGTTATCTTACCCCAGCGGATTGTAATCGCATTTTCGAAGGTTTCCGGGGACTCCAAGATCTGCTGCGGCGATCTGCCGGTTTCCGCGCGACGCTGACGGGCGAGCGGCCGCTTTCACGTTGGCTCACATACACCTATTTTGCTTCGATGCACGAGCCGAGCTATCCCTAAAAAGTGGCAGCTAACTATTAAAATATTCTCACGACTTGCAAACAACTCGAAAAATTTTGACGCATTTCAAAAGATAAGGACACAGAATTACAATAAATCTAAGGACGCTGATACTACCCGGGCCCTGCTTAACGACTTTTTCAAAAATTCTAAAAAACGGGATGGAAGGAAAGTACCTTGGACCCTTAAAGCAATAACCCAATTTGAGAAGTGTAAATCGGATCTGGTCGACGCATCTCACGCATCAACTTAGCACACCGACCAAGCATCGCCTCCAGCACTGTTACGAATGCATCAGACGTGTCAGTTGGAGCTGTGGTCCAACAGTACAAAAATGAGGGCTGGAAGCCACTGGTGTTTTTCTCTAAAAAGTTGAATGATGGTCAAACAAATTACTGTGCCTGTAAGGAGATCTTAGCTATGTACAATTAAAAAATTGAGGCATATTTTAGGAGGTAAAGATTTTGTAATATTTACTGAATGTAAACCCCTGATCTATGAATTTAAAAAAAAAAAGTCCGCGTTAAATAAGACATCTTTAATTTATTTTGCAACACCACGGATATTCGACATGTTAGCGGTCGAGAGAATATTGTAGCCGACACTTTATCAAGAGTAGAAGAAATATATCATTGATTATGATTGGATTGTTGGTGCGCTACAAAAAAACTGTAATAAAAGCTCGGGTTAATGAAAACAAAACACTTAAATTGAAGCAGTATCGTTTGTCTTCTAGAAGAGCGCTGTGATGCGACGTGTCAATCGATAACATTCGGCCTTACATTTCCGAAGCATTTAGGAATATAATCTTCAGTTATCTTCATAGATTAGCACACCCTGGAGTTAAGGCATCTAATAAAAATCTGAGCATCATATTTATTTGGCCGGGTATGTGCCAGGATGTTAGAAAGTAGGCATAAACGTGTCTCGATTGCCAAAAAAGTAAAATAAAGAGGCACACAAAACAACAAATTATTTTATAAACAAAAGTTGTGCCGTTGACGTCCATTACTAAGGAATCTATTGCCAAAGCTTTCTACAAGTTTGGATCACACGATTCGGAGCACCGACACTTGTCATCACTGACCAAGGTCGACAGTTCATTTCTAAACTTTTTACTTTATTAGCGTTCTTGTGTGGAATACGTTCGTTTGAAACGTATAACACCGTACTACCCATAATGTAATGGTAAAGTTGAACGGCTTCATCGGACATTAAAAGCAGCTAGCACCGCTCATGAATCTCCTAAATTGTCTCAAACTATACCAAAAGAAGACACTAATAACTTCATTACACACATGGTGTATAGCAAGGTTATTCCACTGCCAGGCAAGTTCTTCGATCCACCGGTTAAGAAGCAAGATTCAACGACTTTTATATACAATTTGCAGCAACGCCTGCCAGTCAAAGTCACTAATAAAACTGCAGGAACGATTTTTGTGCATAAGGACTTAAAATCTTGCAGTCAGGTATTTGTGCGCGTAATCGGGTCAAAATGTCTTTGAAGCCAGCATATAATGGTCCACTCTTAGTGCTGCAGAGAAACAAGAAATATTTTACCCTGAATTTCTTTTTATTAACAAATTTTTGATAAGCAATCAGAATAGTATACATTCTATGAGCTTATAGTATGTTATATCAGGTGCAAGTAAAGCGGCTCCCAGTGGAGTCAGTCCGCTATTGATCTGCGAGATCTTTTGGCCACTTCTTAAGGCGTCTAAGAGAGGGGGTCTTCTACGAGAGCTGTCACAAGTTCGGTGGGGTGAAGTTTTAATGCCGTTTGGTGATTTGCAGCGTATTGGTTGTTTATCTCAGTTACGCAAGGGATATCAAGGTCTATATCGAGAGTTTGGTTGGATACATACCAAGGAGCGGCTGCCATAGTGCGGATGGTTTTTGACTGGAAGCGCTGGATGATATCAGTGTTTGATCGGCTTGTACAGCCCTATAGCTGGCAACCGTAGGTCCATATGGGCCAAATTATGCACTTGTATAGCAGTACTTTGTTAGCTAGTAGTAACGGCGAGTTTCTTCCGCTGAGCCAATATAGCTTCTTCTAAAGTTGAAGAAGCTGTATTGCCTCATTTCTTTGTTTTTTGCTAATATGGGTTTTCCACGTCTGTCTATTGTCCAGATAGAGTTCCAAGTATCATTGGACTAGGGGATGGGTATATTAAGGATAGTAACGGGTGGGCAGACTTGGTGTCTGGTCGTAAATGTAATGTGTATTGATTTGTTTTCATTCACTTTAATTCTTCACTTAGTTAGCCATTTGGGTCGGGGTTTGACGCTTACAGGGTCTTCATTGCAAATTATGTGTTCATCAAAGGAATATAATTTGTTTGCTCTGTTGTGGTGTTTGGGTGTATAGGAGGTATAAAGGCAACACTTTCACTTGCATTGATGCTTTTAATTTGGGATACTTCTTTACCATGCTTCACTTGAAATGTTTTTTGAGTAAGATATGAACGTAGCAGTAAATAATACTCGTGGAGCAACGTTTTCTTGAGTTTGAAAAGTAATCCTCTATGCCACACCCTGTCGAAAGCTTGTGATTTTCATTAGGAGGTTTACCAGGTTTAGGGATAAGAATTATTTGTCCAAATTTTAATTGTAGCGGCTAGTAGGTAAGACTAAGGATTCTGTTAAAGAGGATGTACAAGGAAACGAATTCCGTGCTCAGGTAACTGTTTGAGTACTATTGCCGTTATGAGGTCGTGGCCAGGAGTTTTTTATTTTTTAGCCATTTTATCTCTTGATTAATTTTTGGAGATTGTATTTTTATATTTTGCGTATTGGTGGTGGCAGTTGGAGTGGAGTTTATAGTTTTTCTTCCTCTTCCTCATTAATTTAATCAGAATTCGGGTGGAAGACGCCTTCCAAGTAATTTGCAGATGCATCTGATTTTTCTTTGTCAGATCGTAGCCATGAAGTTCCTTGATCACGTATCGGAAGAATATGGGTTATTGGTTTTTGAATGCCTTTGGTGGCTTTCCGTATTGAATTATTGGTGATGAAGGTGTCCAAATCTGTCTTTCTATTACTGATCGAGGGGCTGGGTGTTTTGTAAATTAAACATGTGCTAATTGAGGTTATAATCGAAGAATGATCAGACTTAAGATCGTAATTTGGAGTAACGTTCATGTGGGAAAGTCCTTTGGTGATCAAAAAGTCTAGGAGATCTGGGACTATGCTTGGATCAGATGGCCAGTAGGTCGGGCTTTCTGTGGATAGATAATTGTAATTGTGGTCAGTAATAAGTTTAAGGAGTGCTCTGTCTTTTGTTATTATTAATTGGGATTCACAGTGGGTATGCTTTGCGTTAAAGTCTCCACCTGCTAAAACTTTTTGGCCTAGTGCGTCAAAAAATGGCGCAACATTTGGTATATAACCTTATGTTCGCTCATATATTTTATTAATTTTCTGTATGTCTCAGAAGTTGTTGCGTTTATCTTTACTACAGTTAGGCTCTTAATCGTCTATTGTTAGACTTTGTATCATTTTATCATAATTTACCACGCCTTGTACAAAAATGGGTGGCGGTTTATTAAGTACTAAAGTTGTGACTTGTGTATTTGATGCTGATGAATTATTTGAAGGCTCTTGTGCTAGTAAGAAATATTTGTTTGTTAGCGTTAAAGATTGTTGCTGTTGGCGAGGTATTTGCTTGCTTACGTTTATGACGTTTCTTTGTTTGCCAGCTGTTGTCGTTATCATTTGTTAGACTTTCATCACTGTTACACTGGTCTGTATTAGGGAAGTTGGTTTGTTCTTCACGATTTGACAATTGGTATGTATGTTGTGTTGTTTGTGCCTGGGAAGATATAAATGATTGCTGTTGATACTGGGAGTGCGGAGTTGTTTGATATTGCGGAATTTGATATTGTAGGTTGGCCGGCCGTTGGAGCATTGTCCGGTTTAGGAAGGCAGGATTTTGTAGCACAGCACTTGGAAAATTAGTTTGAGAGATATTTACTAGTGAATTAGTTGCGTAGTAGGGCTGATTATAATTATAAGAATATTTCTGGCCATTATCACTATAACTTTTCACTTTTCTCTCTTGGCTCGAACACGTCTCTATAAGTCAAGCGAGAACTACCCTGAAAATTAAAAACAAGCCGGTCAAGATATTCGTCGACCGACTTAAACCAGCGTGTGTACTGGCGTCATACTCAAGTCAGTCTGTTTAAAATCCTCTAGATACTGAGACAGTCCACATCAATCAACTGTCGTCTCAATCGAGTACGCATTTATCAGACCAAGTTTCTGAGAAAAACTCCAAAACGATCCGATACGTTCGATTTTCACGACGATATTTGGATCGAGTGCAGGTTTGTGAGTTTAGTGTGTTTGAGAGTCAGTGATATCATTAAGTATTCAGTTTTGTTTTTTAATGTTTTTCCCTTTTTTTACAAAGATTTACTATAAGAAAAGATGTTAAATTTGAAATAAATTATTTTTTGATAATTTATATTTAGCTTTGTATTTTAACAAAAGTGAAGCCTAAATACTAAGTTCCTATAATTTATTTGTGTAATGAATCCTGTAATATTATTTAGTTTATTTTCTTTGAAGGGGGAGTGGTGTGATGTTAAGCGCTTACACTGCCTCACGGATAAGAGAAAAGAAAAGAGACCTAGAAAGGTTTGATTTTTTGATTTAGTAGGCACGTGGAAATTGTCCTGTTGTTATTGGTACCCCGCACCGAATCTGATTCAATAAAGTGATTTTAAGATTCTTGACGTCGTTTATAGTTAAATTGAAGAGGAACCCCGTAACAAAGGCAAATTTTTAAACTAGAATTTTGCATTATTCGTCTTCAAACCATTTCTAATTAGACAAATTTATTAAATTTGTGTGTTTAAGCAAATGCCTAAATATTTTTTTCCTCCAACCGGTTATGCATACTGTGTGCATATAAAAAGGAAAATTGTTTTGTTTTATAACATTACGTTTGTAATAAATGAACACAAATAACTTGACGTGTAAGAAAGTATTGAATTACTGTTGCCACTCTGATAAATAACAACGTGCTGTTTTGCAACAGATCTTTAATGTTCACCACTGAGAATGATTAAATTTCTAACTGATTGTTGGACCGGCTTTTTCAATTCAATCATATATACTGTAGAAAAAACAAATACTAGCATCTAATACTGTAAAGTTTTTGGTCTGCATACAAGAGTTCCTTCGTTTGATTAAAACATATTCCTATCAGAAAAAAACGATGGTTTATTAGAAACTTACCTTTGTCTTCCTTTTTGGTTGTGATCAGATGGTCAAATCTTGTTTGCACACAAATATTTGCCTGTATCTTTTTTTTCTTCTTCTTTTGAGCAGTCTACTGCCCTGTAACCGTACAGTTGTGTGGTACTATGAGTCACTTGCTTGTATCATGTTACTTAATTAGTGAAGATTTGTTTTACCATATTATTAAGAATCAAATGAAAATAGACTATTTTTAATTATTATAAAATGTATTCTCGCCTTTTTAAAAACACCCAGAATTTTTATTTTTAAGAAGCAATATACAACAGAATTACGTACTTCCCAGACATTACTTTATTGACAAATAACATACAGTATTACCATACCCATTTTACCCATACACATTTTACGTTACGCTTACGCAAAAATATAGTCATAATAGAGTATAAATAACAGGTGATTAGCATGCTTTGATATGATTTCTGCGCTCAATGCTAACTTGGAAACCTTCGGCGCGTTTTAGTATAATGTCGCCTTGGAGTTGAAAGTCTTTCTCCTGAATGATGGACTTTATGCGGAAGTTCCGCATGATCGTAGAAAGCAAGATCTTCAGCTTCAGCATTGCGTATTTTCGACCTGAAAGTATTTTATTTTTGTTCTTTTTTAGAAGATTCAGTTGGCAAACAATCTTACCGACACAACTTCGGGGGCCTGCGCTAAATGGAATAAACGCGTAGTAATGTCTATTTGCAGTGCGCTCTGGAAGGAAGTTGTCTGGATCGAATTTATTTGGATTCGGATAGATACTTTCTTGGCGGTGTAATTTGAATGTTCCAACTACAATCGTAGCACCAGCAGGTAATGTGTATTCTCCGTCAGCTATTAATGTCGCACTTATATTTTAACAGGCACAATTTTTGACTTAATAGCATTGCTTACCCAATTGCACATCTTGCCGTAGTTGTCTAGCAATCACAGGCACAGGAGGATAGAGTCTAAGGGTTTCTAGAAGACATCTTTCAAGGTATTTCATTTCCAATGTATCAGCAAATGTAGCGGGGCGATCGGAATCCCCAAATATTTCGTTCATTTCTTGAATGACCCTCTCTTGGATTTCCGGATGAAGCCCCATCATGGACAAGAAGAAACTGCTTGCGGCAGCTGTTGTATCGTGGCCCTCAAACATGATAGTGTCTACTTGCTCTTTAATTTCCTCATCTGAGATGAGCTCCCCATTTTGCGACGCTTCTATCAAAAGATCCAAAAACGCCAGTCTTTTCTTCTCCCCTACGTCGTTATCTTCAACATCTAAGTCATCTTTCAGACCAGTGGATTGCCCAAATGATACTCCCTCCAATCCAGACGTGGAATGCACCTTACTTTCAGTATTAGCTTTTTTATTTTTTATGTCGCTGGGTATTTGCGCAATAGAACCGCGAATTCCTTTACTAAACGCCTCCTTTTTCTCCTTTACTACCTTTTTGGTTAAAGTATGAATTATATTAAGTAGGTTTTGTTGATTTTTTTTATGTTTTGTAAAATTAAATATCCAGTCGGGTCTCAGCCAGAATTTTGTGTGACGTAAGTGAAGGATGTCGCACATTTTCATCACAGCTAAGGCATACTCAAAGCCACTTTTGTCTTGGGTGTTTTTACTCACCCCCATTGCAGTTTCTGTAAAGAATTATTTAATCAACAAATTAGTTTACGTGTTTATAATCAACTTACCCAATAGTATTTCGACAGTGGCTTCTGACATATAATCGTGACAATCAAAAGTCTTTCCTTCTTCCTTCAGCAATTTCTGCACGGTCGCTTTGCTGTTAGCATTAAAAAGGTCAATAAACCCTTTTAAAATATTTAAATGAAACGTCGGGGCGATCAGTTTGCGGTGAGATTTCCATGTTTGTCCTATTAAAACTTATCCCTAATTTCTGGCATTTATAAGCAGATACGTTTCATACCACCACTGATTAGGAGACCATTTCCTAGCCATGGTTTGAAAAAACGGTACTCCGGGGATTTATCGATATGCTCGTGACTACTTAAAATTACTTCTGCATGGCGAGGATCAGTTAAGAATATAAACAGTTTATGTCCAACCCAACCCTTGGCGACTCCCGTATATTCATATGAGTAATTGTAGGCTTTTCGAAAAATATCTGCAATAAGTAATTTTAGTGTGCTTTAACTGATTTGATAATTTTTGATTGAATGGAGAGCTCGATATTCCTATATCGCTTATTCTGATATATGAAATACATATCTTTCATAGTTTTCAATTGTTAGACAGTAAAATAACTCAAAAACCGTCTATATAAGAGCAAACAATCAGAAATATATAGGGACATCTTTGAGTACAGCTGTCTTTATTTGGATTAAAGTGAGTGCCGAACAGGAGCACATTTTTAAATACAAAGTAGCTTTTTTAAAATTTTTAGTGTATTGAGATTTGAATGCATTCTAAAAATTATTATAAATTGAGAATTTGGCCTCTATGTTGTATTATTTGACATATATCTTATACTTGAAAACTAAAAAGTTTAATCATACACAATACAAATCTTTTCTTGAGATTTATTTTTCAAACTTCATCGATTGATGTATATTTTATAAACGAAAAGTTGAAACTTATGGTATATACCAAAAGAGTTATATAACCTTCGCATATAATTAATGGCTTTTTTTTTGTTTTAATTGTCAAGTTGATTTTTTTAATCCTTTATACTGATGTTCATATTTTGCATAACATACAGGGGAAAGGGACAATTGACGATAATAAAATATTATAATTTCTAGTTGTTTTTGAGGTATTTATAGAGACCTCCTGTTGTACTCTGTAGATATCTAGAAGGCCACATCTTAGACCTAATTTTTAATTACTATTGCCATTGATGTCTACGTAACATTATAAATTTTTAGCATAAATAAAAAAAGTTATTTTAAAATTTTAATTTAATAGAATACAACATTATGCATATAGTGCTAACATTTTTTACACTTATTGCTTTAATAAACTTTGTATATTATTTTAAGGCGGCTGTATATAAGAAATGCCTAATGCTGTATGTATTTTAGATTCCTAAGAGATAATTAGTTATTGTTGAAGTCCCAAAGTACTTATCTTCGCTATTGTAAACTTGAAAACATTAAATTGAAATTACGAAAATTATTTCATACCAGCTGATGATCCTAGGATGTCAATGGCGTTTCCAATAATGGGATATCCTTTTGGTCCAGGTATTTTTTCTGCCAGTTGAACCATGTGCCTCCTTGAGAGTTTCCAGTAAGTGTACCATAGTATTAACGTGGGAATTAGTAGGAAATAGAATACGTCGCTGGATGAAAGTAAACCCGTAATTTCCGGGACAGCTGCACTAACTGCCATGATTGCAAGAACTGTGAAAAAAAGCCAACTTGTATTTGCATCTTTTATTAGTACGCTTTTACCCACAGAAATATTTTACAATATTGTGAAAGTGATGGTTATGCGTTGCAACAAATTCATGCGTGTTGAGGCAGGTTCACGTTTGCACTTCGGCAAATAAGACGATCGCTGTGTAGAGCTCGCAATGTCATATTGGCTTGAGTATTGATCAATTTTTGGAGGATATGGCTCTTCTATTAGTGGCGAGAGTCGCAGAGAGGAAATTTTAGTTTAGAATATGTTCAGAGGTCAGTCACAAAGGGGAGCATCGCTGTGTTCAGGAAGGTGCTTGCGTTGACACTACGTGACTTAGCAGGTGAAAGAGTATTTGAACATTTTTGCACCGACAACTTATACCATTCTACGCGACCAGCTTGGATTGAAAAAAACCTTATTCTCTTTGGATATCCTATACGTCAAGCGACGAGTAAATAACACGACGTATTTCGTGGTGCCGCTGGACGCTCAATAAATTTAAAAATGAAATATAAACCTTTACAGAATTCTTTCCGACCTAAAGTTTTTCTAATTTAGCTGAAAAAGTTGGAGTTTTTTTTGAGTACATCTGGAAACTATGTTAAAACATTACTTTTCTCTTACTTAGAAATCATTCCCTGAAT
Organism: Sinelater perroti; assembly: GCA_036346155.1. Lineage (NCBI taxonomy): Eukaryota > Metazoa > Arthropoda > Insecta > Coleoptera > Elateridae > Sinelater > Sinelater perroti. The sequence continues at coordinate 17,144,562 of JARFIY010000143.1, forward strand.
TTTAATGAATACTTTAACCGTATTATTGTCGGTTCTAATAGGTCTGTTGCAGTTTTATTTTTATCGGAACCGTACTTGTGATCTGTTATAATTTGTAGGACATAAAAATTCTGGACTACGACTCTGTTCTGAAGTTCTTCTAGAAAAACCAATATCTTTTTTAGACGTTGGGCCAATTACATCAATATCTCCTGTTGTTTGAACCATTTAAATAAAAATTATTTTTGTTGTTTAAAATGAAAGGATTCAGAATGTTATCTGCTTTTTTATGAATTATGAATAACGGTTTCAAAATGTGCCCAAAGTTTGTACCCGTGAGGTTATATATTTTAGTTATATACATTTTATATAGAAATAAATACAAGTGCTTAGAAGTACACGATAATGACATTATTAACAATTTAAATTTACAAAAGCATCCAGGTTTTTAGTTTGAATTTTCAGTCTTTATGAGATAATTCTATATTTTTAACTATACAACGTAGTCTAGCAGATTGTTAGAAGTTGCAAACAAAATTCTGTTGCACTTAAAAATTTGTACTAAATACTTGGAAAAATATGCAGATATTATAAACTCATAAAATATTTAGTAAGATTTTTAAGTCTCTATTCATATCTTTACAATTTGGATGCAAGGAGGAGGCACGTACAAATTGTAATGAGTCAGTCAAAAATATCCAATCTCGTAAATGATTTACAAATTCTCAAGCTACATGATCTAACATTTCCATGCAGGAAGCATATATTTCATATATTAGTATTTAAGGTACTTACAGTGCAGATGACCTAGACGAAAAACAGCGACGAATTGTTACTTATTAGTTAAAGGCTTAAAATAAATGCTTTATATAATTTCTCGAACCAGCATTAATAAGCAGCAAAAAATCAATTAGACTGTTGCAAATATTTGTTGATGTATTCTTTAAGTGGTGCGGGTAGTTAAATTTGCAATAACATTTCAAACTTTTATCAAACAACTAACATCCGTGTTAGTTTTGTAATTTACAAATATATTCGAAAAACTTTTATTGCAGGCTGACTTTGGTACAGATATTTTTTATAAGACACAAATAAAAAACTGGTCAAGGTACCACTTACGTAATGTGATCTTTAAAAACAAAATGAGTCCACAATAATTAAACTAGGCTTTCCGAAATGGCCAATATTGGCCACCAGGTGTAGGACTGCAATCGGAAGTAAAAGATAAAATTGCAAAATACGTAATAACTATCTTTAAAATTAAGATGACAATTTTAGATTTTATTTGGAGTATTTAGAAAACATGTATATCTCAAATTGAATCATCTTCTCTAGAATTTCAAAACATGAAATGCAATTTAAAGACAATTTTATTGAATCGTCAGTTGCTTTGAAAATAACACGCCCTTCAATATTTTGTGTTGTACGAATATCGGATACTTTTTAAAATTGTACTCTTTACTTTCTTGCACTTCTAAACTTATATGTATGTATAATGTTGGTTAGAGCCAAGTTCACCCCATTTAACTAAAATAGGAAAATAATTTAGATATTTTAATTGAAAGCTGAAACATTACTACATTAATCTTTCACTAATTTTTATTATAATGTATTTGATTATATTAGATATAATGATAAAAGCTTTTCCATAAGAATGGCATGATTTTAAAATAAAATAAAAACTATTTTAGACCCAACCAAACTTTTTATGTTATTTTGAAGTGTAGTTTATTATATTATATTTTGAATAACACATCATTTAAGTTGACTTTGTGCATACAAGCAAATTCGATTAACCCAATTTTCGATGCCTTTGTGCAATAACTCGGGTCTAATATAACAAATGCAGCGTTTGATGTTCAATCTAAATACATCGAGAGTTCGTGGTTTGTTTGAATAAACTATAGATTTTAAATAACCCAACAAAAAATAACCTAAAGGAGTTAAATCACAATTTCTGGGAGGCCAACAGTTGCATTTCTTGAAATCATCTTTTCATAAAATTTTTCTTGTAGTATATCAATAGTGACATTAGCAGTGTGACATATGGCACCGTCTTGTTGAAAAACATGTCCTCCAAATCAATTTTATCTAAATTTGACATTTGTTAACATCAATCGGTACCGTTCACCAGCAATTAGATATCCTACCTCGTTTTGGGACAAAAATGGTTTAATGATACCACCATGCCATAAACTACTTTTGTAGTTTGTTTTAACAGCAAAAACGGTAATTTTATTTGTTATCCGTTTCAAGGTGCTCTAAAGCTTAATCAGCAAAGTCACAGCGTTTACGATGGTCCAGTGGCTTCAGTTCTTGGACCAACATACCAACACAATGTTAGATCGGTGCAAACCCAAATCTACGGACGCTTTAACGAAGAGCGATTATATGGACTATAGGTTTCGAAGAACCCAACGTCCTATAATTGTATTTAATCATGACGAATTGTCAGAGTATACTAAACACAAATGACTACTAATGGCAGTTATAATATTTTAAGCATGGTTGAGATTTTATTTCAAAGTCATGTCATTCTTCTTGGAGAACCTTTTATAGATAAAAAATAATAAGCATTACAAATAAGCAACTTTAACAGAGACTTAAGCTTTATTTTTAAATACTTTATTATAATGACGTCGGCGTAAATTAAAATCAGAAATTTTTCAAGGTGTTGATGGTTAAAATGAGTGCAGTAAATAGTTAGTTAGTGTAACAATTCGCTTTCATGTAGATCGGCCTCTTATATGTTGCAAGTATCATAGTTAGATAAAGCTGTAAATTAAACTCTTTTTGTCGCTGAAGACTACCTTTTTCAATCTTCTTTCGATCCACGACATATGATCACGGAAAAACTTCATTCAGGCCTCTTTGTGGCGATCCTTAAATAGTGGTTTCGGTTTACGTTTTCGCCATTTGAAGATTTTGGAGTGGCTGATCCCTTGCCGAACTCTTTTAGGTGTCACGGGGATGTTTAGCCTTCTGGATTTGGCTGCTTAAACTTTTATTTTTCTGAACTTCGGCTAGAATTCGGAGCTCATTTCTACTTAACAGTTTCTTTGGCCTTCCCGGACTAGATTTGTACTCATAGTTGGCGTCCTTCTTGATAAAATTGTCATGTACGGTAGGAGAGAAACCGATCTTGGCTGCAATTTGTCTATTTGTTATGGTGTTTTCCTTGTAGGTCAAGATTTCTCCTTTTTAAGCTCAATAAGCGATTTTACTAGCAGCATGAGGGTGTCCGTTATTTCCCAAATGGCGATTTTTTTGAGAGGACTAATTAAATGTCTTCTTTTCATGATAAATTACTATTTTGAAATAAAAAACTCTTTGGCAACCCTTATTTTCGCGTGCCTGCAGGCAAATCAAATTTCCCATTTGATTAACATGGGAAGATCGTCTTTAAACGCTTACATTTTTACAAATTGTAGGTCTTCCAATATGTCAACATACCATATTAAAACTTTAAAAAACGTGTATTGAATACAGGGAATTTATTTTGCAACAAGAAAACCATTTCTGGTCACTAAAAAAATTGAAAACCCAAAAAAACAGATCAATGAATTTGCCACGCTCCTTTATCCATTTTTCGACGCGCAAGTCATGAAATAACGTCAAAATAATACGAAATTCGTGTTTTACGGAATATTTACGATCGATTGACATTTTTCTCTGACATTTTTCCGCGTCAAAGTGACGATTCTTGAGAGCAAATATGGGCTTTCCAATTTTTTGTCAAAAAAACGACAAAATTAAAAAAATTCTTCAAAAACTTTTTGGACGATCTTTTCATTTACAAATACCGTAGAAGTACTGCAAAAGTGATGTGGAAACTAAAAAAAATTGCTAGAGCATCTGAAACCTAAGCTCAGTCGACCGATGTAAGTTTTCGACTAATTGTGGCTCTCGCAAATTCGTTAAAACCAGTACCAAACTTAAATGTATTTCTAAATTTCCATAAAACTTTAACTTTAAGCTCCCACCAATTCTTACGAAAAGTATTTCAAGTTTATGTTTCTGAATAAGATTTCAAAAATGGTTGAAGCTTGAAATTTTCTTCAAATTTTCTCGCGTTATGTTGACCGTCTCCATTATTTTGATCAAAAAAAGGATATGTTTCAAAATAGGTTCCAACAGTTAATAATTTTAAGTAAATGACGAAGAATTCACAGGGTTAGTACAATACTTATACTTTTTATTCAAATTTTTAATTACACATATCGAATAAAATTACATCCTCCGAAATTCTTTTCTACCTGCGCACTCGATCAAGCTCCTGTAAATTGCTATAGTTGGCGTTTTTTTGATGTACCTATAGAATATTTAAATAATTGCTTCGCTTAATTTTTAAATTTTTAACGAGTGTTTGTTTACGTTTGTATATATCTTATTATATTCTAATACAAGTTGAATCAGGTATTGTCTTTGATTTTCTTTTTTGCCAATGAATTTATATAATCTTGGGTAAGTTTTGCGTCTCTTTTTGCGACATCATTGATAACATGTAGTTCTTTTATTTTTTATCTACCGTTTTTGTAATGATTATTATTCTCCCATTCATCAATATCAAGGGCAAGAAAATCTTTATTAATCTTAAATCTATCAAATAGCTTAATGGACGAAGGTAGTATGAAATGATCGATATCGACATCCTTTAAATTATCAATTTCTTCTATAGATTTTACATAAAATTGTTTGCTTGCATCGTTTGGAAAATTATCTTCGTCAATCTCATCATTCAGGCTTAATTCCTTCACAATTTTCGATTTTGTGTTTTTTGAAACTCTCTTATACAAACAGCCCAAAAACGCAGACCCCTGCGCTTAAATACCACAGGTGATTTTTAAATTTCAGAAGAGATTCATTTGCGACTTCCGGATGAATTTTTCTGTATTCAAAAAAATCTATTATAAATTCCAGGTTATTTTTCGTCGCATTCAGCGCCAAAGAAGCGGTGAACACATGTTTTAAATAAACAAATATTACAAATAAACAAATATCAAACAACTTGTCTTTTTCATCATCTGATAAAGGGTAAGAATCTTTGAAAATGTACATCAAAATGCTATATGATGCCTTCGACATCCACCGTGCATGAGAGCACCCAGTGGCTTTTTTAAAGGTAACTTCATGTTTTGGGACTAAACCTAAAAAAACTCGAGCAAGATTGAGAAACTACTTGTAATCATCTCGAGTAAGTTTGCTATTTTCAGTTTCCACATCATTTTTGCAGTTTTCTACGCTATTTGTAAATGAAAAGGCAGCCCAAAAAATTCTTGGTGAATTTTTCTAAATTTTGTTTTTTTTTTCACAAAAAATTGGAAAACCATATTTGCTCTCAAAAAATCATCATTTTGACTTAGAAAAATGTCAGAGAAATCCGTATTTGAAAATTCGCGAAACCAGATATTTAATTATAACAATTACCCAAATTAAGGGTACTATCATCAATAGCAATATGCGCACAGCAGTTAAGAAAATCCCGCCGGTATGGGGGTAGTATCCAATACCTTTCCAATCACAAATTCTTTACCAGAATTTACTACTACCTTTAAATTGTAATTTAGTACAAGCACTCCCGATAAATAAAAATAACTATATTACTAACCAAATTGAAGACGAAAAAGTCACAAAACTAAAAAGAAGCTATGACGACTGCAAAAGTTATACCAGAACACTAAACAGATTTACAATTTTACAGACAAAAAATAACAACAAAGTAGCAGAAAATATTATGATCAGCTTAAAATAGCCACCAATGTACGGAGTCGCAAATTTTAAATAATGATAGACAATATATTTAATGTATTAGAAAAGGAGTAATATTACACTGGATCGTTACTAGATAATATGGTAAAGAACAATACAAACAAACCTAGTGCTTATACGTTCACTCGTACCCCATATAAAGGAAGAATAAAACATCCATCATACTTATCACTTTTAAGAAGATAGCGCTTACAGAATCGTGATACGAGACTTCTATTACGACACTTTAGTAGAGGAAATCAAAGAACTAGAAAAGCAAGACCATACGATTTGAAATATCCACAATATTTGTCACAAACTAAGCAAAGGGCGGGTTCAACTATTCTTCGTAGACATTGAACTAACATCCAACAACACAGAAATATGTAAACTTCAATACCTAAACAACCAAAAATGACATTGTACAGTGCACACTCTGTCAGTGCTATGGCCACACCAAAACTTACTGTATACAACTTTACTGTTGTATCAGATGTGGTGGACGCCATAACTCAGCTACTTGCAAGGAAACCAGAGACACACCGGCCAGATGTGTATTGTGCAAAAGCGAATACCTGGAAAATTACAAGCTCTGCTCTGTGCATAAAGATCTCCAAAACTCCAGATCTAAAAACTCTTACAAAAAAACCGTAAATACTTGCAGAACTATTACAGTTGTCTGTGCTAATACTTAAGATAACCATAGTCAAATTATATACCCCATGAAATAACAATAACAATAGCAAACAACAATGTACAACAAATTTATAAAAGCGTTATACAAACACACTAGACGAATTTAAAGAGATGTTTAATCCGCTGATTAGTCAAAATAGCATGATTTTTAGTATTCTAAAAACAGTCACAAATAAATCATTAAAATAATGGCGAAAAACGTCCGTATAGTTGCTTGGAATTCTAACGAGCTAATCAACTATATACTGTAGCTAATTAAATTTCTTGAAATTATTACAATAGATAAAATCCTGGTCTCTAAAACGCATTTTATTGAGAAAACGGAATTCAATATTCCTACTATTTAATTTACTTTGCCAACGACCCCAATAATACTAAATCAACTATAATAATTGAAATTACCCTTTCCCATTATGAGCTTCCATCTTACTGTACGAACAAAATACAAGCTGCTAAAATTTAGCTAAACGTAAAACCCTACCCTATAGTAATAGCATCATTATATTCACCTCCTAGGCTGTAGCAGAGCAATACAAATAATTTTTGTTACTACAGGAAATAGTAGTTTAATCGGTGGCGACTGGAATGCCAAATATACAAAATGGGGCTACGAATTAACCACAGCAAAAGGGGGGAATCTACTTCAAGTCCTACGACTACTCAATTGCAGCTATTTATTCACTGGAGAATCGACTTACTGGCCCAGTGACCCAAATAAATTACCGAATCTGCTGAACTTCTCTGTAACTCGTGGATTATCAGGCACTTGCACTAAAAACAGATTAGCACACTAAAAATGTGTAATAATAAAATAAATTGAACCTTGTATTTATAATATTTGGAAATAAATACAAACCTAAACATTCTACTTCACACAACTCTTGCATGAAGCAGCTGCTTGGGCAACTCCATTTGCCCAAAAACTTCAAGAGTACTTAACAATTTAACAAATTCACACACATGCTTCATAGAACTATTTCCCAAGCGAGAAATGAGTAATTAACAAAATACATTACAAACGTGTCAAAGAAGATTATACAATTTGGAAGGCCCCAAAAAGACTTAAAAAAAGTTGCCATCACACTAATCAAAGTCAATAAAAGCGAACACAGTAGCTGAATACCCTTATCAAATTTTCAAACTCACACATCTAGATTCTGGAACAAATTATAACAAACACAAAATATACATTAAAAACCACAACCCCCCCGGGATACCACCTTATCATATGTCAAATAATAAAATGTTTATAGAAGAAAACTTTGGTGCTGCTTAGAAGTGTATTTAATGGAAATTACATCTTTTATACTATCTACTAATATAAAAGTTCTCGCCAATAATTATGATCTCGAGAAAAACCGCCTAACCAACTAACATCGTATCGACCTGTTAGGTGTATAAATAAGTTCTCAGCTTTAGATTTCACAGGACGAATCACCGTTTACATGTAACGTATTAGTCCGTCCTCTTGCGGTTTTAAAGAAATGACATTTGGTCTTTCGAAACATCATGCGATTTAGCGTTTGAGGCACATATATTCACAAAAAATCACAAAAGAGCGTATTCGATTTTCTATCCACTTCGCGTTTCATCTTAAGAAAAACGCTGCTGAAGCCACCGAAATGATTTGTGCTGCATATGGTGAGAATGCTGTAAGTCATGCAACGTGCAAAAAGTGGTACCAAAGATGTCGAGGAGGAGAGTTTAGTCTTGAAGATCAACCACGCGCTGGGCGCCCTCAAACATTTGACACGGATGAGCTGCAGACGCGTTAGGCTGGGAACTTCTCCCACATACGGCGTATAGCCCAGACATGGCCCCTTCCGATTATCATTTATTCCGGTCGTTACAGCATCACTTGGCTGATACGCACTTCAAAACAGAAGAAGTCCGAAAATGCATCGATAACTTTATCGTCTCGAAGCCGGTGAGCTTCTATCACCAGGGAATTCGCAAGCTACCCGAAAGACGGCAAAAGGTCATCGATGCCAACGGAGAATACTTTGATACTTAAGCTTTTTTGTTTGTTTTTAAATAAAACTTTAATTTTGCAGAAAAAAGCTGAGAACTTATTGATACACCTATTATAAGTTTTTTGTCGATATCATACAAACTATTTGTAAAATTACTTGTCAATCGACTAGAAAAGACATCATACTAGACCACCAGTTTGGAAAGTGAAAGACACAGAATAGTAAACTCAATTACAAAGATCCTAGAAGAGCACAAATACTGTTTGGAATATTTATAGACTCAACGCAGGTCTTTAATTGTGTTTGGTACATAGGTCTGTTTTAAAAAATTAAACTCCAACTTTCTAGCCGTCATTACTTTTTTCTAAAATTTTATCTGACTTATAGATACCACTAGATTAAGTACAATAATAAAACATTTGTCTTCCACAAAATCTACGCTGGAGTCCCTCAAGGTGGGTTTTAGGGTCGTTTTTTTTTTTTTTTTGATATCCCCTCTAGCGAAATTACCATAGTGTCTACATTTGCAGGCAATACGGTGATACTAACATCAAATGTAGACCTGCGCGAAGCATTAATTAACTTATAGTACTATTTAATCTGTGTAAGCAAGTGAAACAGTAAACGAAGACAAGTCAAAACATGTCATATTTGCCAACAAACACATCACGCGTCCTCAAGTAGATATAAATAACCACTCCATATCCAAAAATAAAAAGTGAAATATTTAGGTCTCTAACGACTAACGTGGGGGTTTCACATTCATGTAAATAAAACAAAATCATTTGTACTGGCTATTCGGAAGACGCTCTCAATCGTCATTGGAAAATAAAATGTTACTTTATAGAACCAAAATCAAACCAATTTGGACTTATGGTGTCCACTTATGGGCTAAGCAAAATCAAATACCAAAATTGTGTAGCACTTTTAGTCATAGATGTTGAGAATTATAGTCGATGCTCTTTGGTATATAACAACTAGACGCCACACGCAGACCAACGAATTTCTTATATAACTGAAGAAATACGTAACCTAGCCGAAAAACACCACAAAAAATCAACCAGGACACGAAAACATTCTAATCTAAGAACTCTCAGAAGACTGAACAGAAAATGGCCGAAGGGCCTGATTCAATCAGATGAAGATGACTGAAGCACCGTCACTGGATGATTTCTTCTTTCAAGTTTAACTCACTCGACCAATTTAATCAGTAAATTATAAATATGCAATTGTTAATAAAAAACACTAAGTTTGGTGGTAATTTAAAATGGTTGTGTTTGATTTAGACATGTTTTTATAGTGCCTTTATATTTATTTCTACCACTGTATTTTATTAGCTACACTTAAATTAGATATTGAATGTCACGAAGAACGTAACACAGTCATTACGTTTCTCGTAGTTTTTTAAAGTTTGTCATGTTTATGGGATTTATATTATTTATTTAAGTTCCACTTAACATTTTTTTACGTTATTCCAGTCTAACAAAAATATGTTTGTGCTAATTGCATGTATTTTAATTCGAAGACGCAGAACCGTCAAACATTTTTTTTTGGTTTTCTGTACATGTTAATTGAGTATATATATATATATATATATACATACATATATATATACCTACATATACATAAATGTAATTTAATTTGTTTGAATTAAGTGATGCTTTAATATTACACATAACATTTAAAAAAACGAATAAATACTTACTTTAAAATTATAGTCTGCATCAAAAGGCAACATATTATAAAATTGGTAGTATTATATAGAGTAATCTTATCATTTTGTGAAATAATTTCTAGGATTTGAGTTGGATGGTTACAAACGTTCACTTTATGGTAATGCTATAGAAGAGCAAGTGCGATTTGGTCACGATTTGCTCTTGCCTTGTTCATTTTGCGTCACATTGACGTCATTTCTTTACTCAAAAGCATGAACCCGTGAAAAATATTTTCTAATTTCATTTTTTAAAAAGAGCTATTTTTTGAATGAGGTCATTAAAGCCGAACTTTATTTGAGTGATATTGTTGCAGATGCGCTTGTGTCAAAAAATTCTTTTCGATTATCCTTGTTAGAGCGATATGAAAGCTTGATCGAGCATTCTAAATAATGTTGGAGTAAGAATGGATAAGAGTGGAGCACAGTATGAATAGGGCTTAAGTCCAATACACCACTATGCTCCGCTCATTCTTTACTTTCTACATTTTATTTCAGGGTTATCAATTTCCTGTTATCAATGCTTCTTACTTATATAATAAGTAACCATGTATTTATATTCAACATACAAATCTCAAATATATCTCATATATTTATACAAGCACTCAATATTATTACACCAACGCAGATAAACAGCATGTCTATTAATAGCTTAACATGTATGAATATGTCCTATTATGAAAATGATGTATATTGATTCTTCTTCTACAACTCGAAATTATGAAAAGCAAAGTGTATAAAACAAAAAAGAAGAATATTAAATCAGTCAGAACAATACAGAACATATCATACAATATAATAGACATTCTGCCTTTTCTAGTCTTGAAGATATTGCTGATAACACAATGTATACACAACAAATCAAGATACCAAAACGACCACCAATATTACACATAGAGTACGGATTACAATAGAATGATGAATGTATTGTCGTTGAAACAGAACAATACAAAACAAAAACAATTGCCGATAATATAGTTAAGATAACTGGTAATACGTCTGAAATATATCATAAACTGATCACATTTATGAAACACTCTAAAGTAATACATCATGCATACCAGATAAAAGAATACCGAGTTATCACTCGCAGTCCACATAACACTGTACCCACAAAAGAAACAGCTGAATCATTAGAAGAAAAATGCTTTAAAGTGAGATTTATAACATATATTAAACATAGGATTGAATAAACGCCCATGCCAATGTTATTCGTAGACTTGGAGTCTGAGATAAATAACAGACATTTGCAGTCTTCAGTTTTTACATAATCAAGTTATAAAGATTGAATTACCATCTAGAAATACAACATTTATGCAGTTCATGAGGTGCCAATAAATGGGTCAAATTCGGCGGTTTTTATGATAACAAAATTTCAAAGAAGTCATAAGAATTAGCGAGGTTGTACCGTACACAAAGAATTATGAAACAATTTAAGGTCAAACATTACTTCACAAAATAATTACAAAAATCTAAATACATCCACACATTCATATATAGTCAGTCCGTACAGAGAGATACAGAGCTAGCTCAAAATCAGGATGTAACATAACAAAGTTCCTAGAAGGATTTGAAGTCATGTTTACTTAATTAATACAACAAAACGACATGGTAATAAATATGTTGTTTATAGTTATAAACAAACGTGTCCGATTTTGTCTAAATCTTATAAATATGCCTATGCAACGCTAACAGCATTCGGTCAAAAATACATGAAACCAGTCATTTTTAAAATTAAAAACACTTTATCGACAAATGTTACTTGAGGATATCTTATTATACTTGTTATCATACAGCTATTCTCATAAGGAGTACAATCGTCCACCACGAATTAAAATATTATGAAGAATAACGACAACTCAAGGTTTGTAAATTACCAAATCCAATCACATTATCAAATTGCTTAATGATCACCTAAATATAAAGTTACCAAAGAAGACCATAAACCAATTTTTTCTGTCACATGCCAGCAATTTTATATGCAGTGGACGCTACAACAGCATTTTTGATTAATTACTACCAGAAACCAGGCACTATGTAATCTTATACGTGAAGAAAATTATTACTATATCAACCCGAGAGCCTACATATTGGTCCATGGAGCAGGAATAGGTACACGACTTGCTGATTTCTTTGTCACACATCGTATTTTTTAAAACCATACGAACATAGAGCCGTGACCTACCATCTGATCATACACCTGTTACTGCGATTATTAAAAGGCAATCTTGATCATCACTGTACAACATTAATACAGACTTCTTCTACAAGAAAATTTATAAACCAGTATTAGTCTACACACCCCTCATAAAATAGAGGAAGCTTCAGACCATTTTATTACAACTATGCAATATGCAGTTTCGCATTTCTAATATAATACTTGACTTAATACGGCAGATAAAACGATCTGTAATAGAATAGCAAATACCATAAAGAACAAACTAAAAATGTTAAAGCAAAAAACTTTTCAACGCTAATTAACTTCACTGTCTCGTGTAGATAATAGTATCTGGAAAATTTCTAAAGCAAATAAGAGCCCACAGGTTGCTAGTCGGCCATTAAGAAAACCAATTAAATAATGGGTTAGGGCAGACCAAGAAAAGGCAGATCTATCCGCGTAATACTTTGCTAAAGCCTTTACTTTCCATTTAAATGAACCCGGTGATGAGATACAAACCTTCCTCCAGGCGCCACCACAACTGTTACTACCCGTCGAAAGCTTTACATATACCAAAGTGTTAGAAGAAATTCAACATCTAACCAAAAAGAAAGTCTCTGGTTGTGACTTAATAACGGCAAATTGTTTTTACAAAATTCCTTTAATTTTATATCAGGTCACTATTAGCTATCATTGCTAAAATTATCACAAATTATTTTAATATTAAACCTGGCAAACCTGTTGAAGAAGTTGCACTTTACCTGCCAATAAGCCTGTTGCCTCTAATGTATAAACTGTTGTTTTTTTCATTCAGTGTTGTAAACATTATCAGCAAAACATATATGCATAATAGGATTGCAAATTCTATTGGTTAGCAGTATTTATAGATATAGAACAAGCGTGTGACAAAATGTAGCATAATGGCCTATTATATAATATTAAGATACTCCTTCCAAGCGAATATTACCTTCTTTTTAGATCTTAATTATCAAATAGTTATTTCCAGTTATTTCAGTATTCTGACCTCCACCCAAAAGTATTTCAAAAAAGTGTTTTTGAACCTTTGCTATACATATTATATACTGCAGATATACCTACAACGGCAGATATATACCGTAAACTAAAGTTACGTTGGCCCAAAATTTCACGTTTTTTCACCTATTTAGTATAATTTTAGCGAGACTATTATGTATTAGTACGTTTAGTATTTTTTTTACTTATAGAACGTGAATGGAGGAACAGTTTGAGTAGAAAATTTAAGTTTTTTCAACTATCCAAATCCCCCAAACAAAGTGGGGACAAAGTTATATGGCGTTGGGGTGACCACACCTGATTTTATTCCTAAATTACATGTAAAACGAGCCTTGGGCAAAAATGCGCCACAATATGTACTGGGAAATTGACAACGAGTAGAATTTTTTTAATTAGTAAATGTGCTACGATGTTGGTGTTTTTAGATTACAAAAGGCCAATAAAGTACAAATCCAATAGAAACTATTCTTTTATTCATAATCTTGCAAAGAAAAATAAGTAGGTAAATACATTTCATACAGAATTGTCTATCTCATGCACAGAAAATTGATTTTGTTTAAGCAGTTTGGGGGGATTTATTTTGTACAGTACGTCATTTCAATCATAAGGAATCGAATCCTGCTTTTTAGGCCAACTACAAAATTTGAGACCTCTTTCCATGCAGTCAAAAGTATAGTGCGTCCTCTCTTCGAGATGCTAATAATTCTTCCGGAGTACTTTCGACCATTGAACATGGCGACACTAAAATCAATGATCACATAATCAAGAGTTTGCAGTTTGTGTGGTGGTTGTGATGATACAATAGGAGTAGTTTTAAGCACTTTCTTCTAAATTAGAAACGCTTTCAGCTTCCTGGCCAGACTCTAATGAATCATCAACATTTTCTTTGTTGGACTCTTCGTTTGAGTAAGAAATGAAAGCCTTCTTCTTTTAGATGCGGGCTGGCGTTTTGAAGGACCAACAGTGTCTTTGGAAACTTTGACATCCTGAGAAGTAATACTTTTAACAGCTGCTACCTGCAACTTCTTCCTCCTCTTCATAGTACCTTCCGTCTTTAACAAATTTGACCGTTTTTATTCTAACTGCTCCAAAAAGGCTTCAGCGACCCGAGTTTTTATTCAATTCATTTAAATTTTGAGACAAACGTTTTAGCAGCATGTTTCTATTAATCAGATAAATTCTACAGTTTTTGAAATCAGATTTTATATTTTGTTACATGTTTGGTTCCAACTGCTTCATTAATTCCTTTAACAGCGTAGGTAAGACATCCTTAGGAATTGTAGCGAATTTTGAATCATTCTTAGATTTCGTTTACTCTATCAGGATTTTACGCCATATTCTCTTCACACCCGATTGAATTTCGAAGCGTAAACATCGCAGATACACGCGCTAAGAGTCCAAGTTTAAGTGCATTGTTCGATAAAGCGGCTGCGGCCGTCTTATCTCGTATCGAGAACCCGAATTTGCTTAAGTTATTTTAATCAAGAAAGAAATATAGTTAACAACAGGTAATTTTTATTTAACAAATACGACAATATTATCATCAGGACACGAAAATTATACATCACACCTACCAATTAAAAGACGAACGAGCGTTTAGTAGTCATCAAAAATCTTCATCGTTCGATTCCACTCGAAGACACAAAAACAGAAATCACTAGACAAGGACACCAAATTAGAAACCACAAAGGAGCCAATGAATCTATTTTTCATGGACTTAGAACCATCTAACAATAATAAAGAGATATATTCCATTCAATCTTTACTACACAATCACATAACAATTGAACCGCCAACAACAAACCGAAATGCTGTCCAGGTGCATGCCAAATATATGGTCATACAAAAGCATATTGCTCCCGTCCCTTTGTGTGCGTCAAATGCAGCGGTAATCACAGCACAGCCAGCTGCAAGAAGAGCAAGGATACGAGAAGGAATCTATCCAGGCTACTTCCATCAAGGTGCTCACCTTCTCCTATGAAATAACCGTTGCGGCTGTCTACTGCCCCCCAATACACAATATCAAAAAATGTGACTTCGACCAGTTCTTTCATACCCTGGGTCCCAAATTCGTATCAGGCGGCGACTACAACAGTAGACATACTGCGTGGGGCTTCCGCCTAGTTACTACAAAAGGCAGAGAGCTATATAAAACTATACAAGACAATAAATACGACTACCTTTCAACAGGGACCCCGACATACTGGTCATCCGATCAGAACAAAATCCCCGATCTCCTCGATTTCTTTGTCATTAATGGAATATCACCAAACTACATGGGCATCTCCCCAAGCTACGACCTTTCCTCGGACAACTCACCGATCATAGGAACTATAAGCGCAAGTGTTCTAATCAAAAATCCCCCCGCACGGATCCATAACGCTTCAACTGATTGGGATTTATATCGGCAAATTCTTCACGAAGGCATTGACTTGACAGCCAGTTTAAAAACCCCTCTCAAAATCGATAACAGCCCAATTCTCTGCTAACTACAGCACTGCAAGCCCCGCCTAAGATGCAGAGAAAAGTCAACTCATACACACATGTTCCTCTAGAAGTTAAACTTCTAGTTGCCCAAAAGAGGAAAGCCAAAGCCAAATGGCAAAAGAGCCATCATCCAGCAGACAAAACAACCCTCAATAACCTTGGAAATTAGCTTAAGGCGAAACTCAATTCCTTGAGGGAAGACTCGTTGAATACCTACCTCTCAACCATAAACCGATATGACAACTCAATATGGAGACCAGTCAAATCATCTTTAAAACCCCAAACCACATCCCTACCAATACGAAAGCTACCTCCAGCTTTAGGATGGGCCAAGAGTGACAAAGAAAAGGCGGATTTGTTAGCTATTCACCTATCTGGAGTATTCCAACCACATGATGAACCACTCAACGTTAACCTCCCAGACCAACCAGCACCTGAACCGAATATACCTCCCACACCACTAGTAACACCGAAGATTGTAAAATCTGAAATTCAGAGATTAAATCTCAAGAAAGTACCGGGACCGGACAAAATTACACCGAAAATGCTCTGTGAGCTTCCACGAAAAGGAATAGTTCTGCTGACGTACATATTTAATGCTATACTCCGACTTCAATATTGGCCGAAAGAATTTAAGATCGCAGAGATAATACTCATCCCTAAACCAGGTAAAGATTCCAGCTATGCGTCATCAAAGCGCCCCATAAGCCTGCTACCAGTTTACTCCAAACTCCTTAAAAAGTATGTCTTACGAGCCTTAGACCCAGAATTCACGGCAACTAACTGGATCCCTGATTATCAATTTGGCTTTCGCCGACACCATTCTACCATACAACAGTGCCATCGCATCACGCAAGAAATTAACACAGAATTCGAACAGACAGCCTACTGTATAGCTGTTCTTTTGGACATTCGCCAGGCGTTTGATAAAGTCTGGCACAAAGGACTCAAACTCAAAATACATCAAATCTTACCTCCTCAATTTCATAAACTTTTGGACTCCTATCTAACAGTCAGAAAATTTCGAACACGCGTTAACGACGAAGTTTCTCCAGTGTACCCAATCCAATCTGGGGTCCCACAGGGTAGCGTTCTGGGTCCCTTTCTTTATACGTTATATACCTCAGACCTTCCAACCTCCCCAACCACTACTATAGGAGCATATGCCGATGACACAATTATACTTGCGAGACACACGGACATAAACCTCGCTGTGGAATATGTCCAAACTCACCTCAGCTTACTTGAAGACTGGCCCCAGCGCTGGAACATTAAGGTAAATGAGTCCAAATCTACTCATGTGACCTTCACTCTTCACAAAGGGATATGTCCTCCACTACATCTTAATAACATCGAAATACCACAATCCCTATCAATAAAATACTTGGGTCTACACCTGGACAGCAAGCCCACCTGGAAGGAGCACATTAGTAAGAAAAAAAAACATATAGAGCTCAGATTTAAAACCCTTTACTGGCTACTAGGCCGACACTCCCCATTATCCCTCTCTAACAAAATCCTTAGTTACAAAATCTTCATTATACCAATTTGGTCCTATGGAATAGAACTTTTGGGCTGTGCTAGCAAGACTAACCTTGCAATCATGCAACGAAGTCAATTTAAAATCTTAAGATATCTCATTGATGCTCCCTGGTACATCACCAATCAGATGATACACGACGACCTCGGCATCCCGATGCTCAATACGGTAATACAGGTCAGAACCAGGAAACATCTTGAAAAACTTACCACCCATGATAACCTTCTTCTTCAAGAACTTCCACACCATCAAGTCATGGGCGCCGCTGGCCTACAGACCTCCACTGAAGAGGACCCCCATGGGCCCAACACCTTCGCACTACTCTCTAGGACGAGGACCAGTCACTGGTCGGGCCCTCATCATGTCAATTTATAAACCAAAATATTAGTTTATAAAAATACAATGTATTCTGATTGCTAATGTAAAAAAATTTAAAAAAATTCTCTTCATGGGGGCAAAAAGGCCACATCCAAAGGTTGTGTAAGATCTGTAGTGTTAAATGCTAAACACAGAAACCTTATGGTGCTCACATAGTTCTAAGACTCGAATGTTAATACGTGATGATAAATTATTATAAATATTATTATATTATATTATTATAAATATAATCGACCTTATGGACAACTTACGGTAGAAGACCCTTGCCATTAGCGTTTCCGCAGAACATTAATGAAGTAGAGCTCTTACTGAAGTTGCAAATTTGCCTCGCTTTCAAATTACTTTCCAATTGCCAGAGTCATCGCTAAGATTGATTTTATCATAGTTCCAAATACAAGACAGTGCTACATCCTTCAAAACGACACTCAAATTGTCCATGTACTCATTTAGTTGAGCTTTTCCAACCTTAGTACGTATTTTCTTAATATTACCACTGGTTCTGATTGAAAGGACCGAATGCATTTTTAAGAAACCCTGCGACCACTCGTAAGCAGGATAATTTTCCTTAAACTTGATTATTGTACCTTGTCTTTTGTCGAGATATTGCTTAATAATAATTCGAAAAGCGACAACCGAAAACTCATAGTCCGACAATGAGATCAGACGTTGAACAAACGCATGCTCTTCTTCGGCACTGAACATGTGAGAGCCACCCATCGGCTTTGTTGTGCAGACTTTTTAACTTGTTCTTAATTATTGATATGGCAATTTTGTATCTTATTTCAGCAGCTCGTCGAGTTACTTGCTCAGACCTAATTCTTTTCAGGCATTCTTGTAACACCTATGGATTATAGTTTTTGTAGGAAGGGGAGTCCAACTGTTTTGGTAACTCCGTAGCATGATTGCAAAAAAATTACACTAAATTTTGCTAGAACTTGCAAAAAGAGCATTTGAAAACGCGACGAGCATTATAACGAAAGAAAACAAAGTAAGTGAGGTTGTGCCAATGTCAGCTCATATCATGGAACAAAGTCATATCAACTCATAAAAAGTTCGGCAGATCAAACAAGGTGGAAGTATTTTCAACTTTCCGCATTATTTACATATTCTATAGGCATGTAAGTATAGAATAATTCACTTACCGTAAATTAGAAAAATTCAGGGTCATCTATGCACATGAAAATTGGCAGGGCACGTTTTCCGTGTCAATAACAAATGTTTGTTTAAGTGGCGCTGTATGTCGTAGTTGAAATACAATCTAAACTAAATACCGATCACTTGTAAATATTGGTGCTACCGGCCGTTTACCACCAAAACTGATTAAATGAAGGTATCTGTTAAATAGCACCACCGAAAACGAACATTTTCAGGACTTGGGCTAAAGTCACCAGGTTTGAGCAAATCTCACCAAAATTTTCAATACATAGGTACATTTGCTAATGACGCCATGCTTTTCTCTAATCATATCTATCTTATAGATTTGGCTAAATAAATGTTAAATAAAAGTAAACAAAACAAAAAGCGCCCATGTTAACTTTAGTCTAAAACGCATAGCGCCCATCAGTATACTTGAACAACATAACTATCCTCCAAGTAAATAAAGCTCGTTATCTAGGTCTTTATTTAGATAAACGACATACATAGAAGCCTCACATACTAAAAAAATAAAACAAATTTATTTGCGAATTAAGAAATTGTATTGGTCGCTCGACAGAAAGTTATGCCTCTTTTTTAAAAACAAGACCATTCTCTATAAGATTTAAAAGCCCGTATGGATTACGGCATTGAATTTTAAGGTTGCTTCTGCAAGTTCAATGTTAACGTTATCCAACGTATTCAGTCCAAGACTCTAAGAGTGCTTGCAAATATCCAGTGGTATATCAGCAATTTCACATTGCATACTGATTTTGTCATAGCACCAGTAGAAGAAGAGTGGACGATAAGATGTAACAACCATTTTCTACAACTACAAGTCTATCCAAATGCTCTTGCGTTTAACCTGCATCAACTAAAAAAAGAAGATATAGCCCAGTGATGTAAAACGAGGATAAAATTTTTTCCCACGTCAATAATGTCATCACATTAACTCATATAATGCACATTTTATTTATAATTATATTCAATTGTTAATTCGTTGTTAAAATAAAAAATAGAATTTAGTGGGCGCGTACAAAATTATCACTTGATAATCCCGTTTCGTATATACCACGGAGCATTTACAATAGCATGACTGAAATCGCTGAAATACAGACTGTCGTCAGTATTGCTTTACATAAAATTACTCTATCCTTTAGAGATCACTGGAAGTCGCAACTTACTAACTAGTACATACTGCAGAATTTAATATTCAGCTGTTTTCTTTTAGTCCAAAAATGTTTTTCCCATGTAAGTTGTTGATCAACATGAATGTCTATATCTTATGCCTGGATATTTGTTTTTATTCATTATGATGCTCCATTTTTAAGCCATGTTTGGATTTTATTTAAATTATGTTGCAAATAACATGATACATGATCCGAATTGTTGTAAGATTTTACTTTATAATAATTGCATTATCTGCAAATATGGCTGTTCCTGACAGATTTCTAGTTGAAAGATTAAAAGTGTATAGTAAATGTAGCGTTAGCCCTAACACTCTTTGCTGGAGCATTTCTGAATTAATCGAAAAGAACTAGTTGCCTTTGTTTACTAAATATGATTGTAAGAAAATTTGATAAAGATAGAGTAGCTTAAATTTAAGTCACAAGAGTTTCACGTGCTAACCTTGTCAAAAGCTTGTGTAATGTATAAAAAGTATCTTTGGTTTTCTTGATCATTGTAAACTAGATCAATAATCTATATATCTGTTCTTATTTTTAAATACAAAAACTGTTTTTTTGGCATTAACTCTTGTTGAGTTATTGATTCTCGAAAAAGATTTTTTCGAACATTTTGGACAAGCGGGAATGAGACTATAGACCTGTAAGAAGATGCCTTCTTAGTTAGTTTTACAAGTTTTAGAATATACACTGGTTTAGAAAGAAACCTGTTCTTAATGCAGCGTGGTATATGGATGTGATAAATTTTACATACATTTTTGGTAGTAGCTCCTCTAGTTACTAGATCGGTAAGTATATTGTTTTTTGCTTTAGTTATTTGTATTCTCTTTTTATATTAATTAATATAGTTTTCTTCATCTGGGGTGATTTTAGTTGCATGGCGTAAATACTTCTTTAAATGATTGGCAAATACAGTCGACTTGTTTTCATCGCGTTATGTCTAAGTTCAAATTTGGTAGTCTGAATGGAGAAATATATTGCTATGGTTACTTAATTCGCTTTATTGCTCTCTAGAGAGAATAATTTGTTGCTTCCGTGGAAGTAGTCTTGAATTGCTTGTTACTTCATATTATGAAAGTATTTTTAAGTTTCTACTTGCTGTATGTAGTCTATTTTTATGAATTGGTGTTTCTGAATTTTGCTATAATCTCTCAAGTCTACCCGTCTCAGTAACTTTACATTTTACTAATATAGAAAGAGCTTTCATCATAAAGTCCATGGGCTCCGCCTCTCCACCTCACTCAAAAAAAGAACGGAAGTACGCGAGCTTACGGTGACTACAGAACAATTCACACCGAGAACATGTCGCACATGCTACACGGAAAGAAAATCTTGTCTAAAATAGATTTGGTAAGAGCATATAATCAAACACTAGTCCAAGAGCCTGACAGAAAAGACCACAATAATAACTCCGTTTTGGCCTATTCGAATATTTATTTACTAGTTTAAGTTTACTAAACGAAGCACAAATATGTCAATGTTCCATCGATCAAATTACTCGTTCTTTAAATTTTTTTGCCGACCTAAGCAATCTGATAATTGCATCAGAAAATGCGGAACAACATTTAGAATATCTTAAATTGCTTTTTTATTGATTAAGCCAACACGGAGTTGTTATTAATCCAGGAAAATGTATTTTTGGTACGAATTAACTAACCTTTCTCCGGTATACCATTAATCCGCAGGATTAACAAGTAACTGATTTAATTTTGAATGGGTTGTTGAGTAAACCTTTAAGCAGTACAACAGCCGACGCCCAAGTTAGTCAACGCAAGTTACTTTCTTGCAGATCGACTCTCCAAACACTGCAAGTAGCATGGTCAAGCCAACCTAATTAATCAGCCGTTCTGTTGATCGCTGACTCATTCTACTTTCGAAAACCAACAACCTACATGCAAATCTGACCTTTTCTATTTGCATTATGTACAAGTTTCGTAAATTATAATAACGTTTACAAATAACGAAAAAGCTAACTAAATACTTGTTGACTATTTTCATTACTAATTTGCAAAGTACGTAACAAAACAAAAAAGACTGACAAACTTATTAAAAACAGAAGTTATTTGGTTTATTTAAATATTTCTTGTGTTTCTTTGTTTAATTAACTAAATGGCATCAGTGTTACGAGAGTTACAAAACCGTCATTACATTTTAGCATAGTGGATGATTTATTTATTATACTACCCTAACAAAAACATGTTAATGTTAATTGTTCGTTTTAAAGAAAGATGACATAAAAACTACTGTAATACTTTTTAACGAGTAGTTAATAAAATTACTACTGATAGTTTTATTTCAGAATATATAAAGTGATCAAAATTTCTATTTTATCAATTACAAGGTTCTGCTTTAGTCCTAAAATCACTATAGGTATGTTGACATAAATCTTTTCCTTAAAATAGCCCCAGCTAACAGTCTAATTGGGTTAGATCGCAAGGATTTTATGGCCAATCGATGTCATCCTTCTTCGGGGTAATACTAGCAGAAAATTCGGTTTGAAGTAAGTGAGTTTCTCATGTGGTGTTTAATATGTAACTCCATCTTGTTGAAGCACGTTTTTTTCAAGTTACAATCATTAGCTTCATTAAAAAAAGTTGTTTAACATCTCTAGATAACGTACACTACTAACAATAGCAGCGTTGCCAGCTTCGTCTTCAAAAAAGTACGGGCCAATGATTCTCTTTAACCCACAATATACACGAAACAGTGCATTTTTGTAGATGCATTATTATGTAAAAAGAGAGCACGACAGTCGCGAGGTAAAGGCTTCAACTTGCCAAACTGGCGCACGGCGGCTCCGGGTTCGAACCCCGGCAATGACAAAAAAACATTTAATGCTCTCCGGCCGTCATACAAACACCTTTGGCGGTCGTAAAAAAAGTACATTCACTATCCACTCGCCAACCCGCCCGGCAAGCGTGGCGTTTAATTGCCAAATCCCCCCTAAAAAGGGAGGCCTATGCTCAATACTGGGCGCTACAAGGCTGAAGAAAAAAAAATTATTATGTAAAAAGCACCTCAATTTTTATTACCCCAGATGCGATAATGTTAATGATTTACAAGACAATTTAGTGAAAATGATTTTTATTGTTCAATATGAGTTTCTTGCAAAAATCGGCATCAAGTGGTATGTTCTCTAAAACTCAATTCACACATGAACAAGCTTTTGATGGTCTTCGGTAGATTTTGCCATATATTTAGATAGCAAGTGTACAAATGAAAACTATCGGGAGTTGTTAAAAATATAAGACGTGCAATTGCTGAAATAGACGAATTTATAAAAAACTTTACTAAAAGAATGGCTGCATATTTTGTTTTATTCAAACAAGAATTTTTCTAAAATTTCTTATAATAAAAATTTGTCTTTATTAAGTTGGAACAAGTAGAAATCTTAGTGAAATTGTAAGGTATTTTACCAAATGCGTAGTCGATGAAGAATATGAAATCAAAAGAAAACTAGACTATTGTCAAGTTAGCCAGTAACTTAAACAATTTAGAACAGACTGGATGTCGACACACAATCAAAGATAAAAAGAAAAGCACACAATAAGAACGCTACAAAAGAAGTTGAAGCAGGGTCAAACAAGCTGCAGTTATAGTAAAAGAAATATATAAAGACGCATATGAAAAGAAGACACTTAATTTGATAAATGATAAACATTTAGATAGGATGTTATAAAAACAGTCGTAATGTAAAATTTTGTCTCTTATAATGGTATTTTATCTACTTATTGATAATCTGTCACATATTGCATTAATTATTCTCAAAATTTTATTGTAAAAAAGAAGTTTAATTAAGTTAGTGAGTTCCCATTTGACTTTCAAAATGTAAGCAAGACAGCAGCGCTCAGATATCTTTGAAAGTGCCGAGTGTCGAATTATTTACTGATAACCTGCATCACTCCACTTCAAAACTGTACGTATAATTTAAATTTAAAATTAATATCGGAAGTCTATCACTGTAACAGAAGTATGTACTAACCCATGTTTCCAATGGGAAACAATTACGACCCCGGACCTCCGGGAGCCCCAGCAGCCCCTGAAAATTACGGCTTCACGTTTAATATCCCTAATATACAAGGATATCAATTTACTCAACAACAAAACACCTACAGCCAATCTGGTCCACAACCCAGGTATTCTACCAATTGTCAAGCATACCAGTCATCCCCTCTTTCATTCAATCCGCAACCACTGTCATTTTCTCAAACTGCACAAAATGGAATAAACCAACAGATAATGAATGCCACCAACAATGATTTCAATCACGAAGACCGCTATTCACGTGTAAATGCAGATTTAATCGAAGACTCGGATTCAGATACTAACAGCCCCAACAACACGCAAGGTACCTCGACAAATACAAAACATGAATGGCAAAAAATCAAAAAACGGAAAATAATCAACTCTAATACAATCTTTAATCGTCAACAACCCATTCCTACGAGCATATCAAACAAATACGAGATCCTCTCACAAACTCAACCCGAAAACGCTTGTCAAGAGCAAACACCTAATAATAATGAAAGTCCTAGCATGGCGAAGCCTCTGCCTATTTATATCCATGGAGTAAACAATTATAATGAAATGATTAAAAATATTACGAAAATCCTGGAAAAAGAGCAATACCACACAATAACTTTACCAAACGATAAAATTAAAATAAACACCAACACAATAGACTCATACAGAAAACTCACCAAACACCTTAAAGATGAAAATGTATTTCATCACACCTACCAATTAAAAGAAGTACGCGCATACAGGATAGCCATTCGAAATCTTCACCATTCCATACCAGTTTCAGAAATATCAAAAGAACTTGGGAATCTTGGTCACTCAGTACGCAATATTATTAACATACGTCACAGAGTAACCAAACAATTATTGTCACTGTTCATGGTAGACCTAGAACCTAAAGAAAATAATAAGTCCATCTTCAACGTTCAACATCTAAGTAATATGAATATCACGGTTGAACCCCCCAGGAAGACATAAACCATACTTCAGTGCACCTGCTGTCAAGAGTATGGCCATACGAAAACTTACTGTAATAAACCATTTGTCAGTGTCAAATGTAGCGGTAACCACAAAACTCAGTCCTGCAAAAAAACCACAATACTCCAGCCACTTGTGCCTTATGTAATGGACAACACCCAGCCAATTACAAGGGATGTACAGTATATCAAGACATCAAAAGAGCCAAAAACCCAACATTCAGATGAATCACAAACAAATCCAGAACGTACCAGTTACCACCAAATATATCCGAATTCCCACCACTTCCTAAACAAAACGCCAAACAAAATCCAGAAGCTATGCATCATCCTTACCACAGACCTCTCTCCCTGCAACCACCCGACAGAAGACCCCCTATTCATACTTTCAATGAACAGCAGAATAACATCAACCAATTGTTCTCTAGCTTCCTAACGGAATTTAAAGCAACGTTTTCGCAGCTTATCAGCCAAAACAGCATGGTTTTAAACATGCTTTCCACTGTTATAAACAAATTAGCTTAAAAATGGCCAACCACCTCCGCATAGCTCTCTGGAATGCCAATGGCTTATCAAACCATATACCTGAGATCAACTGTTTTCTGCAATTACAGGATATAGATGTGTTACTCGTCTCCGAAATCCACGCAACAGCCAGAACAGTTATAAAAATACCGCACTATCCCGTATACCTTTCCTACCACCCTGATGGCACAGCACATGGCGGATCAGCGGTAATTATCAAAAACTCAATCTCGCACCATTAATGGAACTTCTTTCAAACCGACAAAATTTAAAGCTCTAGTATAAAGATTCAATTCCTACCCTACCCTTTGATCATAGCAGCAGTATATTAGTCCACCACGACATGCTATCTCAACTGAAGAATACGCAGATCTGCTAAAATCCCTTTAACGCGAGATTCCTCATTGGAGGAGATTGGAACGCCAAGAATGTGGCCTGGGGATCAAGACTAACCAATTCGAAAGGGCGTAACCTACTCAGAGCAATACAAAATCATAACTGCAACTACATATCAACCGGAGAACCCACCTATTGGCCTACAGACACAAATAAAATCCCCGACTTATTAGACTTCGCTATTTCCCGCGGCATAGCAAACACACACCAAAGTGGAACCTAACTATGACCTGTCCTCAGATCATACTCCCATTCTAATTACCTTAAGCACATCCATTATTACCAGAGAACCATTCCCAAAACTCTGCAACAAAAACACCAATTGGGACCTCTTCAAAAACATACTGGATCACGAGATTAATGTAACTATCTGAATTAAGGACGCCTATGACCTAGACGAAGCAACCCAATATTTAACTACAATGATACAAAATGCGGCATGGCAAGCAACACCCAGTGAAACAAACACCTGCTCAGCAGATATTAATATCCTTCGTCATATAAGGCACCTCGTCACAAAAAAACGCAAGGCACGAAAAAAACGGCAACGAACTAAACAAAGGCCAGACAAGACCATATATAATAGACTTACTCATCAACTCCACACTGAACTACTAAAAGCCCAGAACGACACCTTTCAGCATTACATCACGAATATTTCACCTATTGATCATACGATATGGAAGGCAATAAAAAAATTTAAAAGGCCAATAGCACCGATACCTCTAATCAAAAAGTCCGATGATACATGGGCCAGATCAGACAAGAAAAAGCTGATTCATTCGCAGACCATCTTGCTACTGTATTCTCATCGCCACAACCGGTAGGAAACAACGATGACACCGACATTTCCGCATTCCTTGACGCGCCCTGCCAAATGTCCTTACCTCTGAGACCATTCTCACCAGCCGAAGTAAGACAGCAAATTAAATTAGCAAACCCACGTAAAACACCTAGTTACGACCTAATCGTAGGAGATGTATTGCAAAACCTCCCCAGAAAAGCCCTAGCGTTACTTACAACCATCTACAACAGCATTCTACGACTCTGCCACTTCCCCACTCAGTGGAAACATGCTATAATCATTACCCTTATTAAACCTGGCAAACCTCCTACGCAACCCTCCTCCTACAGACCCATCAGCCTTTTACCACTCATGTCAAAAATATTCGAAAAACTGCTTCTCACAAGAATTCATGAAACTGTCGACCTACATGAAATTCGCCCAAACTACCAATTTGGCTTCCGGCAGCATCATTCTACTATCCACCAAGGGCATCGAATAGTTAACAGCATTATGGAGACTAGAAACCAAGCGCGTCTGCATAACTGTATGCCTAGACATAAAACAGGCTTTCGACAAAGTATGGCGCACGGGTCTGTTATACAAAATAAAACTCTATTTTCCAAATCAGCTGTCCCTCATACTAAAATCATATCTAACCCAGAGGACTTTCCAAGTTAAAGTAAATAACACAACTTCCGAATACCACGAAATTACATCTGGAGTACCGCAAGGTAGCGTACTGGGACCGCTGCTGTATCTCCTATATACTTCCGACACGCCTTCAACTGACGATACTGTACTTGCAATGTTCGCCGATGATACAGCTATCCTCTCAATAGACGAAAACCCAATAACTGCAGCAGCCCATCTACAAACACACTTAGACATCTAGCAAAACTGGTTCAACAAATGGAGAATTACAGCCAATAGCGACAAATCCTCGCAAATCACTTTCACAAATAGACGTATTGCAAGCCCACTAAACAACATCAACAATACTCCGATACCTCAGAAGACGGACATCAAATATCTTGGACTACACCTAGACCATAAACTCACCTGTAGCAGTCACATCAAAGCCAAACGAAAACAAATAGACCTTAAAATTAAACAAATGCACTGGTTCCTTGACAGACGCTCCCAACTCTCACTGTCAAACAAACTACTGTTATATAAAAGCATCATAAAACACATCTGGACATATGGTATACAGTTGTGGGGATGCGCTAAAGCCTCCCACACAAAGATCCTGCAACGAAGCCAATCAAAAATCCTTCGCAAAATAGCCAACGCCCCATGGTACATCTCTAACGAAACCCTTCACACAAACCTAGGAATTCCATACGTAGCCGCAGAGATACAGAAGCTTGCTCGAACATACACGAACCACCTGACAGGACATAAAAACCAACTAATAGAACAGCTCTCTAACCAGCCAACCATCACCAGACGATTAAAACGAAGTTGGCCACAAGATCATCCAGTGTTACTACCCAGAATAACTTAGTGTTTAGCCTACGGGGAGTAAGGCGCTGACCGAATCCCCCCAATGACATGTTATAAAATTATAAATTATAAATAATTTACTTATTACTCGTGTGAGAGTAGATTGTAAATAAGCAACAAATAATAAAAAAAAATTGATAATCTTAAGTATGTAGTACTGATTTTTCAACATACCACAGTACAGTTACCTCTAGCAATAATATATAAATAAGTTTTGGCGTTTTTAACTAATAAGAATTTTACTATTAACGTAGTGAACTTAGACTATTTTTTTCTTAAATACTACTGTGACACTAATAAAGATCTTTTTCATTTGATTTCCCTGAAGACAAAAACATTTCTGTTATTACCGTATTGGAGAGAGGTATCATTTCAAACGAGAACATCGTAAGGTACAAAAGATATATTGACAAACTCTATAATATTAGGGGAAATGATGATTAAAATCACTGTATGCTGAGATTTTTGACAAACTGCTATTAATGTCTAAGAAAACTCAAAGTGCTGAGGCCATAATGTAAATCTAGGATCTCTTATCTGAAAAGCTCTCTACTCAAGGAGGAGCAGTGGTTTCTGAAGTTTAACACTATCAATCATCATAACAAAACTTACAGCCAAGATTATTCTTGGACATGTAAATACTGATATAAAATTATGGTATATACCTACATGTAGACATACCATTGTAACCTTCTGAAACGTCATTTGTTAGGTTATATTAAACCCAATTAAATGATAACATATTAAGATTTGGATAAGACGTTACACACACACAAACACATACATACACACACATACAGAGAGAGAGAGAGAGAGAAGGGGGAGAGAGAGAGATATTGACCAAAATATTTTTGTGGCTACGCCATGCGTTAAATATATATTTAATATGTTACAATTCGTTTGGCACATGGGCTATCTACTACAAGTTTTTTAGGTTTTAAATTGCAAAAAAGCTGTTTAAAAATTCACAAACTTTATGAAAAATTTAATATTTATTATTTAAATTCCTCACAATGTCTGGTACCTATGGCATATGCATGGACCATATATTGTAGACTTGTGTCGCCTCAATACACGAGTATATCGAAAGATAGGATAGATTATACTCGGTTGTCTTAATAATCGTTTGATAGCTAACCACATAGATGGGTCACCGGGTTTAGTGTCTTCAAGGTAAGAATTGTATCTTTGGATTCTTAAATTGTCAAGTTCATTCTTTACTAAGTGACATAGTTGGTTGTACAGTGTTTTAAGGTATGGTAACCGGTGTCTTTGCCAATCCCTTCTATATCTATTCTTTTGCTTAATTAGATCAAGTATGTAGTTGAGAGTTCTAATATGTTCGGCAACTTTCCTTTGCTTCCATGAAGTGATTGTTTCTTGAATACTTGCTTGTAAGACTGATGTGTATTGTAGGACGGCATTGTCTATATCCGGGGGAAGTTTAGGTGGTCTCACCCAACGGAATTTTTGATCAAGGGTCCACTGAAAATTGTCCCAATCAGTTTTACTATGCGCTAAGCTAGGCGGTGGAGGTATTATTTGAAGGGCGTTGTGGGGGCTGATGATGACAGGAAGATGATCAGAGTCCAGTTCAGATGTCACAGTTTGATACACTGGATAAGTGACATTTTTATGCAGTACAACATTTAAGATGTCAGGTTGATGGTCTGTTCGATATGGATGGTAAGTGTAGTCGTCAGAGGCTGATATTAATATACTGTATTTGGCCATAATGTTATGCAACTTCATCCCGTCTGGACTACTAGCACGGCATCCCCATATGGTATTTTTTGCATTTAAGTCTCCTAAAACTAACGTGGGCTCGTTGCTGCTGAACAATTCACCGATTTCGTCTTCAACAAGCCGTTTATTTTTGGGGTTTGTATGCAGATGTAAGGGTTAAAGAGCCACTAGTTTTCAGGTGTATTTTGATAGAAATGGCTTCTATGTTTTGAAGAACTCCCATATGGAGGAGGTGGTGGCTGAATTTCTTTTTAATTATAATTGCAACTCCGCCTGATGCTATTACAGCTTCTCGGTCTTTCCGATATACGTGATACTCAGGAATTCTGAATTTTTCGGTGCTTGCAAAGTGTGTTTCTGTGATACACGCGATATCAATGTTGTGTCGTGTCATGAATTCTATAAAAGTTGAACGTTGAGATTTAAGACCATTGGCATTCCAATTTGTCACTGTTATATTATTTATTAACTGAGGATTATTTTGATCCATTGCCTAGCAATGTTGGTAACAACGTTGTTAGGAATGGCATTATTTTGTCTAAATGGGGGATTAGCAGTTCTATTAATTTCTTAAGTACTGTGGAGATAAGGTCGGTTGATGAATGCTGTTTGTCGGGAGTGGAAACGTTGGGTTTGGATACAAAACGTCTTGGAGGCGATGCCTCATTAGTCGTAGTATTTTGTTTGTCTATTACTGCTTCGGTGTATGATATGTTTTGAGTTCTAAAGCTAGAGTTTCTTGTTTGGTTCAGGGTTACCTTAGCGTAATAACTACAACCTTTGTAGTTCGCTGGATGCTTTTCCAAGCAGTTTACACACTGAGGATCATCTCCAGGTCGTTTAGGGAATTCGGTAAATAAGTGATTGCCAGTGCACTTCACACAGCGTGCTTGCGAGTGGCAATAGTTACGTGTGTGGTCGTACAGTTGGCTTTTTTTGCACTGTGGAATTTCCTTCGACTTTCTTCGTATCTCTACTTCTACTATGCTGTGGTTTAGTTTTGTTAGTTTTAAAATTTCCTTGCCTTCTTGGGTGTCATCGAGATCCACCGCGCATAGTGGGATCAGATATCTGTCTTTGTTGTATAATCTGGCTACTTTTTGTACCGGGTATTTTAGAGTTGTTCATTCGTTTTTGATTTCATCTTCCGTAAGGGAGACAGGGACGTTTCGGATTATTACAGATAAGTTGCGTACTTCTGGGTTTTTAAATGTGTGGTAGGCTAGATTGTTCTCGCTGTAATGCTTAGTCATTACTCGGTAATCCTCTATACTGGTGAGATTTATTCTTAATTGTTTGTTTCTAACTACAGTGGTAAATTCACTCGTAGCTTTTTCCTTAAGATCAGTAATTATTTCTTGAAATTTTAATTTGTCTGCATCATGCAGATAAATTGGAGGGATCTTTGTTTTATTCTCCTTAGTATTAACAGATTGGGACGGAGCGGTAACAGAGGTATCCATGTCTTTTATAGCTGCCGCGAGTTTACCTTGATAAATGGTTTTATCGGCATTCTCGATTTGTTTCTCCGTAACATAAAATTTATTTTTGGTTATTAGATTTTTGGGTATAAATAAATATTTTCTATTCGGTTCGGATACAGGTGGCGATAAGGTAGAGCTGGTTCGTTTAAGATTAGGATTGCTCATCTTGAATAAAGAACCCCTCCGCAGGGGCTCTTATTGGTAAAGTCTTTGTTTTATCCAATAGTAGATTTATGCGTTAAAGGTATTAAATTGTTAAATAAATAAATAAATACGCCTGACCTTAAAGACTGCGGCTCGGCGCGGCGATATCGTAGGTAAAATTGGCCCGCACACGTCCACTCTGCTTCAATGTACGGACCGGACTCAAAAGACAGTTAGCAAGTCTCCATTGTTGTTAGTGGGGCCTGGATTTTATGGCAAATTCTTTTTGCCTTTTTACTAAATTTTCCAATAATTTTGCCTTTTTGAGCCCACAAAATACATTAAATGAATTTGTATATTATAAGTACTTTAGCAGGTCGAAAACATAATTAAGGATGAGAAATTTCTACAGCAGGATGTGCTTACCTGCTTAATCCTTAATCCTCTTAATGGCTTAATGGATGTTAACCAAGCACTTCTATTGTATTACTTAAAATTTCAATTAAGAGTACATTAAAATTTTATTTTACTTCTTATGATTTATTATCCATCATTTAAGAGATTTTATGTAGGGCATTTCTATTTATAAAAAAATTATCAGAAAATTTAGAGAATATAAAAGTGGAAATAGGGTGGTCAAACAAAACCTTTAGAAACTTGTTCAATTTATTGTTAACCGCGAATCGGGATAGTGTGTTTCCAAAATAAATAAGTGAAAATGCCTAAATCTAAAAAATAACATTTTTCTATATGGTGTAAATTAGATAAAAGTTTAAGTAGTGATGGCGCATATTTGCATATTTGCATATTTGTGACTCGACAGTAAGTTTTAAACAAATACTTTTTTATAATTGAATTTGAAAAATATGACAGATTAAAAAAGTTAAATTTTCGGAGAATTAAAACAAGAACAATGTTTTTTTTGTGAAAACCTCAATTTATCTGTTTATCGCAAAAAAAATATAAGCGCAAAACTAGAACTACTTTCATTAAAAAATCAAACTTTTAAAAACATTTTGAAAATCTTTATTTCTGTTTTTTATTTTTTAGTGGCATGCCACTAAAAATACCATATAGAACAGCATTTTAAAACGGCAAAGCATTTAGCTAATGTTAACTTGAAACGTCAAAAGTAAACTTAGTTAATGAATTCTATTCAAAACGTGACGGGAGGGGCAAAAGATTATTTTTCTCTTCGGATTTGTGAAACGTTTTTCAAGAGCAATATACCTTTGTATAAACTAAATAATCCTGCTCTAAAAGAATTTTTAGAAGAATTCACAAATAACACATTTACAGACAAATCAAAGCACTTTTTATGTGTTATGTCTTTTATATTTTATGTTTTATTACGTTTTATTTATTAGTAATACTTTCATTTATTTAATTTTCTATTCTTAATATTCACATATAACAATTTGTTTTGAGAAAATTCAATAAAAATAAATAATTTTAGCACTTTTAAACTTTAAAAATGTTTTAAATAACTGACATTTACAATGTTTAAACTAATTGGAAGTCTGATATTTATTAAAATAAAAAAAAAACCATTGTTAAGATTTATTACAAGCCCGGAGAATGTTTCGCCGAGACTGCCCGAAAATTATGTGGCATTTCCGAAAGCAAAAATGTAAGAAATGAAACAACTACAAAAAGACTAATTAAAAATTTTTAAAAAACCGATTAGGTTGCAGAAAAAAAATAGAATGATGGATTGTCCAGAAACCACGGTGCGCCGTCGGTCACTGCAACTGAACATCTCAAAAAACACCATTCAGGGAACTTGAACAAGAGATCTGCATTTGCACACATTCACATTTCAACTAACTTAGTAACTAAAGCCAGGCGCTCATTTTAAACGTCGAATACTTGTCGATTGGGTGTTAGAGAATCATGATGTTGGAAATTTTTCTAAGAAATTTATTTTTAGCAATGAGGCGTATCCTAATCTTAGTGTGTATGATAATAAGCAAAAGTGTCGTGTTTGGGGGTTAGAAAATCTTCGGCGATACTCAAAGTGTAACAGTTTAGTATAGATTTTATGCTAGTGGAGGAATTGGACTGAAAATGGTATCGAAAACGCAGTGACTATAAACGGTGAACGTAATCGTGAATTGATAGTGGATTTTTGTTGTTTCATTTTGACGGCATGAATTCGGATGACTTGTGATTCCAGCAGGAATAGTTGTAGCATTTAATGGGCATACAGCATAGTGAACTCGCCACCAAAATCATGCGATCTTACACCGTACGATCTTTTTCAAAATTTATGCTATGAAAATAAGAACGATTTTTGAATTAAAAGCAAAAATTCGAAAAGTTATCGAGAATTTTATCAGAACAATTGAAAAACGCAGAAGAAATTTATTTACCCTTTAAAATAATGTCCTAACTTTACTAATATAATAAATAAAATGTTTCTTATAATTATAAAAGAGCTTATCTAATTAACTTAATTAAACAACTCCAGCATTATATATAGAAATTTATTTAAAAAAACAATATGCAACAGAATTACACACTATCTATATACTACCTTTTAACTAATAAAAACATACTGTTACCGAACAAAATCTGCTCTTACTGCAAACATAAATTATATTATGATATAATCATAATATAGTATGAATAATCAGTAATTAGCGCGCCTTCAGGGGTCTTCTGTGCTCTATTCGAATTTGGAAGCCTTCGGCGCGTTTGAGTATAATGTCACCCTGGAGCTGGAAGTCTTTTTCCTGAATGTCGGACTTAATGCGGAAGTTTCGCATAATCGTAGAAAGCAGTATTTTCAGCTTCAGCATTGCATACTTTCGACCTACAAACGTGTCATTATTGCCCGTTCCGCGAAATCGTTCGTGAATGTACTTACCAACACAACTTCGAGGCCCCGCGCTGAACGGAATAAACGCGTAGTAATGTCTATTTGCAGTGCGCTCGGGAAGAAAATTGTCTGGATCGAATTTATTTGGATTCGGGTAGATGTTTTCCTGGCGGTGAACTTTGTAGGTTCCAATTATGACTGTGCAGCCAGCAGGGATTGTGTAATCTCCGTTAGCTGCCAAACGTAGTTGCACTGTAATAAAAACATTTCACTTAATCGCTCTGCTTACCTAACTGCGCATCTTGGCGAAGCTGTCTAGCAATCACAGGCACAGGAGGGTACAGTCTGAGGGTTTCCAAAAGACATCTTTCAAGGTATTTCATTTCTAACGTGTCAGCAAATGTAGCGGGGCGATCGGAATCTCCAAAAATTTCGTCCATTTCTTGGATGACCTTTTCTTGAATTTCTGGATGAAGCCCCATCATGCACAAAAAGAAACTACTTCCGGCTGCAGTCGTGTCATGACCTTCAAACATAATAGTGTCTACTTGCTCTTTAATTTCTTCATTTGTGAGCAGCTCTCCATTTTGCGATGCTTCTATCATAAGGTCCAAAAATGCCAGTCTTTTCTTCTCTCCTACATCGTTATCTTCAACATCTAAATCATCTTTTAAACCAGCTGACTGTCCAAATGACACTCCCTCCAGTACGGATTTAAAATGTGCCTTGTTTTCACTATAAATATTTTTATTTTTCATATCACTAGGTATTTCGGCAATTGACCCCCTAATTCCTTGGTTAAAAGCCTCCATTTTTTTCGTCACCACTTTTCTGGTTAAGGTATGGATGACATCGAGTAAATTCTGCTGGCTTTTTCCGTACTTGGTGAAACTAAATATCCAGTCGGGTCTCAGCCACAATTTTGTGTGACGCAAGTGAAGGATGTCGCACATTTTCATCACAGCAAGGGCATACTCGAAGCCACTCTTGTCTTGTGTTTTTTTACTCACTCCCATTGCAGTTTCTATAAAACAATTGTTCAAATCAACAAGTTAGTTTACGTATTTACAATCAACTTACCCAACAGCATTTCAACAGTAGCTTCTGACATGTAGTCGTGACAGTCGAAGGTTTTTCCTTCTTCCTTTAGCAACTTCTGCACGGTCGCTCTGCTGTTAGCATTAAAAAGGTCGACAAACCCTTTCAAAACATTCAAGTGAAACGTCGGTGCAATTAACTTGCGGTGCGTTTTCCATGTTTGTCCTGATAAAACTCGCTTATATTTTAGCATTAAATAAGCAGGTGCATTTCATACCGGTACTGATTAACAGTCCATTTCCTAGCCACGGCCGAAAAAAGCGATACTCCGATGACTTGTCGATATGCTCGTGACTACTTAAAATTATTTCTACGTCGCGAGGATCAACCAAGAATACGAGCAGCTTAGGTCCAATCCACACTTTAATCACTCTCGAGAACTCAAAGGAATGTTTGTACACCTTTTTAAATATATCTGTAACATGTCATAGTATTGCATATTAATCGTTTTGATAATAAATAAAATTAGCATTGTAAGCAATTATTGCCCAATTCTATTTTAATTTAATATAAAACTGTTAGAAAACACCTCTACAAGAAGTAATAATATGTATTTATTGGTTTGATGGTTTCTTTACGTTAATTTACCAAATTCTTAATGCCGTTGTTATTTTAGATTTTCAAATTGATTAAAATATAATTATACTTGAACTAATAATTAATTTAGGAGCGCAGCATTAGTAAATTTGGTGAAAAACTATGATATCGTTTTTATACCAGGTGATGATCCGATGAATTCCATAGCGGACCCAATAACTGGCCACCCTTTTGGCCCAGGCAGTTTTTCTGCCAGCTGAAGCATGTGCCTTCTTGACAGTCTCCAATAGGTGTACCATAGTACCAACGCGGGGATTACTAGGAAATAGAATACGCCGCTGGATGAAAGCAAGCCCGTAACTTCCGGCACAGCTGCACTCACTGTCATGGTACTTTCTCTTGCAAGAACTGCACTGCCGAACAGACGAATAGAAACTAATTCTCTCTTGCTACAAATTTCCCCACATCATTATTTTTAATAGCGCCCCCCAAACGCCCGCGACTTTCTTTTTATTACTTAAAAGTCGTACTTACCACCTGTAGTTTGATAACTCAGAATTTTAAGAAAAAATAACTTTGTATGAATGCTTCAAGTACTTAATGTCACAAGAAGCGATTGTGGTCTATCAATCAAATCTTAGGATAGGCACTTTATATATGCTGTGAGATTAAATAAAATTTATTAATAATTTTAGTATTTGTTTGTTTTTTTAATAGCAACACCTTAAAAAATTCTGTGACAAATTTTTTACAGTAAATAAATTGGGTCCAAATAATCCATAAAGGTTAGGTTTTGTAATTATCAATACATAAATTAAATTTATATTTGCCCGTATTCTTTGGAACTATAACTAAATTATAAATTAATTATTTGTAATTTATGTAAACGCAGCTCGGAGAATAATCGAAGTAAAATCCAAAATTTTATATTAATTTTGTGTAGATGGGACATTTTAAAAAGTTCAAAGATTGAGAAACGATAATTTTAACACCCCTACTCACGTTTATAAACGATTACTTTCACTACATAATTAAAACTTGTAACTAAATTTTAACCAATTCAGAATGCTGCGAGTAGAGCGTAACTGATGCTATTAAAAACAAACTAAACTGATTCAAATTGGTTTATGGGCAATATTAATAGAAAATATTGTTAGCAAAATAAATACAATTTAATCAAAATAGGAACACATTCGTAATGAAGACCTTGCCTTATCAGCTGGTTTTATTTTTATTTGAGTAGCAAGAAGTTAAGAATGCTTGTTCAGCTGGTACGTTTGATACCTTCAGTACTTTATATTAGTCTGCAGTTCGAGGTATTTTTATTTTAATTTTTTGTCTTTAGAGATTAATTAATATTAATTCTGATTCAGGAGATTTTGATCAATGATAATTGTAATGAGTTTTACTTTTTATCGTTGTAATCCAAACATATTTAATTAATTTGTATAATTTTTTTATTACTACTGCACATTTACAATCTACTTTGATAAAAGTAATAAGTAAATTAGTTGAAACTGACCTATTTGGTATGAGTAGGGCATCATCCACTGACGGGTCTCCACGACTTATTCAATAAGGTATTCTGGCTATTGTCTCTTCAAACTTCTATCCAAGGGCTGGCGAGGGTAGAGGTTTGTAATGAGTGGGTTGAAATGTGCGCATTTTGCTCTTGGCTGTGTGACTTCCAAGATGAATGGGATTTTGAGGTCGTGGTGGAGGGTTTGATTGCTGACATACCAAGGTGCATTAGTCAGAATGCGCAATGTCTTCGACTGGAAGGACTGCAATATTTTGGTGTTGGATGGCTTACTGCATCCCCACATTTCAATCCCATAGGACCATACAGGTATTGGGATGACTTTATACTGCAATAGCTTGTTTTCGATTGTCAGTTTAGATGATCGTCCGATTAACCAGTGCATACTTTTGGTTTTTATATTGAGCTGCTGTCTTTTGGCTTTTATGTGAGCTTTCCAAGTTAGTCGTTGATCTAAATGAAGTCCCAAGTACTTCACCTCAGTTTTTATTGAAATGGGTTGGTTGGAGATGGTGACTTGAGGGCCTGTATGGTGTTTCATAGTGAAGGTAATTTGACTTGATTTAGCGCTGTTTACTTTGATCCTCCACCGATCAAGCCAGCTTTTTAGGAGATTTAGGTGTGACTGAAGGTTTTGGGATGCGTTGTCGGCATTGGTATCAGATGACATTATTGCAGTGTCATCTGCGAAGGTAGCAATTAGGGTATTATCTGTAGTTGGAATATCTTCAGTATAGAGAAGATAGAGAAAGGGACCGAGGACATTACCCTGCGGAACAACGGAGCTAATAGCGTGGTAGTTTGATAGCGAACCCTCGAACTGAACTTGAAAATGTCTTGAAGTTAAATAGGATTTTAGGAGGAGGAAAATTTGGTGAGAAAGCTTTCTTTTGATTTTATATAAGAGACCGCAGTGTCATACTTTATCAAAGGCCTGTTCAATATCCAAAAATTCTGAGGCACACATTTTTTTGTCTTCAAACGTTTCTTTGATATAGTTAACTATTCTATGACACTGCTGGATGATTGAATGTCCTTCGCGGAAGCCGAACTGGTGAACGGGAATTAACTCCTCTGAAGGGGTTATTTCTTTGATTTTGTGTAACAGTAATCGTTCAAAGATTTTAGAGAGCAAGGGTAATAAGCTTATTAGCCGATAAGAGGCTGCTTCTTGTGGAGGTTTCCCAGGTTTCGCGATCATGATTATTTATGCGAATTTCCATTGAATCGGAAAGTGAGAGATGGCAAACATGCGGTTGTAGATTGTTGTAATCAGTACTATTGCTTTCTTGGGGAGATTTTTTAATATATTGCCTATTATGAGGTCATAGCTGGGGGCTTTGTATGAACTGGTTTGCTTGATCTCTCTGTATATTTCTGCAGGTGAGACAGGTCTCAAGGGTAGGGATAATTGTCCAGGTGAGTTTAGTAATTCCTCTATCTCAGTATCAAAGTTAGGATTGTTAGATGAGTATGAAGTGAACACTTGTGCGAGGTGTTCTCCGAAGGTATTTGCTTTTTCTTCACTTGAACGAGCCCAGCTTCCATCTAATTTTCTTAAGGGTGGTATGTAAGTGGTAAGCCTTTTAAGCTTATTTGTCGCTTTCCAGATAGTGTGATTTTCTGGCGATAGGTTACGGAGGTAGTATGCGAAAGATTCATTTCTGTTTTCTTGTATGACATTCCGGAGTCGGCGAGTTAGATTATTGAGTGTGGTCTTATCCTGGGATTTCTGGATCTTTGCTATTTGGCACGGGCTCTACGTTTTCGGTTACAAGTTGTCTAATATGTAGCGGTATATTGTAGGTTTCGTGTGCTCGTTTCAGATCTATTGGAGTAGCTTGCCAGGCAGCCTCTTGAATAAGCTTTGTAAGGTATTCGACGGTTGCATCGATTTCGCTGGGTGTGTGCATTTTATGTGCTAGACTAATGTTGTCATGTATGTACAGTTGGAATTGTTCTCAATTAGTTTTAGCAGTACAAAGTTTTGATGATGTGTTTTTCCATATAATATTTGAACTTAGAGTTATAATTATTGGGGAATGATGGTATGGAAGAGTGCTCGCCTTTTAGGTGAAATTAACCTAGAACCCCAGTGGGTATGTTTGGCGTTCCAGTCTCCTGCTATTAAAAAGCGAGGTCTAAGTGGGAGGAGAAAATCTTAAAATTCCTCAGCTGCAATGGAATGCCTAGGTGAACAGTAGACTGCTCCGATAGTTAGAGGCCAAGGAAATAAGTTAACTTTAACTAATGCACTTTGGATTTTGTTATTTGTATAGGATGATAATTCATAGTGATCTATTGCGGTTCTGATTGTGATTGCCGACCCTGCATGTGCTGTTCCGTCTGGATGATTTGCATAGTATGCGTTATAGTGTGGTATTTTTGTTACCGAATAAGATATAGAATGGCTTTCAGAGATAAGTAGTACTTATATCTATTTTATTGTAATTTAAAAATAGAGTTACTTCCTGGATATGATCTTTGAGACCGTTGGAGTTCCATGCCGCTATTCTTATCGAGTTAGCCATTAGTGCGTCAGTTTATTAATAACAGTGGTGAGCATGGTTAGAATCATGCTGTTGTGACTTAGTAATTGTGTGATCATATTCTTTAATTCGCTAGGGAAGGAGGTAAGCTTTTCTGTAATTTCATCAATATTTTTTGTTCCTCTTGCTACAACTTGTGAGTAACTAGGAGCGTTCCGAGAGGAGTTATACAAGGGCTGATGGTTAAGTGATGTGAAAGCTGGTGGGTTTGCTCTGTGAGGTATTCTAATACCTGACTGCTTTGGTAAGTTCCTAGCTTTTAGGTCTCTGTACACAGAACATCCTCTATAGTTGGCAGGGTGGTCGTCATTGCATAGGGCACATTTGGCTGGAGTTTCCATAGTCTTTTTACACATTTGACTGTTGTGGGGACCTCCACATCTAACGCAATTGTAGAACTTCGTGCAATAGGCCTTGGAGTGGCCAAAGGCTTGACAACGTGTACATTTATTATTATGTTGTTTTTGATTCGAGGTGTTTCTATTCTGACTTTTGAATTTTGTATAAATTTAACTTTATACAGATCCTTATTGTTTGTTTGGGGCTCGAGGTCAACGAAAAACATTGGCAATGGGTTTTTGCTTACTCTGTGTCGGATGTTTATTAAGTTTCTTACAGGGTGTCCTAAACTATGCAGTTCGTCCTTGATTTCTTGGATAGGGATTGAATGATATAGCTCACGTATGACGATTCTATAAGCTGGCTCTTGTTTTATTTGATATGTATGATACACAACTTTTTCTTGACTTAGGTGACAGATTAGCTTATTGTATGCATCAATTGTTCTTGCATTTATTTTTACCGTATTATTGGATAGGGACTTGGAATAAAATCGTACTTCTTCGACGACTTTGGTCAGGTTATCAGTCATGGCTTTGAAGTCGGTAACACCGTAGATATAAATAGGTGGAGGGTTAGGTTCTGAAGATTTCGTTTCAGGGTTAGTTTCATTTGAGTTGTTTTCATCAGAATTGTGAACAGTTTCGGTTTCAGTGAGGACCTGATACCTGTTTGTTATGTTGGTTGCGGACGAGTTTTCAGGTGGCTTGGCTTGTAC
Organism: Sinelater perroti; assembly: GCA_036346155.1. Lineage (NCBI taxonomy): Eukaryota > Metazoa > Arthropoda > Insecta > Coleoptera > Elateridae > Sinelater > Sinelater perroti. The sequence goes on from JARFIY010000143.1 coordinate 17,185,769, forward strand.
CATTCGTTTTCTTTTTTTGATAATAGTTTTCCAGGGATGTTTACTGCCGCTTTGTTCTTGATCTGCATTCATATTTTCGTCATCGTCGCTTTCAGTGGCATAGCTAACTCGTACAGGTTGCGAGAAAACTGTTGTAAAAGTATTACTGTATATGGGCGTGCTTGTAGTTGGGATTTGGGATAAACATTGTTGATAAGGTTGAAGAATTGGAAATTGATTTTGAAACATCGGAGGTAAGTGAGGATTAAGTTGAGTTTGACTTACCTGATTTACGTAGTTTGGCATTGGTGGTGGCTGGTTTTGTATTGGTGGCATCGGTTGAAAATTATTCCAGTTGTTACAGGAGTTGCTGGTTGGTCCGGGTATATTTCCGGTTGGGAACATTGTTCATTAATGTTTATCTATTTTACTGTAGCTTTAAGCGAAAAAGGTTTGCTGGGTTAAATTTGAATTTAAGTTTTATTAAACTCTGTGACCGCGATATCAGTCGCGTCCACTCAGTTGTTATCACTCGGCCGACCCTCAAACGTCGAGAGCGGCGATCGAAACGTCTTTATTCCGTGAAAGTCAACCGAGAACAATTTGTATAAATGGAAAAAATTTGACTTGTTTTTTATATTACAAATTTTACGACAGATATGTCGCACCTAAAGCATCATTATCATGCAAAAAATGATCAGTGACGAATATTAAATGTGTAGTAATAAAATGGAACTGATACAGATTTTCCATATAATTTTTAAAAAAATTTAAGTTGTTAGATACATGCATAAAGAATGAACTTAGTAGTACTAGCATTGTGGCCGTATAAGGCCTATTACACCTCTTAACTTATAGGAAGACTTAGCCGGAATATGAAAGATACCAAGCCTTTCAGAAAGTTAACTATCTGTTATTTGTAAATTTCATTCTACTTATAAATTTCCCATAAATTCTTAGATCATCCGCATGGGGACGCAATTTTTGCTTGGGCTGGAGATAATAGGCAGTTCTAGTCGCGTTTCTTAACATTTTCATGCTTTTCTAATACGTTGTTAAAAACACAAGTGTGTCCCATAATTAAATATAAAATTGACTTTTCAAATGTGATTTGTAGTTCAATTCGTGCATTCAAAATGAACGGAAGTGTTCGCGTTCTGTGTGGTAAATATCAAAATTTGTTAGTGTGCACCGCCCGCATCGAGAAAAATTTTGAGAAGCGTTGCAGCGGGTTCCTTACTGTTGCAGCAAACTGATATAACAGCTTTTACCCTGCGTCAATACTAGGAACTTTTGTACGATACTACATAAGTGAGCTGTAGAAATAAGTTACTAAGTGTTAGTTATTCACTGTCGGCGCTGTGCCTCCAAGCGTAGTAGGCGTATTACCTGAGCTATTGTTATAGATAAAAGATAATTGAGCGACCCTACAGTCTATAAAGATGGCGTATATTAATCCAGATTTACCTATACAAAATGCATAACAGTTTGTGCCTACACAAAAAAAACAGAATTATCAATTACAGTATCCACAACAAAGTTATCAGTTTCAGCAGCAACTGTCAATAAATAATATATATCCAAATGTGCAACTAACTCGGAGATGACCAGAGATGACCTAAATACAACTCAGAATATCTACAATCACCTACAATGACAATTGAAGATTGGGAAGGCCCATTAAACATATCAGCAGCCTATTGTCCTCCAAAACACAACATTAAGAAGGTGCATTTCGAAAAGTACATTAGATAATAGATTTATCTCGGTCGGAGACTACAATGCTAAACGCGAATATTGAGGATCAACAGTGACCACTACAAAGGGCAGATAACTAATAAATTTAATAACAAACAAAGGATTACACTAGCTGTCTACAGGTAACGTATTGGCCTTTAGACTTGACGAAAATATCTGACCTATTAGACTTTTGTATTATAAAGGGCATCAATCCAAACTCCTGTAAAGTTGAGTCCTGTTTATATCTGTCTTCTGATCACTCCCCAGTAATTAAGACATTGCCTATTCAGGTATTACACATAGAAAATCCTGTTACTCTCAGCAACAAATTCACGGACTGGGATCACTACAGAAAAATAATAAATAAAACATCACTTGATATAACTTTGAAAAATGATAAGGATATAATAGCTACAGTGGAACACTTTAAGGGAGTAATCCGACAAGTAGCCCGAAAAACAACATTTATATTTATTTAGTTTATTTACTTCTATCTAAGAATACATTAATATCAGCTACATAGTAGTTTATAAGATATATTAATTTATTTTAATTTTCCCAGTTGTCTCTTTTACCCTTAATAGAACACGATTAGACTATGAAAGTTGTTTTCTATAATTTTTGATTTGGCAGAATTTTCTCTAATTTTATTTTAGAGCATAAAATTGCATTTATTTTATTAAGTACATAAAGTACTAAGAAAGCTTTTTGATATGATATAAGTGATGGCCGCATTTTGTAATAGCTTTATGTCTACTGAGATAGATTCAAACCTACACAGCCAGCAGACGAGTGAAAATATCCCGATATTTTATCTTGAGTTAAAATGGAATACCGGGCAATTTTCGCCTATAACTGCACGCTGTTTGACAGTTGATGAATATTTGGAGGAAATGGCTTTTGTGCTAAGAGATATTTCATTCAGATGATACTAGAAGTTCTAGAGAGAAAATTTCAGCCAGGAAGACGTTTTGCCATTCTTGTTGGGAAGATATATGAATTTAACAGGCATGTGCTTTGTAGCCACCCAGGAGAGTGTCTGGACGTTTCTGGACTATCAGTTGATATTGCACAATCACCTTTAAGTGAAAAAATCTTTTTCGTTTTTTGTGTAATTTATGTAAATGGAATATTTTAATCTCATTGTCAACAGTATCATAATAGGTGATAAAAATTTTGTCTACCGACGAGGAACCCTAATAATATGGACTAACTAATATGACTAGGTAACTGAGAAAACGCAGAAGAATGAGTTTGATGACTAGTTTTGAAGACTGTAAAAGTGCATAAGTATTTTTAAAAATTATGAAACTTTAGGGTCTTCCGTAATACTTTTAGGCTAGTTGGCGAGGAATTTGGGTGGACTCGTCGGAAACAGGCTATTTTATTGTTGGAATCGCTTTGTTTTAGGGTATAGCTGAACACCCTAAGTTTGCTAAGAGATTGGCGGTACGCTTGATTTTATATTTAACAGTTAGTGGCAGAAAATCGAATTTTTTTACCTCTTCGCTTATATCTCTGTTCCTTGGCAATTTTACTATAGCACATGTAATTAGAAAGTTGTTGTTTAGTGAATTTTTTAAATTTTAAGCCCAACCGCGTATCACTATGTTTTATTGTTAACTTTGAAGTTGAAAAATGTCGTTTTTTGATATTTTGTTTCTCGAAAATTAAAACACCTAACGGGCTAAAAATTCTTGGAGAAGATGCGCTTGATGACTCAAATATACGCTATTTTTAGGGCGATCAGTCGTTTAGTTTTCAAGATATTGACGATTGATTTTTTCCCCACCCTTAATTAACAATAGCGCCATTTTCTAGGGAGCATTAAAATAGACCGGACAGGGCTAGAAAAATTACAAATCTATTCAAGACTACGAGGTTTTTAAGATTTTGAAAAATATTGATATTAGCCGATTTTATAGCATTTTGTACGCGACCAGCTCCAGCTCTGCAGTTTTCGACTTTCGGAAATTCTAGCTAAAGTATCCCAGAACTGCATAAGATATATAATTATACTGCTTTTATTGAAATTACAGCACCATTAAAAACAGACTAAATTAACATACTATAACTAGCACATAATTGAATTCTAAGAACCATATGTTTTGTGTGTTCGAGATTTAGTTATATTGTTTTTAAAATATGTGGTCTTGGAGCAGTATTAATACCACGTAAATGCAAGTATTCTTAGACATTCAGTAGCGTTTCATCATTGATTTTACACACAGAATCGTAAGAACTGCAGTTTTTTATGTATTCTTCTAAAATGTGTGGCATGTTTTGTTAACTTTAATGAGGCCAAATAATCCCCATAAAATATTGAAATAGAACGTGTGATGAATTTTTCATATTTGCGTTACTTCATTTCACTGGGTGCACTTTGCATACCTTATAAGATGAAATGTGTTAGCATTTTAAATTTCGAATTTAATTTAACAATTGCACGTGCGAGGTTTGATTACTGTTTTATTTAAAGGAAATTGACCTATATTCTATGGGGCGATCTAAATTGAGCTTTAGCATGTGTTTCCTGAATAAAACACAAATAATTGGAATAATCCAGATTTAATTGCTGACTTACCTGTCATCCACAATTCTATTAACATGGACCATCTTTTTAACGATGTTCTTCAAACACACGTCTAATATTCTCTGTTAGCCCAAAAATCGTATGATGTTTGTTGGCATAAATCGTTTCTTTTATATAGCCCCAGAAGAAAAAGTCTAATGGGGTTGGATCGAAAAATTACGGTGGCCAATCGATGTCATCCCTCTGCGAGATAACACGACCAAAAAATTGGGTTTGAGGTGAAGAGAGTGTTTCACGTACTGTACGAGATTTGAATCCATCTTGTTGAAAGCACATGTCGTTCTACTTTAATTCGTTGGTTTTATTAAAAAAAAAGTTAACACCTTCCAGTAGCGTATACCATTGACAGCAACAGCGTTGCCAGCTTCGAGTAATTACAGCCCAGAGATTCTTCTATTCCACAATTTACACCCAACAGTGCATGTTTGTGAATGCGTTGGTTTATAGTGAATAACATGCGTATTTCTACAACCCGCAGGTGCGATTCAAAAAGTCATTTTAGCAAAAATGAGCACATCGCTTATTAGTTTGTTTTCATAATAAACAATATATATATATATACTCATACATACACTGTATGTCGTCATAACGACTTTGCCATATGTTTATATACTAACTATCCAAATGCAAACTTCCAACGTTTATACATCGATCACTTCAAATTCTATAGTTCAATTTGGATCACCCTATATAATGGCATTATATTACATATGTAAGAATAATTAAAAATAACTCACCACAACTATTTACAACTTATCAAAGATTACAGTATTTTAGGCTTATGTACCTGAAATGGAAGCCTTATGAAATGGGTGCGGGCATCTCTCTGTCCGCCCGTCTTTTAACTCGAGAACTACTAAACCTAAAGACATAAGGGGTTATCATTCGAAATCCCATAGCCTATGGGGTTAACATTCGCGAGCTGGCATAGGTGGGATGTCCTACAACAATGCAATAAGGGTTTTATTGCACCCAGCTTCCAATATGTAATTCCTTAAAACTTTTCATCAAGGCAGCTTCCAAGCGGAGATTATTTTTTGTTGTTGTCATTTCTGACATCTACCATACTTTATGATTTTTGATCTGTGATAGATAGAGACATAACATTTTCAGTATTTAACTAAGAACGATAAGTCAAGTCCAGATGCCAAATATCAGCCTAATCGGAAATTCTTGAGACTGATTTGACCGGAAGTGGCCGCAAATTTTTGTTTATGTATAGAAATCTGTGGAACTGGAGTTCCACGTGCGTACTTGTTGTCCTCGGCAGATAGCAGATTTTTTTTTTGTAAACTACTTCATATGCGACCTGGATAGTCTAATAGATATATCACAACTCACTATTATCAGCATTAATTAGGTATCTATAGAAAACGTTTTATTTGCACACAATGAGAATATTAATAGTGTAATAAAGTTCACCCATACATGTTTGTTTTGCAAAATTTAAATTTGTATGATTGTAAACAGAACAGAATTACTTATTTGTAATATTCTATCATTTCATTTATTTTCTATGAAAAACTAATTGCTTTTTTAATTTATTTTTTTTACGTATGGATGTATTTCACAAGAAATTAAAGCGAACTATTTGAACCCATCTGCAATAAAGACCTTTATATCCTTATATCATACTATTTACGAGACTAAAGCACATGGGAACCTCTTTTTATATTTCGTAAAGCTTTATGGCATTTTCTTAATAAGCCAAAGTTTCTAGCAAGCATTAATTATTCTTGGAGTACAAGCAGTGAATCGGTGCGGACGCTTTATATGCGCTCGATAACAGTGCGATACGCTTGGCATTAACGCTTATCGTAGCAAGTGATTTTATTTACTTATTTCTATTAAATACTGTTAACAATCACCAACCATGATTTAAAAATGGATTATCAATTGCAAAATAAACGCAAATGTGGTAAATTATCACCTCTAATCAATGAAGTACAGAAATGGTACGCTTGGACCACCCAAGATCGTTTAACTAGCAACAAACACTATCTACCACCACAGCTAGAAACAGCCATAGCACCCACACGTTCTTTGGTTAATAATAGTCCACAAAAAAAGCACAATCAAACACAGAACAAGTTAAAGTACCACCAATATGCTTGCATAATACAATTAACGATAAAGCATTAATAGAAGATATAAAAAAACTCTCTACCAGACCATTCACAACATCTTACAACACAACTATACTCCATATTAACTTAACCAAGAACGAAGACTATCGAACACTAACAAAACACTTCACCACAAACGAGATACAGTACCATATTTATCAAAACCCAAACGACAAACCGATATCAGTGGTTATTAAGAATCTTTCACTTTCCCTCACCGACCAGGAAATAAAGGAAGAACTAATTAAAGCTTTGTCAATAATAAAAGTAACCCACTTATATACTAGAGACAAAAAACCACTGCCAGTTTATCTAGTAGATCTAACTAAAAATGAACATGCCAAACGCAATTACTCGTTAACCTTAATGTATTCTCAATGGTAAAAGTAGAAGCCAGAAGAAAAGCAAAAAACATACTACAATGCTACCGTTGTCAACAATATGGGCGTACAAAAAATTACTGCAAAAATAAACCTAATAATCCACCAACATACACAAACTGTGGAGGGAACCACAGTGCAAAATATTGTGGATGCCCAAACCACATAAAGCTATTAAAGCAACGAACTAGAACCTAACCCACTACCACCAGTGCACCCCATAGTAGATGTGTCAGCGTAACAACACGCAGACATTTTCAGAAAGACTTATGGGCAAATTAAATCCAATTAACCACACAATTACTTTAGATAATGAACTAACAATACCCGACAATGTCACACAACTCATTATAGACCTAATAACACCTTATCTAAGTCAAATTAAATTTTTTATCACAAATACTCTGTTACCGCTATTTCTCAATGGACCATAAACAAAAAAAAGGCATACAAAATTTAACCATCCTTAATTGGAACGTGAACGGAATCAACACCCAACGTTCACTATTCATAGCCTTCTTAGCCCGATATAATGTAGACATCGCCGGCATAACAGAGATTCACCTAGACGACAGAAATCAACAGTCTAAATATTGAAACAACAGCAATAAAGGTTATACTAGATGGCCAGAGTCACATTACAGTAATAAGTGCTTACAGGCAACCAAACAAAAAACTAATTGAATAATATATTAGAAAAATCTTCGACACAACTGGGTCACTACTAGTCATAGGTGATATAAATTTCAAAAACACATTGTGGGGCTGTAGAGCTACGAACCCAGAGGGGATAAAACTCAAAAAGTTTGCAATAAATAACGCATTCCAAATATTAACTCCCGATGAGTAACTTATTACTCTTACCGATCCGATCACTAACCCGATATTTTCAATATTGTTCTTCAAAAAAACTTTCATAAACCAGTGTTTCAAAATGTCATAACAGAACTCAACTCTGGTCATCTTCCAGTTCTTGTGTCTTTTGCAAATACCTTATTTGTCAAACAACCCAACTCAAAATGCATTGGAATCAATTTAAAAAATTCTTAGACAACAATTTGCATTACTGTAAAAGCCTCCACACTACCGACATAGATTAGACAAGAAATCACATTACCACATCGATACCGAGCAGTACAAAATGACTTGAAAACCACAAAAAAGGATCATTTCGAGGAACTACAATTATCCCCCGAGATACATAATCGAACTAATCAAAACCAAAAGCCAAATTCGACGTGAATGGCAAAGAACCAAGAACCCCATAATCAAAAATCGCCTGAACAATATCATATCCCCAATCAAAAGGAAATTAGACAACAGAAGAATAAATTACAAGCAATAGATAGCTAATCTTAGTCCAGGAGACATGGGGTTATGGAGAACAACAAGAAATATATTACACCAAAGAGAAGAAATACTCACGCTAACTACAAAATCTGACAACGAATAACAAAAAGTATAGTTCCAACGCCGAAAAAGCTGCTGCTTTTGATTTACACCTCGAAAAAATCTTTACTCCATCAATCACCTGCACACCAACTCATCTTATGCAAGTAACGACATTGAAAGAAACTTCCCTATACCGGACCGCATAAAACTAAGCTCACCTATAAACTTAAAAGCATAATAGATAAACTACCTAAAAATAGAAAGTTCTGGCCACGACATTATCAAAACAACATCCTCTAACACCTAACAGATAAAGTACTACTTAAGAGCATTACTTAAGCACTACTTATGATGCTTGTTTGGGACAGGCTTATTTCCCACAATCATGGAAACATGCACAAATAATCATGTTCACAAACCCAATAAAAAGACAAGAAAAAGTAAACAACTACAGACCGATAAGTCTGCTAACTTCATTATTCAAATTATTAGAAAAGCTCACATTTAAATGCTTTAGTAACAGTATTGAAAACCTCAACATATTAACCACATGTCAATTCGGCTATCAAAAAGATCACTCAACCTGTCATCAACTACAGAAAATTAGTGAACTTATCGAACGGGGCTTCGAAAGCAAGTTATATATCACAGAAATCTTTTTAGATATCGCACAGGCTTTCGATAAAGTGTGAACCGACGGCCTTAAAAAGAAGCTTCTAAACATAGATATGCCTTAAAGCCACCATCTTCTCCTTCCTGGAAAATCAATATTGTCTGAAGCCAAAAAAGTTTGTGCTAGCGTTCCACAAGGTAGCATACTAGGACCAATCCTATTCAAAATATACAACTCAAATATATTTTAAATTACAGAAACGCTGGCAACATTTGCCGATGACAGGGCCGTTTTTACTTAAGCAGCCAAACTAGAAAATGCATCGATGGCATTACAACATGTAACAAACAGTCTGTCCTGGTTCAAACAATGGAATATGCAAATTAACGCTGATAAATGCAAGATAAATATTTACCCTGAGAAGAATTAGTAACCCCCCTAACGTACATATCAACAGTAGGATAATACGTTGGAACCAAATGACTGCAATTAAATACTGGGAGTTTACCTCGACTTGGTTAAATTGGAAATACCACATTAACAATAAATTAACGCAAAGCTATACTAGGCTAAGACAATTGTATCCTTGATAAATAGAAATTTAACACTAAAAATTGAATGTGTGGTACTATCGTACAAAAGACAAGTTTTTTACTTCTAATATAGGATTAGCTGAAAATAATAGTATCTGATGGGTCTATAGTAAGAATAATGAGTTGTTTCTCATTCTACATGACATCCATATAAATGAAATATGTAGATTGTACTGCTGGATGCTATTTGATATAAATACACTTTTTACAACATTACCTATTTAGGACTTCTTTGCATAATAATTATAGTATACATGGTGAATTAAGGTTATTCGCAAGTTACAAATTGGTGAGTTATTTTTAATAACTGAAAAGCCAAATACAGGTATAGTACAAACAATTCAGAGATAAATGGTGATCTACTTTTTGAAAAGTCAACAACCAACAGAATATCCGAAAATGTCGAACTTGTACGGATCATAATTAGAAAGGATTGAAGATTGATCATTTGAAAACTAGATGATCTAGGATTTTGAAAACTAGAATATGTAAAATTTTGAGGAAAAATCTCGCGGGAAGATTTTCTCAAAAAGATCATAATTGATTCTGTGGCTCATTCATCTCAATGGAAGTGTTCTGGTTAGCCATCTGATTTTTTGCATATTTTACCATATTTCATAGACATATTATTTGTTATTTTTATTTAATTTTTTATATTTTTAATATAAAAATTTGAAAAGTGAAAGTTAATTTAATTTACAAACCACTCTCTTTAACAACACATGTAATTTGTCAAATGAAAAGACTTTTGCACCATTATAACAACATACATTTAAAAAACTGTTAATAATTTATTCAGGTAAGTTAAATATAAGTAGATAAATTAATTTATACATTTATATTCCATTACATCTAAAAATTAAAAGCGCTGCTTTCATTTAGTTAATTAAGTGTGGCTACAATACAAATACAAAATAACTGTTGTTCATAAAAGTTACAAGAGGCAATAAATAAATGCAAATGATTATAGTATTGCTAAATATATTCAAATGTATGATCTAAAAGTTAGTTTTATGTTTTTACGTCAGTAAATATGAACATAAAGTTTTTAATGCAATATTTCTTCTTCAATGTTATTATAAGTTTTATGTTAATTTTTATATGTATTTATCTATTTGGTATAAAGTAAATTTTTTTGCACCAATAAAATCAGGCGTAAGGAAGAAACACCACCTTCTAGAACAAAGATGAATTTTCAGCATTGCATCACAGCAATAAAAAATAATAAAATGCAAACTAATTTAAATTTATAAATTTCTAAATTGTAAGGCACCAGGTACAAACCAAAACACCTAGCCTTTACAAAGGACCAGTTTTCGTGCATAGCCTTGAACTGTTCTATAAATTTTAAAATCGGTTTGATTAACGATATTGCGTTACAAATTTTTTAATTGAATTACAATCCTTTGCTAGAAGAAATTAGTTCCACTTTGAAAGAAGTGAAGTAATTTAAATTCTATGACTTATTTTTAGAACGCCATTTCGGACAGTGAATAACTTAAAAAACAAATTTAAATATGTTGAAATGGCATATTCGCGAGGCAACTGGTGAAATAGTAACCCGCTTTCCTACTTGGCAGGTAGCCTCACGAAATTGCTTGTCCTTTACGTAATCGAAAATTAGAAATTGGAAAATGCAGCCGACCTTCCGTGACATCAATGAAAACGGCGAGGTCAATAACATGGTCGCTGATAGATTTCGCGTGCGCGGGAATAGAAAGTTGGCTGCATTACCGTGGATGAATCTTTCAGAAAGTACTCCATTTGTATCACTTCCTGTCGCCGTTCGTTCGAACGTAATTGGCTTTCAAATTGTCACATGGCTGTTATAGCTAAATGAATGAAAAATCTATACTAAAATAGAATAACGCAAAGTGCTATTAATGAGCGAGATGTTTTGTTTTGAACAGTACAAACGTCTATTAAATAATACAGGTAATTAGAATATTTGCCGCATTAGAAAAATTCAAATTTTTATAGACTGTGCTCATTTGCTAGTTTTCTAACGAGTGGTTGACATGTTAATCTTTGTTGACGATATGGGAGTTAAAATACAGTATAAAAACCATTAAGCTGGATCGAATGAAGGTCGTTGTTAATATTGAACTACGCTCTATTATTTCTACCATTATAAAACAACGAATAATTGTGCATCAACTTAATTGAAACCCTTGAAACCCTTCTATCAGTTGCTTTTTTAACATTCCTCCTTATCATATTTGTATTTTTATTTTCTAAGTAATCATTTTATGTATCTGTGATCTACCACTGCTTTTATTTAGCTTAACTTTGATGTTTGTTCGATAAAGTATGGCACAAGGGGTTCTTATATAAACTCAAATTACACCTTCCAAGTGAATATTATTTACTTATAAAATCCTATTTATCAAATCGACACTTCCAGATAAAGTATGGCCAAGAATATTCTGCCATTCATTCAATCAACTCCGGAGTACCACAAGGCAGCGTTCTTGGACCTCTTCTATATACATTGTACACGGCAGATATACCTACAACAGTAGCTACAACTATAAGCACCTTCGCTGACGATACAGTCCTTCTCTCTCATCATACCAATCCTCAAAGAGCCTCCTTACACTTGCAACATCATCTGTCCCTCTTACAAACCTGGTTAAACAAATGGAGAATCCAAGTGAACGAAGCCAAATGCACCCAGGTAAATTTTAACCTAAATCGCTTGGAATGCCCGCTGGTGCATCTAAATAATATAGCAATTCCTCAAGCAAATGAAGCCCGCTACCTGGGCCTTTATTTAGACAAAAGACTCACGTGAAAACTGCATATATTAAAGAAACGAAAGGAAGTTGATCTACGACTTAAAAAAATGTACTGGTCACTTGGTAGGAAATTGTGTCTATTTTTAGAAAATAAGATTCTACTTTATAAAATAATAATTAAACCTATCTGGACCTATGGCATCGAGCTGTGAAGATGCTCCTGCAAGTCAAACGTAAACATAATCCAACGCATGCAATCCAAAACACTGAGAATGTTAGCCAATGCTCCCTGGTATGTTAGCAACGACACCCTGCATACCGACCTGGAAATGCCAACAGTAGTAGAAGAACGTACTAAAAGAAGCAACAACCATGTCCTGCGACTTCAAGTTCATCCCAATGTCCTGGCATCCAGCCTGAAACATGATCCACCTCCTAGACGACTACAAAAAACGTGGCCCATTGATCTAAGAAGAAATTAACGAGATAACATCGATGGATGGACTCCCCTCACGTCACTACCGTCATCTCATTAGCTCATAGAACCTTATTATATGTTTATTATGTAAAATGGTTCTGATTGTTAATCTGCAAATAAACTATAAAAAAAAACTTTGATGTTTCTCCTGTCTTTTATTTTTATCTATGTTTTGTTCTACATTTATGTTTTTGATGATTTTATTCAACTCGTTCAGTTCTACACAAAAACAGTATTTTTTACAAAATCATCTTTGAGATTGTCTTAAGACAAGAATCTTCTTTTTACTGTTAAGCTGTAGTTATTCCTGTTGCCATATTGATTGGTTGAGTGTGAGGAGGTGTTAATGGAAAAAACATTAGGGAAATGCCTCAACTCGAAAAATATTTCGAAGAAGTTAGCTCTGGTTATAAAGGCATTAGTTCGTCGGTCGGTTCTACCTTCAATTGTGTGAAAAAACCCGATGATATAACACTAGTATACTGTGATGGCGAACTGATTCAATTGAGTCTATCCAATACTCTACATAACTTGAAAGAAGCCTTATCTGACTAGATTATCTTATCAGAAAAATCTAGTATCTTACAAATCTGAAAATTGTAATCATAATTAAATTAGTCGATCATAACTTGCTCATTAAACGTTGCATAAATCTATGCTGTCACGCATATTATGTGTCGCAAATCTAATACCCGTTCCATATTATGCTTTTTTGTCATATAAGTCTTAGGTCGTTTAGATTTCAGTGTCCATAGATTCAAACTTATCTCCCATGCAACAATTTGTCAGATGTGTTGATAGAGTACTGCAAAATGCTTCTTGTCAGATTGCACGCATTCACTCGGATTTTTAAGTCGCCCACTACCTTTATTTTGGACTCAAGATTGCTTCTATTTCTAAATGAGAAATAAAAATAATAGAAATTAATTAAGTCTGTACCTACTTTTGCGTCATCTAGTCCAGCATTGGGTGTAGTTAAAGGTAAAGTTTGTTCCACGTGAAATAAAACCAAAAATATAATCCAACTGCCTTTATTACCATCAATTTGAAGCTTTTTAGTAATTACTGCGGGTGTTGTGACTTTTAGTTTCTTCTGACAAAGGTTCCTCCATTCGTTTCGGTTTTGAGTTTTTCTTCTAATTTCATTGGTGATTTATCTTCTTCTATCCATTTTTTAACCTATCTAAAGGGTGGAATCCAAAAGTAGTAGGACTGATATAAAAAAATTATTGAAAATTTTGGTACATCGACTTAATACTCTTCAAAATAGGCCCTTTGGGCATCCACACACTTCTGGTAGCGAGCTTTCCAGGTCGCGAAAGCCTTCTGGAAGTCGTCCTTCGGGATGCTGGTTAGCGCCCTCGTCGTTGCCACCGAGTCGAAACGATGCCCCTTGAGCTGTCTCTTGATCCGGGGGAACAGGAAGAATTCCGGCGGTGCCACATCAGGGCTGTAGGGGGGGGGGTGTTGAGGCGACGTGGAAACGCCGAATTTGGCCAGGAGATACCTCACAATTCACGCGCCGTGGCACTTTTCTCATTGACAAATCCTCTGTGATGATGAGTTGGACTGTCCCGTACGAAAGATTCAGCTCATCACTAATTAATTTAATGCCCAACCGTCGGTCAGAGTTCAAAAGTTGCTTAACGTTCAGCACATTGTCGTCCGTTCGCAAGGTTGACGAACGCCCGGCGCGTTGGTCGTCCTTGACGAGCTCTCTCCCCTCCCGAAACAACTTGTGCCACTCAAATATCGAGGAACGACTCATGGTATCCTTCTTGTACGCCTGCGTAAGTATGTGCTTGGTTTCGGTTGCAGATTTTCCAAGTTTGTAGCAAAACTTGATGGCGTACCGCTGCTCCCAATTTCGCTCCATCGCAACTGACGACGAGGCGTCACAACAGGAGGTCACTAAAACAGTGGTGCACACTCAACTAACGCACGCAGGCGACTGCCGCAGGTGGATACCTGTTCCCAAGGCTCCCCTCCATAACATCCGGCCTTGCAGACCCCCCTCCATGGCTCCGCGCGAAAAAACAGTCCTACTACTTCTGGATACAACCCTATATTTTGTTTCTGTTAATTTTCTTTGTTTTGTATATATTTTGTTGTATTTTATTATCCTAAATAAATAATGTATGACTAAGCCAACCTAGCGCTTTTTCAATTATTGTTGTCGCTGATTTGTATGCAAGTGATTTATAAATATCTAGTTTTTTATTCGATCTCTTCTAGTATTATTTTATACCTACGTTAAGTATCTCTTAATTTGTATTTTTTTGTTAAACTCATTACCGTACACTAAAGTTAATGCCATTATTTTTTTAAACACTATTTCTTATATAAGTCTAATAGAAGGGAAATTAAAAATGGGAAAGCTGCAGGCATAGACCAAATCTCTATTGAATTATTAGAATTATTAAATTAACTTAGAGAACATACGAAAATAATTTTTTTTAACTAAATCAAAATGTTGAATAAAATACTCATCTACAAAGTCATTTTTAAACTTATATAGTTCTACAAAATCCAATTTGGGAATGTGAAAAAATATCTCACACATAAATTTATCAAAGATTTTATTCAAAAATCTTATTTAATATGGAAACCTCCACACACAAAAGTTCGTATCATAGTTTTATAATTGTTAGTTATCATACAAGCTTCTCCTTAAGCAAAATGCCCTTTACTTTCAATTCACTTTTAGTTATTCTCAACATTCTATCAAGTTGGTGCAAAAATAATTGCGGTTTCTAATTATCAAACTTACAACAGTATATTTTAGCTAAGAAAATAAGAACTATTAGCTTATATGCATTTTTGCCAACAAGAAACAAATCTATTAATTCCTGTAGCATAAAATTCCGGGGTTCCCTAACCGATAAAGTTGTCTAGGTGCTTGAAAAAGTGGTAATTGGTGGGAGAAAGGTCTGGGGAGTAAGCTGGGGAGGTAGAGTTTCGTATCCCAATTCGTTAAATTTTTGTGCAGTCACATGTGAGACATCTCATTGTTGTGGAAAAGAATTGATCCTTTTCGATATGCCATTGCTGGCCATAAATTTTGCAGTTTTTTGGGTAATCTGTTGATTTTGTGACGATACTTCTTTAATGTAATGGTTTTTTCAGGGTTTAAGAAGCCATAGTGAACGACTCTATGCGTCGACCACCAAACTGTAATGATTACCTTTTTTTGATGCTGTTTGTTTGAGAAAGTGCTTTGGTGCTTCATTTCTGTCCATCCACTGCGCTGAATGCCATTGCTTGTCGTCTCGCATCCATTTATCGTCGCATGTTATAATGTGATCAAGAAATGGATAATTTTTGTTACTAAGAAGAAGCGCAGAGCAGACTTTGTATCATCGAAGTTTTTGGTTTTCGTTCAGGTACCCATTTGCTGAGCTTTTTAAATTTTTCCATTTGGTTCAAATGTCCAACACCTGTTGAATGGTCAACGTTAAGCTCTTCTGCAATCCTTCATGTTGGTTTGGCATGGGTCCGCTTTAATAATGATTCAAGCGTTATAATATTTCGCATTGACTTGTTCACCCGCTCTGTACGGCATCTACTATTTCCCTGTAAAACCGCATTGGCATTGAAGTATGCGGTTCCGCATCAAATTATTCAACCGCTATGTACTGGATCTACTTTTTTTTCGTTTAACCCGCTTACACTTCAATGGGTCTTTGACAAAGCCATCCTTCTGTCTGCTGTCTCTGAGCCTAAAATCAACGCCGTAACCAAGAAAGCAAGATTTCTACGTGTTTTTCCCAGCTTTTCCCACTGACTAGTAAAGAATGCAAGCAACAGGTGTGTGTCTTACCTTTTCTCTATTAGCGGATCTGCGTGTGGAGAATTGGGGGTACCATTAAGGAAAACCTGTGCCCAGAAAGGGAAGACCGAGGAAAGCGTTGCTTCCCTGCCTTGCCGCCCGGCTGTCTACGTTGCCGGACTACCCGCATTGTAGTCCGTCCTCTTTTTTCCTGCATCCATGCCTGGCCGCCGCCTCTGACACCAGCGCTGCACACCTGCGCAACTCGGCTGCCCGCTTCGCCGACGACACTATTATCTATTCAGCGAATACATATAGTAATAAAACTGTCAAAAATTTCCGCTCATTTTGAACAATTCTCTGTAATTGGCCGTTTAAAGAAGTGCGGGTATTTCAGTAGTCCGGTACCCACGGACTCATTTCTGGGCACTCGTATTTAGTGCTGCGGCTAACTTGTGATTAGCAGTGGCGATTTCGTTTGTATTCCACTATTAATAGTGTATATTGTAAAAGCGAATTTTTAAATTCTGATTCATCTATTTAACGCAAAGGAGTAAATCTAAAATATAATTATAAATGCTACATTATAAACCTGACTTCGGCGCGTTTCAGGGGCGGTTCAGGGGTGTGTCGTGATGATTTATTACTATATGTATTCGCTGAATGGATTATAGGTGAAATCTTAGCGTTAAATTAGAGTAGATTATATTAAGTTAGAATTAGTAAGCTATAGTTTTGACAAATATAAGTGGTAGATGCGATTTAGTTTGCCTCAAAAAAAAAACAAATTTACAATTTTTACATTTCAGCCATGAGATTGTCTTTGATCACCCGTCAAATTGCCAACAGCCCCTGTTTTCGAACATGTTTACAACTGTGATTAGTTTGAGATCACAGTCTCCCTCCTTTTCTGCATTCGTTTCTCCGCCAAAGGATGTGATTTTCCTAGCATGCAAGGCCGGACATCAGCTATTTAAATATCCAAAATTTCTTCAATTTTCATTGGCAGATAAATACCAATTTTTACGAAACTACAAACGGCGTTTCAACTGTTTAGGGTTCCATTCTCGAGTAAACGCATTTTATTCTTTTACAAGCAGTGTCTACTACGTTTTTATTACGAGCGCGTGTTTATCTAATCGTTGTTCTCAATTGCGGAAAGACGTCCACGACCTTGCTCATCTTTTAGGATTTCGCCCCCTTGATGAAACTTTTGGAACCAACGCTGAGTTGTACACCCACTGATGGCAACCTGGTTAATATTGCGAGCAGTTTCTGCTGTTTTACGTTTCAATTTGAACTCACACAGTAAAATTGCTTGAATTTGCTTTATTTTCATCATTTCTTAGACAGCCTAAAACACAACAAAAATGAAAGTTATTAAAAAATGAATTTCATAACTAAGTAGAGCGAACAAAAATGGTTTATTACATAAACATAGATAAATAAAAATTTGGCTGGCTTGTTGTATTCTAAGTAAGTTTATGCAACGATAGTTGTTAGGTATTTGTTTTTTGACCTTTTTAAAAATTGCTATCGTAATGATTAGCATTTTGTACTAATAAGGTTAATTTTTCTGCTAACGCGCCCTAACCTCTATATTTTATTAATTCATTTGTGATTCCGTCGGTTTCAGGTGATTTTTATTTAGCGTTTTAATTACTATGTTTACCTCTTCTTCACCCACATTCACTAGTATTCATATGTCATCTGTTATGCCTTGTGTTATGGGCTCCTCTGTTGTATACCACGCCTTAAAGTGCCCCACCCACGTTTCATCGGATATCTTATTTGTTTCTACATATTGTTTTACCTCTTTCTTTTTTATCTATATCTGTTTTTGTTGCCCATCTACATCTCTTTCAAACTTTCCAGTATATGTTTTCCAGTATTTGTCCTTTAGTGCTCTAATTTTCATATTTGCCTCGTTTGTTGACTGTTATATTGTTCATATTTCTCGCTAGTTTGGTATTGCTTATATTTTAGGAATGCCTTTATTTTTGGCTAACCTTTTTTATTTCGTGACAAAACCATGTTGTTCGATAGTTTTATTGTTTGGTTATGTTTACTTTCCTTTTGCTAATGCTTATTTTGATGATTTTATTATATTCCTTTCTATTTTTGACCATTGAAATTTGGTTATTTATCTCGGTCTATTTTGTTATTATAAATATACCCTTTCAGTCTTTGTTCCTATAACTGTTTTATACTCTCGTCCTGAAGTTTGTCTTGGAGTTCAATGTTTGATATGATATAGTCTGTTACTAACCGTTGTCTTTTCGTGTTCCCCAAGTATATTTGTATTGCATCTTGGGATAGAAAAAGGTGTTGTTCATTTTTAAGTTATTTTCTATACAAGTGCATCTTCATTGTAGTTGCATATATTTTTTTTTAAATCTACGATACTTACCGTACGGCATTTAAGTCTCCTAATATTAATATGGAATAGTTTTGAGGTATCTCGTCTAGAGTTTCTTAAAGTCTATTATAAAATTCTTCTATGTCGTTTTTAGGTTTACATTCTTCAGGAGCATACACACTTATGATATGTAACTTACTGTTGTCTAGCTTTAGTGTTAATGCGAGTATGCTTGGTGATATAAATTTATAGCAAGTATACCTACCTTTTCTTTGGCACTTTCTCACTTCTAGACTCCACTGCAGATAAGAGTATTCTGGCACGATGCTCTTCCCTTTATTTTTTGTTTCGGATATAGCACATATATGCATTTTAGCTCTTTCTAATCCTATGACTATTTCCTGTTCTCTGTGAAACCAGGATCTGTTCTTCAATGTTCCAAGGGGTGCTCTACTTGAGGATTGGATTACCACCCTGTTTGCTGCTTCCATGAACATTATTAATGTTTCTCTCGCAGCTAATGTATTACATCGGCCTACGGAACCCTCCTCTTTTCTCATTCGGTCTTGGGCCCGGCCACAATAATTTAACATCTTGAACATACAGAGACTATTATGAACAAATGCAGACGTGGCCTTGAAGCACCTGGGTGATAAAGACTGTCCTGTGGTGACGAAGTCGAGACAAGTGTAATTTTCAGCTTTACTCAATTATAAGAGAATCTCCACATGCAACAGGATTTGTTAGTAAAATGTATTTTAATCAGATTTCAATTTAATGTGCAGGTTATATTTACTTACTAAATAGTATAAATAAATCAAAATGCACAATTTTTACTAATTAACTGTATTAATTACATATAGAGAATAACTTAGAAAGTTGCTGCTCTTGCTTTGGTGATGTAATACATAATTTTCAGTAACAATAATTTTCCGGTTCCTTCGTTTATTTATATAAGCATTTTGATGTTTCCTTATTTTATAATGAAAACTTAACATAGTTAATCAAAAATTATATTAAGCTAATATTAAGCATATGAAGAAACCTGAAATTGTAATTCGTGGTAGAAAGAAAACAAAAAATTCATAATAATGTCTGAAATTGCACGAGTTTAAAATACTGAATAAATACATTACATTGTATTTTACGACACTGTGCCATTTATTTCTGATATCTTAAAGTGAGTGTACCTGTAAGCCTCAGTGAAAACGCGAACGCATCGCATCATAGACTGATCCATCCGTTCTAATCTACCGGAATGTATCTGACCAGCATTACACTCTGCAACTACGTACCGTTCAAATGTCTGATTTAGTAACCAAATGACCTATTGTACTACCAATAGTAAATATATAAGCAATAAAGGCAGATTGTTCTTCAGAAATTGCAAATATATTGAGCCATTAAGGCGTTATAGAAGTACAACCAATCTAAACAATAATCGCAGTTCAAACTGATGATAAATTGTAACTATCTCATAGGAATTTTGGTTAGCCCGTAGATGACTATTGTGCAGGTCTACCAAAGATTACTTTATTATTGTCGAGAAGATTTACTACAAGACACCAGTGACAAAATAGTTTTCCTCCAAAGAAAATATATAGTTCCCACACAAATTGTAAATGATAGCAATAGTAAGTAGCGGTTCTCATGTAAGAAAACATACTGGGGTTATCTTCAATATCTTGACGAATACGATTTTTTAAATTTCATGTAACTAGCCTGACCTGTGTGTTTCTTCTTACCACCAATTATTCCTAATTTATACAAACGATAAAGAGCTGTTTCAATTGTTCTGAGATTGGGTTTGATAAAGTTTGTGCGATATTACGACTATTTCCGTTCGCTTTTCCATACGCGTAAATCATCTCTGTTTATATATTGATATTAATTAATATTATTATTAATTACTTATTTATATTTGTTATTATATGCTAGTTAATTATTAAATAAAGAAAATCCACCAGAACAGCAGACAAGAAGTTAATAAGTGTCTGGCTTTATTGGATTCCAAATCGTTGATCATTTGCACGTGTCCTAGCTTTCGAAAAAAATATTTACCTCCCTAAGAGTTTGCAAAACTACTTAGAAGTAAATAAATAATGTTTGGTTAATTAAAAAAGTTATAGTGCAGCTTTAAATCTGTTATTAAAAAATCGTTTAATATAGTATTAGATAATGGTGGAAGATTGCATGGTGGAAGATTGTATATATAATACTTGTGCATTATGATAAAATTAAGCTTATATGTTTATAACACATACAAGAAAGTCACAATTAATGTATTGTATTACAAACAAAAAATAAAACGGTATACATTTCTTGTAGTTTGCATAATATTTTATTTGGATAAGCTTTAGTGTCTATTAAGTTCACATTTCAATAAACAGTTAAATTAACTTGACCCACAAAACTGTGTGCTTTCTTTAAACTTTCCGCTAATCAAAATTTAGTCGTTTTTTGGTTATTAACTTTACTTTCATTAGCTTTAATAGCCGATCACGCAAATGTCTTTTGCTTTAATTTAACCAATTAAAAGTAACGATTAAATCCGCTTCCTATTTATTATTTAGTTGTGTTCAGATGTGCAGCCGAGGCAAGGTTGTGTGGTTCTTGTAACTTTACGCTGCAATATTTTATGTGGTCAATGGCAAAATAGGCTCAGAACGTTGCCTTCGGCGCCGGCACGCAGCGTAAGGTTATTTTGCAGCATCGGAAAATTTTCAGTTCGTTGGCGCAGCCGTTTGACGTCAATGAAGAAAAAAGAGCGCTACCTGCAAGGAATGCACAAGCGTTTGGCCCGCCCCTTTATTTAGAGTTATTTATAAGTATTTGTATCGAAATTTGAAACTGTTTGCTTTTTACAAGTCTTTATAGTACTCTAACTTTTATTTTTTCTCCCAAATAGTTGTCTTTAATAAATGCACAGAAAAATTACTTAATTTTCGTTTTTTTTTTTCATTAAAAGGAACTACGCTAGTGGAAAAATCGACTTATTCCCCAATATTTTCTTTTTGGTAACTGGGACCCGATATATTATTTAAAAACAAGAATACTAATTTTTATTTGAAACATAGAGTATATATGTATATATATATATATATATATATATATATATATATATATATATATATATATATTGCTCTCTTTCTTGTAGTTCTCCTATTGTTTACACTGCAGTTCCATTATTTTTATGAACTTTTTGAAAAATTTGTATTCAGACTTTCCTCTCGTCTTTTGCAAAGCAATAATCAATTATCATTGTAATCCTTACCACTTCTCTTTGTTTTTACCTTTTGTTTGTGGGTTTGTGATGTGTACACATTTATTCTTTTATAACCATAAAGAGACTGTCACCGCAATAAAAGATTAAATTTTAACTATTGAGTTCAAGCTAAAAATTTAATTAATAAAAAGTTTATGCTTTTTAACAGCATCAAGGTCAAAATAAACGTAAAAGGATTTTACGTACAAGCTGGGGCTGTGCTGCAGACTACCAGCGGGGTCACATGTGGCGGATAGTGAATGGCCTCTAGATATAGAGGTTAACTGCGAAACAAGCAGATTATCTGACGAATAAGCACTCCCCGACCAAGCAGACCGAATGATCGCCGGTATAAATGATACCTCTGTGTGATACAGACAGAGCAATTTCTTGCCCTTGGGATGGGAAACTGTCCCAAAAGGCGGAAGAATCACCACTGAAGGACACGGAAACCCACTGCATTAAAGATCTTAAGGACATTCCTAGTACATCAATATGGCAGATAAGCTTAGAATTGATAAATATACTGGCCACGGACTTCGGAATCCGAGATCCGGTAGGGGGAGAACAACCACGAAAGAATGCAAGGCTCCCTTGGTCGTCATCCAGCAAAATCCTTGCAAAGTTAGCACCCCTAAAAAGAAAAAAGGGAAGACGTTCAAAATAAGTACGTGGAATGTAAGAACACTGTTTGAGGCTGGAAAAACCCATAACGCTATCCGAGAAATGAAACGACTATCTATCGACATCATGGGCATCAGTGAGATGAGGTGGCCGGGAACAGGTCAATGCCAAGTTGAAGAACATACAATCTACCACTCTGGCAACAGCAAAAATAAGCATGAAAACGGCGTCGGAATTATAGTGTCCAAAGAAATGAATCAATTCATCGAGAATTTTGTACCAGTTAATCAAAGAATGTTAATAGTTACAATTAAATAAACACCAATTAAATGCAATATCGTTCAAGTATATGCCCCAACAGCAGAAAAAACAGAAAACGAAATAGAATAATTCTATCGAATATTAGACGATCTTGTTAGAAAACTCCCAAAACAAGATATAAACATTATAATGGGAGATTATAACGCCAAAATTGGAAAAAGGAAGAGCGGGGAGTTAGTTGGTGATTATGGTTTGGGAGACCGAAATGAGAGAGGAGATAGACTTGCATTTGCACAAGAACACCAATTGGCTATCATGAACACCTTCTTCAAATTACCTGCCAGGAGATTGTATACCTGGATACCGCCTCAAGATAAACCTGGAAATGTGGTCAGAAATCAAATTGACTATCTACTGATAAATAAAAGATTCAGGAATAGCATACAATCAGTGAAAACTTACCCAAGTGCTGACATAGGATCTGACGATAACGCCCTGGTAGCCGAAACAAACGTAATACGACACGAAAAAATTAAAAGACAACAACATCAAAATCCAAGTAGCAGCTACATTGAAGAAAGGGACTGCGAACATACATACCATTAACAATATTGAAGTAAATCTGGCAGAATTCAGAACAACAATAGAAAAAATTTACAAAGACCATTTGAAACCGACTAAGCCTAAAAAACATCAATGGATGACCGACGAGATTCTGTATATGATGGACGAGAGAAGAAGATATAAGAGAACCAACATAGAAAAATATAGAGAAATACAAAGAAATATCCGGAAAGAAATAAAAATAGCTAAGAGAAAGTGGTTAGAAGAACAATGTAAGGAAATTGAGGAATTAGAAAAGAAACACGACCATTTTAACATGCATCGTAAGGTAAAAGAAGCGGCAGGTATGGTCAAACGCAAATCAGTTGGACGATTGATAGACGAGGAAGGAAATATCATTATAGATAAAGAAGCAAAAATAGAACAATGGAAAGACTATATTACAAAACTTTTCGAGGACGAACAAAGGGGTGATCCGAAACAAATAGCATGTGTAACTGGACCATATATAACAAAGGACGAAGTACGTGCAACAATAAATATTATGAAAGATGGAAAATGGCAGGCCCGGATGGAATCCAATCCGAAATTTTAAAACTTTTTGACGATGATGCTATAACATGGATAACAAGCATCTTTAATCAAATATATGACTCAGGAAAAATACCCAGAGAATGGCTCAAATCAACTTTCATTGCCATACCAAAAAACCAAACGCGAAATACTGTGCCGATTACCGTACGATTAGCATTATGTCACATCTTCTTAAAATCTCTTTAAAAATAATACATAGACGAATATATAAGCTCTGTGAAGAACAATTAAGTGAAACTCAATTAGGATTCCGTAACGCCTTGGGCACTAGGGAAGCTCTCTTTGCTGTACAAGTTATGTTTCAACGTTGCAGAGATGTGAATGTCGATATTTACGCTTGCTTTACAGATTATCATAAAGCATTTGATCGAGTTAAGCATGATAAACTTATTAATGTTTTGGAAAAAATTGGGATAGGTGACAAAGATCCTCAAACCTCTATTGGAATCAATCTGCATACATTACAATAGATGGAAATAATTCAGACGAGATAGAGATAAGACGAAGCTTGCGACAGGGATGTGTTCTGTCGCCCCTGTTATTCAACATTTATTCTGAAAAAATATTTAACGAATCTTTGCAAGGTATAGATGCTGGTATATTATTAAACGGAACTAGAGTGAATAACATTAGATATGCGGACGATGCGATTATATTTGCGGACAGCTTCGAAGGTTTAAAAGAACTCATGTCAAACATTGAAATGGTCAGTCGACGATACGGACTTGAAATGAAAATACAAAAACAAAATACATGTTATCAGTAAGAATACAATTCCACCGAACCCTTATTAGTTAACTCTCAACCAATTGAAAGAGTAACATCAATAAATTACCTAGGTACGTCGATAAATAGTCAATGGGACCACTCTAAAGAAATAAAGTGCAGGATTGAGAAAGCCAGATCAACATTTGTAAACATGCAGAAAGTGTTTAAGTCTCGAGATCTAAACTTGAATACAAAAATTAGACTATTAAAATGTTATGTGTTCTCTGTCCTGTTGTATGGAGCTGAGACTTGGACGCTGACGGAAGCATCAATGAAGAAACTTGAGGCCTTTGAGATGTGGACGTACAGGAGAATATTGAGAATATCTTGGGTCGACCATGTGACGAATGTTGAAGTACTACTAAGAATGAATAAAACAACTGAAATCGTAAAAACTATAAAAATCAGAAAGTTATAGTACTTCGGACATATTATGAGGAATGAACAACGTTATGGGATACTTCAACGGATACTACAAGGTAAAGTGCTAGGAAAGAGAGGACCCGGACGCAGGCGCATCTCCTGGCTAAGGAATTTAAGATCTTGGTTCTCAATGACAACGGCAGACCTCTTTCGAACAGCCGTCAACAAAGTTAAGATTGCCATATTTATCGCGGACACCCGAAACAGATAACACACATGAAGAAGAAACAACAAAATGTTGCAAATTCATTAGTTATTTGTATGTAACGTGTTAATGCCATCTATAAGTATTTGTGATAAAATCATTTTTAAGTTTTTATTTTTTATTTGAAGTTGCTGGATCTAAAATATTTATTAAATCAAAGTTTGTTAAACACATTTTGACAGAAACAGTTTGCTATTTTAAAAAAACAGTTTACTTTTTTTAATTTAAGAATGGCGTCAAATTGTATGTTAGAGTAGACGCTCAGAGATGATACGTATAAGCAATGCAAGAGCAAGAGCATTCTCTTCCACTCGATTGTCTTGTATAAGATTTCTACCCCATCTGCCGGTTGAGACATCTACGACCTTTTTTCCATAAAACTGCTCTTTTTCGTTAATGTTCAAAAAAACTTAAGTACAACTGGATCATATTTTTTACAACCTGTCTTGGCTCTACATAAAAAAATACTTCAGTTTAATTATATCTTAAATCTTACTTCTCTTGGAAGATTCCTTTTGAAGATATAGGCAATAATTAGTTTAATTTTAATAAAGTATAATTAAGAAACCTGAATATATGCATCATTTAGAATCTGGAGAGTTCAATTTAAGAATGGTTTCTCATTGTTCTATATGAGTTTAACCATAACGTTGGTCTATATCTAGTACATTAGATAGACTATAAAAAGTCACCAAGAAACCAATTTTTTATTTACATATAGTTGGTCATATTATCATCATATTAAAGCTATTGGCTTATGGCATCGAAAACGTTGTTTTTCAAAAACTCTGTAGATAAAAGAATCAATATTTGTAGATGTTTGCGTGTCTAAATATGATACCAACTCAATCATACTACAAAAAATAAATTAACAAATTGTTATATTCATTTGATGCAATTTATACACAACATTTAAAAACTACGAAACTTTAAGTATTTTTTTCTAAAATAAATCTATAAAATAAAATATAATGTAGATAATACTTTATTAGACATCTGACGATATCAAAGTGAATATTGGCATCATAAACATCATCGAACTCCCTAACTTGTTCATCAAGAGAGGACATAAAGGTTATTTAAATTATTTCATAGATATTAATATTGCACATCTTGAATTCAATTGCAGCTGATTCTTTTAAAATTATCTGTCGATCTAGCGGGTAGAAGGCTAGAAGTACGATATACTTCTTCTGTTGGTCACTACTGTAATATTTTCTCCGCTCGTCCTTGTTACTTGATATAAAAGGTGTCCGAAGATTCACACAAGATATAATTTTGACAACAAACACGGGTTTTTAATTAAAAATTGTAATTTTTTATTGATTCTTAAAGTATACAGTATAGGGTTACGTATGGAATAGAATACCGGGTAGGTAGCCTCCACGGCTTTTTTGGCTCATGCGCATTCTTTTGTTGAAATTTTCTATAACCGTTTTGCATAAATGTGGCTAAATATCGTTGATACAGCGCGTAATTTCCTACTTAAAGGCGTGGGTGGTCGTGAACATGTTGACATAAACCTTAGACTTCGAAAAACCCCAAAGAGAGAAATCCAACGGCGTTAGATTGCTCGATTTGGGCGGCTAATTCTGATCAACAAAACGGGAAATTACACGACCAAGAAATGACTGATGCAGTAATTGAATTGTTTCGTGGGCTGTGTGGTATGTGACACCGTCTTATTGAAACCACATGTCGTCTACATCTATATCTTGCAATTTAGGCACAAAAACTGGATTATCATGTCGCGATAGCGAGCACCATTAACTGTTATTGCCTGACCAACTGCATTTTCGAAGAAGAATAGTTCGATGATACCTCGTGTCCAAAATCCGGACCGAACAGTGACACGTTGTGGATGCGTCTGTTTTTGAACAATCACTCGTAGATCTTCTGTACCCCAAATTCGACAGTTTTGACGATTAACGAAGCCCTTAAGATGAAAATGAGCCTCATCGCTAAAAATGATTTTATTTACGTGGTTATTTATTTATAACTTGTAGATTATCATTTATTTAGAATTTGCACGTTATCCTTTTTATTTACACAACTGGTAGAAATCTAGTTTATGAGTAAAAATATTTGTTAATGTCTTAATAGTTTATGCATGTGGGCACATTCGTCTATAATTAGGTAAAATTGTTACCCTACCTTCTTTTTGTATTTTTATTATATGGCCATTATTCCAAAAGCATAGTATTTTGCAATCTGTGTTGTATTTTTTAGAGTTTCATAATAATTTTCATTTGCCCCTATCTTTATAGCTTCGTTTGATCTTTGTTTTTTTGAATTATGAGTAATGCTTTTTTACCGGAATCTCTTCTGATGTTCTATTCGGAGCTTATGAGATTTTCTAATGTATTCGTAGATCTTTGTTTTTAAATTGGTTTCTGCATGACTTTTCTACTATTTAATAATATTTGTTGTTGCCCTCCTCCTACTGGGTTGCTTAGTTCATAGATTGGTTTTATGAGTGGCCAAGTTTTGTCATAACACTGTCATAGTTCTGTTGTTTTTGATAAATTTTACTACGTGTTTTGTATTATATTCTGTTTTATTTTACCTTATTGTGTTTGTCATTTCTTTGTTAAGATATTTAGTTTATTTTCCGTTTGCATCATTTTTCTGTTCTTGTAATAGTTGTTTTATTTGTTTGGGTTTTTGACTTTAGTTGTGTTATTTTTGTCTTTGGTTAGTACAGACTGCGTTATTACACATGTAATTGGTTTTACTGTTAATAAGGTTAATACTTTAAACTTTTAATTATATAGGATTCTTTAGCTTGTTTGTATGCTTGTATTTATGTATCTTACTTTTATTTTTCTTGATTAGTGTTTTTTAAAATTACCTTCTATTTCAACCTCACAATCCTTTGGTAATTATCGACCGTTAGTTTATTTAATACTGCTTATGTCACAATTTTTTTTTATCATTTATTACAAAGTCTGTTTTATTTTAACAATGCATTATTGCTTGATTAAATGCATTTGTAATATAGCTTGTTTTGATTAAACAAGTTGATCGTATTCTGAGAGATTGAATCTTCTCCTAGTACTTCATATGGCACTCAAATCCTCGGTAATAATAGTGAAATATAGTCTCTAAAGCATTATTTGCATCTTTGTAAAAGCTCTCCGTATCATCATCTAATATATCTGCATGATTTTCAGTTTACGCATTTTATTAATTTTTAATGTGAAGCAACAAAGCCTGTTCAATTAGTTTCATGTAAGTTTATTGTACCTCAATACGCATCTCTCAATTTGCCCCTCCAAATCTATTATCCTTGCTTCTGTAACTAGAGTATATAGGCACAGAAGTACTTTTCTATTCATGTTTATAATCAGAATAATTACTTTCAAGCTTTAGTCGAACAAAACGAAGAAAACAGTGGTTTTTCATATTACTAAAGACTATGACGAACTGCAACAAACATTGACGATTCTGTAAAATTGCACGAAGAATAAAAACGCGCTATGCAAAAAGCAAAAGTACATTATAAATTATATATTAATCATAAGTAGTTGATTGTTGGTTTAAGATTTTTATTAGCAAGATCTTTAATACTTTAAGTAAAAGGCCATAGTACAAGCGTCACGAAGTATTAACGCTGCTTAAACTAATAAATCACGCACATCCACTTATGGTTGTATACAATAGCATTTAGTAATTAATAAAATATGTTAATTTGTATATTCCTGGCATTATTATGGTAATTTTCCATCTATTAAAAAGCGCAAATATTCTTTGACATAATACTATTGATTGGTAGTAAATACTGAAACATCGAAGTGTAGGTGGTGTAATAAATTTTTTTTTGTTATATTACGTAACATATAATGTAATACATCTTTAAAGCATTTTTGAATTCGTCAACAATTAGTTTTTTGAATAAAGTTAACTGGATAAATAAACCAAATCAATGGTAAATCTAATTAAATTCTTTTTAATTTCGTTAATCCATTGCTTTTGGGAAATTCAATAAACCTGTTGTATAATACTTTAAATTTTTGTTATATACAAGTACGTCAAGAATGCCCTACAAAATTTCAGTTACAGTGAAATAAAGAAAGCCGCAATTTGATTGAGATGAAAAGTATCTATTTTAAATTTTGTATACGTGTATATCTTCATGTAAAAGAAATATTTATAAATAAATTTTACAAGCAAATATGCTATAATTGAAAATTTTGGTCTCATTTTGGTTTTAGAATGATACTGCAACTATAAGTAAAATGTAAATGCAAATAAAAGAGATGTAATAAATAGATGATAAGGATATAATAAAAATATTTGATAGAGAATGGTAATTTTTTCTTATTTAATCTTAAAAGCTTTATTTTTTTCACTTTCCACTTGTGTTTAGTAAAGATTACAAAAATCGTTTACAAGTTTTTAGCACTTCTATGTTACAATTAAAAATAATCTAATGTATAAATAGTTTCTAATAAAACTTAAAATTATGAGTACAAATTGATGCCCAGCTTCTAATTTCAATCAAGTATAAAATTACTTTATCACAACTGTAGAGATCAACTTATAAAAGTTATAACAAATATGTGTTCGTATCATGATAGCCCTTAACTTTGCCTTAGTGTTACAGTACTTTCCATTCACTTTGCCTCGACCACGTCCCACACAGGATTGCAGTCGAGCTAAAGGATAGATACAGCCATGTAGGCTGGACTGGAGTTTTGCTGAAACACGTACTCCCGCGGCAATCTCCTCTATACAGGGCTTGACAATTGTCTGTAGAACAATGATATATTAATCGGCAGTCACTTTTCTCATAACTTTCGTTTCTCATAAGTCTTATCTTCATCACAGAGGTGGAAAAGTTTGTATGGATGACAAGAGGTACTTTAGAGGCATCTTGGATCCAACTGTTATTTCGGCGATTTACTTCAGGAAGTCAGCGCTGTAGTGTTTGTTATTGTTCATCAGTGCTTGAGCTTTTAAATTGCTATATTGCTCTCAGTCAACGTTTGGCAATTCTTTAGGACGAAATAGGTGCAATTAAAGTAAAAGGAGATCTCTCCATGCCCATTGTTTTGGGTCAGGCATTCTCTACCTTGAATCCTGATCGATATATCTCCTCTTTTAATATACGGACAAATTTTTCACATTCCTTGTGACCAGAATGCTTGCTCTGTTAGCAGTTACCGCCTCCTTGTAGTCAGATTTCTTGTACTTTTTGGCTATGTCGTAAATTTCTGTCGGAAATTTTTCGGTGCGAAGAAATTCGAATACAATAGTTTCACGATTGTATTCTCCACTCATTTTGTTAACAATTGTAGGTTGTTAGTTATGTGAAGCTAACTTGTTGTGTTATCTAATAGACTGAATATGCGCATAAGAAAGCATTCTGGATTTATCTCGACAACCTAATATGACACTCAATTTTGCAGCTGATATAACCTACAGGCACATATAGTAAATGTAATTGCGTCTGATGCGCAGAAAGTTAAGCATTGCGTGTTCCAATTAATACGGAGGTGATATGTTCAACCTAGACAACATATTGTATATTAAAATACAAATAAACAGTGATTGTAGAGATTCAAAGAAGAAGACTTCTATCTTGCGTATGTTCGACGTCCCAGACAATTCAAAAATAGTTGATGTTAATTTAAAATAACTGTTAAAAGGAAACTGGTTTTAGACTCGGTTACAACTTAATCAAGTACTTCAAGTAACCTAAGAAACAACATTTGTCCTCCTACAAAATCAATTAAAAAATTTAAAGGAGGGTTGTTTTGACAACAAACAGAGACGCTCTGACATGGAGATGTTGCTCCGCTATTCAGATTTAAGAAGAAACGTTTTTGTATAAAATAGTGACTGTTTACAGGAATTTGGTAGCATGTGGCTGCAACTGCAAAGTCAAATAATTATGAAAAAGCCAGTTGTGGATGGATGAAATATAAAGTTTATATTGTGTATTGCCCTATGAGCTGGTTACACCAAGTGAAACTGTCACCGCTGATCGTTATCAATTTCAATTAAAGAAAAGTGACCAAGAAGCACGGTTAGTGATAAATATTATTACACGACAATTCCACGGCACTTGTGGCACTTTTCCTCCCAGAACATCCTCAAATTTTATCTTTTCAGGTCCTTTCAGCATAAATTAATTGACTTGCATTTTAAAACGCCCGAAGATGTCGAACACAAAATTGAGGAATTTATCATTCTGAAACCATTGCGTTTCTACCATACTATAATTTGTCACCTACACAAATTTTGCAAAAAAATAAGTGTAAATTGGATTATTATCCCAAATAAAAATGCGATGTAACTATTTTTTGCTAAACAGTAACTAACTTGCACATTTAACAAAATCAATTTTATTGTCTGAAAGACTCCAATATGTTGACACATTTGGATTTATTTAAAAAATTGTAGTACTACTTTTTTCAATTATTTCCAAAACCAAGAAGATGTTTTTAAAGCTATTACTAACTTTGAAATAACCTTATATATAACTTCAAACTTGTATCTCAAATGTCAATGACAATAGATGGTAAGCCATGTATATTTTTGAAATTGTGGAATATTCTAGAAAACATTACATTTCTCTTTATTCCTCATATTGATTAGTTGTTTGAGTTTCAAGGTTTATGTATGTTTGTGAATAATCGCTTCGTAGAGGGTGTTATCATTATCAATAGAATTTAAGTAACTAAGGTCAGAAAACACACATATGAATTTATAAATAAATACACATTTCAACGCGTCGGCTCCCCGCGAATTATTTATTACCGATGCCGCTAGCTTCCAATATGAACAAATAAACAACACCGTTTTCTACGATCCAAATATACAATTAACACAACTATCGCCAATATAAAGCAAAACCCGCAGTCAATATCGACATCATTTACCCCATCAACATTATTATTCGCAGCAACTCCAACAGAACGTACAATTTTTACAATCAATCTATTATATCAGTTAGCCAAATCCTGCAGCCGGAAAGGACAATGGAAACAAGAAAATTATAAAGAACGCGATAGAAAAGATAGCCCAGAACAATAGAAGAGTTACTAAACAAACAAAATTGTAAAATTATTGGTTAAGTAGCCCAATTAACACCACCAACATTTCCGACGTTTTTTCAAATCAGAAGGAAGAGGACAAAAATGATGATAACAAAGCAGATAAAGTCAAAGCAAAAAGTAAAGTTTTTAAACCACAATCTATATTCATAAACGGCGCTAAGTACATCAAGAACTTAATAGAAATTCTAGAAAAATAGCAA
Organism: Sinelater perroti; assembly: GCA_036346155.1. Classification (NCBI taxonomy): domain Eukaryota; kingdom Metazoa; phylum Arthropoda; class Insecta; order Coleoptera; family Elateridae; genus Sinelater; species Sinelater perroti. Next base: position 17,218,497 of record JARFIY010000143.1, read on the forward strand.
AATACAATTATACATTAAAAGCCATGTATAATGAACAATTCTGGTTGCAACCATGGTGTAGAATAGTTACTCAAATATCATTAAAACAGTTTTAAAAAGCACACCCAATTTCACACCCATCAAATTAAAACGGAAAGATTATTTATAGTAGTAACATGCACCCATCGACAAACCAAACAGTGTTAAAAGAAGAATTGGAAGTTCTTGGACACACAGGAATCAATATAAACAATATACGTCAAAGAAAAACTAAAATAGCTATTCCACTATTTCATATCAAATTAAAATCCAGTCCTAATAATAAAGACGTGTACAACACAACCAAGCTAATGAATACAATAGTGAAATTTGAACCTCCACATCCTAAGAGAAAGATACCCGAGCGCATTAAATGCCAGCGATATGGATGTACCCAAAGGTTCTGTATCAGACAACCAGGATGCGTAAAATACGCAGATAATTATGATACAAAAGCATGTTAAATACGTTTGACGCAACGGTAACCATCTCTCAAATTATAAAGGTTGTGCAGTTTATAAAGAATTGCCCGTTCCTGCGAGAAAAACAAATATCGATAATAAACCAAATAATACTGGTAAAACTTTATATCGTCAGCAAGGACTATCATACGCACAGTCTTTCCAACAATCAGCTCAGTCCGCATATTCCTTTCCACAACAATATCCAACAAATAAGAAACACTACTAAATCTCTTACAAATATGCTTAGTAAAATGCCTTAATGGACAACCCCCTTAAAATTGTAAAATGGGCGCCAACGGGTTGGCTAGTCATACCCAAGAAGCTAAATATTTCCTCATAAATCATAACATCGACATAATGTGTATCTCAGAAACGTACTTTACATTCAAAAGACTGTAAAATTCCAAGTTATATCATATACGACACTCAGCACCTAGCGGAAGAGCAAGAAGTGGTAGTGCGATTATCATTAATGTAACATAAAACACTACGTACTATGAAAATATTCTCAAGACAACGTCCAAGCGATTAACATAGTAATCGAAAACAAATCCGTTAAGGTTATTGTTTCTGCTGTATATTGTTTTCTAAATTATGCAATCAACAAGGAACAATTCCTAAATTACTTCTCTACATTGGGCAATCGGTTCATATTAGTCGGAGATTTTAACGCAAAACATATTCACTGGGGTTCTCGTCTAATCACACCAAGAGGACGACAACTTCTACAGACCGTGCAAGAAAAACGACTTTCATGTAGTTTAACAGGCGATTCTACATATTGGCCTACAGATAGACAAAAAACACCTGACGTTTTAAATTTTTATATCAATTTAAAGGATTTCCGCCATTTCGCTTAAGGCAAAATCTTGCCTAGCCCTCTCCTATGTTCATAGTTATATCCTAATTACTGTTAATATCAACATAAGCAAACAAATAAAATTTGCCCCCCTTCCATAACAAGCAAACAGACTGCGAATTATTCAAAGAATTACTAAATTTAAAAATCCCCCCTTGAAGAGTAACTATGACCTACACAAAGCAGTCCAAAATGTAATGAAGTCTATTCAGGAAGTCGCCTGGAAATCAACTCCGGTTATGACAAATTTGAGTGTCAAACAATGTCCAGAAATTACCAAAGATGAGATTAGAGAAAAAAATGTTTACAAAGAAATATCAAATGTCGCGTGCCGCCGTGGATAAAATCCGGTATAACAGGACAAGATTTAAAAAAGTTACTCGATGCCAAAGAAATCAAGAAATTGAAAATTACTTAAGCAATTTATCAGCCACTGAGGCTACTGAATATTCTTTATGCCGGGCTACAAAGAAAATCAACCGACGACAAAGACATCTTCTCTATTAAAATTTAAAACAAGGCGAATGAGCAAGAGATAGCAATGAAAAAGCCAGAACATTTCCTCAGTAACTACCGTTTTTACACCTTATCTCTCAAAAATTACCCCTGTTGAAACACACATTCACGATGCTCATGTACTCCCGTTTTAAATGGAGCTATTTATTAAACCGTTTAAAAAAAGAAATGTCCAATTTTTGATCTGATCACTGGAAAAATCCTAAAAGAATTATTAAGACGATTAAAATAAGACATAGATGCTTTCTCGCACAGTGGAAAGTTGCCCAAATAGTCTTAATATCTAAACTTAATATCCAATCCACGTAATGTCGTACCTATTAGCCTATTGCCTGTAATAGCAAAGGTATTTGAAAAGCTTTTGCCCCTCATCAATGAAAAGAAATTAATACCAAGAGTCAATGCGGCTTTTGACAACAACATTTCATGGTTGAACAAATACATCGAGTTTCCACCAAAATAAAGCATGACCCAGAAGTTTGATAAAGTTTGGCATGTTAGTCTTATAAACAAAATAAAAAGTAGCTTGCCACATACATTCTGTGTGTTAATTTAATCTTATCTTACAAACAGACACTCCTTGGTGAAATATGAAGATACCAGCACATGTAATAGAGAATTACATACGGAATGCCGCAGGGTAGTGTACTCGGCCCAGTGCTATACCTTATATATAGAGCCGACCTACCAACAACCATAAATATGGTACTTGCCACCTATACCGTATACAGTAATAATGGCTTCACAGCACGATCCAGTTGTTGCCTCGAGGTACCTACAGAATAACCTTAGCAAAATAGAAGAACTGATCCGAATTAATGTGAAAAAACCTGAAAATCCGAAGAGGAGTATGTTCCCTCGTCAGATTAAATCAAAACATTCTTCCACAAAAAGAAGATACTAAATATTTAGGTACCCATCTTAACCGAAGCTTGGACATGGAATTTACATATACGGCACAAGAGGCTTCAGTCAGGCTTCACACTTAGAAGATAATACTGTCTTTCGAGAACAAACTACTTGTATCTACTTAAATCCATTTGGTACTACGGTATTCAAATATGGGCTGCAACTAGGAAGTTCAACTTAACAAAATTACAGAACTATAAATCTAAAGTACTGCTAATCACAGCCAATGTTCCATGGTTTGTACCAAATCAGGTATTACATTCAGTCCTTTAAGTTGACGCGATTTAAAAGACAAGAAAAAACCGTAGCATCTTTCAGCAGTTAAACTCCGAACTATGCAACAGGAAAGTAGATTGAAACGGCGTGACCCGATGGATCTACCATAGCGCTTCTAAGCTACAATTTATTTCCAAGTAGTTGTAACTGATATATTTTATATTTTGTATTCTGTATATTGACGTGGAGTTTGCCACAGGGTAACATGTAAATTCTTATAATCACATATTCTAATTCATGTCAATACTGATAGCATGTAAGTAATTTTGGAGTTATTAAATAATTGTTTTAGAAATATAGAAAAATATTTAGTTTATTAAATAAAAACGATATGATATATTATAGAGGTCTACAAAGATAAAATAATAAAAGGAGACAAAATGTCAGAAACAGCAAGAGTATGTTCAGACCAAATTGTAATTTGGAGCTTTATGTGTAAGTAAAACAATATGGATTTCTTGATTTTATTAAAGACAAATATCAATACTTTGTTTTATATTTTGCAAACACAGTATTTTAAAGAGCGCTGTATTTAGAAGTAAAATCTTAGTATTTTCAAAGCAAAATTCTTAAGAACAAAACGAAGTTTACTATAAAATAATTATTATGGGAAATTTGTCAATTGATTCACTTCATTGTTATTATTTTAAATTTTTAATAAATCATTGAAAGTATGGTTTGTAATTAAATAAGTAATGAAAGAAGAAGAAAAATTTTAAAGCCCAAATTTCAAGTAAAGTAAGAAAAATCACGATAATATACATATTAAGTAATTCAAACATAAATAAAAATATTACTCATAACATGATTTATAGAAGGAAGAGTTCAAACTGTAATGGGTAATTCAAAACGAGGTTTGAAGTGTGCACATGTGTTTAGAAGCTCCAGGATTAAAGTCCAATTAGGGCCATACTGAGCAACTCAACACAAGAAAAAACGGTACAAGTAGGCAGACATAAGTAAATTCAAACCCGGGAAGATAAAAACACAAGGGAAAATAAGGATCCAGTGAGTAATTAGACGTAAATAAGACCGGTGGAGGTTAACTGATAAGCAATAAGATGGAGAATTGAATGAAACTAACAACTGATAAGTAAAGAATAACAAACAAACCAGGGCTACGCCAAAACCCCGAAAGTAGGCAACACACCGAACACCGAAGTGTGCAGCTAAGTGGACAAAGCACAAGAAATGGCAAATATAGAGGAGTTATTGCGACAAATAAGCAGTAGACTAGATGGAATGGACACTAAACTAGATCAGATAGATGCAAACGCAATAAAGCAAGTAAATAAACAATTAGAGGATAAAATTGTGAAACAGGAAATAAGAATAGAATATCTAGAAAGGGAAGTCAGAAAGAAGAACCTTATAGTAACAGGAATAAAAGATGAAGAGGGAGAAACTGAGAAAGAAATAATGGAGAAAATACAAATAATGACGAATAAGATAGAAGTAGATTTGGAAGAGAAAGACATAGAAGATTATACCAGGCTAGGGAAATACAAGGCAGGGGGAACGAGACCGATACTAATTAAATTGACTAAATTTAGCAAGAAAATGGAAATATTAAAGAAGGCTTAGAAGGGATTAAGGGGAACAGAGATATGGTTAAGTGAGGACTACACTAAAGAAACACAAGAAGAACGACGAAAACTAATACCAATCATGAAGGAAGCGAGGCAAAGAGGACAAAAAGCGATACTGAAATATAACAAACTAATAATAAATAATAAAATTTACAGTGCCGAAGAAATAAAAGCGGAAACTCAACAACAGTGGCAAAATGAGAAGGAAAAAGAGGCAGGTAGTAACTATAAAAGAACAGTAAATGATAGATCACCGAACGGAGACACCATAGAAGAAAAGCTAAGGAAAATAACCAAGACTACATGGACAAAAAACTAATCAGGAAAGTAATGGATGGGAAAAAAGACAACGAAAAATGCAATGGACACGGAAACAAAATAACCAAGAAAACAAAAATATGGAAACTAGCAACGTGGAATATCAGAAGCTTAGCAGGGAAAGAAAACGAATTAATAGATGAATTCGAAAGCACAAAATTAGATATATTAACTGTAACAGAGACCAAAAGGAAAGGGGAAGGAATAACAGAAATGGCACATAGACATATACTCGTGTATAGTGGAGTAGCAGAGAACAAAAGAGCGGCAGCAGGGGTAGGGTGCATAATTAAAGAAAACCATGCTGCAAAAATAATAAAATGGAAGGGATGGAGTGAGAGAATATTAACGGTAGAATTAAAAGAAGATAAAGGAAATGAAGTAACAATAATAATAGTATATGGACCCGATGAAAATGACACCAAAGAAAACAAAGACAAATTCTGGGAAGAGCTAACGGAGATAATAGAAAACAGCAGAGGAAAAATATACATAGCAGGAGATATAAATAGCAGAGTGGGTAGACAAGAAAATGAAGCTATAAAAGCATTAGGAAAGTTTGGAGAAATAACAAAGAATAACAATGGAGAACGGCTAATAGATTTCTGTATACTAAACAACTTAATAATATCTAATACATTCTTCCAACATAAAGATATACACAAATTTACAAGAGAAGTAACGAGCGGGAACGAAAAATCTTTAATTGATTATATACTAGTTGAAAGAGCCAACAGAAGAGCAGTGAAGGATGTTAAGGTTAGCAGAGAAGCTGAAATATATAGCGACCACTACTTAGTAGTGGCAAAAATTAAAGTAGAAGAAAACAAGATAACCAGCATTGGAAAAGATACTACACACAAGAAGGTAGAATTTCAGACAATCAAAAACTATAAACTAAGCAACGGGGAAGTGAGCAGTAGATATAAAGAAATCATAAGCTGTAAAATAAGAGCACTACAAGAAAATATGAGAGAAGCAAAACTAGAACAATTATGGAGCATTTTCAAAAATATTATGATTGAAGCAGCAATAGAAGTTTGTGGAACCCTCAAAACATCAAATAATAAGAAACAAACAGCATGGTGGAACGAAAACATTAAAAATGAAGTTAAGAACAAAAAGAAAACATGGAAGGACTATTTAAGGAACAGGAAAGAAGAGACATATAAAAGATATAAAGAGCAAAGAATAAGAGTGAAAAACATGGTAATTAAAGCTAAACAGGAGAAGTGGGAAGAATTCGGAGAAAGATTAGAGAAAAATAGTAAAGATAACCAGAAACTATTCTATAGAATATTAAAAACACTAAGAAGTAAGAAACCACTGAACAATGATCTGATAAGGAATAAACAAGGGGAAATATTAGTAGAAGACAAAGAGATTATGGAACGATGGCGAGAATACTTTGAGGAATTACTGAACCCAAAACAAGCAGAGAAAAATGTAGAAGAGAACCAAGGAGAAGAACAAAGAAAAGAAGAAAAATTAGAGGAAAGGAATCCAGAAGACATGGAAGAGGAAGATATAGAGGAAATAGAGCTACACGAGATGAGGCAAGCAATTAAAGATACAAAAAATAGTAAAGCACCTGGACACGACAAAATAAAGATAGAGATGATAAAACACATGGGAGAAGATGGAGAAAAAATACTACTATCAATTTACAATAAAGTGTGGAAGGAGAGGATAATCCCGAAAGACTGGGAAATAGGAAAAATACTGCCAATTTACAAAAAGGGAGATAGTACGAATTGTAACAACTATAGAGGAATTACGTTATTGAGTGTAGTACTGAAGATCTATGAGCGCATACTGGACAAAAACTAAGGGGAAAATTGAGAAATCGTTATCTGAAGCACAAAGTGGATTTAGAAAAGGCTATAGTGTACAAGACCATATATTTTCAATAAAAGAAGTTATAAATAAAACAGTGCGGTATAATAAAAAAGTGTTCTGTGCATTTTTAGACTTAAATAAAGCATTCGACCGAGTCAATAGAAACATGGTATGGGAAAGCTTGATTAAAAGACAGGTCAATAAAACATTGATAGCGGCCATCAAGAGCATATATAACAACAATGTCAACTACGTGATGAGCAGAAACAGGACATTAGAGAGCTTCAGGACAGAAGAAGGACTGAAACAAGGAGGAGTCTTAAGCCCGGTGTTATTTACCGTACTAATGGAAGACGTTATAAAAGAGTGCAATAAAAGAACGAAGAAGATAAAAGTGGGATATAGAAATCTGCAAGTTGTAGAAATAGCAGAATGCGCGTTTGTTGATGACGTAGTAATAATGGCTGCAAATGAGAGATCTACAAAAAAATCTAGAAATATGGAACGAAGTATTAACAACATATGATATGAAATTAAATACAGACAAGACAAAGGTGATGGTAATGTCAAAGAAACAGTGTAAAATAAAAATACAAATTGAGGGAAAGGACATAGAACAAATAGACCACTTTGAATACCTAGGAGTCACAATAGAAGAAAAAGGAAAACAAGAACTAGACATCGCAAAGAGAATAGAAAAGGCTAATAAAGTTTACTACGCCATGAAGGACAAATTTATTAACAAAAGAGAAGTGATACGACAAACAAAAATGAATGTATTTAAGACAATATACAGACCTATACTAACCTTCGGGTGTGAGACATGGGTGTTATCAGCAAGAATGAATAGTAAAATACAAGCGGCGGAGATGAGATATCTAAGGAGAGTAAAAGGGATAACCTTAAGAGATCGGATAAGGAACAGCGAAGTGAGACAAGAACTAAGAATCCAGACGATATTCAAATTTATAGAGAATAGACAACTGAGTTGTTGGGGACATCTACAACGCATGAATGAGACCAGACAGGTTAAACAAGTATAGAAAGCAAAGGTGGCAATAAATAGGGGAAGAGGAAGACCGCAACAAACATGGGATAGCGTCATGGGAAAGATATTAGCAGAGAGAGGGAAATCGTGGCAAGAAGCAAGGTTATTAGCTCAAAATAAAAAGGAGTGGAGTAAGTTTGTGTACCAAACAAGTGAGGGAAAGACAATACAATAATAAAACACTCTAGAATTAAGTTAAGTATGTACGAGTTATTAGAAAATACATTTAGTTAACTTAGGTCTATAAGTAAATGTTAAATTACATGTAGAAATTTAACCCTACACCAATTGGTAAATGGGCATTCGATAATATATATATATATAATTCAAACATAAATAAAAATATTACTCATAACATGATTTATAGAAGGAAGAGTTCAAACTGTAGTGGGTATGGAAATTTCACCGTATTAAAATGCAAGCTGCTCTAGTCAAGCAAGTATATTTACATATGTATTTACTTTAGTTATTCAAATTGAAACACGATTATGTTACTGAATAAATCTTTTATATGCGTCACACATGGGCCTTTTTCTGATTAATAGTAGCCATTGTTTATAATAGGAAAACCTTGCGGAGACGACATAGACCTTGCTTATAAATACAGTCACCTTTTAAATATTTTGGACTATAAGTGACTAAAATGATAGCTTTGGGTAGAAAATAGTTCAAAATTCCAGCTTTACAGGAAAACAATTTTAAATATTTGATTAATAAAAATGTATATCTCATTAAGTTAAGTGAAACTCTAAATAACAAACATCTGCGAAAAGTATATTTTGTAATTCTTTTTGTATAATTAATATATATTATTAATTCAATAATTAAATAATAAACATACAAGTATGCCATAAATAACCAGCAATTTTATATTCTTGGTGTATTTGTGTGCGTTTAATTTTTTTACTATCAATAAGCGTTGATTAATTGTTTCATGGTAGTAAAAAATTTAGATTTTGTACCTTTTGTAACCGAACTTATATTCTGGATTTCAGTACTGTACTTTATTAATTGGTTTTAATTATCATGTAATTCAAACATTCATTACTAGCTTAGAAAATTCGTAAGTACTAGAAACTTGTGGCGGCTACAGTTTAAATATACTCAATATATTGTCACTTTTTCTTTACAGATAATGTTGGGATTTTAGAATATCATATCCCTAAAATATCTTTTATACAATAAATAATCGTACCTACTTCTGTGGCTGCAGTGTGGCTTACTTACCAGAAATGAAACTTAAGAATGTTTACTTAATTAGTAAACATTGAAGTACTTTTATACTCAGTCAAACTGAAGAGCTCGGTAAAAGTTTAACGAGTACTTTCCGAAAGTTAAATGACGGAAGTTTATTCGGTATAAAATTAACCGCAATTTATCCCTCTCTTCCATGTAAGTCATGCGCTAGGTTGCCCGCAAAAAGGTATTTATGGCGTCTTAGACTGACAATTGTTCACCCGCCTTGCCTCAAATTTTTGCAAGGTGGGAACGTGGAACAATCTACACATTTGAACAAAAAATAAACAAAGAAATGTGGTGTGGCTCTCGGCTCTTGATTTACACCAGGATGTCCGTGCGTAGTAAACAAAGAACGCAAAAAGAGTGTCCGCCACGGCCATTTTATTTGCTTTCGCCGAGTTGAGTTTCGATTGTAAGTTAAATTGTTCCATGTTTCCGATTTAGGAGAAAAACCGTTCCAGTTAAAAATTTATACGTTCCCACTTTGCAAAAATTTGACGGAAGGCGGGTGAAAAATTATCATTCTAGGACGCCAAAAATACCTTTTGGCGGGCAACCTCTAGTTCATTTACAAATGATAACAGTGAAATAAGTTAGTGCGATGACCTTACGATATGCAAAACAATCTTGAAGATATGCAACCAAACGTACGCTCAGAGCTCAACCATGCCACATTTTATATCAGCTCTCTTTGTTTATTTTCTATTCAAATGTATAGTAGACGGTCGACATAAAATGAGAAAGTGTTTGAGTTTTGATGCATATTTTACATCAAATGTATTAAATAAAATTAAAAGAGCATTGAAATGTTGGAATATTAGTCCTTTTCTTCTACTCCTTTGTTTACCGAATTAGTCGGACAAATAATAATCTACAAAGTGTTGCTTAATATATTTTTGATGGTCTATATGGTAATGAGTCTTTTTGACAGTTGTATCTGACCAGATGTGTTATAAATTTTAGGAGATTCTCGAGATACATCAATTTAGGAAGCTAAATGTATTTGTAACGAGCTAACTCAAAATAAATTAGTCTGGGATGCTCAAAATGTTTTAATTAGTCACTGGCCATGTTGGATTGATAGTGATGTTTCACTGATAGTGAAAGCTTTTTTGAAATCTCTTTCAATAATACTACCAACAACGTAAGTGTAAATCTTTTTTGCAAGTTGTAACATTAAAAACCATAAGCGTTCCGTTGCAGACGATAAGTGGCGCATTAGGAAAATACAATCAGAATGATTTTTTTGTCTTTAGTAGAAGTTTAAATGTCAATTGAGACACATGATTACCAATAAAAAACAAAAATGGCAACAAACAAATATAGCATAATTACAACTTTCATCAGGGATGCTTCATTTATCATATGAATTTTAAGATTTATTTTCAGAAATGTTAAGAACAGCGGTACGAAAAATTGGTCGGTGAAAATAAAACAGCGTACAAACCCTAAGGTGTCTCTTCAGTGCTCAATATTTGACCACATCGTTTGGTTGCTGAAATCCCTTGGGGTTTCTGTATATAGGTAATTAATAGAACCGTTTTATCTTAGTTATACACCATAGTCAATGTTTTCGCTTCTAACTTTGATAATAAAATTTGTAGTTTGCCAAAAACTTGTAATTTAGTATTTCCCAGATTTTTTATTGAAACAAAGAAAACGTTATTAGACTTCTTTGAATCCTACATGTAAAGTAGTTTTTCATTTGATATTTGATTAAATTATATAAAATCTTACTTGGAATAAATAAATCACGTAAAAGTACATTTCTTGATTTTTGCTAAGAAATTTGTTGGCTCTGTAACTCACAGTAAATTTGGGGTGGTGCAGCGAAAGGAATATTAACGTAAACCCAGAAAAGCTTTTACCCTAGTTTCTGCCACATTTCCAAATTCTCTTTCAGCTATATTTTACGGGGTATCTAACAATATTTTTTAGAAGGCACATCTTGAAACCTAAGAAGCATTTAGTGGGGTTTAACAAGGGATCATTTAAAAGCTTTAATGTAGAAATTACCATCTTAGATTATAGCGGATAGCGACCCACAGTATTCAGATTCATTTACACTAAAGCACAACACTGAAAATTACAATAATATGTATCAGTTGAATTTTTTTAGCTGTTAGACAATTTTATACGATAATAAAGTTTTTTTAATATATATCAACTAAAAAATTAATAAAATATGCATTACGGAAACAAGTAAAGCAATTAAATATCGAAAAATTTTATTTAATTTACTAATTTGTTTTTATTTGCCATTAAAAAAATATTTCTGAAGCAAATATATGCCAAAATTTGGCGACCACATCATTTTCTTAGTTACTCTAGCCAACATAAACCAAAAACAACAACCAATAAAACTTTACCTATTTTTACTTACAATTTTTTGATTTCCGACTTTTGCTAATCTTCATACAGTAAGATAGGGAAACAGTTAAAGAATCATCAATTGTGATTTTGATGTTCTCCAAGCTGTCTAGAAGTACGAATGTAGATCCCAGCTTAGCCTTTATTGTAATTCACCACGGCAAATGAATTACCTTAGTAACAGGCCAAAGGCGGGAAGTAATAAAAATATTACATTTGGTATGTGTTTGATGAGGGGGGCTGTTTAGACCACAAATGCATACTTTTTACATTCACAGACCTAAGTCTTACAAAACAAACTGGGAATCGTATAAGAAGACTGTAACTTAGCAAGGACTATAGCTGAGATAAACAATTTAACCTTAAAAATAGTAGTGAGGTAGCCTAGAGGTGCAATTATTTCTGCTTACAAGAATAATCGTTCTTCAGTTGTGAAGGCACCCAACTGGCAGCTTTCCTGGTCAAGCAAGAAACTTACAAGTATGAGAGAAAACACAAGAAAACTACGTGGTAGAGCAACAGCATCAGGAAACTGAAAGAACTAAAAAATTCATAAGCTAATCAAAGAAATGGATAGACAAGACATAATAATAATAAAAATTAACAAAATAAGTTGAGAGGCCATACAAAATTGCGTAGTAGACAAATTTCAGGTGCATTAACTAAACAAGGAGGAAGTAGAATCTGTTATTAAAAACCTCAAAGAAGGTTAATTTGTTTCTATCAAAATGAATAGTTCTGCTACAAATCTATGCAATTTTTCTGCCTATCTTTTAAGCATATGCTTTCACGTAAGATAAAATATATGGGGGTATAGAAATGTATTACCATAAATTAACATGAGTATAAAAATGTCTCTAAACATAAACTAGCGATTTTTATTAGAGATTTTAATGCAAACATAGAAAAGGGGACAACATAACACCACATATCTTCTAGTTTACATAGACTAGAAGAGAAAAACAGAAGAAACTAAAAAAATCTGATGTTAAATCAAATAATGTTTTTCTAAAGAATAATATGTAGAGCAATTGGGTACGGTTTCATATAGAATTATTTTAGGTTGTGTGCCATGTATTCCGGTTATTATTTTGAAAATTAAGGAAATATGTATCTGTTAGACACTTTTATATGAAAATAAACGTTTTTAAAATATTTACTAAGTGAGTTGTTCAAACATAGATTAAGAAACGGAAACAAGTGAACGTAAAAGAATTAATTTAAACAACTAAAGTTAATTTTCTTATAACAATTGAACTAATAGGGGTAATGCAGTTAATGCTGAAACTTGTCTGATATATTACATTCTTAGTTACCTTGATCAAGATAAATCAAAAACGAAAACTTTAAAACGAATAATTCCTTGCAAATTTTCAATTAACCTTTTGTTTTCTTACTGTCCATTTTTTGTAGTGCTAAAATTTAACAATCAGCAATTATGTAACGGTTACAGCCTCGCATTCTTTATATCATTTGTATTTTTTATATTGAATACGTTAAATTGTTTTTTCAATTTTATTACTTGTCTTTATACTGTAAATTAATTGTTAAGAATAACTTGAATATAAATCTTATACGCTAACAACCGGAAAGATTTTTAGTTTAAAAAAGTCTGTGTAACCTTTTAGTTCTTACATTTTCAAGAAATAGCTTGTTACAGTTTTATTTTTTTATTTTATTTCCTTTTCGTATTGTGTTTAATTTTCTCTTCCTATTTATACTTTGACCTTAGATTTTTATTTATAAAGTTTTGAATAATTTATTTGAAGGTAAGTAGCTTATCATATAAATCTCGGAAACTTTTATCAACTATCAAAAGTAATTTTAATTACAATTTTAGAAAAGTTCCTTGAAAAGTTATGTTCGCAAAAATTTTAGTTTAAAAATTAGGCGTTTGCTTTCCTAACAGGCATCTCCTTAGATACAACGATATCCTTCTACTTTACCTAGCAATAGCACAAACCAGCATGGTTTTCAAGGGTCGACCACATCGAACCTGATATCATAAATTTGTCATAAATAGCATCCGCTCATCAATAAATATCAATGGAGTAGGATGTTAGGAACTCACTAATAGTGCATTGTTTCAATCAAATGCTAATGTCACTTATCTTTTTGGTCACTAAAGTAGACTGTTTTAATAGTTGATGAGTTTTAAAGTATTATAGTACCTATTTCATGTGTCTCGAAGCAACATTATCAGAGTACCGGCCAGAAGGCAAGAGTTATCAAAATATTATCCTATATGTGATTCGCCAAAACAATTCAAAGTAAGTTAAGTCCAAACTGTAAACATCAGGAGAATAAATTGATAAATTTAAGCTGAGCTTTTAATTTAATTTACTTTTAGGTAAAGAAGATACCGACTAAAAGAAGATAATGTCACTGTATTCTGTACCAAAAGAAGGGTGGTTTTAAGAATATAATTAAATAGAAAAGAATTTTTAACAGGTTGCCATTTGATGGGCTAGAATTATAGGAAGCGTAGTCGAAACATTTATTTACATGTTACAATTTAGTGAAAAATATTGGTGCACTAAAAGTAAAAAATTGTAAACTGGTTACCACTCACCTTTTTGACCAAGGGGTAGCTAATATCAGTAAGTAAAAAATGAGTTAATTTACAAAATGCGCTTTTAATATTAAAAAGCTCAATAATTTACTTATTGTTGTAGGACGGATACCAAATACTGCAAACAAATGTAAAGTACACTTTCTACAATCATTCGCCGCAGAGACACATTTACTTTGATTTTCGGCAGTGTACTTGAGAATATTACGTATTTATGTGAGGTCGTCCTGGAACTTAACATCTCGCTTCGAAAGCGGAAATTCTGAGTATTCGCGTATTTCACCTTTGTCGGCCTTGTTCTCTTTTAATATTAGTCGTTTCGATGTAAATTATTCAAGTCGCGTTTCGGATGAGTTAAGGACATATCAAATTTAATGCCAATGTTATGAAGAATTAGAACAGCAGTTGAAAATATAACGTTTTATTACGACTGCTTTTCACCCGAAAGTCGCAATTTGACCATGACGTTTAAATCATTTTGTTTATGTACTGAGTTTCCAAATCGAATGCGATAAAAAAGCTGCGGCGGGCGTCACCAAACAATATTTCCAGAATGGAAAGAATCCAGCGATTAGAGATACCAGTTATTTATCCAGTCTGGAGCTGCCACTTTTTACAAACGTCTAATAATACGCCAGTGTGATTGCAAAAAATGTTAACAGAGAGAAGGCATTGCTAATACGCGGGAGCTCTAAAAAGTTCGAATATAATAAGTTGTTCTAAATTTCAGTTTTCTTGCAATATAGGCTTGTATTGGTTTTAATGTAATATTAATCTAGTAATGAAATCGTTTAATAATAAATAAGTAAATAAATAAATACGAATGAGTAGTATTCAATGTAAGTATTAAGATTTATTATGTTAAATTAATTTATTTTGTTTTATTAAAGAAACTCAAAATATAAATATTTATACAGTCTTTTCTTACAATTAGAAGTTAAAAGAAGGAGAAACAAAGAAGTGGGCTGAGTTAACTATCAGACGCGTTCTCGAGATAGCGGATAAGAAAATGACAAGAAAATTTAAGCAATGTTTAACGGTAAAACCCTAGCTGATGCTAGTGCGTTTAGTCGACCCACATAGCAAGCTGCTGAGTTAAACAGGTGTATATGTAAGGATAGCATCAGCAAGTGCTGACCATTATAATGATGTTCGAATATTCAGATACTCTACTCGGTGATGAGATGCAAGACAACAGAAAGCTTGTTTATTGGTGACTAAGCTGGCACACGCCATTGAGTAAACATCTTTTTTATCCATATTTATGGAATCCACATGATAGATAACCAAAACATATGAATCAGTGAAAGAGAAACAATTCGGTGTGTTCACCCGTGCTAGACAACATCGTCGTTGCTATAGAGGTAACGCAATTTCATGAAGCCTATCTTTACCTGCAAGACCTAAAATTGTAAAACTAAACGCAGGAATTAAATAAACAAATAGTTCTAAGATTGCTTCCCAAAGGATTATTTGTGGTCAAAACCAAGAAAGAGAAAGAAATAAAGAGGCGAAAGAAAAAGTAAAAAAAGAAGAATGTGGATACAATAGACTCCGCTTAAACTCCCCGTCTTTCTTTTCTAGCAGCAGTAGGCATAAAACCTAAGAATCAAAGAAAGATTGGATCAAACAATAAAATCGCAAAAGGTGTGAGAATAGCGGAGATAGGCAGGCGCCATCAAGATACTGTTTTGGTTCAAGAAAAGCAAGTTAATGGAAGCGTTGCAAAACTGTTTTTAATAGTAGCAGCCCTCCTCAGTTTGTAATCATAAACGGAGGCAATTGTATGTGTTGCAGTGTGAACGCTATTCAATGCCTGAGACAATCGGCAGACAGCTTAAAACATCTCTGACGAAAGGCACACTTAACTGTGGTTGAATCAAAAGATCCTTGTTTGGCTATCAGGGTTATCCGAAAAGAAAGTCAAATCCAGGGTAAGTTGATGAAAAACTCTAATATTACTTTTATTTAGGAACCCTGGGAAAGATGGGCAAATACAAAGGTTTTAGGGTGGTGGTGGAAAAGTGATTTACAGTAGTACAGACGGTTAAACAGATGGTTAAAATTTTACCGTTAAGAGGCTTCACTTGACATAATTTCGTGGTAGTTAAAATTATTTTGAAAGAGATAGAATATTAAACTTAGATTGGTCTACATTCCATAAAAACCACCACCAACGAAGACTATAAAACATCTTCTGCAAAATTGTAGAAACAATAAGTCACAGCTACTTGTCTGTTGTGATTCTAATACTCACGAAATGGTTTGGAGCACGAATATCTGTTTCAGGTTAGTTCTCATCGTAATTTACTGATAAAAATGTAATTTACTGTACAAAGTTAATATTTTAAGCCTTTGTTACAAGTCAAAGGCAAGAAGTAATTGATTTAACAATAAGTATTTCATATATAAATAGTTTTGTCAAAAATCAGTATGTGTCTGATGGGAAAAGCTGTTTAGACCATAGATAAGTTCGATTTGTAACCACAGACTTTTTGTAAGATATTAAAATTAAAATAAAGTGGGAGTCTTACAAAGCAAAGCTATATTGTAACTTAACGAGGACTAAACAGAAAGCTTTTCCGTCAGAGCAAGATAGTTGCAATGATGAGGAAGAACGCAAGAAAACTATTTGGTAGTGCAAAAACATCAGGAAACTGAGAAGAATACAAAATTTATAATGTAGCAATAATAAAAAACACTGGACCAAAAATTATCGAAATTAGTAAAATGAGGTGATTGATTACCTGAAAATGTGTCTTAGATGAATACCAACCATGTGTGCTTGCTATACGGGAACAACAAAGTTGGAGTGGGAATTATAGAATAATTTCTAGAAAAATGTCACAGTTTAGTTTCTATCTCAGAACAAATAATATTACTGCAAACCAAGGCAAATTCAACGCCAATCAATATTTTTTGTACCTTTTTTGTGCTATTATTAAGAATGGTAGTCACCGAGAAAACTTGTCTTAAAGTGACCATAATTCCTTAGTGAATTTCTCTAATGATAATAATCAAAACTCCGCCTGCACACCCCTGGGTGGATTGAGTAGCTTAGAGGTGCTGTTGCCGGTCCCAAGCCCGGATAAAGGAGGAGAGCCATCTGTAAACCAGGCCAGCAACCTACTTGCAGATGGAACACAAACATATGCTCACAGAAACAAGATTATGCCTCGGAACAGGACGGATTTAACGATGACAACGAATGCAAGAAACAGGACTACGAAACCATGGAAAACAAAAAAACATACTTAGGATAAGTACATGGAACATCAAATCTCTAAATAAAAGAGAACAGGAAATAACTAAAGAACTCTGGGACAGGAAAATAGATATATGCGCGGTGCAGGAAACAAAGAAGAAAGGTAAAGGCCAAACACTATTAGACAACTACGTACTGATCTATAGTGGTGTACCAAAAGAAGTAAGAACCAAAGAAGGAGTCGCTTTATTAATACATAGAAAACTTACCAACCAAATAGTAGAATGCAAATACAAATCTGAGAGAATTGTCTGCGTAAGAATAAATATAGGAAGCAAGCACCTAAATGTAGTAGGAATATATGCCTCCGAGAATAATAGGGATGCTAAAACCAGAGAAACTTTCTACGAAAACCTCCAGGGTACAATAAACGAGATTTCTATAAACGAATACATGATTATCTTAATTGACTTTAATGCACGGGTTGGAAATGGCATCATTCCGGGGATAAAGCAAAGATTCAACGAGGACGTCAGAAACGATAACGGAGACTTGTTAACGGATTTCTGTAGCACAAACGAAATACGTATAAACAACACATTCTTCCATCACAAAGAGCAATACAAATACACCTTTGAGAACACTAGAGGACATAGATCTACGATTGACTATATTTTGACAAATAGGGAACTACACCCTTCACAAATTCTAGACGTAAGGGCATTAACATCGGCAGAAATAGGAAGCGACCATAAGTTAATAATGAGTAAAATCAGAATGAAAACATATATACATAACAAAAAGAAGAAGCAGAATACGTCACAAAGATAAGAATCGAAAGCCTACAAAATGATTCAACAAAATACTTATACCAACAAAGATTAACACAAAAAGCGAAAAGAACCAAATATTAGAAAGTGATGGAATAGAAGACAGTTGGATGAAAATAAAACAAACATTTTAGACGCAGCTAAAGAATCCCTAGGAGAAAGAAAAGTAAACATAAACAAAACAAAAACTTGCAAACGCAAAAACACCCTGGTTCTGTGAGGAAGTTAAAGAAAATGTAAAGATAAAAAAGCATACCTGGAATACATGTCTAACAAAATGCAGCAAGCATACGATAATTATAAAAGAATAAGAAATGAAACACACACACTAGTAAGAAAAACTAAAACGAACACTTGGGAACGTTTCTCAAAAGAAATGGAACACGACTTTTACGGCTTGCAAAAAGAAATGTGGCGTTTTATAAGAGGACAGCGAACAGAGGTGAAGGAATTAATAGATGCAAAACATATAGAAAAGAATACATGGATTGATTACTTAAAAATTATATGAAGATGAACAACCAACACAAAGAGAACCAGAGCGAAACAACCCAGAAATTAGAGCAAACGAACAATTTACGATAAGCACGGAGGAAGTAGAAGAAACACTAAGGAAGCTGAAAACAGGAAAGCTGCGGAGAAGATGGAATAGCGAACGAACTGTTAAAGCACTGTGGAACAGTAATGACGAAACAGCTGACAACTCTAATTAATAAAATAATAAAACACAACCAAATACCGGAAGAATGGAGGGCAAGCATATTGATACTGCTGTTGAAGAAAGGAGATAAGAAAGAACCGGAGAACTACAGAGGGATCAACCTGTTGAACACCACATTAAAAGTAACAACAAGAATTATATGCCAACAAATAAACCAAACGACAACTCTGAACGATGAACAGCAAGGATTCCGTAGTGGAAGATCATGCACAGATGCAATATTCGTGATAAGGCAGATAAATGAAAAATCAATTGAATACAATAGACCAGCCTTTTTATGTATGATCGACCTGAAGAAAGCTTTTGATAGAGTCAAACTAGGTGACGTAATCCATCTGTTATATAATAGAGGAATACACATAGACATCATCAAAACAATTGAGAACATATATAAAGACAACAAAACGAAAGCAAGAATAAATGGACAACTTACGGAACCAATAAACATGGGCAATGGAATAAGACAGGAGATTCGTTAAGCCCTTATTATTCAATCTAATAATGGATGAGATTATTAAGAAAGTAAACAAAGAAAGAGGATATAGAATGGGGAACAAGGAAATCAAGATATTATGTTATGCCGACGACGCAGTATTAATAGCCCAAAACGAAGACAATCTGCAAAGATTAGTCCACAAATTCAATATAACAGCAAAAAGATTTAACATGAACATCGCAGCACAGTTAACGAAAACCATAGTAATTAACAAAGAACCCATTAGATGCAAATTGGAAATCGACGGTGCAAGCATAGAACAAGTCATGGAAATAAATTACCTGGGTATCAAAATAATTAGCTATGGAGATGTAGAAAAAGAGGTTAAAGATCAAATACAAAAAGCTAATAAAATCGCAGGATGTCTCAATAATACAATATGGCGAAATAAACACATTAATATAGAAACAAAGTCTCGAATATACAAAGCAACTATAAGACCAATAATGACATACGCATTAGAAACGAGACCGGACACAACTAAAATGCAGCGACTATTGGAAACAACCGAAATGAGGATATTGAGAAGAATAACAGGAAACACGATAAGAGATCGAATAAGAAATACCGAAATTAGAGGAAGATGCAACGTGCAAGAGATAAATGAATGGACACTGAACAGGAAAAAGAATGGAACAATCACATAAGTAGAATGGCAGACGATAGAATAGTGAAGATAGCAAGGGACAAATCACCACTGGGAAGAAGAAGCCTTGGCCGACCGCGCACAAGATGGAGTGACAACATTACGTAGAGAAGGCATAAATCAAAAAAAAACAAGCAAATTGCCTATATAGAAGGAGACGAAGAAGAAGAAGAAGATAATAATCAAAAACAGAACAAAAGCAGAGAACCTGATATAAAGAAAGGAAATAATGTTGGTAAAGAAGAAGACACTGAAACTAAAATAGCGCAGTAAGAGACAATTGTGAGAAAAAGTCTTGTATGGCTGCAGAAACTATATAAATAATGAAGCAAACAAGGCTTGTGATAGATAATGTTTATAAACAATATATTAAACTTTATAAACCAAAGAAATTAAAAGTTTCATAAAAATTGGCTCTCTTATAGTTTTAATGTACATAAAAAGTTAAAGGAGCAGCTGTTTTTTATAAAACTGGAATGGTGGAGAATTTAGTTAATAACCAAGACAATATTATTATAAATAATGGAGAAAAAGAAAAAATTACATTAAAGACGATTTAAGACCATGACCTATCATAATAGATGAAGTCCAAACAACTGGTAGCCAGATGAAGCAAGAGAAAACCTCGAGACCTCAAACTTAGATTTGGAATTTCTCAAACTTTTAGACGATATACAATAACCGCCATATGTAACCAAATATATTAACGGTTACTATTCTATAAGAACGGCTCATATCAAAATTTATGTCAATATATGAAAAGAGAAAAGCTAATGAGAAATATAAAATTATTAGTTTCGTAAGCTAAAAAAAAAATTTTAAAATTATCCACAAACGAATATATAAAGTATACAAAAAACATCTGAAACGTAATTTGGGTTTTGAAGTGTACTTAAAACAAGGAAAGCGTTTTTTGCTATTTCATTACTATTTTAGAGAGATAAAGGTGTTAGTTGTGACAAATATCTCTTCATTGACTACTTGGAAGCTTTCAATAGAGTGCAACATTCTGAAATAACGGAAATTGTAAAGGATACTGGAACAGCTAACAATAGCCAAGATAGTACAGGGAAAAACTACAAGAAAACAAGAAATTTTGCGATTGAAAAATTTACAACGTGTTTTGATATAGTAACTGAGCTATTTCGCGCGCTGGTGTATAAAATAATGATAACCAGAATAATCGCTGACATCCTAAATAAATCTTCTTCTCGTTTTGTTAACCGCGACTCTTAAGAAGTCTCGTTGTTGTCTTGGCACACCACTGTTTTAAGTTTTTTAACTATAATATACGTATCCCGCTTGGATTTCTCTTTTCTATTATTTTTCCTTGGAATATCAGTTGTAGAATTTCATATTTTTCGAGATTCCTCATTACATGACCTAAATATTCCAAATTTTGTCTTTTTATTGTGGCGATTAGTTTTTTACTCTTTCTAGAACTGTCTTGTTAGTTACATGATCGACCCATAAGACCTTTAACCTTCAGCGGTATGTTTACATTTCAAATGGTTCCAATCTTTCTCTTGGCGCCTCTGTTAGGGTCCATGGCTCAACTCCGTACAAAAGTACAGAAAAGATATAACATCTGAGTAATCTAGAGTATTTAGTTCTATGTCATGACTACAAAGGATGTTTTTTATTTTGTCTATAGTCTATGTTGCTTATTTAATATCGTTTGCAAATCCGTTAGATTGTTCGCAAAAATTACTGTGTCGTCTGCGTACCTTATATTATTAATGGTTGTACTACTATTCCACTATCATTATTTTTCTGTACCACTTCTTTAAATATCTCCTCCGAGTAAAGATTGAATAATACTGGGGACAAAACGCAGACTTGCCTTACCCCTCGCTATATGTCTATTGAATTTGTGATTATATGTCCGTTTTGTCTGTGCCTATTTTTTTAGAATTTCTACCAACTTTTGGTGTTATACTTGGTTAAAGGGCCTATGATAATCTATAAAACAAGCTTATACATCACAATTAACGTTACGACATCTCTGAAATAGTACTTGTATACAAAATAGTACTTCTTTTGTTCCAACGCCTTTTTGAAATACGAACTGCATCGTTCCCACATGATCTTCGCACTTTATATAACTTCTACTGTGTATTATTTTTAGTAGTACTTTCATGGCATTGGTCATTAGACTTATAGTGCGGAATTCACTACACTTTTCTGCATTTACTTTTTTCAGAAAGGTCACGAAGGTTAATCTCAATCAGTCCTTAGGTATTATCCCCGTGTCGTAGATCCTCTTTTAATTGTTTGAATAATTCTATTCTTATTCCTTCCGGACCGGATGCTCTTCCATCTCTTGTTCTTGATATAGCTGCGGTGACTTATTCTTTTGTTATTGCAGGTCCCACTGTAAGATTGTTCTTGTTTATTCTTTTATCACTGAATAATTTTTTCATATCTTTAGCTTTCCACTGATGTTAACAACAGAGCGACTTTGGTCATCATGTTTCCAAACGTTTTTTTTTATAATCCCGTGGTCTCTTTAATCTGATTATACATATTGAAACAATCATGTGTTTCTTCTAATTTTTTTATTTTTGCGCATTCCGCTCTCAACCAATTATTTGTAGCTTCTTTAATTTTTCGTTTAATGTCTCTGTCTATTTCTTTGTACATTTCTTTGTACCAAATGGATAAGAATTACAAAACGAAGAAATTATTCTTTTATGTATATTAGAATCATTTAATAAGTATGAAAAAGAAAAGCAAAAGAGGATTTTAAAATACTAAAACATAAGTAAACTAGTGATTAAAATAATTTAAGAAACAATGTCCTACTGTTAAAGTAGGTAAATATTTGAAGAATATGTTCAAAATAACCGAAAGTTGAGCTGAAACTACAAAAATTATAGGACAAGTTTAAAAGATTGCCACGCTGTCAAAGCAACAAAAAAAATAAAGAAAAAATGATAATATAGGATAATTTAAAAAAAGCACATTTTATCATTTTATCATCACTAATTTTCCAATATGTTGGTGTTATTTTCGTAATATTATGCAAATGTTTTAATATTTATTTTTATGTAATTTTGATGGTTACCCCGGCATGTCTAATTCTGCTTTTTTATTTCTTATTCAGCATTTTCTATTTTGTTTTGTTTATTATACTTTGGCTTTATTGTTTCCTTTTTCTAATTTTTAACAATTTTTTAAAATATTTTTCCATAATTCCTTGTTCTGTTGTTAGTAATTAATTGGTTTTTGTTTTTTATATAACTTTTTTTATCATATACCTTTTTGTAGTTTCTATCTGCTCCGTAGCATACCCTTTAATTTTTATTAAGATTTTCTATTCCGTGTTCTTAGTGTTGTGTTGATAACATTCCCTTCACATTTCTTTACATATTTTATATTTTTGGTGTGAATTTGATTTTCTTCTTTTAAGTAGATTTTGGCTTTTTTATGGTATGTACTAGTTTCTCTGTCACCAAGTAGTTTGTTTTCTGTTTGTACAATTTTTACATACAAAAAAGTTTGTATTTAAATATTAATTATGTGCGTTACACATTTTTAATTTTCTTTATTTATATTTATATTTTCCTTAACTTATAAGTTTCTAATTTTATGCCTTTGATAATTAACCAATATTTGTGTTACTATCAAGTAATGAACGTTGCTTTATTTTATTCTTTTAGTGGTCCTGTCACTATTATATAATCTATGATAAACTTTACATTCCTAGCTTTTAACTCTTTTATGTATTCTTACCATTCTTAGGTATTATTTCTGTTCTGTTTTCCTACTATGTGTGTGTGTACCTTTCTACATTGTTTCCCACTTTTGTATACAACTATTATCAGTGTTTTTATCTGACATAATAATGTCCAATTCATCATTTTTATATACGTTACTGTCTTTTTATTTATACCTCTTCATCGCGATTGTTGTTTCTTTTTATTTTTATTTTTAGTTCTTAATTTTTTGAATTCATGTTTTTTGCTGTTTTAGAACTTCTACAAGTTTATTCTATGTCTATGCATTTCTGCTACTTATATCTATTATACCCTATTTTTACTAGTTCTGTTTTTCTTCTTATATCTTTATTTTTATTTTCTTTGTACTAATAGTTCCCGTTGCGTCTTGTTGTTGATAATAAAGGATCGGTCGTTTCTTATTATTTTTAATATCTGTTTACTTTCATTTTCTCTAATTTTATTTAATGTGTTTTATTTTCTAATTTTTTTAATGTGTTAAAACTTCTTTAAACTAATTGTTATCACATAAACTGTGCTTTTTTATTATTTCTACAATATCTTCAACTAAGTCTTAATCTTTTGTTATTTTCAATTAGTTTTGTTGTTTTTTTAGCTCTTGATTTTCAGTTCTTAACTCTTTCTTGTACTCACTTAATCTTTTTCCCATTTTTGGTTATGTCATATTTTATCAACATATCTATTTTATTTTCTTCTTTCCTTTTTCCCTTAAGCAATGTTCAGACTATCGTCTGACTTATTCAAAATGTTCTTATTTCTTTTCTTTCCTAGTTGTTATCCGTTGTATACTCTTTTCCAGGCTCCACATTTGTTTTTTATTTTATTTATATGATTTTTATTAATAAATTTCTATCAAAATATATTTACGTTTATATCTTTAAGGCCGGTCCTGCTATTTTTAATCCGCTCGGTTATCGCTTCTCGCTTGGGTTCACGGACTTCACAGCTAATCTTTCTACGGGCACGACCTGAAATTTGACAACACGTGCAAGTTCAAAATGTAACTGATCAGGTTTTTATTAAATTAAATAAGTATACCAATGTTAAAGAATATGCTATTGCACTTTTATCGTTTGTAATTTCGCAGGTATTTAAGCAAGAGTACAGAGTTGAGAATTAATTACTTACTAGTACCGGATCTTTACTATAGAAAACAACTGAATTAGCTTTATGTTCCTTTATTACTTTTAATTTACTCGGTTCTTTTATGGATCAAAATTCTAATTTTTTATACTTTATTTCCTTTTTGTCTTCTTTTCCTTCGCTCCGATTTTTTATATTTTTCATACTTAAATATGTTCATACTTTTACCTTTGCACTTTACAATTCACGCTTTCGTGACGCTGGTATTGTTAAACATGTTTTTGATTATTGATGGTGATACTTTTCTTGTTATCTCAGATTTTGCTAGATAAGTTGTTTTTAATGCAATTACCTTTTAATATTTCATTTACAACTAATGTCTTAATTTGTATTTTTTTCCTTTTTATTACTCTATAAAATTGATTAGGTGTCCTAAGTATTTACTGTTCTCAAAATGTTGCAAACTACATTGTGTTTTTTCTCTAACTGCAAGTCTATTAACGGCGTTCCTTTTCATTTCATTTCATGGATTGTTATAAATATTTTGGCTTCTGTTTTGCATATTTATACAATTTGTCTTGTACTTTATCGAAAACATATTTGTGTTTTAGTGAATTTTTTAAAAATCAACAAGTATAAAGGCTATTTATTATTCCGTTCTTTTACAATACATTTTATTTTTATTTTGTGTATGTCTATTTTAAAGCCAGCGTGGTCCCGTGGTTGAGGAGCGGGCTGCGATGCTGACGGACCCAGGTTCAAATCCCGGTGCTCTCTGATGCCTGGCGGGTGGCCTACTCAGTCACTAAAAATAATTGAGTACCTGCGTTCACTCGAACAAGGGGTAATAATGGCGGTCGTCTTAGGCGCGGTGCTTGCCACACCGCCCCGCATCAGAGATGCCCCCTCTCAGTTCGCAGGCCGTGCTCCCACGCGGGGCGTAGAGCCTTACCATTATTATTATTATTATGTCTATTTTAGGTATAGCTACGACTTATTTACTGTGCTTGTTATGTTTTTTGTCATTATACAACTTTTTTGTATTTTTCTATCCTTGATTTGTTTGTAGTAGTATTTTGTTTACCTTTATTTTTATTCTTTAAAAACCTTTTGTTTGGTGTTATTAGTTAATCTCTTCTACGGTTTTGATTTTTAAGACCAATATTTTTCACTCGTTTTTTTGCCCATGTGACTATTATGTAATTGTCTTATTCTTTTTACAGTACATTTGGATATACTTTATAACTATACAATCTGTCAGTATTTGACATTCAGTAAGTAGTTTAACAAATGTTTAATTACATATAGGTTGCTGGAAACAGCCCAATAACAATTTTCCTAGAGTCACTGTATAGTGATTTGATATATATAGAAGAGTGGTCAGCTAATAGATCTAAGCAAGTTTCTACCTTCAAGTTGTTTGGGCTAATTCCTTTAAATACGCAGAAATCAAGCAGATCTGGTAGTTCAGATGGGTCTGGCGGCCAATATGTTGGTTCACTAGTAGCTACGTGTCGCATACTATTACTATTAATTACCTTCAGTAACACGCGGCCTTTAATTAGAGTTAACTTGGATTCTCACGCCATGTGTTTGGCTTTAAAGTTTTCAGCTGATAAAAACTTAGTGCCCAGGTTGCTAATGTGACCTTGTTTGTTATTGTAGCGAGGTGGACAATAAACTGCTAAGATTACAAATAGTGCCGTCCAGTCTGTTACCATTACGCTTGTAGCTTGAAGGTGGTCTTCTTTATATTTTGGTACTTCGTAGTGCTTAATACTACTTTTAATTATAATTGATATACCAGCACGGGTTCCTCCATCCAGATGTTGCGTTCCATACAGTGTATAACATGGGATTCTATTAAATTTCTTGTAAAATGTGCTTCTGACACCAACATAATGTCTGTTCATTGGTTTGAAAGAAAGGATAACAATTCATCTTTGTGTTGTGACGTTCCATTGAGCTATTCTAAAAAATTGACCCAATACTAATTTTGGAGACAATGGTTGTTAGGAGATTTAACATTGTTTTCATTTGTTCCATTAAATATTTTATCATTTTTTTAACTCACTCATATCGTCTGTCTGGTTGTTTGCTTGCTGCTGCTGCTGCTGCAACTGTAAAGCAGCATTGGGGTTAGTGTTTTTTAGAACTTCGGCATGAGTAAGATTTGGACGAACATATTGTTCAATATGGTGAGTAGTTACTGTAGGCTGCTTAATTCTGAGTAAGGAAAACATTTTTTCTTGAAATTGTTTATAAACGAGACAATCTCAATAATTGTCTGGGTGATTCCCACTGCATTTTAGGTTCTTACTTTTTGCTTTCTCTGGCAATTTGAGGTTAAGTGGTTGCCGATGCACTCCACGCAACTTGGGCGCCTGCTACAAAAATTTCTCGTGTGGCCAAACCTCTGACAATTAGCATATTGAGAGGTTTGGCGTTTTGAGAAATATTTTAAATATCAACGCGGGTATTATGATCTTATTCAAAATTTTTTACATTTTTTTAAACATTGAACTGGTTTTGCTCCGTTTCTGAAAATTTGCTTGTTTACAGTAATGCCAGTAGCTTACAAAAAACCTTAGTTATTCGCTGACTCTTCACATACCATTGTTAAGTAAGGTATTAATAAGGTTCAGCCTATTTGACAGAATTTTTATTGATCTAATTTGCGTCCCACTACGTTAAATATTTTTTCACCACAGTGGTCTGACTGACGATTGTATGCCCACCAAAGCTTATATGACTAGAAAAAATGCGTTGGTCAGGCCTGTTTATATTCTTTGAAAAAGATAAAATAACGTCCATCCGGAGAAAATTCGATGGTAATATTTGTTGATTGCAAAATATAGAGTTTATTTTTTTGACTGCGGGGTCAACAGATAAGAACAAATATCTTGACATGTTTTAGAACACCATGATTCCATATGGAAGAAAAATTTTCGAAAAAATCCCAACTTTTGTAATAGTTGATCAAACAATGGCTCACAAAGAAAATTCCAGATTCTTGGAATGGTCAGGTAGTCGCCCGACTTAAATTCAATTGACAGTTTGAGAAAAGAGTTAATAAGGCAATTAATAAAGGAAAGCCAAAATCTGACAAAATACAACTTAGTGGGTATTATCAGCAATCTTATCAGGTCTTGATGTTGCTAACTGTATTAATTGTTTGTGTGATCAGTGCTGTCATTTTTCCTGCTTTTTGTGCTATTATTGTACGACAAAGTTTGAATAATTTTTGTCATTGTTTTAAATATTTACATTTCTTACCTTTTGGTTGTTTTCTCTACCATTTTCTAGTAAATCTAAAAAACATGTATTGAGTTTTCGTAAACACCAGACTGGAATATCTTTAACAGTAATGACTAATTTATGTATATGTCCGACTATTTCTCCCAATATTTTCAGATACGTTCTTAAATGCTTATTTTTCTTTTAAAAATATTTGGTTCCTTCTTTTTTTAGTTTTCAAATGTTTAAAAAACTGATTATTGGTAAACATTTGGAAATTAACAAAATAATTAATTAGGTTTCTATTCTCGAATCTCTAAACGCTAAACTTGGCCATGTTTAATAGATTTTTATTTAATTTGTAAATTATTAGTCATTGTTGCTTCATGTTACTGCAATATTTATCTACTCGAGATAATTTTTCTTTTTTCGATTGGTGTTATTATTGCTTTTATACATTTTTTTAATAAATAAATTTGATAACTTCCTTCGCTCAAAAGTTGTAGAAATAATTATCGAACAAAATAAAATGTTCAAAGGGTTTATGCCCTGTCATTTGTGTTTTAATGAATTTTGTTTTGCCTACAAGCATGCATGGTGCTCTGTTCTTTTTTGTAAAATGAAAGTGGTAACAGCTGCTCTAGCAACAATTCCGTTTTAATGAAGCCAAATTAACAAAGCTACTAAAGTTTTTTGACGTCAACGTAAAATGGAAGAGCCGGCGGTGTTAAGAAAGTCGAATAAGTTGGAGAAAGTGAAGTTAATGACGCCACAAGTGTTTGTTACGCAGAAACGCAGAGAAAGTGGCGGAAATGGCGGTTTACACGTCGATGCACTCGGAAACCGCATCGGGCGATTTGGGAGTTGCGTTTAACAAGGTACTGCGGCGCTGCTTTATCAACAAACACATCATTTATGCGACGTGACTTGCTCTATTTGTTGTGTTGGACTCCGTCCAGGTACATTGAATTTTATTAGGTGCAAATTTTCATAATTGTGGCTTATTTTCCATATCTTGTTTTCCTGGCAGGGTTTAAGTGCTCGGCACGTACACGCAATACGGCGTTTGCATTAGTTATCAAGTTTAATTGTCTTAGGTCAAGTATTACCAGTATATACCAAAGGACATCGGGCAACTCGCTTAGCCTGAATGCTAATGATGACTTTAAAACAGATTTAGCGCGAATGTGCTGTTACATCACGTTCGTACAATGTGTCGCAATATTTATGTTGTAAGAAAATATAGCAGTTTAACTCTACTCACGTTCAGTTTCAGTTATTATTTCTTTGATATCAGATTTTGTATATTTCTTTATTTAACAATTGTTAAATAAACTTAATTGTTACTTCACAATTTATGAAGATAATTTTACATTCCTTTATAAAAAATAATTTTAACATTCAAATTTAAAATAACATATAAACAGGTCTACACATAACACTAAGAACTTCTTAGTGTTATGTGAGTTTGTTATTAAAAAAATAATTTAATAGTTACCTAAAACTGATCTCTTGTAATTATATAAAATAATTTTTTTTGCGCTTATTGTTAATTTAAATCTATATGAAACAGTTTGTTGTATTTATTTACTCAGAACAAAAACAAATAGACTATTGATAAACACTGATTTTAAATTTAAAAAATACATTATGAGACCGTTTACGGATGCTTACTATCTCAAAATTTTACAAAGACCTTTATAAAAGTATAGAATGAAGAACCTATATATTGTAAACTCGGATATTGGATGTATAATAACAAAAAGAAGTATAGAGCCATTCTTTGGGTAACACTTTTTAAAACTTTAAAGCTACTGGGTGGTTTTTAATTTATAGAAATAAAATATTTTATTCATACGCATACCTAAAAAACTAAAAAAGGCTAACAATACTTTTTTTAAATACTTGTTACCATACTCTGTACATTTATGCTTTCAAAACTAGATATCTTATGCTTTGTCATTAGAAATGATCGTGTAGAACCAGAAAACGCGGTATGCCATCTGCTTACCAGTTAAAGCATGGTGTATTCATAGGAAATGAAACTTTATCACTGAAAGGTAGTCATGCATAATGTTCAAACACTCTTACAAGCATCTTTCTGGGAACAGAGATGTTCTCGTTTCTGACGGACAGGACTGGTCATACTGACCTCGGGGCGTATTTTAAATTGATATTTCCTTTCCAGAACTGCAAATACCATCATGCTCTTATAATAAAGACAATTATTTCTCAGTACAGAGCTCTTTTCTCCTGACCATTATCCAAATCATGTACAAGATAGTACAGGAAAGGTTCCGTTTCTGACCAAGGTGAAATTGTGAGCTAATTTGCTTGCCACAATTAACATCCAGAAATTGTTTTACTAACTACAGTGCAGGTTTAAAGCTGTTTCCACACGCTTGAATGTATCACAACGTGCGATCATGGTTTGCGCTGTATTTCAAAACTTTTCTAGTACATTCCTAATGATTTTTATATTCTACAATGTTACCTAATATTAATAGCAGCCTAATGATTTATCTGACCCATACAAGGAAGTCTTCTAATTAAGATCTTTTATTTACAGTGACTCAAACAGGAATCTTCTAAAAAAAAGCATCAAATTTATTATTAAAACAAGGAATATTGATTAGAGTTTTTCTTTCTTGCAATTAAATATGTAACATCACAATGACGTTTTATTGTAGAACCAATATTTTGATATTTTATTTATGATCTTATTTATTTGTATTATATTTTTTTTGTTTTATTTATATTTTACAATACAATGTTTTCTACATTTTATTATAGGGAAACTTAGTTGATGTTTTTGGTATAACTTTTTCAGTATAAATGGCTGGTAGTTATTTTTAATTATCTTAATTTTTTGATGCAACTTAATCTGTTGTTTTTAAAATCTTGGAATAACTAACTGCATTTCTCATAATGACATTAAGTTTGATCTTTTACATGCTTTATTTTAGGACAGTATCAGAGATTACAAACAAGCAAGTAGCATAGGAAATTGTTATGACGTAACTGTTTATCTTAAACCTGCATACATTATTTTTTGCGCAGTTGGTTTTGCACTATGTATTATTATTCGGTGTTAGTTCAACATTATAATTAAACATTGATTACATGTGTTATAGTTAATTATGAAAAACCATCACTAAACTTAATCTTGTAAGCAGTTAGCTAACTATGTGACCTATAAGAGCATCGGTCACAGTTTTGTTTTAAATTTTTATTAGCAATCAGAATTTACAATAGAATTCTATGAGCTAATGTCTTGATCTAAGAACTAAGTAGCTCTTCATTGACGTGGTGAGGTCTTCTCCAGTGACAAGTTCTCCTTAGACATTTTTTAGATCATTAGGTTATTTCCGTTTAATACTTTTTTTCAGTTATGACATCTTTAACATATGGAATTTTCAGGTCTGAATGAAGTGTGTCACTAGTAACATACCATGGGACATTGGAGATCATACGTAATATTTTAGACTGTATAATTGCCATATTCAAACGCCTGGTACAACCCCAGAGTTCAATTCTATAAACCCATATTGGCTTAAGGATCGTTTTTTAAAGAAGGAGCTTATTTTCAAGTGGTAATTTGACTTCCTACTAAGTAACCATTGCATTTCATTAAGTTTTAGATCGATCTGTTTACGTTTTTTGACCACGTGTTGTTTTCATGATAGTTTATTATCTAAATATATCCCTAAGTATTTTGTACAAGATGAAGTAGGTATTTGTATGTTATTTAGATAAACAGGGGGGCACAGGTCTTTTCTTAAGGTAAAATTAACTTGTACAGATTTATCTTCATTGATCTTGATTTTCCATTTATGTGTCCACTCTTGTATTTTTTAATTTAGATGATTTTGTAGGGTAATGGTTGCTAGTTGTGGGTCATCGTTGGTAGAAAGGACAAGCGTGTCGTCAGCGAAGGTGCCCATTGTAGCATAACCATTTACTGGTAAATCCGAAGTGTACAGCACGTATAAAAAGGGACCCAGGACACTACCCTGTGGTACACCGGACTTGATCGGTTTCATGCCAGACACATCTTCATTGACTCTTGTTCTAAATTCTCTGTCGCTTAAGTAGGATTTTAGGAGATTATAGTATGTTACGGGCAAGAATGTTCTAATCTTGTATAATAGGCCCGGGTGCCAAACTTTGTCGAAGGCTCTACTTACATCTAAGAAAACCGATGTACAGTATTTCTTATTTTCGAATGCTTCATTAATTTTGTGACAGATCCTATGAATTTGTTGTACCGTAGAGTGATTTTGACGAAAGCCAAATTGATGTTGAGGTATCCATTCTTCGCTGTTAGGATCAGCAACTATTCTTTGCAATATGTCTTTCCATTATTTTTGTGGTTATAGACAACAAGCTTATTGGACGATATGATGAAACCTTGTTTAAGTCTTTGCCCGGTTTAGGTATTAATATGATTTCTGCGGCTTTCAGTTGCTTGGGCCAGTAATTTAACTTAATGATAGCATTAAATATATAAGTAAGCAATACTAGTCCTTTTCTTGGTAGTTATTTTAACATTTTAGGAGTCACACCATCTATGCCAGGAGATTTACGGAGTTTTAGTATTTTGATTTCTTTTTGAATCTCTCTAGAGAGAAACTTGTTATTATGTTGAACATTGGTTGTGATGTTACTTAATTGTCTCTCTATCTCATCATCGACTACATCATTGTTGGGGGTGAAGACTTCCTCAAGGTACTCTGCAAAAATTTTGGCCTTTTCCTCGTCACTTCTGGCCCATCTAGAGTTTGGGTCTACTTCATTAAATATGGAAGGCACTTGGTTTTTAAGGTTCTTGCATTTTTTACCGGCTTCCAGATTGAGTTGTCGTATCTGTTCAAACTAATGATGTAGTCATGAAAGGATTGATTTTGCACAACTTTAATTTTTTGTTTCAGCTGGTTACTTAGTCGATTTTTATCAGCAGGTGCTTGGGTCCGGTGCCAAATTGCTCTGGCTCTTCTTTTCACAGCTATAAGTTTTTTAATCTCCACAGGGACGTTGAATGTAGAGCTCCGAGGATACACCGGATGAGTTGCTTGCTGCGCAGCCTCCTTAAGGATGCAGAACCACTTGTTTAATGCTTCGTCAATTTCTTCTGGAGTTTTGAGATTAACTTTTAAGTTTATATTTTCTTGAATATGATTTTGATACACTTCCCAATCGGGTTTTCTGTTGTGAAATCTAACAATATGCTGTTTATGTATGGCACAAGAGCTGATAGTGGCTATTATCGGAGAGTGATCCGAGGAAAGGTCATAGCTAGGGACAATATCCATATATGTTGATGAGATACCATTCGTTATGAAAAGATCCAGTAGGTCGGGAGTTTTGTTTGGATCGGTAGGCCAATAGGTAGGAGTCCTGTAGAAAGGAAAAGTTTTGCCAACTCTCTGCCTTTAGTAGTTGTCATGCGGGATCCCCAAAGGGAGTTTTTACTGTTAAAGTCGCCTCCTACAATAAATTTTGTTCCTAGAGTCCGAAAGAAGTTCTGAAAATGTTCTTTTTTGATGTTGTGACGCGGTGAGTAGTAAACGGAAGCTACTGTTAGTTTATACGGGAGCATTTTAACTCTTATTGCTGTGGCTTGTAGGTGTACTGTCTCGTATTTAGGTAATTCGAAGTGGCTGATAGATTTCTTAATTAATTTTTTAATTAATTAATTAATCTTAATTAATTTCTTAATTAATAATTTATGGCTACACCAGCATGGGCAGTATTATCTGGATGGTTGGTGAAATAAGTTAAGTAGTTATGTATATTAAAGTAGGATCTTTCTGTGAAGTGAGTTTCTGCTATTAATAGTATATCAATAGAGTTGATATGAAGGAATATTTCAACCTCCTGTTTATGTTATAGAAGGCCATTGGCATTCCACTGGGCTATTTTTACAAATTTAATGAATTTTGTGGACCAGAGTTGAGAGCATGTTCAACACCATGCTATTTTGTTACATTAGCTGCTTAAACATAGCCTTAAATTCATCTAAAAATTTGCTCATTATTGAAGAAATATCGACTTCATTTTGTTCGCTGCCTGATATGCGTTCATTTGAGTTTAAATTGTGTTCACCTATTCTAATACCTTTTACTGCATTCGCATAACTAAAATTTTGTTGGACATGGGGTGTTAGTATCCGGTTTCGTGGTGTTGTGACTGTTATTGTATTTTTATGGATATTTAGTCTGTTATTCGCATTATTGGGCTTTTTTAACAATCTATGATAGAATTCACAACCTCTGTAATTTGCCGTGTGGGCACCACCGCACAAAGCGCATTTGGCTGGAGTTTCTTTACTTTTCTTACAGTTAGTTGTGTAATGTGATCCTCCACATTTAACACAAACGAATGGTTTATTGCAATAGGTTTGTGTATGCCCGTATTGTTGAGAGCGCATACATTGAACTATACTGTTGATCTTTTTGGGCGGTTCTATTGCAATTATTTGATTTTGAAATTTAGTTATATATATCTTTATTGTTATTGTTAGTTGCTGGCTCTAAATCCATGAAAATCATATTTATGGGCTCCTTGGTAGCTTTATTTTTCACATTTAAAATGTTTCTGACTTTGTGTCCCATGGTATTAAGTTCATTCTTGATTTCATTTGTATCTGTTGTGGAATGCAGGTTTTTTGATGACGACTCTGAATGCTCGATCTTCCTTCAGCTGATATATATGATGTACTATGTCGTGTTCGCACATATGTAGTATCAATTTTCTGTATGTTTCTGGAAGATTACAGTTGATTTTTATGGTATTGTCAGCTAACGTTTTTGTAGAGTGTTGTTCAATTTCAGCAATTGCATTGAGGCTTTTGATCATTTTCTGATAATTTAACACCCCGTAGACGAAGATTGGAGGAGGCTTTGGAATTTTTTTTGTGGCTTGCTTGTTGTTAGGTATTTCCGTCTCCATTTCTGTTAGTTGGCTGAATTTATTACTTATCGTAATGTTGTGGCTATTTGGGGGACGTATCTTTCTTCTTTTTGTTTGTTTGGCCGTTTGCCATGAATTTTTGTTGACATCTTGTTCAGGAGTTTCATCATCGCTTGTAGAAGACATGCGATAGTAGAAGTGAGTAGTATTTGAAGTATGTTGTGTATTTTGAGCAGGTGGATTAACAAGATGCTCTTGCGGTAAATAATAATTAACACCACTTGGTGTTGGTTGATTTACTTGCTGAGAGTTGTAAAAAAGCGGTAGTTGAGGATTTAATGGAACAGCCTGTATAGCATTGCTATTTGAAACATGTTGAATATAAATATGAGTAAATAGTAACTTTGCACTTGTTTATTACAGAGCAGTTGATAGCAGAGCACTCGAACACTTGCTTACGCTACGAATTTCAAGCAGGTACACAGTTTTTTTTATCTTCAAAATATTTATACCTTGCTGTTAAAAGCTTTCAAAGTTTTACAAGTTATTTCCACTTATTTATTACCGAGATCTTGGTATAATATTGAAAAATAACGCTGCGAGCTATATTTGGATTAAAATCCATAATTTTCATTTTTCATTTTACTTCCTCTAAAACATTATGTTTGACTTAGTAGTATGTAATTAAAATGAACTTTACACAGCATAAAATTTATTTTTACGTTGTTTCAAAGACCATATAACTTTTTCGTTACTTTTTTAGTCAATAGATTGCTTTTTGTCTTGGTGTATAATAAATTCTCTAAATTTTAACTTACACTTTGTTAAAACAACAATTTATATAAAGTACGTTCTTCCGGTAACGAGACTGATCACAAAAAATTCGTTTAATTGAAGGTACATTAAAAAAAAGATCTTTGAGCATCAATACATAGTTCCTAGTATCTTGCGCTGCAATATATTTTAAAGCATTTGTCACAGAACCCTTGAAACACATATAGTGTGTTTCAAGCTGGACTTGAGCCAAAGAAACAAAAATAAATTGGATAAAGCTAGGTTTCAGCTGTGGGGAGGTTGGAGCAACGTTGCCACGGTTTCACCAGCATTGCTCCCACTAGCAGCAACTCATTTCTCGAAGTATTGTCTTGATTAAGAAACCAGATGTTGGCAATTTCTGACGCTGGCAACTCTTTTCTTTAGATTATTTTAGATTAATATATTTACGTAAAATGTAGCACCAACTGTCTATCCGAGTGACACGAGCTCTTTTAAAGTAAAAACAGACAATAACCACAGCTTTCGTCTTTGATTTGTTGATTCGAGCTCTCTTTGATCGAAGAGACTCGGTAGTGTCACTAAAAGCTCTCTCGGTTCGTTTCCAGATCATACGTTTTACCACAAGTTACCATTTTCTTCAAAAAATTAGGCTCACTTCCTACACCGCTCGTGTGAAAGTGAAAGTGGTTGTGGACGATGATAATTTTAAAATATTTCCATATAATGGGTTAAACATAGCAAACGATTGTAGGTGTTAAAAAAATAATAGACTTTTTCTGTGATGAGGTCGTATTCTGGACCCGTGTGTACGTTAAGTTTACTTATTTCCTTCTTGACCTTTGCTAGTGCGAAGGCTTCTCTACTCTGTTATTTCTACCTCTTAGCTTTGGTTTAAATACTTCAGATAAATGCTTTGCAAATATATCAGCCTATTCTGGGCTATTGTACACCCGTACATCATTGGGTTTTTGGATCGGGGGCACGGCTAATTGTCGTCATTTTAGCTTTTTTATTACCTTCCACGGGGTGTAATCGCCTGGTAAGGAGTTAACGACATTTGTTGGAAAGTTTAAGTTTTTAAATTCTTTAGACTGTCTGTGGTAATGGTATAAATCAGTGATATATCTTGATGTTTGTCAGTTTTCGAGTTCTGCACTTCTTAGTGATTAATTGTTGAATTAATTAATATTGAATGGAGATAATGTCATTCAGTAAGCATCCTCAGCGACCATCCTTTGATTTTAAAGGATTATTTGTAAAATCTACTCTATAAAGATGTGCACTATTTCTTGTAAACCAGAAATTATATGTTATTACCATCCCTACATCCTAACTCAATAAGGGCAAATGTATTGTTGAATAATCACGTCCTGTATAGCTAGCCTGCTACAATATCTCTATTAGAGGCTTGAAAAGCATTTTACATAACATCAGCCCACACCAAGCTACCAGAACTTTTAATACAATCTTGTTCGCTTCACGTGTCGACATGATATACATACGATGTAAATCACTGTGTAATGACTTGTCCATCTTACTAGTTATCAACTCAAGCATCTTTCGTATACCATGCTATGAGGATTTTTCTGTAACCTGGCAACAATGAAATACGTTTATCAGACCTGTGAGTATACAAGGTACTTTCTCTCAGTCGTCCAGCGACTGTTTGTTTGAAAATGTATACACAGTAAGGAAGCACACATGAGACTGGTTCCCCGACAGTCATGATTTCTGCCTTGCTACTAACACTGATTTTTATTTTATTACTATCGACATCATATGTTTTAGGAAGCCTTTGTAAGATATCTAAAAATCCAATATTTCAATTACTGTAATTTTTCTAAAATTTTTTATCATAATGCACGTCAACCAATTTATATATTTAAATTGGTAGACAATGCGTTCTTAAATCATGCAACTAAGACACGACTATTACAAATGCTGTTCCAAAAATTTGTTGTTGTAAATGAAAACTCAAAGAGGAAACTTTGCGGAAAAGCATCAGTCCTTGAGCTTTTGTTGTGGATGACACTTTTAAAACTTTGTCAACTTTTTCAGAAGAACTCGTTCTAATTTTTTTTTAAATAAGACAGTGCCTTAATTGCGATAGTCTTCAAACCATAGACTAAAATCAGCATTTTATAGTCAAAAAGTTACAATGACGAGGTAAGTAGTAGACGTCAAAAGTCGTCGTTCGCTTAGACCCAGATATACATGACAATGCAATAAAAGAAACTGCCAAAGAAAATCTTAATAACGAAAGGGGCAATTATGTTACAATATTATGAACATTCGGATTCAGATACGAAAGAAGTGAACGTTTAAAAAATATCATATTCAACAAAGCGTGATGAAAATCAAAAGTTTCCAAACTCGAGCTAACAGCCCAAGAATAGGAAACACGATGTATTAATCTTCTTCAGCCATTATGGAGAATTTAACTCAGACTTTGTTGAGAGCCAAATTATGTAGTACTCTTATATTAATTATGGATGTATCACAGAGATTTCTGGATATAAAAACAGTCTGGTCTTCTTTTTGATCAAGCACACCATCATGCCGCTCAAATTCAAAACTAGTCAATGTGAATTTGTATTTTTACATTTCTGCATTTCTGCTCTCTCTTCCTTTTTCTTTTCTCTCTCCCCCCATCTCTCTTGTTGCTTTTCTGTATCGTCAAAAAAATTCCAAACTAATTTTGTGCTTCGTCCGAGTTTGGAGATATCAATCATAGTGTAAAGTTTGCTTCTTAGTCATTTGGAGAGGAGCTTAATTAGTACCTTTCATTAACTTGGAAGAAAAGATTTATTGATAATAGTATTATTCATGTTAACGATAGCCAATGTATAATTATATAAAAGGTTTGAGTCTACTATACAATTTTTTGGGGCAATTTCAGTTGTTACAAAAAGGTGGAAGAGGTCAAGACCACTATTCAAGTTTTTTGACTACAAAGCGGGTGCTCTATTAGTAAGATGGTTGTAATTGTTTTTAATCACAGTATGCAGAAGATTTTGGCCCTTTTCGATAATAATTATCGAGCCCAAGTGAGTATGTTTGGCATATTTTTGTCTACGATAAATTTGGATGCAAAGGTTTAGAGAATATAAATAGTAGGATTTTGCCACTTGAGTAATTCGTAGTGGGAGATCGCTTTCCAGATAAATACATTGAAGCATTTGTGGGTTGGACTATCAGGATGAAAAGTATATTGGGAATAACAGCTATTGTCCAATTAGGAAAGTGGATTTAGATAAAAGCAAAATGTCAACTTTATTGAATTTCAAAATTTTATTTGTGATTAAGTAATCTATGAGCGTTCCAAGTAGTAGTTTGGAAAATGTGTGCCGTTATGGATTCAGTTTTCGAATAACTGTCGTTAGTAGGTTTGGTATTATATTATTTTGATTTATTAGCTGAGAATACATGACTTTAAATATATTCAGAAATGTTAATAGTTTCGGTGAAGTTACTTCTATTAGTATTGTGTGCACACATTGGTTAAATATTGTTTGTGAAAATATTCAGTAATGACTTGTGTTAGATAAAGAAGAATTATATATCTCCATCTAAATTAATTATTGGTATTTATTTTGATATTCACTTCACTAACTGTATTTCTTGGTATATTGTAGTTGGCGTTTACCTTTTCCACACAATGTTGATCTTGTTGGAGTATTTTTGGTTTTTGAATATTTTAAAATATTTCACACAATTAAAGGTTTGACCCAATAAAATGACCATAAGCTTGGACCTCATGTATTGCATTATATTAAGATTTCTTTTTAATAGTTTACACAGATATCTGGATGTTGCACAAGAATTCTTGATTAAATGCTTATTTATCATTTAGTTAAGGTTCCAAGTCAATGAAGAATAATGATATGGTTTTTTTTTGTTACCATATGTTTGCCAACTTTAAGGCCTGTGTTTTCTAAATGATGTTTGATTTCTTCAGTTAGTATGAGATAGTGTTTATTTTTAATTATTATTTG
Organism: Sinelater perroti; assembly: GCA_036346155.1. NCBI lineage: Eukaryota > Metazoa > Arthropoda > Insecta > Coleoptera > Elateridae > Sinelater > Sinelater perroti. Next base: position 17,258,156 of record JARFIY010000143.1, read on the forward strand.
ATAAGAACGATTTTCTTTGACTGATACATCTAGTGTTTCTTTTCTTCTTTTAGATTTTATTTTAGATTTTGAATGTTTGCATGGTGGATGTTGGGAATTCAATGTTCTATTTTTCTTTTGTGTTTTTTTACGACTTGCCATAAATGTTTGTTAGCAGTTTCGGGTTCTTCATTGCTAGTATCTATTTCTATGTTCTTCAAACATATTGTGTGTATTGGAAATAGTTGGAAAAATAAGAGAAAATTGTTGTGACTTAGGTCATGGTTGCAATTGTGTATGAGTGTTTTGCTGATTTTAGTGTTAGAGGCTAGGCACCCTAAGGCTGATTTTGTTGTTGCGATATGGAGAGCATGTTCCTTGTATTTATTTAACTTAAATTTAAGTGCTTTCTTGACACCATATATTTGATGCACTTATCAATTTACAGTTGTTAAAAATATTTAAATAAATTAATATGATTTCTTACTTCCGGAACGGCGATTAGCACTTTTGTACTCTACTTAAGCCAAATGAGAACTATCAAAAAATGTAGTTAAAGTCAATATTGCTAATTATCTATAAAAAGTGGTGTAGCGGCCTTTTCGCCCTTGAACCGCCTGTGTATCGTGGCAGCGCATTGCTGGTGGCTTTGATATCTGCCACCACGTTTTGCTGTCGCACACAAAACGGCATATGGGCTTTTGCTCAGCCGGCGAGTCTGCATGCGCCGTCGGCGGCACCCTTTGAAACGAAAAGTGCTGTCGAATTAAAATCTACCGCTAAGCCAGGCGCGGAGCCCGGTGACATTATTCGACCCGCAACGCGGCAAGTTCGGTCGCATTTAACCAACCCGCAGATAACTACCCCGCAACATATACTTGATCCGCATCGCATCTCGGCCAGTTCGGTCGTGTTCCAGGCACGAAGACATCGCAACAAGGTGGCCACCGTGAAACCAACGCCGCCGAAGCCAAAGCCGACTACAGGTGAGCAATTTGGCAATTACTTATCGGTTGATATCGGTAGCCGCCCCCATCCCCTTTCGCGCCGGCCGTTTAAGGGACGATTTGGGCCTCAATGTTTTACTTTTCAAAACGGGCCGTACTTAGTTCCCCACACCGCACCACGAGGGCACGGCTATTTACACGCCTGCCTCTCCAAAAATTAACACGATTTATTTAATTATATGCTATTCAATTATAATTTTAAAGTATAATTTTGTCTTATGTTTTATATAAAATTTTTATTTAATAACAGAACATGTTCTACGAGAGCATGTGGTTCATTCGGATAACTGCATACGTTCTTAATTACATATTTATACAACTTGCTCTTGCATTTATACGCTGCATTATGTTTCTAAATATTCTATATTAGAAAGTGTAAGTACATTTTCACTATTTAAAAGACAAACCGCGTTTGTGCATTTTGATTACAAAGGTATGTTGTCGGTACACAAAATTGTATAAAAGGCATAATCAGAGCTATTTTATTTTGCTTATACATGTCAAAGCGTTTGTGCTCTTATAACATTTTATTTATTTTTCTACATTATGATTTACTTTCTAATTCTATTAATTAACTTTTTTTTCTTATAAGCATTTTAGTTCAATAATTATACATTATTGTAACTAAATTAGCGTGACTAGCAGTATCTCTTGCTATTTAAAATGATTTATTTTCAACTAATTGTTGTTAGTACTACTAGTTTTCTTGTAATTGGATAATTGCAGTCAACGTGCATTTTGCTTTGTAATTAAACCAATTGCAATGCAGGTTCTGGACCTTAGAAGTATTTATGGTATTTAAACCTATTCCTTTACATTAATTGCCCTTGAACTGTATTTTTCTACAGTCTAAACGGTCAGATAATTTGATTTACCTGTTTATAATGACTAATTACATATAGATATAACTAAAATACAAAATCTTAAAAAAAGTAACATACTTAAAGAGTAGATAGTATGACCAATGTGAAGAAAGTTAACTTATTTTCATATAGATAATTCTTAATGGCAATTAATAATCAAGAGATAAATATTTGTACATAATTAGTACATGTAGAATGCAGTTTTTGGTTCTAGATGAAATAGCAGGCTGCTTTGTGTTTGACTTTCTAACAGTGCATTCTACATACTACAAATTTGACATATATCTTACATTCTGTAGTCTATTCATACATTTCTTTATTATTGTTAAGTAAATTGTCAAACAGAATACATAAGATCCTATAAGCTAATATTATAAATGTGGTACTGACGTTGTGAGGGCCCGTCTAGTGAGGGGTGCTAACGTAATGAAGGCTCATCCAGGGAGAGGTCCTTGTTAGTGGAGGTCAGTAGACCAACGGCGCTTGAGTTTTCTGATGACTTGGTGCTGCGGAAATTCATGCAGAAGAGGATTGTCATGGATAGAAATTTTGTCGAGATATTTTGTAGTTCTGTCGTGTATTACTGTGTTGAGAAACGGGATGCCAAAGCCGTAGTCTATCATCTGGTTGGTGATGTACCATGGTGGAACGCTGATGGATCGTAGGATTTTAAATTGGCAGCGTTGCATAATAACAAGGTTTGATTTGCTAGCACAGCCCCAAAGTTTAGTTCCATAGAACCAGATAAGTTTGATGGATTTAAGGATAATTGGGAATGGCGACTTAGTAACCAGTGAAGAGTTTTCATTCGAAGCTTGATGTGTTTCTGTTTTTTAATAATGTGTTCCCTTCAGGCGAGCTTGTCGTCGAGGTGAGAACCCAACTTCTTCATTGCTGAAGATTGTAGTATCTCAATGTTGTTCAAGTGAAGTGGATGACATAGACATTTGCTTAAAGTGAAAGTCACCTGTGTTGATTTATACCCGTTAACCTTTATTTTCCAGTTCTTGAGCCATTCTTCAAGTTGATTAAGGTGGATTTGGACCTGTTCGAATGCGGTGTTTAAGTCTGTGTACCTAGCAAGGATAAATTTGTCGTATGCGCCTACAGTTGTGGTTGGAAGATCGGAGGTGAATAACTTATAGAGGAAAGCTCCCAGGACATTTCCCTGTAGAACCCCATATTGAATTAGATGCACTGCTGAGACTTTATCGTTAACTCGTGTTTGAAATTGCCTGTTAGGTAGGATTCCAGGAGCTTGTAAAATTGAGGAGCTAAGAATTGTTATATTTTATGCTTGAGTTCTTTGTGCCAAACTTTGTCGAACGCTTGGCGAATATCCAGAAGGGCGGCTGTACAGTAGGCTGAATGCTCGAACGTAGCTTTAATCTTATGTGTGATGCAATGGAACTGTTGTATAGTTGAGTGAAATCGACGGAAGCCAAATTGGTAATCCAACATAGTTGCGGTGAATTCAGAGCCGAGGATTTGTGGGACAAGTAAACCAATAGTAAATGACAATGAACATTTTTATGAAGATCTACAGAGAATAGTGGAAAAATGCAAAACAAAAACCGACATCTCACTATAATGGGGGTCTGGAATGCTTACAGCATACATAATAAAAATATAAGACATAAAACAATGGGAGACTGGAAAGTAGAAGGAGAAATAAGTAACAACGGGGAGCAGATGATTGACTTCTGAATCCAACGAACTAATCCTAAACACTCTTTTTAAACATAAAACGGTACACAAAGTAACTTATGAAGCCAAATAACTTGGACACAAGAATGTGGTTGACTACATAATAATAACTAGAAGCACTGCAGAACATAAAGGTAATTACTGCTACCAGACACTTTAATCGGAAAACCAAGAAAAGAACTAACAAAAATATAACAAAATAAAACTAGAAAAGCTAGAAAACACAAAGTCAAGAGAAAATACGAGGAGACACTGAATACAAAATTAAACGCTCTATAAACAGAAAAAGGTATTTAAAGACCCCCTGAAACCTAAATAAAAAATAGCATACATTTAAGGAAACTAATATAAACGGCCAGTGAAGTATACGGAACAAAAATAAGTAAGTCAAATAAACAAAAGAATAGAACCCAATGGTGGAACGAAGAAATAAACGACTAAATAAAGCAGAAAAAAGAAGCGTGAGGCGGATTTAAAAGAACAAACATAGAAGAACACTGAGTAAACTACATACAAAAACAAAACCAAGCAAAAGAAACAGTAAAACAAGCAAAGCAAGCATCTTGGGAAAAGTTTAGGAGAAAAATAAAGAAGAGCTATATAAAAAATGAAAAACTGTTTTGGAATATGGAACAAAGATTAAAATAAATCAAACAAAACAGATTGAAAACGTAAAGAACGTAAGAGGAAAGCTGGGAAAAACGATCTAAGAAGTATTAGGGACTTAGCAAGACTACTACAAAACTAAGTTCCTAAACGAGAAAACCGGAGAAGAAAGAAGAGAATAAAAAAAACGAAATTAAGAATGATATTACTAAAAAAAAATAAAGCAAATTTTAAAATCAATAAGGAATGAAAAAGTTGTTGGAGATTATAACATTACACCAGAATTAAATCATAAAATGGCTTAAGGTAATATTTCAACAGGCCTAGAGAGCAGAGCAGATACCAACGGACTAGAAGATGAAAATCATTGTGCCTATATATAGGAAAGGTGAAACCACAATGAGTGATAACTATAGGACAATATGTTTATCTTCAGTTGCAAGTAAATTGTATTCCAAAATTGTAGAGAAAAGGTTAAGGAACGAAACTGAGGACGGAATAGAAAATAAGCAAACGGTTCTCCTTCCTGATAGAGAAACCCAGGTCCACATTTTTACGATCCGAAACAATAGAAAAAAAATAGACAAAAATGTAGATATCTTTTTGGCCTTCTTAAATTTTAAAATCGCGTTCAACCAAGTACCACGAAAACATATATGGGGCAAAACGCGTCAACTGCCCCACCGCTACCGCAGGCTTTATCTCGTCGTTTCGGCCTCAAAACATTAATAAAAAAATGATTTGAGAAGATAATATTACGTATTTTTTCTCGGCTTTCCAATAGTACCATTATTTTTAACGAATTTTTACTCTATCACCTCAAAAAATGTAAAAGTTTAAAAACGTTATATCTTTTTATCTTCAATTTTTTGAGTTTTTTAGACCATCTAGATCGAAAGATCAGACATTTTTACATAAATATAGTTAATAAAAAAATAGGGTTTTTTTATTTTTTTGAGTATTTAAACGACGATCACGAAGATGTGGCACACGAGGCACTTCGACTGTATTCATTGATCAATGAAATTATTTAATAAATAAATTATTGCTGAAAAAAATACGTAAGATTCTGTTCTAAAATAATTTTTAATTAATGTTTTGCGACCGAAGCGACGAGATGAAAACGTCGTACCGCGGTCGCCTGCGGTAGCGCTGGGGCAGTTGGCGCGTTTTGCCCCATATAGAAAGCACAAGAAGAAGTATAAACCAGTCCTAAGTTAATGTGAATAATTGAAAGCATCAACTAAAATTTAGAGGAAGTAGTAAGGCTCAATGGACATACATCGGATAAGTTCCATATGTATAAGGGATTGAAACAGAGCGATAGTCTTAGCCCGCTACTTTTCATAGTATATATGAACAGCATAATGAAAAAGTGAAAAATCGAAACTAGAAGAACAAGTTTAGGATATCATACACGCAAATAATGACCCAAGACTTGATATACACAGACGACATGCTACTTATAGTGAGTAACTAGCGCCAACTTTAGAATAAATAAATATTTAAAAAAAACAGAAAAAAAGGAATGTGATCAATATCAATAAAAGTAAATAAATGCATATCACCAGAGAGAACCAATAGCAATAATGGACATCCAAATACAAAACAAATGACCGGAGTATGTAGATCAAATAGAATACTTGGGAACAACAATCAACAGACAGAATCATATCATCACAGAAGAATTTAGAAAGGATACCAAATATAAATTTATTATAATAAACCAAAAGTCTAAATTAAGGTCAAAGTGTCCAAGCAAAAGAGGTGTAATATCAAGGAAATGGGGGAAAACCATCCATTAAGTCAGAATATGGACGAGACTACAACTGCAGTCAAAGATAACAGCATCGAAATGAAGTACCCAACGTCGTAAAGTAAACTAGAAAACTTAGGGATATGAGAAAGTAAAGAAAAGAACAAAGTCACAATATTAACTTTTGTGAATTGAAAATAATGATAGTGTTTTTTAGTTTGTTAAATATACCTGTAGACTACAACTGCTTGAAACATTTGGATCGAGACTCCACCATCGTACAGAACATAAATTGTCTAATTTATGAAAGTACAGGATCCACGATAGAAAGAAACTTATAAAGTGGCATAATTAAGCCTATTGTGTTCGAAATATGAATATAGGCTTTTAGTTTGCTTAGATTTAAGTCCTGTAATAGAATGCTTGAAACATTTTAGGATATCTCCACATGAACAGACCGTATTGTATAATTAATAATACCAGCAAATTACAGGAGCAACTTAAAAGAAACTTATAAAGTGGCATAATTCCGAGGTGTCATTTGAAATGGCTTTTGCGTTTGCTAGATTTAAGTCCTATAGGGTTTTGTTTTGAGGATATCAAGGAAAAAGTTTTATATTAATAAACCACAAATTATGGAGCAACTTAAAGAGAAAATAAGGAACGATCTAGTTGACATAACAAGATACATTTTTCTACTTTTAATGTACGAGAATTAAAAGAAAACAACTTTTATTTTTATCAATTATATAGGTAACAAATGAGCTTATTTTATATATATACACAAAAGAGTTATTTTGACAATAACTTTCTTTTGGAATTAAGTTCATTTTTTACAGCAATAAAACTTGATAATAAACCAAACAAAAAAATGTACATCTGCATTTATAAAACAATTAAAAACTTTCTACGAAAGAAGTGATCAATGAAATGTTTCTTTAATTATTGTTAAAGCAGACCAATCCTGGCATTAAGCTGAATTGTAGGTTGATTCGTGTTCCGTAATAAATGTAAAAGGTGTAGCGTGCAAAGTGTAGGGTAGGAAATCGGCAACATCCTTTTTAATAATTCTGCACCAGTACAAGTAAAAGTAATTATTTAGTTTAATAGAAATATTCAGGGATTTTAGAAACCAGAATACCAATAAGTTCAAGGTTAGACGGGTCGACCGACCGGAAACATTTTGCGCGGTAACTGGTATCCCAAATGAAAAATACTGATAAAATTGTTTATTTATTTTAAAAAGGCCAAAACTGATTTCAAGTAAATCCATAACTATTTAAATTAATATTTCAACAACATTTTTATTTGTTTCACTGATAAAAATTAAAATTAGTATTTGGAAGAAACAGAACCGGATGTAAACAATTTCATATCTAAATAAATTAGGGTAGGAACTAATTTCATGTTTTGTGTCACTGTTTATTTCTTAGATTGGAGCAATAACCAAGCTTGTTTCGCGGATTACATTTACACTCCTACTGACGAGACCAGGAGGTTTAACGAAAAAGTAAAAAAACAACGATGGTGGACATAAAGAGAATAGAAAAGATGTTACAGCAAATAAATCTTAAGTTAGAACAACATGAACGGCAAAGTGGAGCACTTTGTCTCGGAATTACGGCAGTAGAAGCAGGAAAATGCCAACTTGAAGATACAGGTCACAAAGCAAAAAAGCAGAATAGACCAATTGGAGAACGAGATTAGAAAAAAAATCTAATGCTTTAGGGTGTAGCAAATCAAGAAAATGAAAAATATGTAGAAACAGAACAAAAAATATTAAAGATAATACAAAAGTTAAACAATTAATACAGAAATTGATATTAATGGAGTAAGAAGAATTAGAGAGTATAAAACGGAAAACAAAACCAATACTATTAAAACTAATTAAAAACAACAAAAAAATAAAGATTCTGAAAACCACAAAAAGCTTGAAGAGGCAGAACTATCGATTGGTGAAGATTACCCGCCGAAAATACGGAAGAACGGAAGCTTATAATTTCGCATCTGAACGCAGAAAGAATAGAGAAAAATAAAACGCAGATAATATACAAAAAATTAGTAATAAATAATGAAGCATATAAGGTATTGAACGGGAATAAGGGTAAAGGGCAAGAAACATAGAAGGTGAAGTGAAAACCGCAAAATGGCAGTGGAAAAAGGTCGCCGGAAAGTTCTAGAGAACCGATAAGAAAAACAACGAAAACGAAAAGGCAAAAAAACTGATAGCTACAAATAAAGAAATGAATAAAGCTGACGGACATGGCAATGAACAAGACTACGAACCAATAAAATAAATATAAACAAAAGAAATAATAGAAACAATATAGAGAAGAAATAGAAAATAATAAAAATAGAGGCATTAATAGAGAAGGATGATTACAAAATAAAAATACACGAGATGAAAATAATAGCGCTACAAGAAACACGTTAAAAAATAAATGGCTTACAAAACATTGATAATTATAGTGTTCAGAAGCGGAAGTCAAAGTGGGCGATTTGTCGTGGGTTTTCAGATAAGACTAAGGATAAAGAAGAAGTAAATAATTTGAAAGAAATATCAAACCACATGTGCATCCTAACCACAAAGCATAAAATAAAGAACATATTTATAATAAATATCTATGCACTCTCTAACAACAAAAAGGAAGAGATAAAAGATATGTACTATGAAGTACTAAACGGTAAAATAGAAAACATACCAAACGAAAATATAGTAATAGTAATTGGTGATGCAAATGACAAAATCTGAAAATAAATATTTATAAGGAGATAACAGGAGAAGAAAGCAAATAACACACATATAGCAATAATAATGGTGTAACACTGATCTCGGTAGCAATACAAAACAATCTAAAAATCATAAGTACACATTTCCAGAGAATAGAGATTTATAAAGATACTTAGACTATACCAAATAGGCCACGTCTTAATCCAAGCTAATCATAAAAAATAAAAAGAAAAGTTAGATCATACCAAGGAGCCGAAATAGATTCGGACCATTTTCTTGCAGGAGTACAAATAAAATTGAAAGGGTCAGAAAGAGTAAAAGGAAAAAAAAGACATAATGTAAGTGTAAACGAGCTGGTAGCACGAATATCTAAGATTAGGAATATAGAAGAGTCAATAGAGAGGAAGAAGCGTTCGGGAGATGGAGAAGATTGAATTAATAATAATACACGCAACACAAAGAAACATCTTAAAACGAAAAGCCCAAAAGAAGAAAAAATAGTTAGACGAAGACTGTGAAGCAGTTAAAAAAATGATTAGGAAAAATGTTACAAACACTATCAGAAAAAATTACCAAATATATATTAGACAAACAAAAAAGGTAAAGAAAATCTTAAAGAAAAAGAATGAACTCATTTTGAAAATCAAATAAAAAAGATACAGTCAAATACCAAGCAAGAGAAATTAGAAATTTTTATAAAGGCGTAAAGGACATTTGAACCGGTTATTAAAATAGCGTGCTCTCATTAACGATCAATTGAGAGATGATGAAAAAAAACTAGAACTGTAGAGACAATACTTTGAGGAAATACTAAATGTAGCATCGGGAAAAAACTAAGATCAATAAAATACTCTTAACGATGAAGAAACGGTGGAATATCCCAGTATGAATAAAATAAAAGATGTAATAAATAAAATGAAAAATAACAAAACACTAGGAGGAAAAGAAATAATTGCTGAGAATTTGAAGTACGGTCGAGATATTATGCAGACGCAAATTCTATAACTGAATAAATAAAACTAAAATATAACAAATGCAAACAAAATCAAAGTCATGGAATAAGGCAGTGATTTTACCAATATATAAAAAAGGCGATACATGTCACATATAAAATATTAAATAGAAAAGTATGCATAAACACAATTGGAAGATTACCAAGGAGGCTTTAGGAAAACAGATTAGGTCTTCATGTATAAACATATTATTTAATGATTTATGAATCAAATCTCTCTTATTTTGACATCTTGCATTATTTTGTGTTTCACTTACTGCATTCTAGATTAGTTCACATTTTGTTTATTTAGTGGGATTCTTTCACTCTTCTATTTCGGTTTGATAATTGCCAAGTATCGCGCAATGGAACGTAACTACGGACTATTTGGGGATTGGAAAATTTTTGGTCTAGAGTTTACGTTATTGTTTGGGTATCATTAAGTATTACATTTTTATTTTTTGAACATAAGCATTTTATTTCGGTAGCACAAACGAAAAGGCTTGAATTCTTTTTAAACTGTTTTCGTCTTCCACTGTACTCAATATTCAGCCAAAATGTTTTTTCGTTTAACTGACAATTTATAATTTACCAATAGCTTATGAATGATTGGTTTTAGATCACTTATAGATTTTTTCCAAATTCACTTAGGATATATCCTTATCTTGGATATAGGCGTACAAAACATTTTTTCTTATTTCAAATTGTTTTAACAATATTTTGATTTATAATGCAAATTGCAAGGGATTTATCGGATTTTAAAAAATAAATTTTATAAAGTAAAAAAAGATAAAATTATAAATGTTACACCACAAGAACCGTTATTATCTGAATTTAAATCCTAACATTATAAATGTTTATTATCTGCCCCTTTTATCACACGGCACACGTATACGCGATAGTCCAGTTTGTCTAACAATAAGACGCATTGTAGCAATTTCTCTTGACGAATTTGAATGCTGTTGTAATGTGGTATTAAAGCTCAGCTAATGTTGTGCACTGTGGTATCATGTAAACAGAGTCTCTAATATTTACATCAAAAAAGAAAACAAAAGATGTTAAGTTGGGAGACCTGGCCTGCGAAGAGCGTTTGCGAGTGTGAACGTAACCCACAAATGCCAACAAACTCTGCAAGCCGTGGACTTAGTGTTCTGCAGGCAACTGTCTGGAAAATTTTCAGTCACTATTGTGGCCGTTTGCAGTATTTGTCGCACTGGAAACCGGATGATTACGTCAGCAATTTGAATTTATAATTATATGTAGGAGGCATTAGAGGGCAACAATTTTCTTGTTCGACTGGTGTTTAGTGATTAGGCATAAATACTTGTATCTACATCCATACAATTGACACAATTGAATGAAAGTGTTTAAACCTTCATAAACAGGACGTCAATTATTGACAGAATTGATAAAGCTTATGTGGATGATTTAGTACCAATTAAATAAAAAGTAAATATTTGACACGTAAAATGTTTGCGCTTTTGGGAAGTTTTTTTGGAAATAGCTAGCCGCTCAGACTCCCGACTTAACGCTGCATTTTATCTCTGAACTTAGATACATCAACGGGAAAATACTGCAACGAATTAGACTATTGCATAAATGTGGTGTGATAAAAGGGGCACTCATTGAATAATTTTAATGTTATGATTTAAACTTGGATAATATCTAGCAATAATAGCGAGTCGCTATCGATGTGTGTGGCCTGATGTTTTCTTGATAAAACATAATTCTGTCCTAGTGGCCAAAGTTGGCCGCTTCTGGGCGATTGCTTCCTTCAGATGGTCCAATTGTTTATACTGCAGGTTCGAATTAAGAGTTTGTCCGTAGGGGAGCGGCTCATAGTATATGATTCCTTGCCAATCCCACCAAACGCACAACAAAACCTTCCTGGCCGTTAATCCTGGTTTGGCCACCGTTTGCGCCGGCTCACCGCGCTTCGACCACGACCGTTTTCGCTTGACGTTATCGTAAGTGATCCACTTTTCATCGCCAGTTACCAACCGCTTCAGAAATGAGTCGACTTTGTTGCGATTCAGCAGCGATTCACAAATGGGGATTCGATCCATGAGGTTTTTTTGCGTTAACTCGTGTGGCACCCATACATCCAGCTTCTGTTTGTATCCAGCCTTTTCCAAATGGTTCCAAACGGTTGTTTTGTGAAATGTTTATCTCCTGGGCAATAAAAACATTTTCATGATTTTATCCACATCTTGGATAATTGGCTTTCCAGAGCGTGATGTCTCTTTGATATCGAAATTACCACAATGGAATTGATTGGCTGTTACAGTATCAGAACCATAAACACTATTCACATTTTAAGCCGTCTGGCTTACGTTTTCACCTTTATCGAAGAAAAACTGTAAAATATAGCGTATTTTCTCTTTGCTGGTATCCATCTTTGACGTGAGCTCAAACAAAACTGAGTCAACCATTCACAAAACTATCAAATAAGTTTTTTTAGTACGAAATATCAGCTTTATAACGCTATCTAGTGTAAATCGATCGGTCTTTTAGAGCGCGAGATACAATTTATTAAAACCATCTATTGGAAAAATAATGGATTTTATTTTACTAGATCTATTATTTATTATGTTAGGCTTAATATTTCATGAAATATAACGTTTTAAATCTTTATGAATCATTTGTAATGATCTTATATGTTTTTAGTTAGCAATTTGAATTAAACTAAAAGTACATACATCAAAGTGATAGTTGATCAATTTTAGTTTCATTCAAATTTGTCGCTATTAGTTCGACAGTCAAATTTACAACTAACAACTTAAAGTCAAATTCGTACTTTAATTCTACGCTTTATTAATTGTTCTTATGATTTCTTATGATAAAAATTGTATTTATTGTGAACTGATGAATTAAGACTAAATTTATCTGGAACCTATAATTAAAACTGTTATTTTATTTAGTAGTCATTTTTAAATATTTACTTGATTGTTTCTTAGTGAATGTTCTAATAAATATTTATTTATTTATTTATATATTGTACAAAATTTATTTTATTTAAACTAAAATCCTTGTACCGTTAGGTGTCGGATTGTAAATATATATATACATTTCATTTTACATTTTCATGAATTTTATCTTTCCATATCCTCCTGTCTTGGGCTATTCCATGAATGTCACACCACTGGATTCCCCGTTTAACCGCTGCTTGTCTTACTTGTTCTTCCCATCTAATCCTAGGTCTTCCTACTTTGTTTTTCCCCTGGGTTCTAGCTTCGTAGACTTGTCTTGATATTCTGTTTCATCCATTCGGAGCAGATGTCCTAACCATCTCAGTTGTCTTTCTTCTATAATAGTTCCTATTGATTTTATATTCCTTTGTTCTAATATTTTTCATTTCTGACTCTGTCTATTCTAGTAATTCCTTCAATTTTCCTGAGGAATCTCATTTCCATTGCCGTAATCCTACTTCTATTACTACTTGATATTGTCCAGGATTCGCTGCCATAAATCAATGACGGTCTTATTACTTTTTATATATTTCAGTTTTACTCGTTTTGAAATCTCCCTTTTACCAAAGAATGAGTTTTTGAGCATATTATAAGATCTTCCAACCTTTCCTAACCTCTCCGTTATCTCTTTATCTATTTTACCTCTGTCCTCTATTGTTGTACCTAAATAGTTGTAGCTACTAACTTGTTCTAGCTCTTCCCTTCTAGATTTATTCTGTGTTTTATTTCATGTGTCGATATTACCATGGTTTTGTTTTGTTTATGTTTATTTTCATATTTATCTTCTTAAGTTCTTCTTGATAACAGTTCAGGTTCTTTTGTAGGTTTTCTCTGAGTCTGCCAACAGTATCATGTCATCAGCAAATAGTAATTCTTGGAGAGTTACTTGTTTCATTTTCCAGTTTCCTATTTTCATCTTTACACATTTTTGTTTACATATTTTTACCACATCATCAACTAGTATAGCAAACAATAGGGGGCTGAGAACACATCCTTGTTTTAGACCGATTTTTGTTTCGAACTCAGTTGATTCATCATTGTGTGTCCTAACTATATTTATACTGTTACTATATAACATTTTTAGCACCTCAATCATATCACTGCTTACCCCTCGCTCTTTTAAACTTTTCCATATATCTTTTCGTCTCACCCTGTCAAAAGCTTTTTGAAGGTCTATGAAACAGATATGCACTTCCTGGTTCTTTTTTAGTAATTTTTCTCCCAATTGTCTAACAACAAATATTAAGTCTTGAGATGTTGTTGATCTTCTAATGTTGGTTCTAGCGTTTCTCTCAGTCTTCTCTCTAGTATTCTTGTAAATACTTTCGCAGGTGTGCTTGTCAATGAAATACCTCTATAGTTTGAGCATTCTTTCGTCTCACCTTTCTTGTACAATGGTAGAATTACAGTCATATTCCAGTCCTTTGGCATTTCCTTTTTCTTCATAATTTCATTTAGCAGGTTACGGAACTCTTCTTTTGCTGTCTCTCCCATATGCTTTAGCATTTCTGATGTAATTTGGTCCTGACCCGGTGCTTTGCCATTTTTTAATTTCTTTATAGCTTCAGCGATTTCCTCTTTGTAACTGGTTGCTCCTTATTTTCTTCCTCTTCTTCTATTATTATGTCCTCTTCTGTTTCCACTATTCCTTCTTCTTCTTCTTTTATCTCCATCAGCTGTTCAAAATACTCTTTCCATCTTTGTAATATTTCTTTTGCTTCCGTCAATACATTTCCGTTTTTGTCTTTTATATTCTTTAGCCTTGAAGTTTTTGTTTTCTCAGATGCTTTAACGTACTATAGAAGAGTTTCTGGTTTTCTGTATAATTTTCATTCATTTTATGTCCGAATTCTTCCCATGCATCTTTTTTGCATCTTTGACCAGTTTATTTACTTCTATTCTTGCTACCTTGTATATGTTATGATCTTCTTCTGATCCACTTTGCATGAATTTCTTCCATTTTCTTTTTATCCTTTACTTTTTGTTGAATATTTGTTGTCCACCACCTGCTTTTTAATAGATGTATTTGTACACTTGGTTACACCACAGCTAGTTTTGATGCGTCCAGTAAGGTCTCCTTGAATATTTTCCATTTACGTTCTATGCCGGTAGTAGTTAAAGTTTGCAAGTTTTTGTCCACACTTTCTTGGTACTTTTGCCTAATGTCTATTTCTTTCAACCTATAGCATTTAATTTTCTCTTTGTTATCTTTTGTCTTTTTCTGCTTGGTTACTTGTTATATTTATCTTAAGTTCCATTTTCAGTAGGTAATGGTCGCTGCCTATTTCTGCATGTCTTTTACTTTGACATCTTTCACCTTTTCCAAATTTTCAGTATTTACTATAAAGTAATCAATGATCGATCTTTCATTTCTGGATTTTATTTCTCTGGTATACTTATGCATCTCTTTGTGTGTAAACTTTGTGTTTGTTATAACAAAGTCATTTTCTATACACAGTCCTATTAATATATTTCCGTTGTCATTTCTTGTTACCTCGCCGTTTTTCCCCATATTATCTTTCAATTCCCCTATTGTCTCTTCCTACTCTCCCATTTATGTCGCCAATTATTATTATATTTCTTTCCTCTTTATAAATTTAGGAAAGAAATGTTTCGTAGAACGTATCTTTTCTTCTTTTCTTGCATTTTCATTTGGCGCATATGCCACTAGTATTGACCATGTATTACTTCCATCCATCTTTATTTTTACGGCCATTAATCTTTCGTTTATAAATCTTTCCTCAATAATCGTTTTCACTTTGTCTGGTTTGACTACTCACCACTCCTTCCGCTCCTCTTTCCTTTTGTTCTACTCCTGACCAAAACAGCCAGTATCCTTCTCTCAATTCTTTCATTCCTCGCCCTTTTCTTTTTGTCTCTGTTACTCCTAGATAGTCCACATTTTGCATTTTCATTTCTTCAATTATTTCGTCTTCCTTTCCTGTCATACTCCTCACATTCCATGTACCAAAATTTATTATACCTTTCTTTTGTTGTACCTTTGCCTCTTTTATATTATATATTTTGCTTTTCCATTATGTTCATTTTCCTTATCCATAGCTTGAGTTGTTTCCTTTATCCGTCCTTTATTAAGTACTATTAGTTTTTGTATTCCTTGCAGTTTTAGTTATCTTCAGCATCTTTTCTCTTAGCAGTTCATCCGAATTGTTTTCCGGTGATCTTTGGCTTAGAGTTCTCCCTTTCTTCAGTACTCCCTTCTGTATCCCATCCCCTTTTGTGAACTTTCTATATCTTCTGTTGTCCTGCTTGTTGTATTTTTCGATACGTTTTATACAATTTTGTGTGTTGGAACTCAGTTATATCTTTCTCCATCTATAGTTATTTTTCCGTATCCCATTTTAACTTCTTTTCCTTTTCTTTCTTCTCTATAATTTTACTTATTTGGGCCTGCATTTTCTCTCTTCATATGTTAGGTCGTTTTCGATGTAAATACTTGTTCCTTCAGCAGCTTCTTTTTGACATGAGTTCTCTTTTATCCTCCCACGAGTTCAATTCCACAATCACTATTTTTTATTTTCTCCTACTGCAATATTATATCCTTTCTTGACTTTGAGTTCAATGTTTAGCTTGTTCTGTATTAAATTTTCTACTTCCTCTTTAATCAAGTTATTATCTACTGTCACACCTTTTATGACCACATTATTCCTTCTTTTCTCTCTCCTGTTTCTCAATCGTTGCTTCTAATTTCTTAATTCTATTTCCAAAATCTTCTTTTCTGCTTTCCACTCTTCAGCTTTCTTCTCCCATTCCATTTTGACCTTATTGAACTCTTTGTTTATTTTCGTAAGCTCCGCCTTCAATTCACTGTGTTTCTCATTGAATTCTGCTTTTATCTCGGTCTTTAATTCATCTAACTTCTGTATTATTGCCTCCATATCTGTAACTTGTATTTCTGTTGTAAGTTTTCTTCTTTATGATACCTCTTCTGTATTGTGTCTTCTTTTTTGGCGATCTTTGTATTTTACACTCTTTTGGAATGCTATCTGATCTGCTTCCACTTATCGAACTCCTCCGGATCTTCCAGACTACTTTCCCGGTTATTACACTCTAAATTTGTGTTTGCACCCTTACTCTTTCCTGCTTTCTAACTTCTTTCTTATTATTCATGTATTTGCGTTTTTCTACACTCTCTGATCCTACACACCCCGTGATTACTTTATACTGGCCGTGTGATAACGCGATAACTCTCTGTACGACACGCCCTTCTTTACGGTAGCGCGTCCCACACACTGTAATGACCTTCTAGTCTTTTGTTTATTTTTATTTGTTGTGTATACAGTTCTTATCGTTCACCAGTTTATCACGGAGTTCAGCCGCGGCGCCTGACCTCGACCGCTTACCGCGATTAGCCGCGCGATGCATCGTTTCAAGCCGCTCAATTTGTTAGCACCTAGTATACTCGAGGAAATTACTATATTATTTTTAGTTTTTGCCTTAGATATCCACGCACTTTGGTTCCCTATTTTTCTACTAGTAATTACACTGCTTGCACTTGTCACTGCTTCGTGAAAAGTATTTATATGTGGGATAGAGCCCATAAAACGAGTAAATTTATCGCCACTAAACACTTTCACGTCCATTTCCCGTGGTCACCATCTTTGTACTCATATTTTACAAAATAAAATTTAAATTATTCAGTTAATGCCAACTTTTCTGTGTGTATATGCATTAAAAGCAGCGATTCACAAATGGGGATTCGACCCATGAGGTTTTTGCGTTAACTCGTGTGGCACCCATACATCCAGCTTCTGTTTGTATCCAGCCTTTTCCAAATGGTTCCAAACGGTTGTTTTGTAAAATGTTTATCTCCTGGGCAATAAAAACATTTTCATGATTTTATCCACATTTTGGATTGGCTTTCCAGAGCGTGATGTCTCTTTGATATCGAAATTACCACAATGGAATTGATTGGCTATTACAGTATCAGAACCATAAACACTATTCACATTTTAAGCCGTCTGGCTTACGTTTTCACCTTTATCGAAGAAAAACTGTAAAATATAGCGTATTTTCTCTTTGCCGGTATCCATCTTTGACGTGAGCTCAAACAAAACTGAGTCAACCATTCACAAAACTGTCAAATAAGTTTTTTTAGTACGAAATATCAGCTTTCTAACGCTATCTAGTGTAAATCGATCGGACTTTTAGAGCGCGAGATACAATTTATTAAAACCATCTATTGGAAAAATAATGGATTTTATTTTACTAGATCTATTATTTATTATATTAGGCTTAATATTTCATGAAATATAACGTTTTAAATCTTTATGAATCATTTGTAATGATCTTATATGTTTTTAGTTAGCAATTTGAATTAAACTAAAAGTACATACATCAAAGTGATAGTTGATCAATTTTAGTTTCATTCAAATTTGTCGCTATTAGTTCGACAGTCAAATTTACAACTAACAACTTAAAGTCAAATTCGTACTTTAATTCTACGCTTTATTAATTGTTCTTATGATTTCTTATGATAAAAATTGTATTTATTGTGAACTGATGAATTAAGACTAAATTTATCTGGAACCTATAATTAAAACTGTTATTTTATTTAGTAGTCATTTTTAAATATTTACTTGATTGTTTCTTAGTGAATGTTCTAATAAATATTTATTTATTTATTTATATATTTTACAAAATAAAATTTAAATTATTCAGTTAATGCCAACTTTTCTGTGTGTATATGCAGTGCACTATAAGATAGCTGAAATCTCGACTACTCCTTTAAGACACCAAGCTCAGCAAGTGCAAATATCATCACGATATGTAGAATGCACTTCCTAAAGATTTCAATATGCAACCATACAGTTGACATTGAAATTCAGCGTTAAGATCATTTACCTCGCCAGAAATTAAGTAAAAGTATTTTAAACCTTCATAAATAGGACTTCAATTATTGCCAAAATTGATAACGAACGATGAAGCTTATTTGGACTTACGCGATTCTGTTAAGAAACAACGTAGCCGCGTTTGACTACAAACATTCTCAAGCATTTTTGAACAACCTCTACATTCTTGTAAAGTGAGTATGGTGTGCAGTTTGGCCCGGAGATGTTATTAGGTCATATTTTTATTAGGACGCTACTGAAAATACTGTTACTAGCGGGCAGTATAAAAACGCTCTGCAGAACTTTTTAGCGACCAAAATTAATTAACGGGATCTAACAGATATTTGGTTTCAATCTTTGCCACGTTATGAACACGTCTTTAATATTGCCATTTTCAAGAACGTTCCCGTGCAGCAGATGATGTTCCAGCGAGCTGGACAGTAACACAACCCGATTCCTTTTTCATTAGGAATCCCCAATGCAGTGGACGACTTTTTTGCTCATGCGTCTCATGGCCGGCGTTAATCGTCCACCTGAGGCAAATCTTGGGACCTATTTCCATCATTTGCTCTAACTAAGTAACTGTACGAGGCGTGCACCATTTTACCGTTTTCATCCAGGAGTCTATCCGCTTTGCCATCAACCTCGGCCACCAAGGAAATGGAAGGGGACTTTATACCTACAGGGCGTGAAAAAACCCGAACACGACGACGCGCGCAGTCAACCCTGGATACTGCGGACGAGTAAGAGTATTGCAAGATCACTGCACAAGTTAAAACTACTGTTTCGGAGCATGACAAGGCCGCGTGAAAGAACAAGCTGGAGGAAGTTGATGTGGTCGACGACAGTCCAACTCCGCTACTGCCCAGGACAAAGCTAATACTTTTGCTGATAAACTAAAACGTCAACGCAACCTCAGCTACGACAAAGCCGACCTTGACCACTTCCACCACACCTTCCAGCTCACTCAAGTTCTACAAGATACCTACTGCGGATGACATTCCGCTTGCATGCTGCAAGCTCTTCTAAGAAAAGCATTCGCCTGTGTCATTATAAACGCTGTCCTTTGAAACTTCCCGGGGCCTTAAAAGGTGTTACATCCCTATACTTGAAAATCTGGTACCTTTCATTAGGACTATCGGCTGATAAGTCTCCTGTTGATTGAGTGTAGCTGTCAAACATCTCCAACTGATTGCGGAGAGTCAGTTTGAATTTCGGCTACTCCACTACCTTTTTGCTTTTTAAAGTAATGGGACCCATCACTGGAGGTTACACCGAGAAGCAAACCGTTGGTTTAGTTTTCCTCGATGTGGCCAAGGCTTTCGACAAGATCTAGTGCACAAGATGACCTTTACCGCAATCTCACTATTGATGGTTTTTCTCTGGAAAAAAGTTTCTGCATTAAATTCGATCACAGAAAGGGCGACTTCCAGTCGGCATTGCTTAAAGCTTCATTCTGTTTTTGACATTGTATAATCTTTGCTAAACAGCTCACTAAATACCTTATTTGTAACTTGGCGGCTCCAGAAGAAAAGAAATCTTTTAGAAGACTGATGCAGCAGGTGATGAATGAGCATTCTCCGCTAAGAAACCACTTCAGTGGCAAAATCTTCGAAAGAGATATACCGTATAGGACAGACTAATTACCTCGGAGTGACTTTAGACCTCAAGTTGATCTAAAGAGCACTACTAGATGGAGCAGTCGCCAAAGGAAATGCGGCGATATGAGCACTAGGCTTCCTACTACATTCCCATAACCGACTGTCAAGCCGATTTTGTATAAGAATATTACCCACCCTATCATAACGTATGTTGCTTCAATTTGAGACTGGACCACAAAAACCCATATAAACAAACTCCAGATTGACCATAATCGGGCTTTAAGGTCTACCTTTTATAGTTCAAGAATTAGGTCAAAACTTATAGGGTTACGACATTTCGACTGTTTATGGCTTCTATAACTGCGATGCCAACAGAAGCGCTCGTCGCAAACATTTAAAAATTTTGAGGTGGAGGTTGCTTATACGCCCATTCATCATCAATACCAGGTAAATCTTAAGGACAGAGGTTAGTGGTGGGGACCTAGAAGCCTCAAATTTCGACAGTGAAGTTGACGTCAACGTTTCAAAAGAACGAGGCGACTCAGTAAATGTGTGAAAATAGGATACAAAACCAAAAAATTTCACATTATGTTTTATGAATGATTACAAGTCTAAATATACAAATTTGATTAAATAGAACACACTTTTATTTCAATCTAAAATTATTGTACAAAAGTAGTACAATTTTTTTCCCAAGGTACCTTGTTATACAAAAGTGTATCCACTTAAGTCACAAAAAACAATTTCATTTTATTGTTTTTATAATACACTCACTACTAGCCAACTTTAAAAAAAAATTAAAACTTAAAATAACTTCTGATTTGCCATTCATTGATATGATTTACATATATGAATACTTTAACACAAAATGACCACCTCATTACCCCACTTTGATTATGTACTGAATAGCATATACAGAAGAAACATTAAAATTCACTTAGGTTAAGTCCAGAGCATGCCTTCGTTGTCAAAGGTTAACTACAAGGCATTCAGCTTGCGTAAACGCAAGTATAAGTGTTTTTCCACTTAAATTAATGATTTATACGTAAACGTGAATTCTAAACTAACAAACATAACGCATAAACAAATGATTTTTTAAAACACATAATAAATAATTATTTTTTATGTAATTTTTAATATTTTTGAACTATATATTATAAACTAAATTAAGTAAAGCAATATGGCTTATGCTGAAAACGTCGTATTTACAACATTTTCTGCATTCCTAAGAGATACAAGGGCCAATATTTATTTAACAGAAAATATGCTTATATTAAAAACAACATTTTACAGCTTTAATTATTATACAATTGGGTATACTCACATGCATTGGTAAAATTTATATCGAATTAAAGATCAATTGAACTATTTGTTTCTTGAAAACTGAAAAAATGGAATTTGTTGTTAAAAAATTTGTATTCCTCAGATTTAAAGATTTAATATTAGTAAAAAGCTTATTAAGAGACCTAAACATAAATAAAATTACGTCCATACATAATCTTTAGCCTATCTACCCTTTCGTATGTAAGTCGTTTGTGAGAGTTTACTTCTCTATATTGACTGGTTTTTCTGTTTTGTGTTGCTTCTCTTGTTTGTTCGCAGGAGATGCCCACTGCACATCTTATGTCTTTGATCCAAGTTTTTCTCTGTTTTTCTTGTTAACAGTTTTTACTATATGTAACTTTTTACATCCTCGTACCATCTTAATTATCATCTTTCTATTTTTCTGTATTAGTTTTACTTGTAGTTTCTCTCTGTATGTTACACTTCTGATCTTATCCATCTTGGTTTTACCCAGAATTTTTCCTTAGCATTTTATTTCTATAGTTGTCATTTTTTTGTTTTTCAGTTCATGTTCACGTCTCTACACCAAATATAAGTATTGTAGTAACAAACTTCTCTTTTTTTTCAAAGAAGGTTACCTTAATTATGTTAAAAAAATTTCCCCCTGTTATAATTCTTTCTTTTATTTCCTTATACACTCTTCAATCTTCTGTAATAATTGCTACCAAATATTCACATTTTTCTTCTTGGTTTAATTTTGTATCTTCTAAGTATATCGCACGTGTTTGTAGTTCTTTTTTATTGTCATAGTTTTTGTCTTTTTCTTGCTTATTTTTACACTAAGTTTTTCTAATTTCTGTATATTTCTAAGTTTTTGTTCAGGTTTTTTTTATTCTTTCCTATTATAACCATGTTATTTGCATAGCACAATTTATTTATAATACTTTAATTTGTTTCAACTTCCAGTATACCTACTTTATACCGTTTAATTTGTTGTTTTGCTTTTTCAGCGTTTTGTCTATGACCAGTGAAAACACTAGTGGACTCAGTGCCTTATGCCTGATATTGTTTTAAGTAGATTCAATTTTTTTGTCTTACTCTAACGTATTTCTGTGCATTTTCATATAACCTCTGTATTGCTTTAATTATTGTATGTACTCGTCTTTTTCGTGCTCATCTTTTCGTAAAGTATTATAGATGTTTTCTCTTTATTTTGTCGAAAACGTATTCCACGTCAATGAAGCACAGATGTACATTTCTACCTTTTTCGTATTTGTTTTCGTTTTGAATATTACATCAATTATCTTTGTCCAAATTCAAATTACGTTTTTCTATAATTTGTCTTAACCTTTTTATTATTTTACTTAAAATTTTCTTAGTATGAGAAAAATTATTCCTCTATACTTCTGTCAGCTTTTACTGTCTCCCTTTTTCAATTTTTTTTTTTAGTGCTTTATTTACTATTTATCTTAGCTCTTCTAATACCTCCGGCCTTGGGGACAGTGGTAAAGTTCGATTGAATTTTATTTTGTAATAAACATCTAATATCTGGGAAACTACGAGTGCCTAGAACAACAAAGTGAGTGTAAAAAATGTCTGTCAAACGATTCGGGAGATAACAGAAAGTAGTATTAGTTTTAAGTAGATAATTTAAATAGATCTTAGTTAAACATTTATAATAGAGAAAACTACTAATACGAGGTTAAGGTCTGACAGGGTGATCGGCCTGTAACTTCTTGTGCGATATGATAGCGATAAGAATATTTAAATACAAACTCAGTGTAATTGTGAGTATAGAAGGACAATTGTGACTTTTGAAATATTTAAGGCATACGAAATGAATTGTGGGGCGAAGACAAGGGAAATAAGAAGATAAAATTAAGGAAGAAGAAGATAAAGAGTATGAGGAAGATGCTATGCAAAGAAAATATAAAAATAAAGAAAAACGTAAAAGACAGACAGTGGGCTCGAACATTTAGAAAACTAAGAAAAGGAACAACGCGATTCTATAAAAAACAAGAACGGTGTAATACCGTAATCCTTTACCGCTGTAGAAAGTTTCCTACTTTCTACAGTGGTGCGAAATCGGAACGGTCACTTCCGGTTGCCGTTAACCGACTTAGCTGAAAATCAATCCCATGAAAGGTACTGACTTAAGATGTGTGTATGCCAAGTTTGAAGTGAATCCGTTGAATAAAACGGAAGTTATAGTGTCTCCAGACCCACAGACAGACAGAGAGGATGATAATCTCATTAACTTTCTACTATAAGCTCGGCTGTAGAAAGTTAATAAAAGGAAACATAAAAAATAGAACAATTAAGAATAAAATAACGAAGTTATAGAAATAAAGTTGAATTTAAAAGTATAAGTAGAAACGTAGTAAGACTAGGAAAAAATATTTGGTTCAAATTGCAATTGCAAATCAGATAAAGAAAAAGAAAATAATAGAGAAGAAGAAAACAGTGCAGAATAAAAACAAACTAAAAACTAAAACAGAGAAAATGACATTTGACGGAGACATACAAAAACAAACCGAGACTAGAGAAAAGAAAGAAAGGGAAATAAACAGAAATTGGCTGTAACAAATTATATATAAAAACCGAGAAATGGAGATGGACTAACGAGAAAGGGAAACAGAATAGTAAATAAATCTACAACTTTAAAAAATTAACAGCTAAAATAGTGCAGGCGATAAAAAGAAAAATGAGTAACTATAATAATGTTTATAATAGTAATAATGGTAAAGAATGCAATAAATGCGACGACAATTAAAGTAGGAACAGGACATACACCTGCAATAGTAATAAGAATATTGAAATAACAAAAAAAAATATATTAGTAAGTTAAGAACACGGAATACGAAAAGTATAAATGGCCAAGAGGAATTAAAAAACTACCAAATGGACATTGGATACGCCGGTCAGGAGTAGGAATAAGAGATACCGCTAAAGCAAAAGTAGCAATTAGAAACGTAAAAAATAAAAATGTTGTAAATGAAAAATAATATCAATAAACATAAAATAACGGAAATGAAAAATTGACATTAATAGTAGGATATGAGTCGAAATAAAGACACAAAGAAGGAAGAAAACAAAATATTTTTCAAAGAGCTGCAAGACGAGATATCACTTTTTATTAGAAATGAAAATAAAAATAAATATAAAACAAAATGAAGGAAGGGGAGCAAAGGAAATATTACCAATAAGAATATTAAATGCTATAAGCTATTAATAAAAGAAATAAGAAATTTTTGGATAAATTGAGCAAGGCGGCAAAAATGAAAACAAACAAAAAAATGTAGAAAGCAAAAAACTTTTTGAAGAAGGAATTTCAATAACTAGAGAGAACAGTTGTGGTATAACTAAAATAGTAAACACAAATGTGAAAAGAATAAACTGGTGGACGAGAATAATGAAATTAGAATTGGAAATATCCACAGGCAAGTAATCGGGAGGAAGTTTGACATTTTGGTAAATATTGAAAAGTATCGAGAATGCAAAGAGAATTGCTTATCATAACCAAAGACGTTCGGCATACTTACATGCATTAAACCTAAATTATCAAGCATATAAAATTGCATAAGGTTTTGTTGCAAAAGCAATTTCTCGCACTAGTATGTACTATACCGCTGAGTACGAAAGCAAAACATAAAATAATGCAACTCCTTCACGGTCGTGGAGTTGCAGCACAATGCGGAATGTTTGCTTTTCAAATCAATGAACTTAATGTAAGGTCAAGACCTGTTGTCATAAACAACAGACGCTTTAAGAATAATATATTGAAACATCGTATTCTGAAAGCGACATTTCTTGGTCGGCTTAATAAATGTATTTGTCTCTTTGTGATTTTTACCTGTGGGGATTTTTAAAGACGAGTATTTTAAGTATACCTGATTAATGGAAAATTTGGTTGGTCAAGTGTACGAATGTAGGTATTTGAATAAACGGCGTATAATTGGAATTATTTATTGAGACTTGAGTTTAATTTTAAAGGATTTTTTTGTAAAATTAAGTATTTATTTTGAAAAAATATATGAAGCTACAACTTTCTCTCATTTTCTCGCGACAGGTGGATTCCCCTGCGAAAGTATTTCTCGGCTCAGACAAGCCATGTGTCACCGATCGAAACAAATGGTAATTAGAAGGAGCAATGTCTGGTGAATATGCGGGTGGAGTAGGATATTTTATCGAAATTTTTCAAAATAGCTTTTGACTTGTTTTGAAATATGTGGCCGAACTTTGACTTGCTGGAAAATCACTTTATCGTGCGTTTCGGCGTATTCCGGTCGTTTTCCTTTCAATTCTTCGTTCACTTTGATCAGCTATTGTCGGTAGCGATCGCCAGTCATAGTTTTTGCAGCTCATAGAACACTATACTCTTCTGATCCCACCAAATATCAAGCATTATCTTCAAACCATAGATCTTTCACATTGGCGTCGATGGTAATGCTTGGCCGGGCTTACATCTGACTTTTCTGCACTTAATGTTTCCATTTTTCATCATCAATACGATGCAAAAGCCCTCCGTGCTATATCTTTTAAACAGCTGTTCACAGCTAAATACGTCTTTCGCCATCTCTCGGTTTCTATTCGTGTGGCGCCTAATTTCCTTACTTTCAAATCATTTACATTCCCTTTAAACATTTACCGATGATCGATACATCAACATTCAAGAAATCTGACAATTCCTCAACCTTTTGACATGGATTTCATCGAGTAACATCTCCAATTCTACATCTGCAAATATTTTCGACTAGCCCGAGAGTTCTTCGTCTTCCGTGTCAAAATTACCACTTTCGAGTCGTCGAAACCAATATTTTCAAATTGAAATCGATGGAGTGTGTTCACCATAAACTTGGGCTAGCAAGCGAAGACTCTTAGCTGCCGATTTTTTCAAATGGAAACAAAACAGTACCGCTTCTTGCAAAAGCACTTTTGTTGACACTATCAAAGTTCAAAAAAATTTTATGATTTACACTTGACAAAATTGCACAGCACATCGTGCTGGGGTCAAAATATATAAAATGTACGTTGAAAATCTATGTAAATAAAAAATAAAATTGTCTTAACTAATAAACAATATGGTTTCTTTATAAAAATACTTACTTATTTTTTATCTGTTTTATATTTACTGTATAAATTATTCATAGTATCTATAACATATAAATTTCCAGCATGAGCTCAAATAATAGTTACATAGTCTAGAGTTAAGCGATTACAAAACAGTTGTTACAAATTTACGCATTCAAGAACGTCGTTTGCATACAAAGGTAATATGAAAACAGGAAAGCCTAATACAATTTAATTAGTGACGCGGGCAATTAACATTTCTTTCATAAATAAATAATTCATAAAATACGTTACTATCTAAAACCTGCATATTTTTTATACATTCTAAATTATCTTCCGTTACCGTAATCATTGTATCATAAAGTAAAATAACCAGCTACTGTTTATTTATAATCAATCGTGCTTAATTGTTTTTTGATTATTTGGTTTTAATTAGTTTTGTTTATTATGCTGCCTACTTACAAGACACTGTCTTGAACTATTACAAACAATTATGGAGTTTAGTTTATCAGACATTAAAATTCTAAATATAATTTTTCAGATTTAGACACGTCAGCAACTTAAATACACAAATTTTTGTTCCAAGAAGTCTACGAAAGAAGTAGTTAAGCCTCTTACTGTCAGCTCACAAGCTGTTTACGGACATTGTTTCAAGAAATTCTTTATTGAGAATGATACAGTGCAATTCTGACACTATAGCAAAGACCATGCCGAGAGAAAATGACTATGTGACAAACTATTAATTTAATTATTTTAATTTGATTCTTCTGGTTCTGTTGAATCCTTCCATGGAGTACATCTACTTTACTCTATTCTTGGCTACAGATTTTGACTTTAATGACAGTCTGTATAAAGTATGTTGAAAACTGTAATAGATGGAGAAAAGATGTATTGGCTTTAGCCACTTGGTTTGTCAGTTCATTAGCAATAATTTAAAAACCGCGCTTCTTCTTCTTATGGTCCTTCTCCTTCACGGAGGTTGGTTATCATCATTCTTATACGGATTTTGTCGACGGCCGATCGAAATAGTTCAATGCTGCTGCAATTAAACCAATCTCTGAGATTTTTTAGCCAAGACATTTTACGCCTACCAACATTTCTTTTACCCTTTATCTTCCCTTGCATGATGAGTTGGAGCAGTGCGTATTTGGGATTTCTCATTACATGGCCTAAGTACTCTAGTTTCCTCTTTTTTATTGTATTTATTATTTCACATTCCTTGTTCATCCTTGTCAAAACTTCTCCGTTAGTTATTCTTTCAATCCAGGCTAACACCACATTTCAAAGACTTGTATTTTGTTTGTTTGCTCTTTCTTAAGTGTCCAAGCTTCTACGCCATAGAGCATGATATTAAATACATAAGAGCGAAGCATTCGTATTCTGAGCCCAATGTTTATGTTTCGGTTGCAAAGTAATTTCTTGAATTTTGCAAAGCAGGATCTAGCTATTTCTATACGAGTTCTTATCTCCGTTGTTTGATCAGCTGTTTGTTGTATCCACGTCCCGAGGTATTTGTATTTCCTTACCCGTTCTATTAATATGTTTGCAACTCTTAAGTTTCCTTGAATGTGTGGAGTTTTTGTAACTACCATCCATTTGGTTTTATTAAAATTTATTTTTAAGCCGTAGTGGTTACAGCGATCATTTACTTTTTCAAGCAGATGTTGTATGTCAGTAAGGTTGCTTGCTAAGAGGATTGTGTCATCCGCGTATCTCATGTTGTTAACTATTTCTCCATTTATAATAATTCCCGCAGATCCCTCATCTAAGGCTTCTCTAAAGATGGCTTCGCTGTAGATGTTAAACAGAAGTGGAGATAGGATGCATCCCTGTCTCACTCCACGGCGTATCTCAATTTCCTCAGTTATTTCTGTTCCAACTTTTATGTTAGCACTCTGTCCCCAATATAGGTTACTAATTATCCTCACATCTCTCCTATCTATGCCTTTCTTAAGTAAAAGTTCTTGTTCTTGGTTCATATCCATGCATCGCTGGTATAGCACATTAACCCCAAAGAGAGCTTCTCGCGTTCCGAGACCTGCGCGGAAACCAAACTGGGAGTTACTTATTCCTTCTTCCAATGTTTTGTAAATTCTTTTATGAATTATTTTCAAGAATAGTTTTAAAATATGTCCCATAAGTGCAATAGTTCGGTAATCTGAGCAATCTCTTGCGTTAATTTTCTTGGGAATTAAAATAAAGGTAGATAGCAACCATTGTTTGGGAATTTGCCCAGTGTCATAAATAGTGTTAAAAGGTTTAAAATAACATCTAATGTTTCATCGTTACAAAGTTTAACAATTTCTATTGGTATCTCGTCCGGGCCAGCAACTTTGCCTGTTTTCATGTTTTCTAGTGCATAATTTAGTTCCGATTTTAGAATTTTAAAATTTTCGTCCTTACTTCTAAACTGGTGTTTTCCGGCCTTTCGTCATTGTAAAGTTCTTGGATATATATCTTCCATCTGTTTATTTGATCTTTTATATCTGTTAGTATATGTCCATCAGCATCTTTGATGACATTATTGGCGCCACTTTTCTTTTATATCCTGTTACTTCTTTGATCTTTTGTACATGTGGAAGTTGTCATGCTTACTTTATAGTAGTTCAATTTCTTCACATTATTCAGACAGGTGTTTTCTTTCGCTATTTTTATTTTACTTTGTATTGTTTTATGAATTTCTTTATATTTTTGTACATTTAGCTTATTCCTTTTCTCAGATCCATAAGATCTAAAATATCCTGTGTCATCCAAAGTTTCTTTTTATTCTCTTACTTACTAGGTGTTCTTTGGTTACAGATGTTAGTACATTTTGTATTTTGTTCCATTTTTCATCAATATTGACTTCGTCTATTTGCATATTTATATTTTTATCTCATTTGTTATTTTCTGTTGAACTATATTATATATTTTGGGTTCCTTTAAACGTCTTGTATCTATATAGTCATTCTGGGGTCTTATTATCTTCTTCATCCTAACTGTAATTTTTGCTACAACTGGATTGTGGTCACTGTGAATGTCCGCACCAGGATATGTTTTCGCATACTTAATGGAATTTCTATAGCGATTATTACAAAGAATGTAGTCTATTTGATTTCTTACTGTTTTCCCTGGCTTATCAGCTGGAGACTTCCATGTATACAGCCTGCGAGCTGGAAGTTTAAAAAGCGTGTTTGCGACTATTAGATCTTTGTCCTGGCAGAATTGTATCATATTTTTTCTATCATATTCTATTCTATTTCTATCATTGCGATCTCCTAGCCCAAAACCACCGGTACATCTTTCTACTTTCGCATTTCCAACTTTCGCATTAAAATCATCCAACACGATTGTAATATCTTTTCGCTTATTGCTTCTGTAGATTTCTTCTATTTGTGCATAAAATTCTTCGCATTCTTCGTCTTCCTTATCGGCAGTTGGCGCGTAAATTTGGATGATATTCATATTACCGTTGTTTGTTTTCAACTGTAACATCATTACTCTGTCTGAGAGTGGTATGAAGGTTGTGACTGCCGTTGCTGCTTTCTTGTTTAATATTATTCCAACTCCGTATCAGTGCTGAGGGCCATCATTTCCCGAGTAGTACATTATACCATTGCTTGTTGTACATTTACCATTTCCTGACCATCTAACATCACTTAGACCAAGGATGTCTATCTTCAGTCTATCCATTTCTATTACAGTATTGTGCAGTTTTCCTGGTGCCAGTAAACTGTTTACATTCCACGTCCCGATCTTTATATTATTTGTTGATAACTTTATAACTCTGCTCACAACTGTTCCCCCCGGAGATCCGATTGGGGAACTTGAAATTCCGGATTTAGATTTAGCTCTGAACGTTGTCATATTGATAATGATAATGATGATAATTTTACTAAGGACATCTTTTTAGATCTTTAATGCAGTGGTTTCCACTTGCCTTCTGCATTCTTACGCCATTGACCATCAATTTGGTTCCTCCGTCTTTAAGGTCTGTTTTTTCAACCTGAGGGCAAAAGAGTGCCCTATCTCTGCTGGTTCTTCCACCCGAAGCTGTTGACCATGCAAGAGTGTGACCACTTATACCGGCAGCCGATCGGTTATCACCATCTCTGGTTCCCCTCATGGTTATCTAGGAACCATTAAATCCATTATTTGGAAGTTGCCACCTGTGTCACCTATGCTAGTTTTGGTCCGCCCCTATCCTATCCCTATCCGCCACCCGGGGAGGCGCCCAGTTGGGGATCTAGCAACCCCGCTTAATACTCAAACCGTGCTTAATACTCATCTATTCCAAAAATTACCATTTGTCCATAAAACTCTTTCATTTTTTGTATTCTTAATTTTTGTAATTAGAAGTAGGAATAGAAAAAAATATGTTCGAACATCATCTATTATGAAGAGTAAGTAATATCTAAGTAGTAATTGGCGGTTTATAATAGTTTACTAGATTTGGAAAGAAATAAACCAGTTCTACATAAAATCTGGTTATGGGTGAAGTACAAAATCTGCGATAAGTCAATTCGTGGGTGAAATGCAGTTATGTACAATATAAAAGAAATTCTCTATCAAATTTCCATGTTTGTTTACCAAAACCCTCTAAATGTTTATAACGGCTTGATTATCTGTAGCTTGCTGATGAACAATATTTATATCGTCTATGGTATTCAGAAAGTCACATGACTTCATTGTGGTATGTTTCTTGTAGCAAGTTGTCTACATATTTTATTAACAACAAAAAAAAAGGAATAAAAGAAAGAACCAAACCCTAAGGATTCTGTTCTGGTAAAAAACAGATAGCGATACTTATAATTTTAAAACTACAATCAGAAAGAGAATTTTAATTTGTAAGTAAGTCAATCACTAT
Source organism: Sinelater perroti (assembly GCA_036346155.1). Classification (NCBI taxonomy): domain Eukaryota; kingdom Metazoa; phylum Arthropoda; class Insecta; order Coleoptera; family Elateridae; genus Sinelater; species Sinelater perroti. Next base: position 17,289,415 of record JARFIY010000143.1, read on the forward strand.
GTGACATCCTCAAGAGTCTGCTGAATACTGACACACAAATTTTTCAAAATCTAAATCAAACGCTTATTTAACACAACTTTAAATAGTTTGCCAATAGAGTTCACTCACAAAGGAAATAAATCTGAATCTTTTAATGTTAACCCATTTTTAAAAGTAGGAAGATAACTGCTTTTTGTTGTGATCTTCCATCCGGTTGTTGTTGAGATAAAGATGTTTTAGTCGATTTTGAGGAGTCAAATAGCCTATTTAAGTAATAAATAAATTCTATGGAGACGGATTTGTTAAAATTCTCATCATTATAGATAGAAAAAGACAAATAATGTGATTCTTTTTATTCTCCTATTGTGGTTTTTAAGTGACGGCAACCTGCTAACAGCTGTACAACATTTAAAAGATTGCTTATTGTGCTGTTGTTACAATCTCTAAATATAAGAATACGCAGATAAGAAATTTAATTAAAAGTATCCTCGTCTTATTTCAAATTTCCTTCAGATATGTCTGTGGTGTGAAAGAAAACGTAAATTTTCTTTCGACAGCTCCTGGAGATGTATAAACAGTTGTAATCAATCTTGATAGATTTGTACACGAAAGGTCGTTATTCTATACAATTAAATTTTTTTGTACTATAAACACAAGTGAATGTTTCTTAGATCATCAGAGAATACATTTATTTTTATGGGAGCTATTAGTTTGTGGGATAGAAGTTGTATTTGCAAAAAGACGGTATAACTTGCAAGAGTTGAGAAGATAAAGGAATTGTGCGGGGAGCTTTAATGTACGGTTGTCTATTATCTTATGAAATAATTATAAAAATAATTACTATTGTAAGTGTTTGAAGGAATCGATTACTTGAATTGGAGAAATAAGCAAAGATGACATATATTTATGTTCATTGCACTACAAATACTATTACGTACGTCAGATAAGTTGTTCTGTATTGTATCCTTAACATACAACTAGTTGATTGCATATTTACAGTATGGCACTATATTTGCACCACCGCAATTACATCCTTTGTTCCTACACCCTAAATCTAACATTCCTTAAAATCCGCGTGGCCGCAAATTTACCTAGCCTGGTATTCGCCTTAGTCTAGAACTTGAAAAACTACATAAACTCTGAACCACCAATGGCCCCGAGTTCCTTAGCATTTACAATTATAGGCAAAAAACAAACTAATCTACCTTAATCTACACCGCAGCTTCTGTTTGTTTAATCCATTTGCTTCTGAGTTCGCATCTAATTTGCTCAACCCTCGCGCGTTTTTTAAGTTTGCGTCTATGCGTAATCTTCCACATCGTCCCGTGAATACCGCAAAAGTCGTTCACCCCCACCTTCTCTCATGTTCGTAACCATCTTTACCGCTTTGATCCTGATCTCCTTCTCCGTGTTGCAGGTTAGCAGATCAATTTTCTCACATGGTCCTTCGTTAGGTTCCGGATTCTTACGAGATGGGACTGAAAGTAGTGATAATCTGGACGGTTAAACCATTTTGTAGTTTATTGCACCGCGAAGATGAATATCCGTGCAAGTCGCCTCTATCCGTTGTTTGATATTTTTGCTCCCAACTTGCTCTCGTTCTAGCTTGCAGTGGGTTCTTCACGAATCCCGTTGAAATTGTTTCGAAAATGGGCGGCCCTAGTCCTGCCGTTATTTGTGATCAGTTGATCCCTACATTTGTTTCCCAGAGTTCTGGCGTGCGCCTTAGTCCAATGGAAATACATTTCGATCTCGGCTATTAACGCCTTTGTACGGTTTAAAGCCTCGATTTGCAAATCTTCCGACACCCTCATACTTCTAAGAACAAGTAGTGCTGACCTGTTTTCGAATACCGCTTCTTTGAATAACTGCTCTATGCCTGTGGATATATCTTAGACATTCTTGGATGACTCTTAGCTCGCACTGGAAAATGGTGCTCCAATCTACCAGCTTGGCTCGTCCTTGCATGACGACGAACGTGGCTACTGCTTTCCTGTTGTCTACCCGTGATCAGTAACAGCACAGTTGTGGCGCTTCAGGTTTCTCTTCGCTGAACAGGATGCTATCAGGCTCGGGTTAAGTACTCCATTTCTTTCATGCACCAATTTGGTTCGATCTCGACTGGTTGCAGCCCTAGCTGTTTTCGAAGTTGCGTCGGTCGCCTCCGTCTGCCGCCTTCTGAAAAAGGCGATAACTCAATACTAACGCTGTTTTGGTAGCTACGGTGGGGTAAACACTTGCCGGCTTAACTGCAAGTATTCTTTGCACGATACTCGCTGCTTACTCCGACTAAGACATTCCGCCTTTTTTCGGTTGCGTACACATCTTCGGCTATACTGCTACCTCAAATGAGCGTGTCGCTGCTTTACTGCAAAAATACTACGCTAATCCCATCGCTGCTCTAATCCGATAGAAAATATGTCCTCTCTGGTCACAATTCGCCCATATGTGAATATTCCACAAAACCTGATCATCGATCTCTACTTCAAGTTACCGGATGTGATCCTCGCAGTAGACCTGCTCGCCATTGAGCAAGTACTGTTACCCTGGTCCCATCCCTAAACATACTGCTTTGGGTTTTTTCTCATAAATCCTCAATTTTTCGCTATCCGTTTACGTTTGGAGTAATTTTTACAAATCCTACGGTGCGGCATTGTTCCGGCAACTGAATTTAAATATACCTTCCTATATCAGCAGAAACTCTGAATCTTTGTACTTGCTCTATAATAGTGTGTTGCTCTTTAAATCTGAACTGGTGCTCTAATATTAAATCTTGTAGAAAAGGTTTTAAACTTAAAAAAAATTCCCACACTTTTGACAAAACACAAAGGTCAGTAAAAATGTGCCTCTTTAAGTAGTTTTTCAGGTTTTGAATTGGTACTATCTTTGTGATTTTTCAATATTTGAGAAGGAATCTTCGCCTTAGTATCATTAAATATGTATGTGATCATTTTCACGCATTTCTGGCAGTTGTTTTAAGATTTATTTAGTTGTTAAATTGTATTCAAATAATTTTTTTAGTTTTTCTTACTTACCTTACTTGTATGTTTTATTACCTATTAGTAATGTCATTTTTTTATTGGTTATAAGCAAATTAATAATCAGAACGTAATAAAATAATACAATAATATGATGACATTTGACGTGAGGGGGGAATCCATCCAAAGATGTTATTCCGTTTCAATAGAGTTACACTCCTTTAAGATCACTTGGCTATTTCATTAGTTTTAATCTTCTCAGTGGGGGATCCTGATGTAGATTGGATGGAAGGGTACCAGCTCGGAACACTTTCTTACTGCGTGAAAGTAAAACGCGGAATATAATGCCATTTGAAATAGGGAATGTAGTTTTCTTTTTCTGGGATGATTGTAGCTGACTATGAAGCAAATAGGTTTTTTATATGGTTGGCAAATATAGCCGTTTTGCCTCAATCGCTTTTTGCCCAAATCCTATTTGGTAGTCTGAATGGAGAAATTTATTTTCGTGGTTGCTTAAATTCCCTTTTTATCCTCCATGCGTTACTTCTTTTTTAAAACGTTAAGTTTTAAAAACACATTGATCTTGTTTCTTTGATAGGCTCATTTTAAATCCTAGTAAACAATGTACCAAATACTAAAAATTGAACTAATCTAATCATAAAGCGTAACTAAAACTGCTTCCAGATAAAACTTTTGAGATATTTAGTTTAGTTTTCAGTTAATTAATTTTTAATTCAATTTGATTTAGGGGTTTTTTACATAGACATCAACTTGCCTATTTTTTGTCTTTGTCGGTTTTTATTTATTTTGGATATTGTCACTTTATCTTTTTCTAGGTTATTTAATACTGTTACATCCAATCGGAGATTTGTCTCTTGTTACCCTATCAATTCTTTCTTTAATCATACGTTTTATTTTTTTTTCTTTTGAGCATCCATTTATTGATGTTACCTATTCTATATTTTCTTTTAAGGTCCTTATTTCTTGCCCTGGTCATTCATGTTTTAATAGCTATCCTGCGTTTTGTTCTTTTTTTATTCACTAATAAGGTAAGTTTGTTTAAAGTACTGTTCAAAAGATTTGTTTGAAAATATATTGGTTTTTCATTTGTCCGGAATTTTATGTCGACAGAGAATCATGTGAATTAAAATTGTTAATTGTTGGTTATTTTTTTCCTGCAATGTTTTAACATCTCACTAGAGATTCTGTCTTGCTCCGGACTTTTCCTTTTCTTCAATATTCCGAGTTCTGTTCTTAAATGTTTTTTTTTTATTAAGACATTCCTATTGATTGCCATTTCTGGATTACTCGATTCTGGTTTAGGCCTTTTAAATAAAATATTTCATCCAAACATCGTCTTCTGAGTAATGAGCAGTAATAAATTTATTATTTTTTCTTATCTGGCTTTTGAGTAAACTCGATAGTTGTTTTTGGAGGCCATAATTTTTCATTAATTTGAAAAGATGTTTTAATATTTCTTCTTTTAGTTTACCTTACTGGTGAGTTTGTCTCTTTGCGGATCCTGTCATATGTTTCATAGGTTTGTTTTGTTTATACTACCCTGTATTTTAAATATACTTTCTTTTTTTTGTATTCTTTTTAACATTTGTTTTTATTAAGTCGCCTTTTGTATCTTGATATCCCTCGTACCTGTCATTCATATATTTTTCTTCAATTTTTCTTAAATGTTTTTAATGTCGTCTTCTTCTATTTTCTCTTCTAAGCGTTTTTTTATAAATTTTTTATAGTTTTGCTTTATAGTTTTTCAATGTTTATCTAATTTATAATCCTTATGTCTAGTGCTTCTGAAGTATGTATGCACCTGTTCATCACAGTATGATTAATCATCGACTATTGTCCTCGAGTATTCTCAAACGTATATTTATACTGTGGTTTGTCATTGAAAAAGGTATTGTTAATTAAGCAAACGTTTAATTTACAGTACCGGTCAAAAATATGTCAATCTTTAGTATTTGTGCCATAACTTTATGTTTCCGCTGATATTTTTAGCAAATCTTTTTGAAGGTATTTTACATGGCTTTTAAATTGATTTGTCAAAAAAACTAAACACAGGTTAACTAAAAAAAACTTTATTAGCCCATCAAAAAATGAACAAAATACAGCAACGAAACAAACATTAAATGAAAACACCCTAATAACTCTAAAACACCGGGATTCAACTAAAGCGAGCAACAACAGTCTAATACTTAATAGCAAAATCTTTTACATCAACGATGACCTGGAACCTGCGAAGCGTGGAGTCCAGAAGAGTATGGATGAAGGAGAAGAGGATGTTCTTCCTTGTCTTCAAGTGGGATATACTTGTCATGTGCATTCTTGGAATTTCTGCTAGCTAGGCGACGTTCTAGAGGGTCTAAATAATATTGGCTAGGCCAATCGAGGAGTGTCACACGTTGATGAGTGAACTAGTCCTGAACGATGAATCCGCTCCAAATATGTACTTGTTTTTGTCACTCTAGAGCACATTTTTCCACTCTTTCCTTGCCTAGTTCTTCTGTGCCTGTACCCACTCCATATGCGCCTTCCTGTTCTTTTTTGAATCATCGGATTTTTGACCGGACTGCGTTCATTAAGTCCAACGAACAGGTAATTTTGGATCTAGGGGGTCACACAATTGGCGAGAAGTATCGGCTGCCGTGGAACAGAGGTTGTCGCTTGACATGCGGATGACGATTCTATCGAAGAGTATCAAGAGAGTCTTGAGACGATCGGCCTTAGAGTTCTTTACAATACCACCTTGGATCCTCCAGCGCTTTAGTAAATGGAAAATTGTGCTCTTTTGGAGATTGAACTGTGCTGCGAGTTCTCAAACAATATGGCCTTGGGCACGATCATTGGAAATCGCCTTCTGGATATCTGGAAGAGTCAGACTGCTTATCCATATCTGATACAACCATTATTATTTAAAAAGTGCAAAAAAACGATAAAAGCGACACGAAATACGAGTTATAATAAAACATTGTGGGAAAATTTGAAAAAAATTCGTGGGGTTGGTTCTCGGGCTTTAAGGCCGTGGTCGGAGTTCTAAAACTCTTGACGTATCGTACACAATTGCGGCGGACTTCTTCATAAGAAAATCTTCACCGGCCGTGAAAGCCTTTGTATCTATTTGGAAAAAATTCATCAGCTTATAAAAAAGTTATGAGGGAAATACCAAAAGTTGATATATTTTTGAGCGGCACTGTAAGTTCTGCATTATAATTTAAAGTGCCTTAGTTAAAATATTTGAATGTCAAAAAAATCGTTACTTTGGAATTGTTTCTGACTATACCAAGTGACTTAGGTTGAATCTTTAATGTCACAATTAGCTTGGAGCATGAGCTATCTGTTTGAAATTTTTTCAGATTTTTACGTACATGTAGGTTAAAACATTTACATTTACCTTTAATGAGCGATAGTTACTACCTGTGAGAGTACCGATTATGTCTAAAACCTATAAACATTTACCTAAGGTGGCAAAAAAACGTTTTAAAATTCGAACTAAAACAACGCTACTTCTCGTTCTTTAATAATATTTAGTATTGTCAATACATGAATGTGACCGGGGACTTTTTTGTAGTCTAGCTAATTTCAAATAAAATGCCTACCGTAGCGTGCAACATAAACAAGTTATAACAATTTGAATGTTCAAAGTTACCTACACTAAAAATTCATTTACTCAAAAAGTAGAACAGTCTAAAGGGACAAAACGCATCAACTGCCCCAGCGCTACTGCAATCCCACAATCTTACTTATTTTTTTCTCAGCTTTCTAATGATACCATTATTTTTAGCGAATTTTTACTCTATAACCTCAAAAAATGTAAACGTTTGAAAAACGTTATATCTTTTTAGGAAATTATTTAATAAATAAATGATTGTTATCAACATATCTATGACTTATAAACTGTTAATCCGCTTTAAATGACTGTCGTTTACATTGTTTACAAGGAATGTCATGGAGTTGTTCTGCTCCGATCGTTATCAAATTTGGTATACAGTATGATATGACTGAGGGATGAATACATGTTATTGCTTTTTGCTGTGTGACTCAAAACTTTAGGGATATAAAATATGAAAGTTTAACGCTCAACAATAATGCATATGAGAGATATCATTAGTGTTAACTGCAAAAAAGTGTTAAACACAAAGATACATTTGACAACGAGCACATCTGATGAAGAATAATGCATTGCATCGCTCGCCCTCGATGTCCTTCTGACAATTTTCGAAGGTTCTTGGGAAACAAACAGTGGCAGGAGTTTCAAATCGGGGAGTTCTCTCTACTATGTATCCTGCTTTAAAGAAGCATACTATATGCCAAATTTGATAACGATCGGAGCAGAGCAACTCCATGACATTCCTTGTTAGTGAATACAGTCGAAGTGCCTCGCGTTTGCGACGCGCGGCGACTCGTGTCTTCGTGTTAGTCGTTTAAATACTCGAAAAACAAAAACCTATTTTTTAATGTCTATATTTATCTAAAAACGTATGATTTTTCGATCTAGATGGTTTAAAAAACTTAGAAAATTGAAGATGAAAAGATATAACGTTTTTCAAACTTTTACATTTTTTGAGGTTATAGAGTAAAAATTTGCTAAAAATAATGGTACCACTGGAAAGCTGAAAAAAGTACGTAAGATTGTATTCTAAAATTATTTTTTAATTCATGTTTTGAGGCCGAAACAACGAGATGAAAACGTCGTGTTTGGCGCTTGCGCGGTCGTCTGCGGTAGCGCTGGGGTAGTTGATGAGTTTTGTCCCTTTAGGCTGTTCTACTTTTTGAGTAAATGAATTTTTAATGTAGGTAACTTTTAACATTCAAATTGTTATAACTTGTTTATGTTGCACGCTACGGTAGGCATTTTATTTTCAATTACCTAGACTACAAGAAAGTCCCGGTCACATTCATGTATTGACAATACTAAATATTATTAAAGAACGAGAAGTAGCGTTGTTTTAGTTCGAATTTTAAAACGTTTTTTTGCCACCTTAGGTAAATGTTTATAGGTTTTAGACATAATCGGTACTCTCACAGGTAGTAACTATCGCTCATTAAAGGTCATATCCGCCGATGCACTCAAGGCACTATTAAACAAACATATGATCCTCCATGAACCTCAATAGAAAGTCCAGGGTTCAAGACGCGTGTTCGGCTATCCTCAAAACTCGTCACCTCGGTACAGCCTTCGGACATTGCACGAGGTGAGTTGATGTGTGGATACGAGGGTCATACGTGTTAGTTAAGATTTACACACATATCACTAATATATTTTGCTACTACAGATAATGGAACATTGTTCCGTTGGTATGGCTATGGAAAGTCGGTTTGTCTAGCAAGATGGCTAGTATGTGACATTACACCTTGAGATTTTCATTTATTTAGGTCTCTGCAAAATTCTCTTAATGGCAAGAACTTTGACTTTTTGAAACTTAAGAAGTTATGAAAAGATGAAACCGTTAGATTGCATGAAAGATGAACAAAGTTGTTGAATAAAATGATGAATAAATAATTAAATAAATAAAAATTTTGGTTAATAATTGGCGCAAACTTTTTGGACAATCCAATATTTGGACACTGCAAGCAAGAAAATAATTGTAATAAATTCAAATATTATTAGCCTATGCCGTAGATATAAACTGTTGTTTTTTAACTTGAGCTTAATTTTAAGTATTTTTATATAACCTTTGTATTTGGTATAAACTATTAGTTTTAAATCCGTCCAGAAAAACAGCTTAAATATTTTAAAGACATCTTTTCATTAAAAGTTTAAAATAGGCAAATTACATAACACTTTCTAAACAGTGCCTTAATAAGAATGTTTTTATCTTTTTTTTGCTAAATAATGTTTTTCAAAGAAGTTGCGTAGAATTAATTATGGTTACGCAAAATAATTTCAGTAACAAAACTGCGGCCTTGACATTTCAGCTATATATGATTTGTTTGGAAACATGTGTTATCTAAAAATAAACTTGGAAAAAAGTAAACGCATTCTATACTAAGCAGCAGACTTTTAAATACGTAACACGGTGACATTTCTTAACAGATCTATTCTAGAGGACTTTCTAAGAACAATTATTTTTTATTCAATTACTTATAACATATGCGGCATAGTTATACTGAATATTTAGTCCATTAAAGTATGAAACAAACAGTAAGAGAGTGAAAGTAGTGTAATAGAAGCTAATTGTGCAATAAGCTTCTTATTTGCGCTAAGTTTGTCGTTTTATCATTTAAATAAATTAATGGGATTCTGGCTAGGTATTTATATATCCGCTGAAGCAATAACTTTCTTAATAACAGACATTTGCCGGTTCTAAAATTGTTGAAAACGTACCGAAAACATTGCGGGTAGTTTTTTTATTATCTTTAAGTCCGCTTTGAAGGCCAATAATTACTAGATGGCCCAAAATATATCCACATCGTTTTATTTGATTATTGTTTCGTATTACTTTTTATTTTAAAAATATTTAATTATGGTAATAATAGTGAGTAAAAAAAGGGAGAGTGGATCCTAAAGCATTACTGAAGAACTAAAAATAACTAACAATAACAAAACATGAGGTAGGAATAATTTTAACAACTATAAATAGTTTAGTGTAATTTAAAAACTATTTATGTTTACTTAAATTATTTGTCTTTAATATATAATTTTATATGAATCATTTTGAAGGAGTAGTTGAGAATAGGAATTTCCCAAGATCAAAACATGGCCTTCCGCATCACTTGTTTAACTTTTTCAAGGTGTTTGTATACAAATTACAATAAAATAACTTGCAAACTGTTAATTAAACATATGCATGAGTTTTGTTAAGTACATTTTCAAAAAGAAAGAAAGTTGACTACTTTTTAAAATAAAATATATAGCCACAAGAATGTAGAAAGCCAAAATTAGTAGTCTGAAAGTGCAACAAATTATAGTTTAAAATGTAGTTTCAAACATTTAATCATTATTAAATTTTATATTTTTGAACACCATGATATAGATACAATAGTAAATACCACAAGAAGATCGTAGCACATAAGAGAATGGAAAACAAAAGCAAGAAAAGCGTTTTAGATTCTAGCGGTCGTTTTAATTTTTTGGGGAATGTTTTACTTTAAGTAGTAACAATTCTGATAATAAAATGAGAAGTTTTATTCAAAGAACTTTAAGATTGTATCTGTCAAAGTTACAAAACTCATTTGACTTTGGAAACGAGTTGAGTGTATTAGACGTAAGGCCAATAGCACTTTCTGTTGATAAAAACATTTACCTCTATATAGTAAGTGAAACAGAAATATTGTTTATATTTATAGGGAGCTGCTAACGACAATGGTTGCAGTAACTAACAATATTTTTTCTAAGCAACAATACACATTACCAACCAGTACTATGATTTCAGTAAAAACAACAGTAATTTTACCTTTATTTTTATAATTATCCCAATATTTAATCACAAAATCTAACTCATTGGGGAAAATGACAGTGATGAAAGTCATACAAATGATTACATTACTACCCTTAAGTGCATATTCTTTGAATAAAGAAATAAACGTAAAATACAGTTATATACCACATTCCTACCAAAGTAACAGAAACAACAAACTTCACTAACAAACATATGCATGATATTAACAAAACCTCCTACAAATAATGCAACAGCATCTGCTATGAAGGCATCAACCTTATTAACAAGTAAGTTTACACCCAGTGGTTCAATACACATAGTACTATAATTGTGGGCATACAAGAACTTATTGTAATATGCCTCATCTGTGTGTAACTCGGGAACCCCCCGAGAAAACACACCTTGCTAATTATAATAGATCTTCGATTTATCGAGAATAACATAAAAATAGCAATCAAATAACCAACCAGGGGAGTGAGGGGTGGCACCAACAACAAATCATCTAAATATTAACTTCACCTGTACGTGGTATCCCCTGCTAGAAAACTAATCAGGCTCTGGAGACTCAGCATCGAGGGGCATAACTGGGTACCAGTTGTCCTGAGGTAATCGGACCTTCGTGGTTGAGCTAATCGCCTATACGAGGTATAGTAGATTCGGAGAAATAACAAGCGTCTTGAAACAGGACTGCTTAGCAGGAGACTACCTGTAAGACAGCGGAGACGAATTGAAACATGAAACATTAAAACACTAACTGGGAATAAGGTAAAATTAGTAGAGATGTGAAAAAATATAAGATGCAGATTCTGGGAATAAGCGAAATGAAGAGGAAAGGACAAGGACGTAAGACACTGGACAAAGGGTACACATTAAGATATATAGTAAAGCCTCTCGGAGACAGAAAGAATGATGGAGATTATAACAAGCGGTAAACTAGCAGCCAAACTATCTAATTGGGAACCCATAAACTCAAGGATCATAACAATTAGTCTAGAGCCAGAAGAAAAGGTATAATACAAATATATGCACCAACGGAAGACGCAGATGTTAGGGATAAGGATCAATTCCATAATGAATTACAAGAAACATTAGAAAAAAAGCAAAATAAAGTAGACACGTTATGATAATTGGTGACTAGAACGCCCAGATAGAAAAAGATAAAAACCAGGGATATGGAACAATGAGAGAACATGGAGGAGAAGAAATTCTAAACAACAATAGAGAAAGAATAATTGATTTCTGTATCAGTAACCTAATATTAATATGAAATACGTAATTTAGATACAAAACAATTAACAAGATTACCTATGAAGCAAAAGAAAGAGGACATAAAAGCATAATAGATTACATAACATACTGTAGAACCATGAGATATGTAATCTAAAATGTAGAAGTAATAAGTGAAACAGAACTCACCGATAACTGATAACCGACATCAATTTGAGAACGCCCTCCCTGATAACCAACATAAATTTAAAGCTTGGCGCAGATTTAAAAGAACAAATACAGCTGAAGATCAGGATGTATACCGACAGAAAAGACAAGAGGCAAAGAAAATCGTAAAAAGAACAAAACTGGATACTTAGGAAGATTTCGGAAATAAGCTAAACAAAAATGATATGGGAAATAAAAAACAGTTCTGGAATGTAGTCAAGAAGATAAAAGAGAATTGTGCAAAACAAATACAAAACGTAAGGAACCAAAACGAAGAATTGCAAATGGCAAACGAAAATATACTGCAAACATGAAGGAACTACTATGCAGCTAAATTTAAAGCAAGGCAAGATGAAGAAGACGTAGAACGACTGTTAGAAAACCCAGGAAAATCAAGACGACAAAAAGGAATGCAAAAAAGAAATAAGAACTCTAAAAAACCTAAAACGACAAAGCAGAGGACGAAGATAGCATATCACCGGAAATAATAAAAAATGTGGAACCCGCAATAGGTCGATGGCTACCCAAAATATTTCAACAAGTAGGGGCTACAAAATCAATACGTCAAGACTGAAAAAGAAACAATCGTACCAATTCGCAAAAAAGGAAAAAACAGGTAACTGCGATAACTATAGAGGAATCAATTTAGCACCAGTTGCACTCAAACTATATTCAAAAATTCTAGAAAATAGCTCAAATAGATGATAAATTTGAAGAAGAGCAAACATCGTTCCGACCAAACAGGCAAATGCAGAATCGTTTATATAGATCCATAATACTGAAAACGATAGACAGAAACATGGAAATATACTTAAATCTAAAAGCAGCGTTTGATCAAGTATATATGGAATACACTAGAAGAACTAGGGACAAATTCAAAACTACAAAGATTAATCAAAAGTATATACAACAACGTAGTGGGAATGTTTAGATTAAATGAAAAATTCATCGGAAGAGTTCGGAATAGAAAACGGAGTCAAACTAGACGATAGTTTAAGTACACTTCTTTTTGTTGCCTAAATTGACATAATAATAAAACGAGCCAAAAACCAACCCAGGCCGACAAGACTAGGATAACACAACCTAATTCCAGTATATGTACAAGACCTCATATACTCAGAGATTACAGTGTTAATATCTGGCAAAATAAATGTCCTACAAAAAAACAAAGAAAACCTGCCTGAAAGAAAAGGGATGAAAATAAACAAGAACAAGAGTAGGATTCTACATATTACAAAAGAAGAAAGAGAAGAAAACATAGACATAAGAATAAATGGGCAACAACTAGAGTTAGTAGAAAAATACAGATATCTAAGAACTATGATCAATAAAGACGGTAAAATAAATCAAGAAATACGAAACAGGATAGCCAAAACAAGCAGAGTCTACTAACACATAAACAATACCCTAGTAGGAAAAAAAGAATTAAATACCAAAACAAAATTACAAATATACAAAACCATCTGCATACCTGCAGTTAAGTAAGGGCCAGAAACGTAGATGATGCTGGATAAGCAAAAAACCAAAATGACAGCTGCAGAAATGAGATACTTTTGAAAGATAATAGAAAAAACTAGAAGAGACAGGGTACGCAACAGAAGCATTAGAGACGAACTAGACCTAAAACCTCTAGTAAAAGAAATAGGGAGAAAACTTCTAAGCTGGTTCGGTCATCTTGTTCGAATTGAGGAGAAAGGAATACCTACGAAAATGTTCAACATGAGACCGGGTAGACCAAGAATTCAGTGGGAAGAAACCATAGATGAAATGACAAGGAAAAGAGGGAAAACTGTTAGAAGCACTGATAAAAGACAATAGAAAAAAACACAAGAAATGCACCAAAAACCCAACACCATGAAGTATAAATTAAGACAATTAAAAAGAAAAATAAGAAGAAAATAACCAACCAACAGAACAAACATATTTATACTTTCATCAATTTTTAACAATCTTTTAATAAACTACATCAAGCTAATTTAATATTAAAAATATCAAATCGGCTCCCCACGAACCAAAATTTGATGTTCCAGCAATTCCTCGACAAATTTAAGAACCTCTTTCATCAAAATAGTATAACTTTAAATGTGGTGCATACCGTCATTAATAAAACAATTGAATAATGGCTAACTTTCTTTGAATAGCTTTGTAGATACATAGAACACTTAATTGATTTCAACGCAAAAAGTAGATATTTTAAATTTCTTACATGCATGGATAGTCTGATAAGTTTTGAGCCTAAGCTTGAAGATAGCCCTACTCGTCAAAACCATTTTGTTACTACAATCGTACATGTTTTGAAAGATACCTGTAAAAACTTCAGTTATTTTGGACACTTAGTTTGCCTGTAGTTTGTATCAGTCATTGTTGGTGCTGTTGTAAAAATGAAAAAAAAATGTTGCATTTGAAAGGCAATAGGCTTATGCAAATTAAAGTGGAGTTAGACGCCATTTATGCAAACTCTGTCCCATCATTTGCGAGCGTGAAAAGATGGGCAGCAAATAGTCCAATCGGCAGGGAAAAAACAAAATTTTTTGTCTCGATCCAGTTTCTCTGCAGAAATGGGTTAATCTATGTGCCTATTATAATAGCCTAAGTTTGCTAAAAACGGTTTGCGTAGAAAACTGTATAAAGTAGTCGAAAACTTTCATCTAAATCGGCTGGTTACAGAAAAAATTACGCAATTGTTTACTAAGCCTCGAAAAAAAACTTTGATCGTTAATTATTCAAAAGTTAGAAAGTGATCTCGTTCAAATTTTGCTCACTTATTTAAATTAATAATGGTAACATTTCTGAAAATTTCATACTCTTACGTATTTTCCTTTTCGAGTAGTTAAATATCGAAAAAACGGACTTTTTCAACTTTAAAAGCCATTTACATGTTAACAATTGCCACCTAGCGAGTTGGCGACGGCCATTTTGGACTCTACCCAATAATGGCAGGAGTTCCTCCGGGCAGTGTTCTGGGAGCAACCCTATGCCAGATATTTGCAGCTGATCTACCATGCAATACCCACATACGTGGACGATACGGCGTTATTAGTTTCTTACCAAGATCTACTAAAAGCTTCGACAATTCTACAAAGTAGTCTCGACATAATACAAAAATGGCTGTACAGTTGGCGCATACAAATTAATGAAACCAAATCTAAAACTATTACATTTACGTAAACACAACTCTGCTCCTCCAGTTACACTAAATGGTATACAAGTCCCCATCCAACAGGAAGTAAAATATCTTGGTTTGATCCTCGATAGGCGATTAACATGGAAACCCCATATTACAAAAAAGAGAAGGCAGCTGGATGCTATGGTGAAAAAGATGTACTAGCTTCTAAGGAAAAAATCCAAGTTATAGCTAGAAAGTAAAGTAGGTGTTAGTGTACAAGACAGTTTTAGTTCCGGTGTGGGCGTACGGCATACATCTATGGGGCAGTGCTAAAACATCAAACATTGATATTCTGCAAAGATTCCAGAGCAAAACTCTTCGTGTAATGACCAACGCTGAGTGGTTCATTAGCAACAAAACACTTCACGACGACCTAAAAGTTCCATGGATCAGAGGTGAGGTTAAAAGACGAACAGTCACCTATGTCAATCAAATAAGAACTCACCCCAATATGTTAGTACTAAATTTACTAGACAATAATAATACCACTCATAGATTAAAAAGACTTAAAACGCTTGACCTTAATGACTAGTACTCGTTATATTAGTATATTCAGGGACTCGCTAATGGGCGACACTTCCTCCACTTGTCAGTATTTTAGATTAGTTTAGTAATTAAGTATTACATCAAATTTGCTTGTTAGCCTTTGGGCTAGTAGTAAATTAAGGATATAAAATAAACAAAAAAAAACAAACCTTTATTTGTTAGATAATTTAATCCTCTACAAAATTGTTGTATGGTAAAAGTAATAAAAAATGCACCTGAAACGAGATATAAAGGTAAAAATAAAAAAAACATGTTTTTTTCTTGTTTGTTAATTTAAAAAATGAAGGGCACGAGTTCACTTCAGCAAACTTGAGGTATTATAATACGCATACAGATTAACCCATTTCTCCAGTATCGCTGTATCCCAGTATCGCGACAAAAGTACACTTTTTGATACTTTTTACGCCCTGCCGACTGGCCTAACCTTAAACACGGCCAATCAGCTTGGCTGATCATGATTATTCTGGACGCCTAATAACTGATCGTGAGACCTCCACCGATAACATCGAAAAAATTCAAATGGTACTATCTAATAAATATTAGAGAGATAGCAGTGGCTTTGGACATATCAACAAAACGCATGGGTCATATATTGACTAAAGAATTGGGCATGAGAAAGCTGCCCGCGGGTTGGGTTCCGCGCTTACTCACTTTGAACCAAAAATTTCTTGGAATGAACATTTCCAAGCCCCCGCTTAAGCGGTTTTAACAAAAGGAGTCGGACTTTTTGCATTAATTTATCGATGAAACATGAGTTTACCATTACACCCCTGAGACGAAGGAGTAGTTAGGGGCTGGAATGGCTCAGTCGTCAAGATCATCGTTCCTCTGTCCCGAGCCGGCGCAGACAAGTTCGAGTCTCGCTCAATCCATGAGTGTGTGTGTTGTCCTAGCTTTAAATGTGCATGTTAGTAGGCACAAGAAGACATTGTGACTGTCAGTGCCGGTAACTGCGCCAATAATAATAAAAAAAGTAGTAGTCAAAAGAGTAGACTGCAAAGTGAGAACCTGCTCCAAAAAAAGCGGAGACCGTTTCATCGTCCAGAAAGCTAATGACAACTGTTTTTGGGAATAGCCAGGGTATTCTATTAATCAACTACTTAAAAAAAGAAAAAAGAATATTGGACCAGTTGAAGGCAGCAATTGCTGCAAAATGGTCCTGTTTGGAACGAAAGAAAGTGCCCTTCCATCAAGACAACGCATCGACTTACACTTCCATAGTTGCCATGAACAAAATTTACGAATTAAAGTTTAATTTGATTGACTACTAAACATATTCACCAGATGTAGCCTCTAGCGTATCCTGTTTGCTAAGCTCAAAGTTTGGCTCGGAGGAAATGCAAACTATTATTTGAACAGGTTAAAGAGGTTGCAGCAACGCTGGAAACAATGTATTGACTTAAAAGAAAACTATGTTTAAAAATAAAATTAAATAGACCCAAAACTTTTCAGACTGATATAATATAGATATTTTGCTTGTTTCACTGACAGAATTTACATAAAAGTACCCCATTATTTTGTGTATTACACAGAATACCTTAGTAGTAGAGTACACGGTGATTTAGCAATATTCATTCGCAGTTCTGTTTTCCATTTTGAATAACCAAAACACAAAGTAGACATCTTGTAAATCACGAGAATTTAAATTAAAAAACTCACAACCATATTAATTGACTTGACCATTTTATTGGGCCAAATGTTGCAACCATTCTTCGAAACTCTAAACCGAAAATTTATAGTAGTAGGAGATTTTATCGTCAAGCATATCCACTGGGAAGCACAATTAACAAGAACTAAAGTCACCGAAAAGAACCGAAAGTTCAAATTGTTGGCCATCTCATCTAAATAAAATTCTAACTGTTACTTGATGTCTAACTATTTCTCAATAATAACCAAAATTAAGCCAAGCATGATATACAAAACTTCTAATTCTTCGACCAGTAACAAGAAAACTGATTGGAATAACTTCAAAATCTAGGTCTAGCAGCATCATAACAGAAAAATAAGCATAGAAATCACAGAAGAATTAGAATATGTTACAAAATATTTTATAATTACGTAGTAATTATAATAGTACAGGACGAAGCTCAATATCCTAAATAAGGTTACGGAAACTGTAAAAGGAAAACAAAGGGCACTAGTTAGATGGCAATACACTCACAGTGTAGTAAACAAGACACTCATCTAAATAACAAATTAAAAAACAAATTATAAGTTGTTGGGAACTAGTCGTTTGAAACCTTGCAACTACTACTGTTTAGAATAATTAAATATGGAAAGTCACTAAGAAAATTGATGACTAATAAAAGACGGACGCATTTGTAAATTATTTAGCAGACATTTTCCTACCCAATTCCGATAAAGTATTACAATTTTCACTTCAGATATTAAGTACTAATTTTACTTGTGATTTATTTTGTTATATTGATAGCCAGCAGAAGTAGACTTTTGATCTATTATTACTTTTGTCTCTAATGTCTATTATATATTCTGTATCGATATGCTTTGTGAATTTTTTTTCTTTTAACGATCTTTAATTTTAGGTCCATGTCAGCAACTAGCAGATTATAATCCAAGCTTATGCCCGGTTCTCAATATGTTGTTTCTGTAATGTCTATTCAGACCTCACAATTGCATTTATAAGACAACTAATTAATTAGTATGCTGTTAAACACCAAACATCCCTAAAGCATCACCCCAACAAAACTGTTGCATCTCTCCGACAAGATACTTAAAATTTAGACGACCTAAGAAAATGTACCTAAAAGATCTAGCAAATTCTAATTGTTAATTAAATATATCTTATAGAAAAATAAAGGTACCACAAAAACCAAGAAGAAATTCTAAAAAGATATTTTTGTCTAACTGCCAATTTTAATTTTAAGAATCTCTCGATCACTTTATGTCTTTTGTGATTGCTAACTAACTAACATATTAATTTAAATAAACTTTTATTTACAAAGACTTATTTTATTTATAAAAACTCTATCTCCATTAGTCATTAAATTTGTAATATTGTATATTACTTTAAAAATACAAACGTAGTTTTGTTATCAAGAAATATAATTTATCTTCAGTGTCAGAATTGCGTACATTGAATAATTTGTTGGTCAGTATTCAAAAGAAAGAACCAACCAAAAGGTTGGAAAGCAAAAAGGAAGACGGGGATTAGTGCTGTGGATTTTAACCTTATACAAGAGGTAAGAAAGTACACCAAAAATTGATTCAGTTTGACGAAATTGTATATAATGTAAATATGCTACAATTATATTTATCTCTTTTAATTTAATATGTGTATGTAATTTATACGATTATAAAAAACAATGGGTATTTAATTGTGTAATTAATTTTTGCATGCATTTAACCTAATTTCAAATTTTAAGTAATGCCACTTCAAAAACATTTTGAAGGTGGAATAAGATGTTTTGGAACTGTTATTTCCATACCAAGATCTTTCGATGTTTAGGCGTTTCAGTGCTAGAACGTTTTTAAAATATAACGGACAAAAATTTTAAAAAGTATAATAGACAATATTTTTTTAGAGAGTTGTTCTAAAGTGTGTGCTTCCTTTAAATTTTCTATAGCAATTTTATATATCATCAGTAACTTATGTATATGCAGTTTAGCCTATAGGCCTTAAAGATCCATAATATTACATTTTTTCAAACTTTTTATGTTTCTTATTGGTTGCTCAAGAATTTTTCTTACCGCTTTACGGCTATTTCTAAAGTGCAAAAAGAACGGACGTACAATGTCTATTGTTTATCAACGTCTATCGTTTAAACGCGCTTAAGTGATTAAAAAACAGCCTTTGAACTGCCAGCCTCCAAACATGCAGTGGAAATGCCAAAAGATGTTTTGTAATGCACATTATCAGTTATTTACATTACCGTAACAAATACTAAACCAGCAAATGCTATTCAGCTAACGTATCAACAACAACCTACAAGCACGCAAAATAACGTTATGACTTTACAACAGACAATATTAATGAGCGATGACGCGTACCTTGGCAAATTGCAACAAACGACAGAAAAAGGAAAAAATACAAGCACCAAAACTACTAACCCTACTAATAACGCCCCATTAACAACAAACAGGTTTAATTTGTTAAGTCAAGATATCATTCAAAGAGCACACCACCGCAACACCCACAATCAAGTTATCAAAAATAAAAGACCTCTCTCCCCCTATATTTATACAAGGAGCTATAAATGTTCCTGCCATGATCACTCAACTACAAGACATAGTAGAAGCAGAATAGAAACGTTCAGAAAAATATGTAACGTGCAATTCGTGCAAGAAGCCATCCGTGAGAGATATTCTAAACACTACGAAAAACTGCATTCCAACCCTCTACTACAACCACTTCTATTACCGATGTACAACAGAAGACTGAAGCGATGTTGGCTAATGTACCTACGATAGGAAAACCGAGGAAGCGTTATTGAACGTCTTTCTTATGTGCATTCTTTTATACGTACAATAAAGACAGAACTTTAGCATATAGAATGCTTTGTATCCTGATTGCCGATTCATTCGAAATAAAAGAAATCCTTAGCGCTTTGAGGTTATATTTAATATCCACCAACCATGTTTTTAGTGGTTTTTCATTGCTCTGCCTTGTGCTCTTACCAAGTATTCTTTTAGGGATTCTACATTATTTCATTCTTGTAAGATATCATTTCTTCTTTAACAACGTCTTTTAGAATACCCTACTTTTTCTTCTCCACATATTCTAATACTTTCCTAAATAGTTTGTATTAGCTTTCTCTTCCATTTAGCTATCTTACCTTCAATTGAACATTTTATCACCGATCTTAGAACCGTAAGTCATATTTAGTTTGAATTTTAATATATTTTTATATATCTGTACTTTATGTACTCCTGGCAATTTTTTATCACTTAGCATTCAAATTATTTGTGCTGCATTTCTTAAATCCACCATAATTTGTTTCTCTCCTTTTTTAATCTTAACCCAGTACACAGATGCGTGACATTTTTTACCTCTTTATAACTGTAAACAGTCTTGTTTGGTTGTTTTCTACCAATTAACTTTAAATTAAGGTTTTGAACTTTCGCTTTCTATTTTTTAGAAATATGCATTTTATTTTTTTTTGTTCTTTCTAAAGTCATAAGATTACCTGTATATGATAACAACTGCTGCAAATATTTCAGAATACTCTTATTTGATTTAACCCTGTTCCTTCTTTTAATCTCGTATATTACAATATTAAAAAAAAACAGAGGATAGCTCTGTGGTGGTGTTTTTTGTATTAACAGATTTTTGGAGGCGACTTATTATATTCTTAATATACACTCTAAAGTCCATAAAAGAGCACACGTAGTTATATTATCTTTTTTACATTTTATAATTTATTACTAATATTTGAGACCTAAATCCAACTATTGTTCTAATATGCTTTTCAAATCTCGTTTACTAAGGTGTATAATAGTTTACATGCAGCATAGATAGAACAAGTAGATTATGCCACAAACGCAACTAGACAGGAAAAACCACAATAAATGAAAAATGGAAATGTCTTATAGGTAAAGAAACGCCGGAAAGAAAGAACACAATTACGCAAAGGAATTAAATAAGTACAAAAGCGGAAGACATACTTAGGGAAAGTTATGAAAAATAAAAATTCATATTGAATGTGTAAATATTCAGCTAGTAGAGAAAGCGCATAAAAACACCAATTCAAAAATCCGTAAAAGTCATTTAAAAATTGAACAATAGAAGTGCTATTGTGATACAATTTAAGAAAAATATTAAAATACAGTTGAGCTACGTTAAAAAAAAGTATCCGTAAACTGATAACTGTCATTTATCTTGCATATACGTATACGTTTATGCGCCCTAGAACGTTTTAAGGGACAATTTAAAATTTATGATACGCTCGCTCTCAAAGCAATTTAGTTTAAAAAAAATACTTGAGCAGCAGGATTTTGGTAGGAAATTATTAAAATACAGAAAGAATGAGGTTAAGGATAATCATATTTTTTTCTACCCTACACCAAGTATGGTTTCAAAATTAGTAAATAAATTAAGAAAAATAAAAATATACTTAAGTTGATTTTAGCCGCTCATATTTCCGTCGGTCCGATGAAATAATATAAAACACCAAATTATACATTATGTTAAATTAAATAAGATTTTGGAATCGGATATTTATTTTAGTTAGTTAAAATAAATGAAAAACTTATATGACAATGTGCATTGAGTAGTTAAAAATTGCAACCTGACTATAATTACTAATTGAATCTACCCACCGTTGCCATACTAGTTACATAATACATCAGTGATATCATACAACAATTTTAACAACAGCAGTTAGTAATTATCTGGATGGAGCGCAGTGATACTAAACTTTTATTTCAACAGAATGAAATCACACTTTCGCAGTTTCTTAAACACCTCAATTCAATATATCTGAATATAGAGTTTACCATAGAATTGAAATCAAATAATAGGATTTCTTTGTCAGACCTGTAGGTGTTGACATCAGAGACTGAATAATTACAATATATTGTATACAAAAAATTTACGTACATGAGCTGATACCTTCTCAAGCAGTCGAATTATTTCAAAGTCGTTATCAACAAATTAAGGTGTTTAAGAAACTGTGATAGTGTTTAGTTACCGTGTCTCCTTATTATAAATGTATCATCGATGTATCTTGGCCATGTTTAGAGTTTTAATGTTGATATCAAAGAAGTTAAAAAGAACGGTTGTGAAAATATTGGTAAATCTAGCGTGGCGAATATATCAAGTTCCTAAACAAAGAACTAAAACGTTTGTAACAAACCTTAAGAGAAAATTTCTACTTAAAGACGGAGATAAAAAATCAATAAAATCTACATACCATGTTCATATGTGTAGGTATTGGAACCATAAGCCGTACGGTTACCACCAGAATAAAAAAACAATAACGGTACCTATGTCTCAATCAATCCAAAAAAATTAGCTGTTGCTGTACATGGAAAACCCAGATTTTGTCTAATTGTAGAAATTTGTAAATATAAAAATAATTTTAATACAGATGGCAGACTTTATTTACCCGAATTTTTGGTTACCGCTCTAAAGAAGCAAAAAAAAATCCAACAGAAATCCATATTTAAAAAGCAAGTAACGTTAACAAATGAGGAAATGTTACTTAACGAACCGATTTACGTCAGTAGCTAGCTCGGTTTCCCACAACCATCCCTATCACACGCGTACCATTATAAAAGCAAACGTGCATGGTTCACTAACTTAATCCACCAATCCATCGAAAACACGCTCTCGCCTACATTGTCATTGATAAATCCTATGTTTTCGCTAACTGTTTGGAGTGTTAGTACGATCTCGAGTACACCAAATCCAACCTTAACCACATGGCTGGTCTGATCAAGTTGCCTGTCTCATCATTATAACCAACGCTGCCTCCGTCACTTTTCAAGTCATTGAAAGATAGCGAATGTAGTAATGCTCTCCGAGCTTGGGAAATCCGATATATTATCCCAGGACTATCGGCTAATTAGTCTTCTGCCAACTATGGAAAAGCTTGTAAAGCAAATCATCCACCAGGATCTATGGACAGTCGTCGAAGACCTAGAACTGATCTCAAGGGGTCAGTTAGGCTTTTGCCCTAGCCATTCCATCGTCTACCAATTTTTTTGAATGATTAGAAAAAATTCGAAAGACTTTTAGAAGACCTGGCCAAAGCTTTCGACAAGGTATGGCACAATAGGCTCATCTATAAAATAACTTCAGCGAAAATATCTCTGCGGACAATACAACTGATTCAGTTCTTCCTATCCGGATCAAGTTTTGAGGGGTAAATTCGTTGAACCGGCGTCGCTTAAGGCTCAGTTCTGCCCCCGTTTTCCAATATAAACGTTTGGGATATGCCGAAGACGTTTTCAATGTTGTTGGCTCATATGCAGACGACACGGCGGTGCTGACCACCACAGTGAGCCCACATGTAGTTTGGCGATTCTAGGAGCATTTTGGAAAACTAGAAGCCTGGTTCTACCGGTAAAGAGTAGAAATAAACTCCGAGGAAAGCACGGCGGTCCTATTCTCCATCAAGGTGAAACTTCGTTGGAGTGACGACCTGATACCGCTCTGAATTCTTAACCCTAGAAAGTAAATGTAAAGTATCTTAGAGTAACCTTGGACTCTAAACTTACTTGGAAGCATCACGAGGAGAGGGCTGCAAGCAAAAAGAAGAGGGTCTTAAGGTCCATGTTCCATCGGCTGAGCCGGATGTTCTTTCCCAATAAGATGACTGTCTATAAAAGTATTTTGCGATCATAATGATGTACTCGGCGCCGGTGTGGAAATATGCCGCCAAAATTAACGCGCAGTAGCTTCAGGTAGTCCAGAATCGGGTATTTTTTGGCGCTTCTTGGTACATGAGAAACACTGTCCTGCATCGCGTCGCTGAGATAATTATGAATTTATTTCCCAGGGCATTGAACAACTCTATTGCAGCATTTAAGACCATGAGAATTTATTTATCTGTGGTCTGTACAACTACGATGTTGGCAGAGGCTGATTCTTCCATAAGGCGGCTGCCTAACGCCAACCAATTAACATATGTGTCAGGTCACACAGGAGGACTGAGGTTAGGGGCTGGATCAATTACGCCAAGAAATCAAAGTCTAAGTCAAGGTAATTTAATTTTTACAAGATTTTCCTTTGAAGATGTCTACCGCAATAGTGGAAAAAACGTCAAGAGTTTCAATACGACGTTGCAAAATACCGACTGCGGAAGCCCTTGCATTTATAAATAACTCCTCATTTTGCTCGATAAAATATACATATAAATATTTTTAAGCCTAGAAAATACATAATAACATCATAATTTAAGTTTTACACTTGTATCTCCAGAAAGCTAAATTTTTACAACTTAAAAATCTTGATTTGTAGTAAAGAAATTTTTCCTTAATAGTGCGTCCCTTATTGCTTGAGACACTACATATGTCTCATATGGTATTATGTGCATATTGATGGAATCAACTAAAGTTAAGTCCCTGCTTCTTAAACTTACCTTTGCACTATAAATTACAGCATAATTAGTTGAAATAAAGGCCAGATCGTTTTGTAAATTTTTTTTCTTAAAAAGTTTCTTGGTTGTTTTGATTGATGCTGCCGAATCTTCGTCTAAACTTTTATTTTCTTAATTTTTGTAAATTTGGCAGCATAGTAACATGCAGTTGAAATCCATGTACCCCATCTAGTTAATACTGGTTGAGATGGTAGAGCTGTCAGGTGTTATGTTTTTAAAAATTCTTATCCTAGGTGTTTTTAGAAAAATATTTTTTACTGAAGGTATGAACATATATCTACGTCGGAAAATTGTTTACATATTTCCTCTGCTACACGATGTCAAATGCAACATAAGTGGAAATAATCCTTCCAGAGCATTTTCTGTTTTTTTTTTATATATGGGGCAGCATAACTTACGAACTTAAGGACGTTATCATAAAGAATTTTCTCTGGCCAAAGTAGTGACAGGAAAGTCGTGAATAATTGTGGGGTTGCAGTGCTGTTTGTCCTCTCAAGAGATTCGGTATTTAACAAATACATTTTAGATGCTTGATTTGGCTCTAAAGATCTAACAATTATATTGGCGATGTGCCTGCAAAATCGGGTTGTATTGATACAAAGAAGCTAAAGTTTGCAATTTCCAACTTACCTTCCTATAGCATCTGTTGTTTTACCTACTGATATCCAAATCTTCTTGCCTTTCATGTTACTTTAAATTTCATCCATTGTGGATTCGTAAGCTCTGTCGAGATATTTTTTTCTGAGCGTTGATTCATTTCGTAAATTATGTTTGGCATGCTTTTCGAAAAGTAACCGCAATGGCGGATTTTGTAATTTCCATAACGAAATTCCAGCACTTACAAAGGGTTTATATAAGTCAAACGAGAACTCAGATTGTCGATTGGATGTTGACATAAACGTTTTTGGGGCGGCCACTTTCTTTTCCATTGCTCTTTTATGAAAGAGTTCTTCGGTGTGTTGAGTAACAAAATACTTTTTCTCGAAATCACTGGTTCTTCACAGATTTTACAAGAAAGCACAAACTATCAGTTGAAAAAATATAATTTCCAAATTTACACACACTAATTTATTTAATTTGTCGGGGGCAGAAAATCGCACTTTCGGCATTGTGGCAGAAACAAACCTTCTTGTGTGAATGAATGAAAATAAATGCAAATCACCAAACAAAGCAGGTATTAATACTAAAGTAGGTATACATTTGCAGGTCGAATTCTCGGTAAAGGATTACCGAGAACAAGTAATTAAAGTAGATAATAATAAAATAAAATTTTTATTGCTGCTATGTATTCTATGAAAAACCAAACTTTATGTGACTAAATAAGCATCCGGGCTTTAGTTATATTCTAAATATGTACCTAACATCATATATTGCGATCATATATCTAAAAAAATTCAAGCTATAATCATTTTCTAATAACAGCAATTATGATTAAAATTATAAGCCAGATATATAGTATTGAGAGTTGAAAAGAAATGTAGTGAATTTAAATTAGAAAGCATTTGTAAGATTTTATGTTTGGTGTACCACTGAAAACATTTAATTTGATTATCATACTATGATAATAAATTTTTTATAATTTCAAACACTAGTCTTACTGACATCATCTGCAATTAATAATTTACAGAGAGTTTCCAAAAAGATATTTCAAATCGGCAAAAACAAGATATTTCTACAAACAATGTAAATCGAAAAAAAAATTTGATTTTGAAACTTCAATGGTCTTTGAATATTTAAACAGGTTCTTCAGTTTTGATATAACTGACTAGATCATAGATAAAACATATTTTTGCACAAAAAACTTTAATAAACACAAACTGTGGTTCAAAAACAATATCAATGATAAGGTTACATTTATTCAATGTTACAAAAAATTAAGTACCTTTATAATACAGCGTTATCTTGAACCCTTATAACACCTCTGTATAGTGGGTTGCGACACATTAGCAGATCCGTATTTGAAATACATAATGAAATATTAGGTAAATATTCAGAAAAAATAAATTGTTCTGATTGTTCAATTTTATTAAGTTACATTATTTTTAAATGCTATAGTTTGTATAAATGTAATTATGAGATTTTAATATAACGTTTTTTTTTTTATCGTAACGGTCACTTCCGGTTGCCGTTAACAGATTTGGCTGAAAATCAATCCTATGAAAGATACCGACCTAAGATGTGTTTATGCCAAGTTTTAAGTGAATCCGTTGGATAGAACGGAAGTTATCTTGTCTCCAGGCACACAGACAGACAGACAGGATAATAATCTCATTAACTTTCTACTATAAGCTCCGCTGTAGAAAGTTAATAAAAAAAAATAATTTCTGGATATTAAAAAAAGAATACAAATTGTTGACAATAAAACTACTTATAGAAGGATTAAAAAATCGAGAAAATAATTATTTTTAATCTTGAACAGAAATAAATTTGCAAACCGCTGACTAATTTGAAAGGAAATGCTGCTTGATGCAAATCGTAGCTTTGGAAGCAGTGCCCGTTTTTATATACCGTCGTCATGGTAATGATTAATTAAATCTATAAGTTTATATTAGGAAAAAGCCTCTATGCATTGCGTAACACTTGATAATATAAAATCTTAAATACGAATTAAAAATATTTAAAAGTCACTGACATATATATATATATATATATATATGGATACAAACAGTTTTAAATATATCTAATGATAATGATAATGATACTTGGGATACTACAGATTCTGTAATAATATTTAGCTCACATTCACCCAAATTAAAAGGTTAAACCTTTGTTCCTCATCTTTTATAACAATTAACAGTTCTGAAAATATGTTCCTGAAAATATGGTTTGCGCGGCCATGATGCAACCTGGCAGCCGACAAACGTGACCTGTAATACGCATGCGTAATTGAGGACGATTTCATTAGCTGGGTTAGTTGTAAATTAGACGCCGATAAGTGAGTAGATTCAGGATGTGATCTCTGCTGTACATTTTGTACGAAGCTGAAATATTCACTTGTTGAAATTATTTGGACTATTGAAAAGGCTTTCAGAAACGAAATAATAAGTGCAGCACAAACGAGAATGGTGTAAAACCATAAATGAAGCTTTCGACAGCGGTGTGGCGAATTAGTGAGAGGTGAAATAAACTAACGTCTGCTTTCGAATGAGGTATCACATGACATATGTTATGTGATGGAAAAAAGTTTGACGTCACCGTTGACCCCTTGACCTTTGGCTGATTTAGCTGAAAATAGCGAAGAAGGTATTGATCGAAGGTATATGTATGCCAAGTTTGAAGTGAATCTGATTATTATAACGGAAGTTATCGTGTCTCCAGACAGACACACAGACTGACGGACAGACACCTTGTTAAAATAATTAACTTTCGCCTATAGCGTTCCGCTATCGAAAGTTAATAAAGTTATGATATAATTTTTTCAGATATGGTCTGAACATTATCGAAAGTAATCCACGTTCTAAAGAACAAACCGAACATCGG
Organism: Sinelater perroti; assembly: GCA_036346155.1. NCBI lineage: Eukaryota > Metazoa > Arthropoda > Insecta > Coleoptera > Elateridae > Sinelater > Sinelater perroti. The sequence goes on from JARFIY010000143.1 coordinate 17,317,448, forward strand.
TAAATATTATACGTATATAGGCTCTAATCGACAAGAATAGAAATTGAGTTAGATAATTCCAAAAACTAAAATGTGTAAAATTTTGACAGAAGATCTAAGTATGAAATGTAATGCAGAAAAATAGATTCCGCAACTGCAGTTACCAAAACAAAAGAAACATCGTTCTGTAGGTGCTAATGACAGCAACGAATAAATTAAATTTTCCGAAAAAGAATTTGGCAAGACATACCATACAAAACAAAGAACGACAACAGCACTGGGCAAATGATAAGTGGAAATTTCATCGTAAAAACAAACGAGTTCGCTCATTCATTACATGTCGTGCAGAATTTTGTGTTCAAAGATTGGATTGCGCAGACGGTACCTTTAAAAGAGAAGAGATTCCAGATTGTCGATGAATGAAGGTCTGTGTGACAATTATTTCGATTTGCGACATAGGACATTAGAACATTTCGAATACTGAAGAAAAATTGAGAAAAGTTTGTAAAATCTCAATTTCAGGCAAATCAAAAAGTAAAGCTAATTTCCATATAACAACTTTATTTTCACTGATGGAGGGCAAATGCGCATGTCACTTTTCAACATATTTTTCCTGTATAGTGATGCCCTTTTTTATTTCTTCGCAAAAGATACGATGTTTGTGCCGCTTGCTAAACCAAACAGCACTAGATTAGAATATCCACTTTCTGGTTGTGTTGTTTGTCGGATGTGACAGCTCATATTCTATTTCTTGGACAGTTACCGATCTTTGTCCATTATAGCTCGTATACGTTTAATATTATCCGATGTTCGGCTCATTGTTCATTTTTTTAGGACGCTGATTATTTTCAATAATGTTCAGGTCATCCCCGAAAACATCATACTATGCCTTTATTCGTGCTGCATTTATTACGTCGTTTCTACAAGTCTTTTGAATCATCCAAATAATTTCAGCAGGCGAGTATTTTAGCTTCGTAGAAAATTCAAAGCAGAGACCATATCTACTCACTTATCGGCGTCTAACTTCCAACTAACCCAGCTAATGAAATAGTCCTCAATTACGCAGTGTATTACAGATTACGTTTTTCGGCTACCAGGTTACATCATAGCCGCGCTAACTGTTTCATATTTTCAGGACAGACCTCCTGTAAGACACAACTGTTAATTGTTATAAAAACTGAGAAACAAAAGTTTAAAGTAAATGTGAGCTAAATAATATTACAGAATCTAGTTGCCGAAATATAGAAATTTATAGGCTTAATCAAACATTACCATGTTGACGGTTATATACGGGCACTACTTTCAAAGCCACGATTTGCATTAAGCAGCATTTAACTTTCTTTTTAAAATATAACTCTTAGTCAGCAGTTTGCAAATTTATTTCGGCTTGGGATTTAAAATTATTATTTTCTTTATGTTTAATTTTTTTACAAGTAATTTTAATGTTAATAATTTCTATTCTTTTTTTAATATCAGACGGTTATTTTGTTTTCTATTTCGTCTAGAATAAAATAAAATATTTAAAAATTAATTGGTTTAAACAACTTTTACTAATTTTCTTTCGATTCGCTAATTATATCAAATTGAAATTTTTTTTATATAAAATTAATGTTAAAAGTTATTTTTTTATAACTTTTCATGTGCATTAATTTCAATAAAAATTATTTCTAAAAAACAATCAAAATTATTTTAAAATGTCATTTAGAAAAATCTGTAACGTTTAATTAATAATACCTTAAAAATAATCTAACTTAATAACATCAAACAATTAGTGCAATTTGTATGTTTTATTATTGACTTGATATTTCATAGCAGTGTCAATGACTTATTTGTAGTTCTCTACTTTATATATTTTAAATACGAATCTGATGTTTTAACGCAACCCACCATACATAGGTGTTAAAAATATTCAATTTTATTCGACAAGGTAACGCAGTGTGTTATGAAAACATTTATTATTATTTTTTAATTGAATAAATGCAATCTTATTATTAATATTCAAATTTACAGCATAAAATCCCGTGATAATTTAATACTAGTTTAATAATGTCTACGCGTTTTGTAGTATTCAACAGATCTTAAGCACATTCCACGAGAGAAATTACTAGTCGCGTGTGATTCTGTTTCGCAATATTACTTTATGCGCTCTTACAAATTTCTTAAAACGATTTGGTTAATTTGTAAGCCACTGTTGAACTACCATATTCATAAACGGCACAATTTTCGTTCACAAATTGTATATTTTGAATTTCGTAGCAATATTAGCACATACTGTAACAAATATTCGAACGCCCCCCGTAACGCTACACAGACTCGCCAAGCACGTGCGGGATTCGAACAATGTAAACATTCCAGGTGTTTTCAGGCAGGCGTTGCCAGGCTCTTTTGGTAGACCCCAAACAGCTTAAATGTCATGTTATAGAAAAAAACAGTGCAATTTTATCTTATTAATTGTATTTGTTATGTACATAAATAGTAATTTTAATTGGGTGTAAGTAAAATAAATAAGTAGTTTAAGTAAATTTGCACACATTATTTACCACTGTGGACACCGACAACCTTACAGTATAATTAACTTGGCTAGATTACTAACCGTCATATATGTTTACATGGTAAAAGTTATGCGTCTGTTATTCTCGTCAATAATATGTTTCTTTTTGTCGTCAATGCACTTTTAAGAGAGTTTCCAAGAACTCGTTTTTTCAACAAAATTTACAAGTGTACAAAGTAAAATCTAAATTTGTATACTGCTCTAACTGTTTAGGTACGGAATTCTGCGTTAGAAATATGAAGTAAAAATTATTATAAAGCAGTTTCTGTATACTCTGAAAGAACAATTGCTGTTCAAATCTTCATCAATTTGGGTCGCTTCCTAAAGTAATAATTCTTTTCTGGTTCGTACTTAACTAAAGTGGTATAATTATAGATCAGGAATGATTTACTATATTATCGCCATTAAGTCACTTGCAACACGCAGATTCTTTAAATTTTTATATCGTATTAAGATTATTATTAATGTCCAGGTAGTTAAATTCTCTAATGGCATTTTTTTTAGAGACACTTACGGACGTCGACAGGCCGTGCAATAGACCAAGACCTTTTGCATTTTGTGTTAGAAAAACAGGGGGGTTACGAAAACGACTATTAATAGGTACCTGGAACAAGCACACGTAGGTTGCATAGTTGCTATAAGAGCAGAGCTGTTATGGCCGTTTCGGTGTAGCCATGATGGTTTTGGAAACATTCTATCGGGTTTAATTTTTCCGTGTGTACAAAACCGTTTTGACCGAGAGTTCGCCGGCGTGTTTGATTTGTGGCAGGAATTTCCACATCCCGGAGGTCGTTTGTTGTAGGCCGGTTGTATGTACGGGAATCGATATTTGCCGACGGAGAAATTTGGTCTGTTTTTGTAAACCTCGGACATGGCTAGCTAAAGGACCTACATTATGAACGACGCTTCTGATCAGCCCCGCAGCAAAGATTGGGGTAACTTATCCTTTTGCTCCGAAAAACGAGAAATAATAATAGAAGGCTTACACTCAAAGGCAGATAACTGTTTGGTGTGCCATTAGCTACTATGGCATAGTGGTATCAAATTTCTCAAAAGAAATAATTATTGATAACGTTTATAAGACTCAAATTTTTGACACATTTTTCGATCACGTTAGTGGAAATTCAGGATTTTGGTTTATGCAAGATGGTGCCCGGGTCCACTGAACTTGAGAAAGCGTGGTTGCTATATCACGTGTTTTTGGCTCGAATATCATTGCCTTGAATGCAAAGACAAAGGCAAACAGAATAATTGATTCTTTTGACTTAAACCCTGTGACTATTTACTCTTGGGTTTAACAAATAAAAATGTTTATTGTCTACGCCAAGCAATAATAAAAAAACGTAGGTAACATCAAAATTCGCATTAAAGATGCCATTAATTCGATAGAAGATAAAAAAGACACAAAGTTATTAATCTTTTTTAAATTTCTGGAACTCGTGACTAAGAACAAAGAAAGACATTTTGAAAATATTATTACTTAGTTCTTCATCTAATTAATAAGCAGCAATTTACACAGTCGGAATATCTTTTGTAGTTTTTTTGTAATTTAATCTAAACTATCAGCATCTAATTAATGGCCATCTTGCACATTACTATTGGATTTATAATTATAATTGTTTTTTTAAAATTATTATTACATTTAACTTCAAATTACAGCACAATATATTTTATGTCAAGAAGAAAGAGTTTAATATTTTACTTTTATTCTCTTCTTCTTGGAACATTAAATAATGATCAAATAAAAAACGAAAGGACTCTTTAGAAACTAAGGTATTATTTAACATTGGATGAAACAACATATTAAAAATTGTTCTGTATTGTAAAAATATGCCTTGCAAGATCCGCAAAGAAATTTAATCTCTATTTTCTATACGAATCATGCGAATTTGAAATTCGATATAAATCATCCATTTGTTGTATTGTTGCCCGAGTGTTTTTAAATAATACTATTTTCTTTGTCTGCCTTAGCGTGAGCAGAGTTAGTGATGATTTAGACGTTTTCCTGTGTTACTAGTGTTAACTAGATGAAATTTTCGTTAACACTTTTACGAAGAGTGTTATGACGTGACTTGCTTCTCAGCAATTCTGAGATGGGCACCTCATTTGCAGATAATGTGTATACATTGCACTTAGCACCTTCTATTTTCAGTACTGGTTTGCAAAAACACTAAATTACAAAGTTTTCACAGAGTAATATACATAAGTCCATATTTGCTTTATAAATATTTAGCAATGATGTAAGGCGTCTTTGATAAAATGGTATATTATGAGATAGTAACACAAAAACTTTGTATCAGAACACACCGCCTTTCTATTACCACCTTCATTTTTCTTTATAAATTTAACAGTTGATTCGCAAAAAGCCTTTGGTGAGTTCAGAACAGAAAAGAATCGCGTAACACCACGGTCAATGAAAAGCGTGGATTTTCAAATTTTCTAGAACATCTCTTGTGTATGATAATAATTTCGTACGCGATTTTGTACCAGAACATACCGCTTTTCTAATTGCCCTTAATTTTTTCTGCTTATTTGGACAGTTTTAAAGAGATACTGTTTTTATAAAATGAAATACATAAATACTTAAAATCAGAGGAATATATTTTATAAACTGTTTAAAATCAATTAAATCGAACTTCGACTAGTAAATGTATTCTAACAAACAAATATAGAAATAAAAGCTGTTATTTAGATTCTTTATTCCTAAAAGTTAAAAAGTTAAACTTCCTAATTGTAATGCGGTATTACCTTAAGGGATTACTAATACTTTAACAATAGAGCGATGTGTAAATAGATATCGAATGAACCTTTATGGAAGCTATTATAAAGGTATTTTAACTACTCCCTATAGATATTTACTGAAAATAAAACTTATTAAAGCATTCCAGGAGCTAGAATTTAGAACATAGATTTTAACTATTTTTTTTAAATCAAGAAAATTAATAAAATAAACACGAGTGCTAAATATGCAAAACAATATTTTGCATATGCATTTATAAAAAAGCTGTAAAAATATACATCCATACAAAAATATGCATTTTGCATATATTCTAGGTCTAATCATAAGATTTTTATTTACATTTTATGGAAAACATACATTTATATAAATGATTTTAATAACTTAAAAAAATTTATTTTTCTTGTTTGCTAAGAATTCTATAAAAAAATTATATTATTTGATATTAGTTTCGGACAATAAACGCAAAAGCTAGATATTCTCATCATCTACTTCTGCCTCAACTTGTGGAATTCTTGTGGTTATGTCTTGAAAAAAATTATCACTGATTGTTTCAGTAGTCTTGGGCATGAAGTAATTCATTAATCGCTTTTCTATATGAAAATATTAACAACTTAAGCTCACATAAGAACTGTGCAGCATGTTTTTGATTTAGATTATGTAGGACAAAATAATTGCACGAAATACTGGCCTGTTTGTCGTTTTTAATTATATCAGCAATAAAAGTAGGGTTGTATTGATAATTACCATTAACTTCCTCCTGTTTAAGAGTTTTAGAGAAAATTTATATTATATCTTTACTAAGAGGTTTATCAACTGACAAACAATCCCCTTTTTTGCCAATTTTACATGCCAAACATATGATATTAGAGAATTCTGCAGTGTGATTGAAGCATATAGCAATTCTCTTTAACGTATACGAGTAATGAAAGAGCTGGAAGATGCCCTAACAAAAAATTAAAAAGAGGTAAAGCAGGCGGTTTTGATAGGATAGACTCAAAACTGATAAACTGGTTGGTAAATAGTGGAAAGGAATAATTAATGGGAATTTAAGAATAGCATGGACAACGAAGAGAATACCAAAAGACTGGGAAGGGATTGTAATCTTAGCTATTCACAAAAAAGAAAATTATACTATATGCAATAATTATAGAGCAAGCTGTCTCGCAACAAAAAAATTATAATATACACAAAAGTATCAGAAACAAAACTAAGAGGACTGATAGAACCGAAATTAGAAAAAGAACAGGCCGCATATAGGAAAGGTAGGCAAACAACGGACAATACCTTTGTTCTGAAAAAGGTTATCGAGGGAATGATTGAATCAAGCAGAAAACTTTGGTTATGCTTTACAGATATAAAAGTAATCTTTGATTCTATAGATAGTAATATAATATGGAAAAGCCTAAGAAAACTACATATATCAGAAAGATTGTTGAATTAAATTCAGCTTCACAAGTAAAAATTGTTTGATATATTTGATCATTTAGGATAAAAAATCTACCATTTAATAGGATGCTGATCAAAGTAACGTTCGGTTTCCGAAAACTCTTTTGCATTGTTTTTTTAGCAGTCGTGTTGAATACCCGACTAGATACCTCAACGATTCATCTGTTATTTTGAAGTTGAACAACTTAGTAATAAGTTCGTGTAAACTGTATAAGTTGTAGTGGCTGAGCCGCTGCTTTTATTTTTAGAGACCTTGCCAACCCTACTATTATTGCACGGCTGATAATGTGAGATATTAAAGTTATGTTCCCTTCCTCAATCTTAATCTCTTACTCTGATGCTCTTGAGTGGATGTGGATTTTTAAAATTCTCAAACATTTGTACTTGTATTAGCTTCACATGTTCTTTTAATCGTCGAATACTAGAATTGTAGAATACCTTGATTTGTTACCGCTTGATCAAAGCTTTAGTTTAGTCTACTCAAAGCAGTCTTGTCGTCCACTAGAATACTAAATTAAAAACGTTAAATCCCTTGAATAACTCGGCAATTTCATAATCTCTCTTTTAAACGAACTGGAACTGTTGTGTGATTTGATAATACTTGTGGTGCAGAACAACCCTGTAAAAAATGTAGACGTATTTGTTTGCAGCAGTTTATGGTTTAACTTAGCCCAGTTCTATTTTGGTTACATCTACCAGACCTTCTAAAACATTTCCATTAATAATTTTCCCTTTCCATACCAATCCATCATCTAATAAACGGTTGCAAATTACCTTAAGCATATGGCAGACGTTGACAAACAAATATATTTTGCAAGACTGATCAAATGGATTGGTAATTGATAAATTATCGAAGTTATAGCCAATCAGTTAAATAAAGTCACACTGCCAAATCTTATTCAAACATCACTGATATTACAGGAAATTTAAGTTATGTCACTGTTAATATTATTTGCTCTAAAAGCTCTTTCTTTATATAGTCTGATCAAAATTACAGTTAATTAATTGCTTCCGATTGCCCAGTAGTCTTCATATCATTACAATTCTGTGGAGTCAAGTCAGTTGAACTAGTCACTAGTGCATCAATTTGTAAAGTTTTCTTTATTTTCGTATTTTTTATACTATCAAACTTTGTCACTCCCGCTATTTTCCTAAGTATTTTCATTTCCATTGCTGTGATTGTACTGTTATGCTTTTTAATTCTCGTCCATGTTTTGCTAGACTATGTTAAGAACTATATATAGAATATGTCAGAACTACAATTGCTTTATAGACGTGTATTTTTGTTTTCCTACTGATTTCTTTCTTTTCACATATTGTTTTTATCAGCGCATAGTATATCTTATTGCTTTCTTTTGTTCCTATAATCATATTTTCCTTTGTTTCTTATTGATGACCAAGATTTTCGTTTTCTTAAGATTCACCCTCATATTGCTTCCTTCTCTTTCTTTATTCTATATTTCTATTTTTCTGCTAAGTTTACTCGGTGTTTCTGTCATTAGAATTATTTTATCGACATATACAAGATTATGTGTATCGGTCGTAGGTTCTTATATTCTAGCAATATTTTCTTGTTCTGTGCCTTTTATTTATGTTTTTAATTATTCTGTCCATTATTACGTTGAAAAACAATGAACTGAGGCTATCACTCTATTTTATCTCTCTTTGAAGTTCAACTTTTTTTGAAGTAGCCCCATATATTCGTATGTGTGCGGTAACGTTCTTGTATACACTCCCAATTTTTCTTATTAGAATTTCTAATATTTGTAGTTTTCTTAGGCTTTTCCATATTATATTCCTATCTATAGAATCAAAGGTTGCTTTTATATCTATAAAGCATAACCAAAGTTCTCTGCTTGATTCAATAATTCCCTCGATAACCTTTTTCAGAACAAATATATTGTCCGTTGTTTACCTATCCTGAAAATGCTAAATATTGAAAGTCAATTTTAGTTTTTTGTTAAAATCCTTCCAGATTGAAAATGGCTTTTATTCATTCATTTATAGCCAAATCAGGAATGCTGAAAACACATCTGAATGGGTGTTTTTACTGCGGACATGATAAATCTAAAGATACCCAAAGAAATCACTTACAAGTGAACGGAAAGGATGCATGTATGTGCTATTCAACACATGTTTATAAAGGCATAACCTTTACACTACACATATTACCGAATTTGGTCAAACTTTATAAACTTACAATGCGAAATTATGAGTCTAATCCAGTTGATCTTAAAATATCAATATTAGCAGTCTTTTTCTTTGTCCCAAGAAATTTTTATCCCAAATTCAGTAAGAACAATTGATCAATTTTTGAATATTGCGAAAGAACGGGTAGACAAACGGACAGAAAAATATATCAAAAGCACTAATGACCATCCTTTACTTAGCCCCATGAGTGAACCTGTTGTAAATACTTTTCTTTGATAAATCAATTGATAGTACTAACAAATCTTTCTCCTAAATTAATATTTTTAATTTAACTGATAATCTTGCATGCATTTAATAATTATATATAAAATTTAGAATTTAATTTGTACGAAAGTTCTTAGATAGTTTTCAGAATAAAAATAAAAACAAATAAATATTTAGTTCATTTTTAACGCAGTTTTCTCGAACTTTAGCAAATCTGATTTAAACTTGTTAGATTTTCTCAATTTCTTCCGATAAGCAACTTTTACAAGATCCTCGAATAACTACTTACAGCCTTAATTAGATTTTTATTTGACGAAAATATTTTGCAGCTATGATTATTTTAAAATTTTGAGAAAAGATGAATATCTAAGGAAATTATGCAAATAAGATGAATGTTGTGTGTTTTCAAACTACAATTTGGTTAACTGAATGTATCATTGCAGTGAAACAGAACATTTTGCCTAAATTGTTACTTTGAACTTAACAATAAATGTTACATAACATTGTTTATTAAATTTTTTAAAGTAATTGAGAGGGGTCTTTTTTTACAAAGAACGGGTCTACGAATTGGTAGCCATAGTAGTACTGTGGCACAAACATGGAATCAGTGGGTAGAAAAAGGTACTGAGTCGCGAAGAGTGGGGTCGGACAACCAACCGGGAAGATTGTCCTCTTTAGAAGCTTGCATTTACTAAAGTTCCTTATAACTTTTTACATATTCCCAACTTTGGTGGTAAACCCATTGCAGGCTTTCATTTCAGTTCCAGAATACCTCATAAAGTTGGAAAGTTAATTTAATGTATCCGATAAACCTTGAACTTCCAACTGTAGAGACAATGGATTGAAATGCAAATCTAATTCTTTCCTTGTTATCAGTCCTCACAATTAACACTTTTCCTACCTTGAGTCCTTCTGTTTTGATAGATTTTAAATTTTGGATTAATAATCCAAAATATTTATTTCTAATACGATCTTTTGGTTTCTTATAGACTATTTTGAAGTTTCAACTGCTTCGGAAGCTCTTGTAAGATCCAATTCTGAAAATTGGCATAAGTTTTCATTCTGAGAATTATAGTTGGAGTTAAGGGGATTAAATTTTCAGAGTCTTTTAAATATACATCAGAAAAAGAGCGTTGACTACAGTTTTAGTTCCGATCAAATAGGTTTCCATTTGGAAGTAATTAATTTTCTTTTTAAAGTAGGGACTATTCGTTCCCAGTTTGAAAAATAAATTTTTAGCTAATTTGCTGGGTCATAAACTTTTCTTCTATTTTCTTCAAACTAATCTTTTGAACAGATTATAAGTTTTAATAAAGCTAACACGTTATCACTATGTACCGCAGGTGGGTGACTTCTTTTGCTAATAAATCGCAACGTAACTAGAATAACATTTTCAGTTGACAAACTTTTTATTAGTTTCAAGTGAACTGCTCGTAAAATTACAAAAGTAAAAATAAAATTTATTCTGTACTTCCACCTTTAAGGAACAATTATTTTTAAGATTTATTCTGGCAGGATCTGTTTCTGTTTGTTTTAAAAATAATTTTGATGCTTGATTTAAGGTTACTACATTTTTAATATTCGGCTTTTCTCCTAGATCTAAAAATTCTCACGTTATTTAGGCATTAAAAATCCAACTCCATAGTAGCATTATTTCTCATGAACATGAATATATTCTCATAGCTCTAGTTTTGAAATGATGGTTCTTTTTACAGATGCAATTCTAAAATTTGATTATACTAGTTATAGATTAACTTGATCCTCAGTTATATTAGTACAGAAAATACTATTCTAGTATAAGCCTTCTAACTAGCGTTGACAACACATGTAATTGTGGATTATCCATAAATACCATTTTATGATGTGTAAAATCTGGACTTTTTAAATTAATGCAGTGTATGCAACAAATTGCTTTGTTTTCTGCATAATATGTTGAGAAACATCAGAATCCTATCCTATTTTTTGATACCATTAATTTTTTATAGGGATTTTCTGAAAAACTATTGTAAGAACAGTAAAGCTAATAGCATCATAAAATTAGTAATCCAGGCTTAATAAATCTCTATTGTTCAAACACTTTAAAACCCAAACAGTTGTTACTACGTAGTCTTACTTGGGAATGAAGATTGTAGTTTCACAGGTAAAAATGAAAAATCAATCTCATAAGTTTGGAACTTTAACCTATGGTAGACTTTGTAGCTGGAGACTGATGTTTTTGCATTGTTTATGTAAAGGTACTTTCTTAAATTTTCAATTTTTTAGTACTGTTTTTTGATCTTACTCAAATGGTAATTTAAAGTAAAACCAAGCACAAATAAAGCACAGCTAATACAAAATGGAACTATTTTAAGATAAAATAATTGCATCTCACCGTTTAGAATCCACCACAAAAAATATAAGTGATTTAAATTTTTTTTAACATCTTATTGTTTAAAAATATTTTTAGATACCATTTACAACATCAATCTTTTTTTCTCTGAAGTTTAGTCAAGTTGGACTCTATATAAACAATAATTTAAGAATGGATCCTTTCCCACAGAACATGAAGCATCAAAAACCGGTTGGGCTGAAGTGGTTGAACTATGAGAGTTAAATACTTTACGGTGAGATAAATAGTAATATTTAGGTTTTGAAATACCTTTTCTTGGTTTTATTATTTATTCCTTGCCCCATTCTTTAAATACTTGGGTATAATGTTCAAACATATTTACTTGTCGTAGTTTCTACGTTGTGGTTAGTAATCATCGTGTAGTCACAAATTCATTACTAGACACCTAATTAAAGTTTCATAACAGTGCAATGAAATATATTTTTTCTTTAATTGTTTTAAAAACAAAGTTGTTTCCAGCTTTTTTTTATTCTTTATTTTAACTTTGACTAAATCCTTAAAACGAAAAATTTTGAGACTATAGATCTTTGATTTACTTTGACTTAATAGATAGTACGGAAAGATCACAGCCAAACATAAAAAAAAATGAAAACGGCAAAATAATAAAAGAAGAAGATGATATTATAAGGAAATGTAAGGAATACTTTAAAGAAGTCCTAAATACAGACCAAATATGTCAAGTTGAAGTAAATGATGAGGATGAGCAATTAAGTCAAAATCAAATTCAAGACTGACAAGAAATAACCCCAGAAGAATTTAATGAAACAATCAGTACACTCACGAGAGGAAAAGCAGCAGGGCATGACAACATAACCGCGGAAATGGTGAAAAATTTGGTGATAAAGGCAGGAAAATATTAAAAAAATTTATTAATAAAATAATGAACAACGGAAAAATACCGGCGGACTGTGAACGGGGAGTAATTATACCCTTATATAAAAAAGGAGATAATAAAGAGTGTTCTAATTACCATAAAATTACTCAGTACAATAGCTAAAATGTATGAGTAAATTCTACAAAAGAGGAGCGGCAGGGGGTACAGGATCACGTCTTTACGATTAAACAATTAATAGAGGAAAGTAGAAAAAACAAGATATGTTTCGCTTTTCTAGATCTCGAGAAGGCATATGACAGTATACCGAGACATCTTATATGGAACAGCAAGTTTATATGTATGTATATTATATTATATATATTATTATTATATATATTATATATTACATACTTATGTAAAGCTATTAAAAGTCTATACCTAGTTACAAGAAACTATGTAAGAATAGGAAGCCTGATATTTAAGGAGTTCATAACACGAGAGGGACTTAGACAAGGAGGGGTCCTAAGCCCGACCCTGTTCAATATTATAATGGATGATGTGATTAAATATGTAAAGAAAAAGGTAAAGAAATAAATGGTTGGATAAGAAACATGTTGCCCACAGAAATATCGGAAAGTGCCTATGCAAATGACTTTGTGATTTACGTCAAGAACGAGAGATAGTTACAATACAATATTGAAGTATGGAAAACAGCACTAAAGAAAAGAGATCTAAAAATAAACAGAGAGAAACCAAGACAATGATAATAGGTAAAGATGAAAATATAGCAATAAAAATAATGATAAAAAATAGAACAAGTAGAATTTTGTAAATATCTTGGAACGAAAATACATGAGTCAGGAAGAAATGTTGCAAAAATAAATAAAAGGATAGAGAGTGCACTAAAGGTGTTCTATAGTCTAAATAAATCATTCATACGCAAAATACAAAAATGACGGCATATAAAATCATTTTTAGACGGGTACTACTGTATGGTAGTGAGAATTGTGAGCTTAATGAGAGAACAAGCAGTAAACTTCAAGCAATTGAACTGAAGTACCTTAAAGCGGTAATTGGCATTACCAAAAAAGACAGAATTAGAAATACCGAAGTAAGAAACCAACTCCAGGTAGAACCACTAACGACGACCAGCTTAGATGGATCGGACATTTAATAAGAATGAAGAAAAGCCTACAATCTAAAGTAATATTGGAAAGAAGACCAACACGAAAAAACAAAGGGACAGGCCGACGAAAACATGGGAAGATGCAATAAAAGAAAATCTGAGGGAACAGGAATTAGTCTGGATGAAAGCAAAGAAAATAGCAAAAAAACAAGAAGAAATAAGCAAAGTTTATATATAAAAAAATGTTAACACAATATGTATGTAGTTGTCTCTTTAATGTACACCTTTACACCTAACGGTATATCAAGGTTTTCAATTAATAAATAAATAAATAAATACATTACATATTTTGCTTCTGGGTAACAATGGATCTTACGAACAGTTTGTGGAGATATTCTACGTTATTGTGACTCGTCTCACAGCTTGTTGTTGTGCTTTTGCAGAGTTTTCAGATTACTTTTGTACAATTACAACTGTTTAAATGAACTTGAGGAATTAATACTTTCGTTTTTCGATGTACGGTTGCATGCTGAATATTTGATTTGGAACTTACAATGTGATTTCGTTTCAAATATCAAGAACAAACATTGCTTATTTTTAATTTTCTCTTGTTCAGCTTTATATGCCTAGTTTCTTGAGTTTTGCAATTTTATCTGCAATATCTTACAAAATATAAGTTGGAGAGTTAAGCTTGTCTTTAATCTCTTGTCATAAGAAAGGTGTGGTGGCCTCATTTGAAATTGTTTTCCAACTTTATTAATTTTCTTTTTAAGAAATTTCAGACGCTCAGACTCTTCAATTTATTTCCTCCTAGAACTTTATATACCTATTCAATCATTGCTCACCTTTGCGGTCTTAGAAAAATGTAAACAGGTACCGTTGCAGATTTGAGTAAGAAAACTGGATTTAAGTAGTTGGTATAAAAAAAATAACGCTCTGGGCTTTTGTTTCTAAAGCATTTAATTTGTCATACAGTTGCTTACTTTTTGATGAATATAACCACAGCCTATAATTTCCCTACTACTAAATCGTTTCTGTGGACTTCACTTATTGTATGCTAATTAACAAACCGATTTGATAAAATGTATGCTAATATTCGTAATCACAAAATGACGTAATCAAGACAAGCGTGTTAAATAAGACTTTTAAGGGTTTTTACGTACATACGTCTAATGTGAAAATTTTTATTTTACACTGAAGAGTCACAGTCGTCTTTCATTGGAAAGTTTCTTGTGGTCTGTGGTATACGTTCAAACTAGATATAATTAAAACTATGTCTAACGCTGATTAAAATGATGTAAAAGTAACTTCCTTCAGAATTTAAATCATAATGTGCGTCTATAAAAAACTAATATTTTCTCTTGTTCGACCGAGTAATTTACGGTGCGGGTATATATTATATATCATATCAAACATTATATTGCTATCGATCAAGTTCAAAAATGTTTTACAATTTTACTCAAAAAAAAGAAGTTCTTAGAAATTATCACTATATGTTCACAGCCCAAGCTTATCTAATCATGCTGAACAGAAAAAATGAAACAAGCTTCAGGAATATAAAATACTGGAAAAAATCACTACTGGGAAAAAACTAATGGACAAATATAAAAAGATGGATTTTGGTCGAAGAGTTCGCATGTCCAACTTATAAAACGGTATTACAAATGGAAACAAAGAGAACCAGGCTGTTGCCCTTAGAACCAACTCCTTAATCTTATGTGGTAAAAAAGAATATTGGTGTAGCCTAAAAGAGCATTTCATTTAGAAAGCTTAGCCATAATTGAATTAAAACAATAGACTCGGACCGCGAGTAGTAGACTGTTTCGTTACGTTTGAAAAAATCTGCCTATTTCTAGCAAGCGTTGCTTGATGGGTTATTTGAGTAAGAACAAGAAATTGGTCTGTTAATAAAAGAAATACCAGGCTTATAGAAGTGTTTTAGCTACAAGAATGCAACGCATCAATAAAAAATCGGTTGCTTTGCCAGAAGCAATAAAAGTGCACATATCACTGTATTCAGTCTTTTGTAACTTTTTTAGGCTTGTTGAATTAACGTTCATAGATGTTATTTGTGTATTTTCTTATAACTAATTATTCGTCTGTTGTTTAAATTGATAAACTTTGTTGTCATATTTTAGTGTGAGATGTATAAAAAACACTTCAAATTATTTTTTATTTATATTTTATATATATGAGCCCGACCAATAATGTTCGAAGATACGGTGCGCGCGAGGGTCTCCGATTTCGTTCAAATTATAGGAGCTAAAACTAGGTAGTGAAAAAATAAAATCCTACAATTTTTAGCTCTCCACCCCCTCCGGATTCAGAGATATGAATTTTTGAAAATTGAAAATTACCCTTATTTTGCTGTTTTTAAAAAATCCATATCTCGGGAAGTTTGGGTCTAATCGGGCTCAAATAGGATGCATTTTTTTTTGTCTGTGAGTCTACTTTCATACCATCTGGGTCCGGTCTATTTGTACGTGCCTCTCTTTTTTTGGCAGCTTGAAATTCGAGAACATAAAAACAGCAAATTCTTTCATCTTGAAAATGGACCCAGATTACAGCAACAGCGCGAAAACATTTTAGACGTAATAGGCATGAAAGTAGGCTCATAGACGAAAAAAATGCGTCCTAGTTGAGCCCGATTGGACCCCAACTTTCTCAGATACGAATTTTTAAAAAAATGGCATTTCCGCGAAATTCGAGTTTTTTGCGGTTTTCTAAGTGTCACCAATCGCGCCTGACCGATTCAAATACTTTGAAAAGTGGGGAAATTGTTGTTTTACTAGAATGCAATGATTTGTTAATGGTTTTATCCTTGGCCCGAACTTGTAGCATGCGCGATCGCCACTGCGCAGATTGTTCTTTTCGAAGGGAAAATAAACGGAAATTGTGGAAATTTCTGAATTATACGGCGAGTCAGGGGCTCAAGAAGGGTTGAAAAAAGTCGAAGTCAGTGCAAAATACTCTTTTGACATATTAAACGGTGATATAACCTGATTTTAACAACCTTTCGACACCTTAAACCGTTGTTTACTGTAGTCATTTTTTAAAACAATTGCGCTCTGCTAGTCGCACATATTACAAATTTGTCTTGAATTCGGCTGTTTACACACACATTGTAATGAGAGAAGCTCGTGTATCTTGTTTGGTATCCCAGAATTTGTACTTGATCTCTGTTCTGTCCCAGGAAATCTCAAAATCATCCAGCACTTGCGTAATTCAGAGAATCCCTGGACACTCACCGCATCGATGGAGCATACAGTCTAAGTTATCTGAATCGCAAGTTGCAGCTGCTATCAAATCACAATAATTGATCCTTTTATTCAGAGCAAGAAGCTTGAGCTTAATGTTTTCGTGTTCGACACAGACACAAATTTTGTGGGAGCCTAGATCTCCAGCATAAATACATTCTTCAGGTACCAAACTCGCAAAGTGAGAAAATTTTGGTACGTTTTCACCTCCTTTATAATCTTGCAGAAAGTTAGACTGTAAATCTTGTAGTGTGTAGAGGAGCAGACGCTTTTGTTTTACTATTTCGACCATCGACCCCGTTTCATCTCGAGCCTTCCTTATCAAATTCTGTTTCTTTCCTGGGCATACGTATGAATTTTTGGGATCCAGAATATAACTCTATAATTTTTTCCATTGCTTGAGAAATTTTAGAATGTTTTTTTCTCGGTGGATTTTCTAATTCACCTGTAGACATGAAAACGTGGAATTAAACCAATTTTCTAGACAATAATCTTACAACTTTTATCATGAAGAACTTACCATTTTTCTGCAGCTTCCGTACTTTATTGAACATATACGAAGTACATTTAAAGTACTTTTGGCATAAATCGAAACTCCAGTTCCTTGGAACAAGTAAAAGAAGGGATATCTTGTCAGAGATTGTTGAATTGCTGTCGAATTTTCTTTGCAATTCTGTCAAAAGTGGATGAAGAGAGACACTGTCTTGGATGGAACTGCCAGTAACCAGTGGCATAATTGAATTTAGATCGAGATTAAAAGCATCTTTTATTTGACGAATTAATTTTTGCCGGGACATCAGTTAAAAATCGACCACTAGTTTTTCTTTTCTGGGCAAAGAAACCCGTGATAATTCAAGATCAGGCATTCCAAGTTCTCGACAAACGTTTCTGTGAGTCGATCATCCCTGGCTACAAGTCAGAAATTCAGTACCACCTGAACTTTGCGATGAACTAGAAGGATAAGTCTCAAGATCGCTTATTCCTTTAATTAGAGTATCTACTCCACTCGCAACAGTACTTCTTGGCCTTAGACCATCCGTTCTCACAACATTGTTATTGTGGCCCTCCGCGACACTTTCAGTAACATTCTGCTCACACCGTTTACGTATTTTATTCCCTGGAATCAATCTAGTTTCCGTTGCCTTACAACATTTTTGACTCAATTCTAAGGTAATAATACCCCGAACAGGTTTTTTATGAATTCCGTATGGATCGCAATATTTTCTCCTTTCAGCCTTATAATTATCGACAAACTTGTTCTTGTGCCTTTTACATATGTACTCACTTTTATAAGCACTCAAATTACTGTTTAATCTCAAATTGAGGATATCGAATTGTTTGGTATCGAATTCACTTAAATAACCAAAATTATAAGGTTTAGAACAACTGTCGCTCAGGAATTTCCCAATAGCACACATCATTTCCAGTACAGCCATTGTCCACTTACTTTTCCACTAAGACACGTTACACTTGTACAACATAACCTCACAAGTATTTAGCCTTGTATGGCGATAACACAAGAAACTGAGAAACTGAAAACTGAGGAATGGCCATCCACTCCCCGTAGAAGACTTATTCTAGATTTGAAATACGAATATCGTAGTATTCTGAAAATGTTTGAATGAACTCGCAACACTGAGGCGACGTGATAATTGAAAAACTTCAGAATTCGAATTTCACTCAACTTAGCAGACGGACTTACACTGGCTGTTAGCGGGAGTAATATGTGCGACTAGCAGAGCGTAATTGTTTTAAAAAATGACTACAGTAAACAATGGTTTAAGGTGTCGAAAGATTATTAAAATCAGGTTCTATCACCGTTTAATCTGTCAAAAGAGTATTTTGCACTGACTTCGACCTTTTTCAACCCTTCTTGAGCCCCTGACTCGCCGTATAATTCAGAAATTTCCACAATTTCCGTTTATTTTCCCTTCGAAAAGAACAATCTGCGCAGTGGCGATCGCGCATGCTACAAGTTCGGGCCAAGGATAAAACCATTAAGAAATCATTGTATTCTAGTAAAACAACAATTTCCCTACTTTTCAAAGTATTTGAATCGGTCAGGCGCGATTGGTGACACTTAGAAAACCGCAAAAACTCGAATTTCGCGGAAATGCCATTTTTAAAATTCGTATCTGAGAAAGTTGTCCAATCGGGCTCAACTAGGACGCATTTTTTCGTCTATGAGCCTACTTTCATGCCTATTACGTCTAAAATGTTTTCGCGCTGTTGCTGTAATCTGGGTCCATTTTCAAGATGAAAGAATTTGCTGTTTTATGTTCTCGAATTTCAAGCTGCCAAGAAAAGAGAGGCACGTACAAATAGACCGGACCCAGATGGTATGAAAGTAGACTCACAGACGAAAAAATGCGTCCTATTTGAGCCCGATTGACAAACTTCCGAGATATGGATTTTTAAAACAGCAAAATAAGGGTAATTTTCAATTTTCAAAAATTCATATCTCTGGATCCGGAGGGGGTGGAGGGCTAAAAATTGTAGGATTATATTTTTTCACTACCTAGACCCTCGCGCGCACCGTATCTTCGAAAATTATTGGACGGGCTCATATATTATATTTTTCATTGTTAGCTTTAACATTTAAATGTTGCAGATGGAATTACTGCAGTTACCGTAGAATTTTATCTGTTCTTTTTACTAACTTTTTAAAACGATGTATTTATTTGAATTAGACAATAATTATCATGTTTATTTGAATACAATTTAATGTTACGTACAATGCTGTGAATATTTTTAATAATGTTTTATTTCTATATTTTACAAAATTAAATTAAACATTAACTATATAATTATTTATATCTCTTAACCATCATAACAAAGTAGTAAAATTTCATGAACTAGTTAAAAGGGAAACTCTGTTCCTGAATTGTATAGTAAAATGCCTAGATCTAATTTACTTGACGACTTTCCATTGTATTCAAGTAACATCTTGAATATGCTGATTAAAAATCGTCTTCACCTACATAGGTCTTTTGATGCGAAGCAATTAATTTTATTCAAGTCAGTAAAAAGCCATTTAAAAGCTATATGGGTCATCTGCATGAAACGAGCCGTCACCGTTACCTGGGATTATCAAGCCGAATGAGCAGACGTTCACACTTTTTGCTGAAATTCGCTCGTGTCATTTAATTACGCCGACGTGCCTTAATTCATGTGACCGTTAGTCTGATAAATGCGCTTTATAATAGATTTTTTCGCGACTGCGATTCATCACAATAACGGACGTGGTACACGAAGTTGCTCAAACGTGGAATTCTTGCCCGGAACCTCAATTCCGATGTGGGTTAGACCGGAGAGAATGATTTGAGAATTGCACTGAAGTGGAACGAATGCTGAAGAGTACAAGACTAAGTGATTTTAGAATAAAAATAGAAATAATTTTGGCATAAAGGTTTTGACAAATTAACGTTTATAGATGTCTAAACATTTCGTTAACAGCTTAATTTTATAAGCTAAATTGAAATAGATACATTTCTAAACGCAGTTTGTAATACCTTTATATGAGGCAAAATGTAACCAAAGTGACTCACCCCAAACATCATGCTCATGACTTTAGTCTTAATGTCATCGTCTATTAATGCGACACCGTTCTCATCTTTGGCTTCCAAAAAACTGTCCAAAAGGACCTTCCACCGCTCCTTCTCTAATTTTTCCACATTCCATTAGCTGCTTTCGAGTTCCGCACTTTTCCTTTTTTTCTTTATAGACTTTTCAGTACTTGCCCTGCTCTCTTTTCAGTTTTGAAAAGCGAAATATTATCTTGGGACGCAAGCAGAACTTTTATGGAAGGCTGCCCAGCCTAGAGCATTATCACCAATTGTGCTTTTAAAGCTTTTAATAATGCTTAGACTTTTATATGGTGAAAGCTCTCGCCTCTCTAATTTTTCAATGGCAGTTGCGATGCAAACAAAAATTAACTGTCTGATCTCTAAAATACTTAATACAGCTGGGAATTAGTTTGTGTCAAACTGACATACGACATATTTAATTTTAGTGTAATTTGTTACAAGAAAATCTATACATTTTAATCAGTTACCCCACCGTGTTAAGATCGACTCTGGTGGTAAAGAGAGTTCAGGTACTTTTCCTTACACTTGAAGTCTAATATGTATTTTAATAAAAATCTTTTTAAACAAATATTGTTTTTAGAAAATGAAATAAACACTTCAAATCAGAGGAACGTAATTCATAAAGTTTTCAAAGTCAAATAAAATCGAACTATTACTTGAGCTGGTAAATATATTCAAATAACACTAGAGTATAAAAGCTGCTATGTAATTTCTGTATTTCTGTAAGCTGAAAATTTGAGCTCCCTAACTGTAATCTCTAAATATAATCTGAGATTATCTTAAGGGGTTACATCAGTCATTAGCGCTGAAAAGTAAGGCTATTTTCGAGAATTTTTTCTCCACTACTAATAAAGCAATCAAAGTAAAGTTTTAAGTGTTTATTATGTATATTAAAAGGTGTACAAAAATATTTTTATTGTGATTTTTAAAATAAAATGGCGTTGTAAAAGTCTAATCACTAGAGACGCCTTTTTTAAGCGATGTCCAGACAGCACTTACAGTAATACAAAACATTTTTATTATTCCATATGAGTTTTTCTTTGGGAATACTTGGAGATTTTGAAAAATATTGATTTTTACAAATTTGGCATACATTTGAAGGTTATTTTTTGGTTTTTTTTGACAAATTGATCTTAAATTGTTTATAGAAAAAGTTATTATTAATTAGTCGTAAAACTCCTAGGTATTTTTATAGATAATGTATTTGAGAAGCTACAATTAAAATTTCACGTTAATCAGATGAAAATTGCTCGTTATGCTGCACATAAGTTTCAAAAACATAGCTTCGAGAAAATCGCGATTGAAGCTTTGAAAAAACCACGTGCTGCGAGAACAGGTACGGTCTAACTGCCGTTACAGGGTCTTGTGGTACTTCATCGGAGAACGCTTAAATAACCCATATCGACAAAAGGTAACCAACTTGGCTAAAACACTCCAAAATGCGGAATTTTCAAACATTTAAAATTGCTCGGAGGAACCTCGGAAAATAAGCTGTAAGCATTTTTAAAAGTTATTCCCACACATAAATGTGATGAAATATGATTTTTATATAGTTAATATATATATATATTTTAAGCCAAAAAAAATAGAAAAAAAATTTCTGACTGATGTAACCCCTAAAAGTATTACTAATCCCTTAACAATAGAGTGAAATGTAAACAGATATCGAATTAACCTTCTTGGAATCTATTATAGAGGTATTTTAACTACCCCCTATAGTTATTTACTAAATATAAAACTGATTAAAGCATCTTAGGAACTTAAGAATCCAAAACAGGGATTTTAACTAATTTTTGTAAATAAAATTAAAAAATGAACACGAGTGCCCTTAAAAAAATGCATACAAAAATATGCATGTTGCATATATTCCAAGCTCTAAAATAGACGACAACAATATTAAGTTGTGTAATATAAAAATCTCTATTGCCTAGTAGTATATTGATTGTGCATTTACTTAAATAAGTAAGTACGTCGAATTTGTCTTTTTTGTCTCTCTTTTCAGTTTTTCAGCTAATGATTTTCAATATGTGATCATTAAACACCCTATGAAGCGTTTCAACTTGTTTATGTAAAACGAAGGCGTTATTAGATTATTGGGTTTTTAAATTAGCATTTAAAAAATAGTTTCTTTGATGTTCCTTTACAATAGTCCTGTAGATCATTTTTACATAAATTTAAAATTGCTGAATTTCTTACAAACGATGCAAAAATCTACACAATTATGTATTTCATAGGTAAATACGTATCGTTACTAACAATTTAATGGTTAGCTATAGCTATCAACTCTCGATCGAACCAATCCAAAAACGATAAAAAAGTCACGTAACCTGTTTTAAACAAAATGTAGTCGATAAATATAAATAAAAAGCTAAAAATTAAAATAGTAAGCACTGCCGTTTGTGAAATTGCAACATTATTAAGAAGACACTATATTGCAGTGAAACTTTTACATTAAATTAAGTCTATTACAATCACATATCGCTGTATTTATGTTTGTTCAAGATTTGATTACATCGTTTCCCAAAAATGAGGATTGGTGGAAGTAGTGATATCAGGTGTAAAATAGGCGTAAAAGAGTTCTGTCATTCAGATCAGGTACGTTTAACTTACACGTCCTAAGAATGTCTTGTCTCCAAAAAATGGTACAGTATCAACAAGATAGCGAATTTGAAAAAGAGCATAGGGCAAGGATAGCCAACTGGAAGGATTGTAATCTTACGAATGCAGACCATAGCGCGACTTTAAGTACCCTAACGCGCGGTATCAGTTGTCTACCATCTTTGTTTAACGTCGATTACCCGCGATGAAACCAACAGCGTAACGCCTTTCTTATAACTACCACTAATGCCTCTACACTGGCAGTAGCGTATAGTCATTTTAATGATGATTTCAAATTTTGTTTAGACCGAAACGATAGTCGGACCTTAATATGCCATAGATGAGGAGAAAGGAAGCAATAAGACATTATTCTTACGAAGTATATAACACCAACTATGAGTTTTCTAGTATGAGTAGCTATTAATTATGATAGCAGATCACGTCTAGTCAGAGTTAGTCATTATACTGCCTGTTCAGGACAATTACCAATTCCTTTTATTTGGGTTTTAAAATAGGGTCGGCCGTCCTTTGGCTTCCCCTGTACGCGTTTTGCTTGATTAGAGATAGCCGCGACGGTTTGGTTCGCCTGCGTGGCGACGTCGCTATAAAAGCGGAGCTGTTACGGACGTTTCGGTGTAGCCATGATGGTTTTGGAAACGTTCGACCGGCTTTAATTTTTTCGTGTGTACGAAACCGTTTTGGCCGAGAGTTCGATTGGTGGCAGGAGTTTCCACACCCCAGAGGTCGTATGTATGGGAGTAGATATTTGCCGATGGAGAAACTCGCTCCGTTTTCTTTGTATTTGATCCGGCGAGGAAAAATAGAAAAATCCTGTTGTACACCTCGGACACGACCAGATAAAGGACTCACATTAGGATAAACGTTTCCAATCAACCCCGCAGCGAAGATTGAAGTAACTTGTCCTTTTTTCCGCCCACACCCTTCTCTCCTCTTCCTAAAGTTCCCCTAATTTCAGCCCAGAAGAGCCGATTCCTGCGGCAAAGTATCCGCTTTCACGGCGCGTGTTTTCCAGCTTTTGTCCTTTTAATTGAAATTCCTTTTTTAAAATTAAAAATACGATACAGTTTTAAACCTGAACACTACCAGTCATACGTACGTCGACGCGGTCTTATACCCCAAGCAATTCTTCAGCAAGATAACGCTCGACCGCATATGAATCTGACACATTAAACTTTTTTCAATAAAACATAGTGTCCTTTTCTAATAAGAAGTATCTGGAATATGATTGCATGAAGGGTACAGCGGTATCTATAACCTCCAACAAGTCTGACTTAATTATAGGAGCGTGTCAATAACGAATGGAACGTAGCTATCAAGATACAGGGTTGTATGCAGAAGTAGTAGACTGTTTTTTCTCCGCGCGCGGAGGTGTGTTAGTTGAGTGTGGACCACTGTTTTAGTGACCTCCTGTTGTGACGCCTCGTCGTCAGTTGCGATGGGGCGAAATTTGGAACAGCGGTACGCCATCAAAAAAATCAGCGACCGAAACCAAAGATATGCTTACACAGGCCTACAAGAAGGATACCATGAGCCACTCCTCGATATTTGAGTGGCACAAGTTGTTTCAGGAGGGGAAGGAGCTCGTCGAGGACGACCAACGCGCCGGGCGTCCGTCAACCTCGCGAACGGACGACGATCTGCTGAAAGTTAAGCAACTTTTGAAGTCTGAACGACGGTTGGGCATTAAATTAATTAGTGATGAGCTGAATCTTTCGTACGGGACAGTTCAACGCATCATCACAGAGGATTTATCGATGAGAAAAGTGTACGCGAAAATGGTGCCGAAAGTGTTGAGAAATACTGAACTGTTTGGAAGAAGACGAACATTTTCTCGATAATGTCATCGCCGGAGATGAAACCTGGGTGTTACAATACGACCCGGAAACAAAACGTCAGAGCGAAGGATGGCACACCGCACAATCACCCCGTAAAAAGAAGACCAGAATGTCGAAATCGAAAGTGAAATCGATGTTGATTGCATTTTTGACCGTCGGCATTGTCCATAAGGAGTTTGTACCTCCTGGACGGACTGTAAATGCAAGATTTAGTGAAAGTGCTCACACGGCTGCGAAATCGGATCATACGCGTGCGACCAGACCCAGCGAGGAAGTGGGAGCTCCACCGTGACAACGCGTCGTGCCACGGCGCGTGGATTGTGAGGGATCTCCTGGCCAAATTCGACGTTTCCACGTTGCCTCACCCCTACAGCCCTGATGTGGCACCGCCGGACTTCTTCCTGTTCCCCGGATCAAGAGGCAGCTCAAGGGCATCGTTTCGACTCGTGGAAGCAGTCGCAACGAAGGCGCTTCAGCATGGACGACTAGAAGGCCTCGACTACTCGCTACTAGAAGTGTGTGGATGCCGAAGGGGCCTATTTCGAAGAGTATTAAGTCGATGTACCAAAAGGTTCAATAATTTTTTTTTAAATCAGTCTACTACTTTTGGATACCACCCTGTACTATTCGTTCATTGTTTCACTCGATGCGAAGAAGAATGGAGATTAACACAGAAGCCTAAAGTATGAGCCAAACATTATTAAATAAATATACATATATGTTTGTAGACCAGTGTTTTGTAAATTTAAGCGTTTTTTGTCTACTATTAAATAAATCTGATAAATTTCAGTTGTTGATTTGAATTTTTTTTTGCTGCTTTAATTTTGACTAGGAAAAAAACCGTATGCATTGCGTATATGAAACCGATGAATTAACAGTTGATGAAGATAACCACTGAAACAGAGTCGTTAAATGATTTTGGTATCGATACATTAAATTTTATAATCAATTTAGTTTCTATATATATTATATATATAATATATATATTGTGTATATATATTGATATAATATATATATATATAATGAGAGGCTGGTCATTTTCATTGTTGCTAGCTCACGCCAACCAATCCACGCATTGTTAAGCATCCAAATGTGAAGTAACAATCACCTGGCAACCAGGTACAATTATTTATTTTAAAAATCTAATTCCTTCGAAGCAGGGTGAACGCGGCTAATCTGTTTTACAAGAATCTATATATGTTTCAGTGGATTCTGAAAATAATAAAAGACGGAAAGACATCTCATTCAAAGAGAATGTATATTTTAGAAGTTAAGAAGGTTCGAGAAAATTAGTTGTAGTAAGCTATCACAAACTTTGTACGCAAATTCAAGTTTTTAGGGCAATATGAAGTAAATGGCTTAAAAAGATATAAGGGTGATATTAAACTACCGTACTGCTACCAACGGTTATTAGAGATTTCTAAAAACGATTACGCGTTATATTGCAAAATAGTGATACTGTCGTTATAGATAATAAAATATATTTTACATATTCTAACGGAGATAATATTACAAACCAATAATTTTACACTAAACATAAATGAAACCCGCCAAAAATCGTAAAACATATATATAAATCTAAATTTAAAATGAATTTTAGATTGATGCCCAATGCAAATGAACAATTTCAGAAGAAATACAGAGTTTCTAGAAATAGTACCAATTAAAAATGCATAGGTAGAAGCGTTGCAGCGCAGTAGTGAGATAACTGCTTTTACCCAGCATCAATTACTAGAAACTGCTATCTGACACTATATAAGTGTGCTGTAGAAATTAGATATTAAGTGTTATTCATTAAGCGTTGGCGTTGTATTGGGCTATCACTGCAAATTAAAAGTGAAATGCATCTATTTTTTATGTTATTGGGCTTAAGAAAGTTATCAACATAGTGGGAAGTGCAACATAAACGAGAAGGGTGTAAGCCCAATTTGCAACTACCGAAGTAACGTAAAATGTTTTTTGGCTGGAAATCGAACTTATGCTGTTTTGGTCTGCTGTATTCGTGTACGAAATTTGATGTCAATCAGGGCTTTAATTTTTGAGTTATCGTGATGGCAGACACACATAGACGAGATTATAAAGTCATTAACTACCCCTTAAGCGTTAGCACGCTTTCAGTAGTTAATAAAGTAAACCACGACTTACCGTGTACTAAATTACGCCACCCAGTTCACAACAATAACACCAGAACTACCAACGCAGTCTTTATCTAAACCTTCTTTATCTCATATGTCAAACTATGCGCCCATAATAGTTTATAAGTCAGCAAGAAGCAAACTTGCCATTGCATACCAATACCTAACAAGAATGGCAAACACAAAATAAAAAGCACAAGAGGAATCACTCTAAACAAGGCAACACGATCAAAAAGAGTTAATGAATTATTAGTTAAGTATTCTGGCAATATCTAACAGGTACGAAAATCTATCAGAAGAGGAAGACAGTCAAGAAAATAATGAAACTTTGCCAGAGGTAAAACCTCCGCTAATATTCGTTTATGAAATTCACAAGTTAAAACTGCTAACGGACATGCTAGACGTTTAAGCCAAAGACAAATACTTTATCAAAGCATTAAAAACAAAAATTTTGAATTTCACTAATCCCAACATAAACACGACAGAAAGTTTATAGTAGTTTTACTCGACATGCATTATACTGTAGATATTAAAAAACTTGTGAGAGAGATTAACGATCATAGACAATGCCAACGGCTTGGCGCAGTATATCTAAGAAGTCAAAACATTTATAATAAATAAAAATGTCAACATTATGTTTATTTCAGAAACGCATTTTATTCATAACAGATACATGAAAATAACTAAATACTTCATCTATACTACAAACCATCCAACCTGCACAACACAAGATCAAGGAAGGAAGCTTTGAACTCCTCTTCAACGCAGTAGACGAAAACAATTTGCGGTACGGTGTAGCTACGTTACAAGCTACTCCACTTTATGGCAAGCGCAATTGATGAAAGAGAAAGAAAATCTAAAAATGCGAAAAGAGGCTATTCAAAAGGGTTTAAAATTGTGATTTGGTCTCATTGTTGATGCCCCAAAAGTAGGAAAATTCGATACCAGTAATGATGGTAATACTGCTAGGCGATTTTTGCTTATTCGTCTAAGTCGGCAGAAATTTTGGGTTTGGACGCTGAATTGCTAAATCGCGCTCACATTATAAAGCAAGTTTTTGTTATGCGGTTACGCTGTCAATATAGATTTTTTCAAAAATTTTTGCCTAGAAACTGAAGATATTTTCCGTGGTATTGATTGCATGCTAACGTCCATTCACGAAGTGTTGTTTCATGGGCTTCTCATTGTTGAATGGGCACCGTTACTGATCGGAAAACTACCCGAGAATCTCGTAAAAAAGATGTCAAAAAATACAGAGAAAATTATTCTCAAAAACAGTCTAGGGAAAATACCACGAGAGACGTGTTTTAGTAGTTGCTTGTGTCTTCTCGAGTTTGCGCATAAAACCTCCGAAAAGAAGCGAAACACTGACATATGATGCATATTAAGACATATTAAGCCCTTGTGTGCACGGAATTGACGAATCTTCCATTTCGGAAGTCAGTTCAAATACGACGGACGGCTGTAGCGATTGAATTCACATGTAGTAATGTAATTTTTAAAAAATAAATTAAAAAAACAAAAGTACGATATTTTTTATTTATAAGTAAATCATTTTGGATCTACTATTTTGAATTTTCAAAACAATAATATCAAATTCATAATCAGCGACTTTGAAAACCCTTATATACCAATTTTGTTTTAATAAAAACTAATTTTTGATTTATGTTCATTTTTTCGGGAATCGGCCCACTGTGCGCTGTGTCAAAAGAAACTTTAAAAGAAATTCGGATCTCTCTAAACCAGAGGCTCTCAAACTTTTTTTCTCATAGACCACTTTGAAAGTTTTGCTGGTTCCGGTGGACCCCCTGCAGCTACATTTCTACCACATTCCCAAAACTCGAAAAAAATGTGAAGATTAGATCTAACTATGGAAATTTGCGTTGCGGCTGAGTTATTGGTTAATTAATTAATTGATTGTGCTGTGAGTGGATGTCAAAAAAGTAAAGTTAGCCAATCAAAATAGTCATTCCATCCAACTTTACTCCTTTGACATTGACAAGAAACCAATCAATTCTCACATATTTTATTTAGAAAACTTCCCATTCGGAGTGGTAAAAATAAAAAGAAAAATAGTATATGTCCTTGTGTTGTATTTATTCAAATATGTAATTATTACATATTAATTATTATTTTATCATATATAATTATATATATATATATATATATATATATATATATATATATATAAAATATATATATAAATATATATATATTATAAATATAATTAAAATAAAATATTAATAACGTAACGTAACTTCTACAATGACAATCACAAAATAGTCATAATTTTAGTGGGAGGGATGTACTTGATGGATTGACAGCAAATTATCAATATTTGGCTTCAGTTTTGTTAGGAATAACCGCAAATCTCCCCGTTCTGTGATATTCAATCTGCTCCTTTTTTTGTTTGTAACGACACTAAAACTTTTCTCGACAAGATATGGCGAGGGAAATGCTATCAAAAGCTTTCTCCTCAATTCCCCACACTCCAGGATATTTTTCGGGTATTTCTGCCTGCAGCCAAAATGTTTGATACCCTCTTTTAAATTTCACCTTCAGTTCCTCATTAGTGCTAAGCTCGAGTAGCTCCTCTTGTAATATCACACTCTCCACTTCCGTTTCATCAAGTGGATTTATGATCCATGGTGGTATTTCCATCGTCAGAATATCTTAAAATCTGATTTTAAAGTCATCATCCAGGGCAATTAAATGTTGAACGTATGTGTGAATATTCTCATCAAGGCATTCTACCTGTGACAAGTTTGAAAACTGGGAAAATTCGCGCCGACTAATATTTTGCTTGACAAATTTCAATTTTCCAAGAAAATCTGAAATTACACCCTTTGTTTTTATTAAATTGAGGCTGTCCCCTTGTAATTGTAAGTTAATGTCATTAAGTTTTTGAATAAGTCTGTCAAATACGCGATGTCTGTTTTCAAATTGATCAGGTGTTCTTTTAAATCTGGATCTTTACTTTCTAGAAACTCTAAAACTGATTCAAAAAGTGAGAAAAATTGTGTTAAAAATGCACCTTTCGACAACTAGCGTACTTCAGTATGTAAGAGCAATCGTTGGAAGTCTTCATCATTTTCATCGCACAATTGTGCAAATAAACGCGTATTCAATGCATTGCTTCTTATTTTGTTAACTGCATTAATTACAAATTGAAGCGATTGGTGCAATTTAGTACTCAAATTTTTCGCTACTAGGTGTTGTCGGTGGATGACACAGTGAATTGCAGTTACCTCTGGTATAACTCTTTTAAGATGGCTTATAAACCCATGACATCGCCCGGCCATGGCAGGAGCTCCATCTGCTGCCACCGAAATAACGTCTGTGAATGGACTCGATTTTTCCTTAAAAAATCACTCAGGACATTAAATATTGATTCACTTTTAGTGTCCGTCTCCAAAGTTTTTGCGAATAGTAGCTCTTCATGAATTTCTTCGTCCATAACAAATCGAACATATGCCAATAATAATGTTTCATTATCATGTAAAGTTGACTCGTCCAGTTGAATAGAAAAATGAGTTGTTTGCAGATAATTACACAAGAAACTTTCAATATCAGAGCTCATTTCATCAATACGTCTTTGTACAGTGTTGTTACTCAAAGGAATTCTTTTGAGTATGTCAAATGGAGATTTGTGCAGAACAGTTTTTAAACCCTCTTGAACAGCGGGTAAAATTAACTGTTGTCCAATGGTGTGCGATTTTCCGGATTTCGCTATAAGTAATGAGATATTGTAAGATGCCCGCAAGCCATCATCGTTGCTTTCCGACGTTGAAGCGAACATACTGTGCATTGTGGGTCTCTGTTCGTATTTTTCCTTCGATGTTTGAAAATATTTCAAATCTTTACCTATATTATCAGGATGACACCTTTTTAGATGATCTTCGAGCTTCGATGGTTTCATAGTCATTGTTAAAAAATTTGTTGCATAAAAGGCATATGGGCAATCGCTTGTCTGCCCTTGATGGAAGAAAACCAAATTTTAAATAATCAACATTGCACTGTCGACATTTCCTCTTAGATTCAGCCATGTTTCGTATCAGTTACCTACCTGTAAATAAAAAAAACAAATTTTGTTGTAGTAATCTTAAGGCGGTCTTACTTAACAGGATATGGCTATTTTAACAGGATTAATTGATTGTTGCAATGAAATAAACAAAGTACCGGCGGCAAACTGATTCTAATTATTAAAAGCAATAATTCGCTAAGATCAATAATTGAGTTTTATGAAAACGGCTGAACCGATTTTAATGTAATGTAAAACATTTTTTCATTTTAATTATATTTTGATATATTTCAGTAAATTCGATAGAAAATACTTGTAAATAATATTTTGATATCAAAACTTCGTGATTTTAATTATTTATTTATTTTTTGATGCACGTTACGAGTATGTAATACATAAAGACACGTACAATTTATGAAAATATATTTAATTATTAGTGAACCACCACACAGTCGGGTAATAAAAAAATTACTAATAAAGTAGGGACAAAAAGTTCAACCTTTCTCGGCTTTCTGTTCTTTTATGGAAGTATTTAATAATGGCTCTGTTCAGTATTTAATTTTTAATACGTACCTACTACACGCAAACATTACAAATATACTTATTACAACATAAATATATCTCCTATCGCAGGTGGGTTGGAAGAGATTTCTTTTAGGAATAAGCTTCACCTTTTGTAAGTATTTTTTTGTAATTTGTCCATTTTTTGTTTACTTACGTGTACAATAAATTGTAAAATAAATAGATAAATAAAATAAAAGTATGTATAACAAATAGGCAGGTAAGTACTTACTTTTCCGACAGTGGCAAACACTAACATCGATTCACTTTACTTTATTTTTCTTTTCGAAATTCGGTAAACAAATTAATAACGTTTATCCGTGGCAATCGTATTTATATTGGTGAAGAATCAAACAAGCTCATGCAAGATTGGAAGCACACACACCACAAGTCGTACTTCGTCCCTTTGCACGTCTGAACAAGCATTGCGGACGGCGGCAACGGCAGCGCTTTGCAAGTCTCGACACGTTGTACTGAATGTGGAATATGCAAGTTTTTACAAGTAACAGCCGCTGAGCTTCTTAAAATATTATCTGCCTACATTGATAGGTGAACTCAAGCCAACATTTTAGTTCTTCACTATCGAAACCAGATAAATTTTCGTGGACCCCTGTTTACGAATTGTGAACCCCCATTTTTTTGTCACGCTAACGTAGACCCCCGTCGAGTCTCCCGTGGACCCCTGGGGGTCCACCTGGACCACTTTGGGAATCAATGCTCTAAACAATATTCACTTGCATGAAAAAATTATTTCTTTTCAATCAACTTTGAAGAAACCTTTATTGACAGAAGAGCACGTAAACAAACAACATTTGGTTTAAAATTGGGACAATGTTATCTTCACGGGCGAGTTTTCTCTCTAGACGCAGTCTTCCTTATCAAATGCATAGTCAGCGAAAAATAATAAGATCCTTCAGTGCACACTAGAACACCCTGTAAAAGTGCATGTTTGGGAATACTTTCGTAAACGCGATTTTTGTTTACGAATAATTTAAACGCCAAGGAAAAGTACAGCATTTAACAGAGGTGCTTGCTGAAATCTGCTTATAAGTTTTTTTTTCTAGCAGAATAAGTTGTTTTCTGCAAGAAGATAATGACCCTAAATATCGCAGCAAATTATGCAGTACGTGGAAACAACAATGGAATGGCCGGCAACGTCCCCAGATGTTAATGCCATAAAAAATGTGTAGTTTTATATAAATATAAAGCTTAAACGAAAGCCTGTGCACACGGCAAAGCAGCGGCAATTTTAAATTAAGAATATTTATTGATTTTTACTAAATGATTATGAAGATAAAGTCATTGAAAGCATGGAAAAAAGGTATGAAACTATAATCAGGTAATTGTATAATAGCTCATGATATATATTTTAGTATAATAAAAATGTAAAGAACAACTAGGTAGTTGTAAATAAAGTGATTAAGTATTTTTTATAAGCAATTATTTTCGAAAAACTTTGACTTCCAAAATATTCACTTGCGAATCGTAATGCATTCTTAATAAAACAATAAATTTCTTAACTTAATTGGCTCTTTTCCATATTCAATTTCTAACAACCTAATTTAATAATGTAATCGGTAGGCAAATTTCTTTTGGTAGAAATCACCAACTTATCGGTTTTCAAGTGCAAATAAACAGATTATAGTGGCTTACACGAGCTTATAAGTAGACTTTCTCCTAGCCACGGCCGCAAGTACCTGTACTCATCTGCTTTTTCGACTGTCCTAGATCTCAACAGCACTTCCACGTCTACGGGATCAAACATGGCAACATAAAGCTGAGGTCCCACCCACAGCGCCAACATGCGCGTGTACATCCTGCTCAGTTTGTGCAGCCTCCGAAATACATATAGAAAACGCTTATGTTATACAAACTTACAAAAGCCTCTTCCCTTCTGTTTAGTATAATCAATCGCGTTTGATGTGTCTACAATTTATTATATATTACTTTACAAAATATGTAAATTCATTTTCGCTAAACAATGTATTGCAAAAATTTGATAAAAAAATTTAACTATTGGTTTTATTTCGAATAATGTGCCTGTTGCAATTGAATGTAGGGATGCTAAGGTTCTTTACATGTCGATGCATTGTTGGATAACCTTGAAAAGTAAGAAACGCAAAACTAACACAATATCATAAGAAAACACACCATAAGTGCTTTAATAACATACTATAAAAATTGTAATATAGACCAATAATCATCTGTGGCCAATGATGATTCGGTGTCCGCAACGATGAATTATATGGTAAAATGGCTTTTATGGTTTGTTGCTACTGAAGTCTTTTTTAAGGAATGGCTCAATAATACTACTAATAATGTTATTTTAGAATTAGATTGTTTTCATCACTCATTTACACGCTGATTCACAAGAAACATTTTTCATTTATTTATACATTCGAGTTTTGTAGCTCAAGCAGTGCAGACGTGCGAATTTTAGAGTGTTTTCAGAGTGTTTCCTGCGATTTTCTCGCGCGGTATCGGTGACCGCGCCGCGCCATCGGCCCAGCCACATACCTGTGGTTAAACAGCGCTAGCAAACAACAAAAATGGAAAAGGATCAACAAACAAGCATTGCCTACGGACAATCTAATAATTCGAACATCAACTACGCACAGGGTGCTCCAATGCAACTTCAACTTCCCACCAACCTTCAATTCGTAAGCCAACCGCCATCAACAGGTAACAATTTTAACTTACCTTAAAATCAATATCCTCCCACCAATCTCAACAACAATTTGATGGCAACTACCTCACAATCTTTAACCAACAACGACAGAATTCTCTATAGAATGACGTCTACTAGTGATAAAGAAATTCAAGAAGTCGTAAACGATAATTTCACCAATACTAACAAATGGCAAACCATTAAACGTCTTAAACGTAGAAAACTATCCCAACCTATCAAAGAAACTACACAAATACCTTTAACAAACAGATATAACCAGCTAAATGAAGAAGAAGAGGGAAGCACCCTTACCAGACAAGTAAACAATACAACCATAAAACCTCCTCCGATATTTGTGTACGGAGTTACACACTACAGTGACATGATCAAAAGTTTAAATACAGTTGCGGAAACTAAACAATTTAACACAAAAACTTTAACAGATAACACCATAAAAATAAATTGTCATACTCCAGAAACCTACAGGAAACTAATTCACCACATGAAAGATGCCAACATTGTTCACCATGCGTACCAGCCAAAAGAGGACCGTGCCTTCAGAGTGGTTATCCAAAACCTAGACTTTACAACCAACATAAATGAAATTAAGCAAGAGCTAGCCAATCAGGGACGCCAAGTCAGGAATATTTTAAATGGAAGAAGTAGAGTGTCTAAAGAACCATTAAACCTATTCTTTGTGGACCTCGAGCCAGCGGATAACAATAAAGAAATATATAATTTACGAGGTATTCAGAACAGAATAGTACAAGACAAGCCACCCAGAAAAACCAAGGGTCTTACACGTTGTCAGCAATATGGTCACACTAAAACATATTGTAACAGACCTTACTACTGTGTGAAATGTGGAGCAGCCCATAACTCCACAAGCTGTACAATACCAAACAACACCCCTGCCACATGTGCACTATGCGGTGGTCCCCACCCTGCCAACTATAGAGGATGCGAATTCTACCATACTCTCCTCAAACAACCCAATAATGCCAACAACAGACTTAATATTCAACAATTACCAGCACCGATACACCCTATCCCACGACACAGAATACAACCAATAATTCAGGCACAACAGGCCAATACGTATTCGAATATACTAAGAAGTCAAAACCACCAAAAACCATCAGAGAAAAACTCAGTTACTCTCAGCATTTTTCTAAATGAGTTCAAAAATATGTTCCAACAGCTAATGCAACAAAACAGCTCAATTCTTACCATGCTTCAACGCTCATCAATAAAATTCGCTAAATTTGTACGAATTGCCCAATGGAATGCCAACGGCATCATTCAACACAAAAACGAAGTAGAGACTTCTACATCACAATTCAATCGACATACTACTTGTTAGCGAAACGCACAGACAGATCCTTCTTTCGTATTTCATTCTATTTAACCTATAATACAAACCACCTGGACAACACTGCACATGCAGGTACTGCAATTTTAATAAAAAATACTATAAGTCACTACATATTACCAAAGTATGAAGCAAATTACTTGCAAGCCACTTCACTCAAAGTCAAAACGTCCTCCTACGAGATAACAGTTTCTGCATTATATTGCCCTCCTATGCACTACTTGAAACTTAACCACTTCAGGGACTTCTTCAACACACTCGGCTCCAAATTTATTGCTGGAGGTGATTTCAACAGTAAACATACTCTCTGGGGCTTTCGGCTAACAACTACCAAAGGTCTTGAGCTAGCTAATCTAATCCAGGGAAAAAACTACTTATTTCTGTCCACCGGTAAACCAACATACTGGCCCAGTGAACCAAATAAAACTCCCGATCTGTTGGACTTCTTCATCACCAATGGAATCTCCTCACCATACATGGAAGTATTTTCTAGTTATGATTTGTCATCTGACCATTCCCCGATAATTGCAACTATTAGTACTTTTGTAATTATTAGGAATTTTACACCTAAACTTTATAACAACAAAACCAACTGGGATAAATACAGAAATGAAGTGGAACAACGAACTAATCTAAAAACAAGGCTCAATTCCATAACTAAGACGAAGACGCTTTGGATGCCCTCACAAGTACCCTTAAACATTCAGTTATGGAAAGTACTCCATCTCTGTCAATAGCTAATACCACAAAATCAATACCACTTGAAATAAAACATTTAATTGGTAAAAAACGGAAGGCACGGTCTAGGTGGCACACAACCCAGGCACCCGTGGATAAAAATATACTGAATGGCATTATCAATCAATTAAAGGTGCAACTTAGAGAACTCCTTGAACAATCCTTCAATAACTACGTGACAAGACTAAATAGATTCGACAACTCTACCTAGAGACCAATTAAATCCAAGAAAAAACCAAAAGAACACAATGCTCCAATAAAAAATCTTGCTGATCACAACACTGAATGGGCGAGAAGCGACCAAGAAAAGGCTGATCTTTTTGCAAATCATCTCGCGTCTGTCTTTAAGCCCAACAATCAAGATATAATTAATGACATCGTAACAAGTTTATCCAACATTCTACAATCCCCATTTCGAATTAAATCCTTCACTCCACACAAAGTGTGACGCCAAAAATGCTCAGGGAATTGCTGAAAAGGGATACTCTTTACTACCTACATTTTTAATGCCATTTTAAGGCTGCAGCACTGGCCTCCAATGCTAAAAACGGCAGAAATAATCTTAATAAATAAGTCAGAAAAGAACCCAAATGACGTAACTTCGTACCGTCCAA
Source organism: Sinelater perroti (assembly GCA_036346155.1). Classification (NCBI taxonomy): domain Eukaryota; kingdom Metazoa; phylum Arthropoda; class Insecta; order Coleoptera; family Elateridae; genus Sinelater; species Sinelater perroti. The sequence goes on from JARFIY010000143.1 coordinate 17,354,315, forward strand.
TTAGTTTGCTCCCTACAATTTCCAAGGTATTAGAACGCTTATTACTACAGAAACTAAATGCCGATATTTCACCAGATACCTGGCTTCCTCCCCATCAATTTGGTTTTTGAGCAGGACATTCTACAGTTCAGCAAACACATAGATTAATCTAAGTTATTAATCACGTTTTTGAACAAAAACATTATTGTACCTCAGTTCTACTGGACGTTATCCAAGCCTTTGATAAGGTCTGGCATACAGGTATCTTATATAAAGTCAAGAAAACCCTCCCACTAATGTATTTCGACATCTTGAAATCCTACCTTTCAGACCGCAAATTTAGAACCAAAGTAGGAGATGCCAAATCAGACTATCATTCCATAGAAGCAGGTGTACCACAGGGAAGCGTCTTGGGACCGACCCTCTACAACCTATATACATCCGATATCCCAATAACCACTGAAACTACCATCTGTACTTTTGCTGATGACACTGCCATACTAGCAGCTCATGAAGATCCAGCAATACAATCTAACCTAGTACAAATCCACTTAAATGTACTCCAGGATTGGTTGCATCTCTGGAAAATTAAAATAAACGAAAACAAATCACAGCACATAGACTTCACTCTAAGACAAGAACGTTGTCCTCCGCTTTTTCTCAATAACGTCGAACTCCCTCGAGCTATATCTATCAAATATCTTGGATTCCACCTGGACACTAGGTTAACATGGAAAGATCACATTACCAAAAAAACGGAAGCAGATTGACTTGAAGATCAAAGAAATCTATTGGCTGTTAGGGAAGAACTCAAAACTTTCCCTAGAAAACCAAATACTGCTATATAAAACAATCATCATCCTATTTGGACGTATGGAATAGAAATCTGGGGTTGCGCAAGCAAATCCAATATAGCATTGCTCCAAAGAAGCCAATCTAAAGTGCTACGTATGATATCTCAAGCACCGCGGTATGTCTCAAACCAAACGCTACATGACGACCTGAGGATTTCCTATGTCAAAGATGTCATTAAGCTACGAAGTAGAACCCAACATGATAGACTGGCAGCCCACTCCAATAACCTGCTTCAACCATTACTGGAAAGAGAACACTCACGACGACTACATAGACTTTGGCCAGTAGACCTTCTTGTAGATTAAGAGAGTCCTTCACTGGAAGAGCACTCGTCACGTCATTTCAAGCTGAAATTCTGATATACAATTAGCCCATAGAATGTAGTAGTTCTGATTGCTAATAAATATACATCTATAAAAAAAATTATTTATAGCATACGTATTTATCTGTACGAGGTGCGTTCAAGTTCTAAGGTCTCCAAATTTATTTCTCAGCAGTGAGAGTAAGTAGGAAGATGCGGCTAATTTTAAAATACGCGGAAACATCTTTCTAAATTTTTAATATAAATGGCAGTACCATAAAATGTACACAGAACGAATTACCGCTATTGCAGTGAGTGTTGTTTTGTATACTTTAAATTCTGACTTTTAGTGTTTAAGAACGACGTGTAATCATCCGTTTTCTTCTTGTATGGTGAAACATCCATCTAAATTAATCATCAGTTGAATGAGACATGCGCGTTTGTGGGTACGAAGTTTAAATATTAAGAGTTTTATGATAATGAACCGAAGCAGTCGCGGCCACAAACCAGCCAAACTGAAACCATGATTGTGCGAGTGAAGCAAGCTGTTATGAAAGGGTAGTCATTAAGTGTGCGTAATTTCGCCTCTTGGAATTTTCGTGGGATCTGTGGAGTCCATTTTGCATGATAATCTGAAAATCTGTAAACATTTTTTAAGGGTCAGCCCCACGAATGCTGACCGACAAAGCTAAAGCTGTGTGGATGGAAATGTCTCACGACATGTTGACACGTGTTTTTTTGTTTGTGGCCGCTCATTTTCCAATCAAGCCGCTGTTGCATCAACAATTTTCCAGTGGGCAAAACACACCCCTAAAAAGTGTTACGTTAAGAAGTAACAGAAGTTTCAATTTTCTTGGGTAAGTACTTTTTCAGAAGAAACTTTTTAGAATTTGAACGCAGCTCGTACCTACAAAAACCACAAAGATTCTACATTTATTTTCTTTAACTTTTAAAAGCTTATAAAATATCGTTGCTTGAAGTATAACTACGCTTATCTTTTTACATATTTTTATTTCACAGTACTTACAAGTATTTAAAAAGTAAATAATATTAAACCGCATAAATACGTCATAAACATTAAACAACTATAAAACAAACACTTTAACTGCTATGTGTAATTAAGAATGAATTTATTATCTCATTTAAAGATTAACATACATAATTACTATTTTTGACAAACAGTTTAATAAAGCTAATTTCTTGAAAGATCGCGACAATTGATTTGCACTTGTATAATTTTTAATTACACTATATAATTTTTATTGTACTTAATTGTTCAATGAACAGAAACAAATATGTATAATAGTTATTCAACCTTATAATTTTCTTTATTAATGTAATAGTAAAGTCAATTTATGTTGCATTTGTTGATAAATAATATTAATTTATATTCCCTTAATGTTTTATATTTAGCTGTTAGCAACTTTCGATTTTTTAAGCTGCAGCTATAATACTGGAAGAAATCTTCCTTGGCTTTAATGTGAGCAGACAGCCCTCGGAGCGCTTCAGCACAGTTTGGGCAGCCAAAGTAAATTCGGATTCCTTTCTTTCAGAATAAACTGTGTACGATCGCAAAATTGTCGCTAGAACCACCTTAATTAGCAGCATTGCATACTTGGGTCCTGTAAAAAATTAAAATGTATATGTATCTTACTGTTTCTAACAATATGAATATGAAACAAAGAAAATGATAAATTAGCAACAAACCTTCTGTTGCATATTATGATGACATTTTTATAAAGAATTATATCTGTTTTCTTTATCTTATTTTTTTAGAATTGGCTTTATTCTCTTTACAAGTTAATTGATGATCCTCATTTGCGGCTGACTGTTATTTTTCGAATTTTGTACTCTGCATTTCAGTTTTTTATTTTTTAGTCAGTACCGATTGTGAATTGAGTTTTCGAAACGCAAACATTTTTTTGTGGTTGGCTATAATCAACTGCCCGTGCGTAAACTCAAATGCAGCTATCTTTAACGTGCAAAGAGAACATACGTGCCGTGAGTGATAGGCTATCAACGTCTTCATTTAACCGCGTTTAAGTAATTAAAAAATAAATGCACTTTTAACAACCCAATGCCTTACATGTTGGAAATGGTCCCGTAAGTAGCAGCATGCTTGGTTAGCCCTAAACTACCAGCCTCTAAACACGCAGTGGAAATGGCAAAACGCGCCTTATAATGCCTACCACCAGTTATCTAGTTTACCGCAACAAATACTAAACCAGCAAATGCTACCCAACTCTAGTTTTTGTCAAGCAACATATCAACAACAACCTAACATATAAACATGCAAAACAAAAGTCATGACTCGACAACCGACAATATTAATGAGAGATGGCAATTATGAAATGAAACGGATGAGGACACCATCAGTCAAGTACCTTCGCAAATTGTAACAAACGACAGAAAAAAGAAAAAAATACAAGTAAGCATCAAAACTACTAATCCTACTATTAAAGCCCAATTAATAACAAATAATTAATAACAATTGCAAACCAACATTTAACCGATGCGATTAGTGCCCATTACTTAAAAATAGTTGCAATTTAAAGTTTAGCATAAAAATAAATGTGCCCATTTAATAAAATTAATAGTTTTTATCACAATATTCAGTAAAAATAATTTAGTTCATTAAGTTCATAAATATTAAACCAAATATCTTAGATTATATTTTTGGAGCAGCTAAATAAAATTATAGGCAATTGCAAATTTTTATTGAATTGTTAGTTAACGATTCAACAGAAAATTAAATTTTTTTCATATAAGAAAATCTTTACCATACCAAACAACAGTTTTCTTTACTGAGTATTCCTACAACACTATACAACGTTTCTTTTCTCACTGTTTGACGCTTACGTGAGAAAGTAATTTTTGTTTTGGTAGTTAAATGTATTATGGTGCGCAACTACTTTTCTTGTCCAATTATCTACAATTCCTAAATAATACAATACTCAGAGCGTTATCAGTTTTACAAGTTTTAGGCGATCTTGTTCAAAAAGTATTGTAGCGGTTTTTGCAATATAATTAACCATAGTTTAAATTACTTTGCAGTAATTTGACTTTATTCCGTTTGAAAATGTTGGCATTTCTTCTCCGGCAGTCTATTAATAGGTGTATAAATAAGTTCTCAGCTTTAGATTTCACAGGACGCAAATCACCGTTTACATGTGACGTATTAGTCCGCCCTATTGCGGTTTTAAAGCAATGACATTTGGTCTTTCAAAACATCATGCGATTTGGCGTTTGATGCACATAACCTTAATAATCAGCTGTGTTCACGATGGCAATCACAAAAAAAGCATATTCGATTTTCTATCTTAAGAAAAACGCTGCTGAAGCCACCGAAATGATTTGTGCTGCATATGGTGAGAATGCTGTAAGTCATGCAACGTGCAAAAAGTGGTACCAAAGATTTCCCCGAGGAGAGTTTAGTGTTGAAAATTAAGCACGCGCTGGATGCCCTCAAACATTTGACACGGATGAGCTGCAGACATTGCTGGATCAAAACAATGCGCAAACTGAAAAGAGCTTGCAGAACAGCTTGGCGTCACTCAGCCAGCCATTTCCAAACGTTTGCATGCAATGGGTAAGATACAAAAGGAAGGCAGATGGGTTTCGCCTAAACTGCCCGAAGACAACAAAAATCGACGGCGTGACACCGCACTCCATTTGCTTTCAAGGAACCGAAAAAAAGATTTTCCGCATAAAATTATTACGGGCGATGAAAAATGGATCTTGTACGACAATCCCAAGCACAAAAAATCATGGGTAGACCATGGAAAACCTTCGACATCGACTCCAAAGCCCAATATCCACACCAAAAAGGATTTGCTCTGTATCTGATGGGATTGAAAAGGTGTGCTGTACTATGAACTCTTAAAACCAGGTGAAACAGTTACGGCGGATCGCTACCAGCAGCAACTCATCAATTTGAGCGACACAATCGAAGAAAAGAGGCCATTTACTGGACAAGGAAGTCGCAGTCATCCTGCTCCATGATAATGCCCGACCACATGTTGCGAAGGCGACGCAAGGACACATCTTCGCGTTAGGCTGGGAACTTCTCCCATATGCGGGGTATAGCCCAGACATGGCCCCTTCCGATTATCATTTATTCCGGTCGTTACAGCATCACTTGGCTGATACGCACTTCAAAACAGAAGAAGTCCGAAAATGCATCGATAACTTTATCGTCTCGAAGCCGGTGGGCTACCCGAAAGATGGCAAAAAGTCATCGATGCCAACGGAGAATACTTTTAATACTTAAGCATTTTTTGTTTGTTTTTAAATAAAACTTTAATTTTGCAGAAAAAAGCTGAGAACTTATTTATACACTTATTAAAATGCATAAATAATGCTCATGTAAAAAGTATAGACTATAGTGCAATGTGACGCTCCCAAATGACGTTGGAATGCACAGCAGAAAGTTTAGTGCCGTTAATGTAGTTATGGTCAAAATAGAAAACCATGAAAATAAACAAAGCACTTTTGGACATTTCTACGAGGTTGGTGCTCGTGTATAGAATATAGAACTACACTAAATCCATGCTAGACATCGGGGTTCAAGAGTATTAGATACTCTGCTGAGAAAGGTAAATGCGTTCAAGCTACACATTATCCAACGTATGTCTGACTTAACAATGGCAATAAGCAAATTAGATTGGATGCGTTAGGTAATGTAATAGATCTGTCTTGTGGAAATTTGCATACTATCATCCATTAGAACTTTAATATGGCAAATATTTAATGTTTGTGTACAAAATTAATACTTTCGCGATTCGTTAAAAGCAGAAGTTGCTAACAGTTGCTGCAATGGTACATACTAAATTCGGAGATATTCCTCGAGTGCTTTGTTACATCAAACCAAAATAGTACCGACACAAAACTTTGATCAGTATTATCATAAAGCGGTATTGTAAGTCACATATTTTTCGCCAAATGATTTGTGTGAAGTAACGAAAGAGACAGTACGAATAATATATTGTCCTCAAACGATAATTATTTGGCTATCCATAGGTGGTACCATGCTACACATAATTGTAGTGCCAATCATTTTTAAATACCCCGAGTATATATGAATAGAAATTTTGTGCTTATTTTCCAGGTAAATTTTCATTAATTATTTTGTTTTATAGTTTTTTAGTGCTTTAGGTATCTTTAAGTATCTGCAACTAATTGTTTATGATTTATCATTTATAAGTTCAAATCTTGATAAAGTATAAACAAATTTTCAATAAGTTTTGAGAAAGAAAGCTTAATAATACTTGAACCAATGTTACACAGCCACACATATGTCGACACTACTTTTATAAGGTAGCACTGGTCCCGCAGTGCTTAACCGTTGCTGTGCCGTTCAATTACGGGCTACGTACAAGTTCTAACGTCCCCAAACTTTTTCTCAGAAGTGAGAGTAAGTAGAAAAATACGGTTAATTTACATATCAATACATCAAAAAATGAACGTCTTTTTGAAAGTCTAAGACAGCTCAGAGTCTACATAGAAAGTCTAGAAAATGTACATTATTTTATAATAAAATTTGTAAGAACTTTCGAAACTTTAAACTAAAATGGCAGATGCATGTTAACTTAAATAGATTATTCTTTGTTTGCGCAAAAACTATTGTTATTGTGCAAGATAAAAGGTAATAAACAAAAATAGCGTAGTTATAAACTACCGATGCAAGTCCTGGATCCGAGGGAAAACGGAAGAAAGCTGTACGGGTGGCGGGCTTTGACCCTTTCGGGTAAAAAGTTGTCCGGATTAAAAACGTACGGATTAGGAAATTGGATCTGATTTCTGTGTACGGCCATTATTATTACGGCGATGGTTGTGCCTTCAGGAATAACGCAATTTTCTGGAACAAAAATTGATGAGCTTAACGAAACATTTGTTCTAGCAAAAATAAAAAATTATATAAAAGTTTTTGAACATCTACATTTTTAATAGATAACAACGTATACTATTGATTTTAGCTATTAATAATATATATTGTAACAATGTGCCGTTGCGTAGTTTCTTATATCATTTAAATAAAAAATTTAATACAAATAGGTATTAATACAAGTTATGGTTTACAGAATTTGTGAAGCGTTGCAGAATTAAGAAATATTTGAATAAACTTTACTAATTTTCCATTTCTTTTAAAGATATCAGATAATGGCTCTAACGCTTCGCGTAGGAGCACGACCTGCAAACTGAGAGGTTAAGGCTCTCATATGTTTGCTGTCTCTGTCCGGTCGTCGCGCACCATCTTTGATGCGGCCATTACTACCCCTGTTAGGCAGGTACTCAATTATTTTTAGTGACTAAGTAGGCCACTTGCCAAGCATCAGAAAGATCCCGCAGCGTAGCCCGCCACTCAACCACTGGACCACGCTGGAAATTCTTTTGAAGATATAGAAATATTATATTTTAGTTAAATTTTGTTGGATTTCCGATTATACTCGCAAAATTGATACATTACTCAGATGATACTAAGAGTTATTTTAACGATTTTAGAAGTTAAAGAAATTATTTTTAAATAAAATAAGTTTTTAAAATGTTAGTGATCTACGAATAGGTCCAGATTTGAAGGCACTAGAGAGTTGTTTCTTCAAAGCTCTTATTAGGAAGAAGGTAGATTAAGTCTCCGGATGAAGAGCTAAATTATCTTAAAAATGGTTACGACATTAAAGTAAATACCGAAACATCTGGAATTATCTCAAATACGACGTAGTTTAACCCGTGAACCACGCTGTTTAAATATAAATGGATGTCTACCCGAACACTACTGAGCGGGGAAGAAACTATCAATTTTACTAAGCTATGTATATTTAAAGCTTGCTTTGCAAAAGATTAAACTTTTGTGTAATCGCCAGTTAGATTACAACTGAATAATGGTGCGGCTCTAACGCTTCGCGTGGGAGCACGGCCTGCAACCTAAAAGGTAAAGGCTCTCATATGTTCGCTCTTTCTGCTCGGTCGTCGCGCACCTTCTCTGGTGCGGGGCGATGTGGCAAGCACCGCGCCTTAGACGACCGCCATTATTACCCCTTATTCGAGTGAACGCAGGTACTCAATTATTTTACTGCCCGCCAGGCACCAGAGAGTACCGGTCCGTCTGCATCGCAGCCTGCGCCTCAACCACTGGACCACTCTGGCGGTTGATTACAACTAAAATATTACCATAAATCGTTTACCATATTTAGTGTTCTTACGAAAACAGAAATATCTCTACTTAGAAGCTATCCACTCAACCTAATAAATTTTAATAAAAGCAATTCAAAACTTTATTATGTTTTAGTTCCCTGAATATTCATTGTATTATTTGGGATTTTTTCCAAGGTAATATATGACAAAGTGTCATATATATGAAATGAAAACCAATAACCATAAACATAAATTATTCAAATTTTGTGAAAAACAAATAGATAATACTCCATTATCACTATATGTATATAATCTTTTAAACTAACATATAAGAAATTTGGCTATTCAAGATCTTGTATATTATATCTCAAATAAACACATCTGTTTTTAATTTTCCCCTTGAACACGGCCAGGCAAGATGTAGCTAAAGTGCTACGCACAGTTTTATTGCCAAGATCAAACAATAAACCATAGAATTACATACTTTTAAAAGCTGCAAAACAAAATAATGTTTCAATTTCAGGGCAACTCTACAGTGATCTCAAACACGTGAAGCTACATCACTAAGATGGAAACATCCTAAAACCATTCTATGACTATCGTCATGTACCTAATAATCTCACCAGCTACCTTTAAAAGGAAAAACGAAAGCCTTATTATTACCTAAAATATACAAGCCGATAATAAAATACTTCTTATAGCTGCGAAAAGTCCTCTAGCATTTTATAACTAAATATATTGCAAAAATTTTTATCTCCTTATATGGTATGCGAAAATGTTTTCTCTGTTACAAAACTTAATTTGCATCCGAAACTCCTACCATTTTCTAGAAAATTTTCCTATACACAAAAATAATGTCATGATCAATTTTAATATACTGGTTTACCAATATTCCACTTCTTAAGTTCTTACACTTAAATTAAAATCAACTTACGACATAGAAAGCGATACCTCTTTTTGAGTAATTACTGCCCATTCTTAATACCTACTTTATAAATACATTTTATCGTAAAACTAACGATACTTTTATGGATTTTCTGCTTTCACCGGTCATGGTAAAGTTTTCAGGACTGATTTTGAAACAAAATACTTTACATCCTTTCACCTTAAACTTACTTACTTGTTGTATATGATATGTCAATTATACTTTTGTTATCTGACCTCGTAGACAAGGTACGTTTCACCAAATCCACATCAGCATCAAATTTACTATGGAAACGGAACAAAAGTTACCTCCCCTTCTTAGACACTTATTATAACAAGAAACAAGGTTTCAATTACACTGTCTATAGAAAAAATATCTATACTGACCGCTACCTAGATGGAAAATCATATAATTACCCTTCTCGTCAATCCATTCTATTGCAAAATTCCTCATCACTATATTTTTAACTTTGAAATAACTAATCCACTTGCACTAATAATCTCAAGAATTGTTTACGCATGTTGTGAGACAAAATTCCAAGAATTGTTTATATATATACAATATGCTATATTAGTATGTCTTTTACTTCAGTCGTAATTTAAATTAAAATATAAAATCAGCGTGGTCCCACGGTTAAGGGGTGACCCGAGTTCATTCTTAGATCTCTCTGTCACTAAATGTAATTGACTATCTGCATTCACTTCAAACAAGGGGTGCTAATAGCCGTCGTTTAAAGCTCGGTGCTTGCTACATCGCCCCGTGTTAGAGATGTGGCAAACCTATATGAGCCTTAACTAACAGTTTGCAAGCCATGCTCCCTCGCTAGGCATTAAAGCCTTACCATTATTATATAATTTCATCCCTTTAAAGTGTCTGTAAAAAATAATGTAATATGTGCATGTTTACTTTACAAGTTTAAACTAAATTTATACTGAGAAAAATTCACATAAAAAAATCTGCAAGTAACAAATCCTTAGAAGACTAAATCAAAACAACAGACTATCAAATTTAAATATCGACAAATTAAGCAACTGTTGAAATAAATTCCATTTTAAATTGTCAAAAGTTTCTAGAATTGTTTGCCATAAATGTTTACAAGTTGGTCAAAACCTCACGGTAAACATTCATAGTCGACAACTCTAACGATGCATTATAACAAAAACAACCAGCACTGTACATCATAAAAAAAATGGGAGATAACTCCCAAGTACACACTGCATTAGAAGCCAGAAAAAAATAATGAATTTAGAGTGGAGGGTCCTCGTTATTTATCTCCCATATTCCTTAGACCTATCTTATTATTACGTATTTTTATCTTTAAATAATTATGTTTGGCATACAATTTAAAAATGAAATAGAAAAAACTAGCCAGTTTTATACAAATAAAATTTATAAATTATCTTCTCGCTGGGAAAGGGTTGTTCTATAGTTATTTAATGTAAAAATGTGTACGTGTTTTATTCTCAATTTCAAAAACGAAATAACTTTTTTGTTACCTATATAATATACAGCTTGTACCTACATAATAAATAGTTGCAATAAAAAGGGCAAAATGCTAGTTTCTTCCACACGGGACCATTATAATATAAATATCGTAAACAAGTTTTAAATAATTTTCCCTGCCATATTGTTAAACTATATGTAGGTGATTTTAATGGTGTAGGTTTCGGAAATACTATATAGCTCTTTTTACAAAACATGAAGGAATATACCAACAACGGTGTACGACATAAAAATATATAATTTGTGAGTCAGAATAAATTATGTCGCTTACCTTTCGTATAAAAGTGAAAATATCATATAAATTGAAAATATTGCTTAAAAAACCTGTGTTTTAGAATATTTTTCGTTATCTGTAGCGATTTAGAGACGAAAGTTCAGTCAACGTTTGCTCCGTTACTTTTCATAGAGTTAACAGCTATGTAAAAAAAATTCCAATATCCTCCAGCGATGTTTTCTTACTTTAATTTCTGTTAAAATACGTTGCTTAAAAAATTGAAATATTTTATATATTTAGGTTTAATACAGTCCGTATCGTATTTTTAATTTCAAACACAGGAATTTCAATTAAAAGGCCAAAAAGCTGGAAGACATTTACCGGAGAAGCGGATGCTCTGCTGCAGGAATCGGCTCCTCAGAGCTGTAATTAGGAGGAATCGAGAAAGAGGAGAGCTCGGTGTGTGCGAAAAAAAAAGACAAGTTACCCGAATCTTCGTTGAGGGGTCGATCGGAAGCGTCTTTTCTGATGTGGGTCCTTCAGCTGTTCGAGTCCGAGGTTTACAATAGGATTTTTCTACTTTACTTGCCGGGTAAAGTACAAAAAAAAACGGACCGAGTTTCTCCATCGGCAAATATCTACTTCCGAATTTGCAATCGGCCTACGACAAACGACTTCCGGGATGTGGAAACTCCTGCCACCAATCAAATACGCCGCAGAATTCTCGGTCAAAAACGGTTTCGTACACACGGAAAAATTAAAGCCGGAACGTTTCCAAGACTATCATAGCTACACCAAAATGGCCGTAACAGCTCTTTAATTAAATAAAACGCGTACGGGCGAAGCCACAAGATGACTGACCCTATTTTAAAACCCAAATAAAAGAAAGTGGTTGACCAGAACATTATACAAAATTAATCTTTTGGCAAAGCACTTTAGTTACCTGTAGGAACTTACCAAACTGCACGTCAGCTGTCGTCTTTTTTCCAATCAGAGGAATAGGAGGATAAAGTCGCCAAGTTTCTTGAATCACCTGCTCCATGTATCGCAACTTTTGAGTATCTTCGAAGCTGACTGGGCGATTGGAGTCACCAAATACTTCGTCTAATTCTGCCACAACTTTATCCTGAAATAAGTTATAATACTTTTTATTCATTTAATGTTTTTTTTGCAAACAGTATAAATTACAATTAATATTTACAATATATTTTGTTTTTACTATTTTTTAGACCAACAATCATATAACATAAACGTTTTTTTTAAGAAAGAGATCCTAAATTTAGCAAATTAAAAAGTTTTAATTATTTCAAACTTTTTTTGCCATATTAACCAAAAAATTAAATTTGTGTTATCAACCGCCTTTAGAGCCAATTTACAGTTATGCTATTGCAAGTGCGGTTACTTTTAAATCTCTCTTCTTATCGAACACGCGACCATGCAGGCTTTTGTTAAAACCTCATATTTTGTTGAAAGGATTAATGCACTTTGAATAGAGATGACCATCTAAATTAAAATATTGTCACCATGTTAGTCTGTAGATTTTACAGTATAAAATTATTCTAGTGTACTTTTAGTATTTACTGTTTATAATCGTAGTAGTAAAAAAATCACAAGTATGATTTTGACTAGTAAATATAGCAAAACGGAATTTTAAATTTATTAGTAAGAACTTCGTAAGTGTAAATTATATTTTAATGTAATTAAAAGGTGAAGTTTTGTAGACAACAGAAATAAAAAGATAGTAATAAATAAATATACCAACAGAAAACTCACCTGAGCGTCACGATAAATTCCTAAGAGGCTCAAAGCAAATCCAAGTGTAGCAGTAGTAGTATCCTGCCCCTAAAATAAATTGAAGTGTAGCAAAAAATCTTCAAACGTCTTACTTTGTTGGTAGATCTTTTGTTTCCTCTGTCTTTTATATTTACGGTTTTGTTACCGAAACCTATTAGATTCTTTTGGATTTTACATAACAATGTTTCTTTTTTATTTTTTTATATTATTTTTAAAGTATACTTTTGTCGGTTATGTGATATAATTTATTTTATATATTTTTCTATATTTGGGACTTGGATTTAAGTTTGAAATTTTTTTTAATAAAATTAAATATTTTTTAGAAAAAATTATAAAGCATAAGTTATTCAAAGTGCTGTCTATCGTCAGCTTCAACTGTTTCTCATCTTTCTGGCAACAGGCGGATTCCTTTAGGAAATAATTCCTCGTTCTTTGATGCAATTCATATATCAATCTATTTTTTAATATCTTCAAGAGTTGAAGCGCTGCTCACACAGCCCATGCGTCATAGATCAAAATAAATGGTAATCTTAATGGCCAATATCTGGTGAATACGGCGGATAGAGTAAGACATCCTATCGAAGTATTTCCAAATAGTTTTTAACTTGTTTTGCAACATATATCCAAGCGCTTTCGTGCTGAAAAATCACTTTATCGTGTCTTTCGGCGTCTTCCGGTTGTTTTTCTTTCAATTCTCTGTTTAATTTGATCAGTTGTCGATAGCGATTTCCACTGGTAGTTTCGCCTTGTTTCGGCAACTCATAAAACACTACGCCTGACCATACATCTGACTTTTCTGCGCTTAGAGTTCTCGTGATAAATTTATTTTTTATTACCAGTCACAATAAGATGCAAAAACTTTTTCCTTTTGTGCTTTTCAAGTTGCTGTTTCTAGGTGGAAAAACGTCTTTCGGCGTCTCTCGGCTTCAATTCGCGTGGCACCCAATGTTCTTGCGTTTTAATTATTCTCATTACCTTCAAACGTTTACAACGTTTAAGAAATCTGCCAATTCTTCAAGCGTTTGAAATGGATCTTCATCGAGTGATGCCTCCAATTTTGCATTTTCAATCTTTTTCGGTTAGTCTAGGTACTCCTCGTTTTTCGTGTTAAAATCATTACTTTTGAATCATCTAAACCAATACTGGCAAGTTAAAATCGATGGAGCATATTCACTATAAGCTTCGGATATCAAACGAAAACTTTTAACTGCCGATTTCTTCAAATGGAAACAATAATGTAACGCTTCCCCCAAAATGCGATTTTTTGGTTGCAGTATGTATTGATGGTAAAAATACAATAACGCCATTTATTGCGAATCCTTTAAAAATAATTTCAAGCCTCATTATATTATATTATATGTTATACAACATATATATTTTTAAAAGCCTTAATTTCTTACATATCATATGACTCTTGGAATTTCTCTTTTAATACTTTTTATATTTCTTGTTTGTAGTTTTTCTTTAAAATGTATATATATGATTTATGTTTACTTATAGAATTAAAATTAAAAAAATCTGTAATTGCATTTAATTATTTTAACTTCGTGTTTTATAAAAAGTTTTGAAGTGTCATACTCCGATTGCTAATAGTCACTAAATCCTTATTACTCGATTTTGACTTTCACAAATTGCAAAATTCTGGATACCTAAACAATCTAACTTTAGATCGGATAACCAATCACAGTGAAAAGTGGGGTCAGGATAGACAAGAGAAGGGAAGCGCACGGTATTTTATTCATCGATTACCTTGGTAAAAGAAGAACCATCAAAATCGAATATTATATTGCATTATTGGTGCGCTTTAAGGTAGAAATTGTGAAAAAACGACTCCAAATAAAGAAGAAAAAGTGCTCTTTCACCAAACCAAAGCACTGTGTTACAAGTCTGTCGTAACAATAGCAAAATTGCACGAATCACACTTTGAATTGCTTCCCATCAACCAGCGACTACTACCTGTTTGAAAATTTAAAAAAATGCTCTAGGGAAAGAAAACTGAAGCCTATTTTGAGGTCAAAAATAAATCATTTTGCAAAAAGGCATCGACGTATTAGAGAAGCATTGGAAAAAATGTATCACTCTAGAAGGAGGCCCTCTTAATAAATAAAAACGAATTTTGCCTAACAGTGGTTGTTTTATTAGTTATCTTATACAAACTTATTGAGTGATGTGTTGTTATGATGCAAAATTTCATAATCGAGGTTAAAGAAATTCGGAACAATCAGAAGGAGCACAAAGATAAAATCAATAGATTAAAAAGGCAGAATGAAAATAGTAAACGTGAGAATGACCAACTGACAAGAGAAATTAAAGATATAAAGGACAGAGTAGAAATATTGGAAAGACGAAATAATGTAGTGGTGCAAAGATTAGCCATAGGTTTCATATAACCAAAGTAAATTAAAGGAAGATAACACAAACGTAATAATGGAACACATGAAGTTGGAAATACAAATTAAATCGGCAAGGAAGCTAGGAGAGAAAACCTGCCAATAGAACTGAAAATTGCGTACTATAAGAAAAAGATTGTGATAAATACAAACAAACTAAAGAATAAGAAAGAGGTGAAGATATATATTAACAGTGACCTATCTAAAACGGATAGATAAATACACAGTATAATCAGGAAAAGGACCCAGAAGGAAAGGGAAAAAGGGAAAAGAGTTAAAATAGGATACAGAAAATTATATATAGAAGGAATAAAGTGAAAATGGGAGAAGAACAAGTAATAATTACAAAAAGTAGGAAATTATACCGATAATAATTCAAAATACTGATCCCAAAATCAAATTTGCTGGGTGGATACGTAGAAAAAACTTTGCTAGGAACGGGCATTTGAGCAAGTATAAGGAAAAATAAGAGAAGCAAAACAAAAAGGGAAAATAGGACGAACATGAAATTTGGCAACTTGAAATGCAATGGGAATCAGTGAAAAATAAAAGGAGTTAATAAATAAAATAGAAAAAATAAAGCTTGAAACAAAGATAACGAGACGGATCTAAAATTTGTAAAGGCAAATTTCGAAGCCAAAGCAACATTGTGACCCCCGTATCTCGGGTCAAATAAAAACTACAGGTCTGAAAAAACGAGGATGATACTGACACAAGGTATCTACTGACCAATTATGAAGTGAATAGATCAAATAGTTTCGTAGATATCGTGTCAACTATACTCAGAGACACATAGAGACACACAGAAACGCACAAAGACACACAAAAATATAAAGAGACACACAAAGGCAGACAAGATCGTGATCGCATTTTCTTTCGCCTACGCTTTACAGGATTTCAAAAGTTAATAACTCAAACCAAAAAAAGGGTAAGGCATAATTCAACTAAATGATAAATATTCAATGACTTATAGTGAAAGTAGCACCAAACCAGAGTGTACGCCATGTATTACAAACCAAACTTGAGCGAGGAAAATTTATAAATGGAGGTGTTTAAACAGAAGATTAATGTTTGTCGAACTAGAAGAAGATGAGAATAGAAACTGACCATAATTTCAGTATATGGAAGGTTATAATGTAGAAAACAAAAGTTAGTTTTGGGAAAATTTAATGACATTTAATAAAGAAAGGAGTGGAATAAAAATTATATTATGAGGTTTTATCAGAAGCGTGGGGAAAACAAACAGTCAACATCGGAGATCTTGGGTCAATGTAAAGAAAAGGAAGGAAATACTAATTGAAATAAATTGATAAATTTTTGTACACAATATCAACTTATAGTTACAAAGTCTTTATATAAGCATAAAGCAATACATCAGTATACTAGATAAGTAAAAGGTGGAAATCAATAGTAACTCTATATTGATAAAAAAGAGATAGAAAAATGATAAAAGACGTCAAGGTAAGAAGAGGACTTGAAATATATAGGGACTATTACCTATTATTAGGAAAAATAAGGCAAACTGAAATAGGACACGCAGTGAGAAGTGACAGTTACAGAAAAAACCTTATAAAAAAATTAAAACCTACAAATTAACAGAGACGGTCTATATTAAAAGATACCAACAAACAGTTATAAAAGAGATTAGAAAAACTAATATAGAGTTACTTAAATAAGACGTAGAAAATATATGGAAACAATTTAAGAATATAATAACAACCGCGAAGACAGTCTGCAGAGTATACAAAATAAATAATTATGATAAACAAAGAGAGTGGTAAAACGAAAAAATTGAAAATAAAGGTGAAATAACGAAAATGAGATGGAAAGGATATCTAAGCAAGAAAACAGAATATACATACGAAAAAGAAAACGGGAAACAAAAAATAAAGTTAAATAAAAAAAGTTAATAAAAGCAAAAGAAATGGGATGGCTTTGGACACAAAATGCAAACCAATAGTAAAGAAAATCAAAAATAATTTAAGGCAAAAATCAAAGTAGCTGGAGATAGAATGTCAATATTAATAACAAGGAAGCTATAAAACAAATATTATCATAGGAACCAAACAACGAACATATAAAAATTACTAAGAATTAGAAGACATACGATTACAGTTGTGAGAATATATGCATTAAATAAGAATTTCAGACTAAAAAAAAGAACATATAAGTATCTTACTAGAAATACACTCTTAAAAGGTGAACAACAAGAACATCAATATTATAAAGAAGTACAATTTGAAAACAGATAAAACTTAGAACAGGAATATAACGATATTAAGAAGGGCATTTAAAAAGCAGCAGGCCAAGCATTATAATAATAATCATAATGATAAGGTTCTAACGCCCCGCATGGGAGCACGGTCTACGAACCGAGATATTAAGGCTCTCATATTTTGACTTTACTCCCCGGTCATCGCGCATCATCTCTGATGCGGAGCGATTATTGCCTCTTATTCAAGTGAACGCAGGTACTCAATTATTTTTAGTGACTGAGTAGGCCACCCTCCAGGCATTAGAACAACAAACCATAATAGTAATTCTACTATTATAAATAGATATATAGAATAGAATAGAAATATAGAAAAAAATTGAACAAAAAAACAAAGAAACGTATGTCTAAAATATTTACAGAAAAGAGGTGATGCTAGTAGAAAAGAATATAGAGAAGCAAACAAGAACGAGCCGTGAAATAATATATCGGCAAACAAATTCTCAGAAGCATATAAAATAGTATGATTATTAAAAACTTCTACTGACAACAAAATGAGTATAAGCTAAACGAACGATATGTGAAAGGTATTTGAATGAAGAACCCACCCGAAAGAAATGACAAAATTCATATATTAGCTTGATATATTAAAAAAAGCATCCTGAAAATATTTAAAAAACACTACTACCAGATACTTAAAAATAGAACAAGTTATAGAAGACAAATAGACCCATGAATAATCGGGATGTGTGGCAGGGCAGTCCACAATTGACAATATATTTACATTCAAATTATCAATAGAAAAACAATCCTAAATATATCGCAAAATACATGTAGCACTGATTGATCTCAATTTAATGGCGTATCAACAGAGGATCTGTAGGACGAAATGGAAAATCTAAAAATAAATGCAATATTAATTATAGCAACTAAACAATTAAATACAAACAACACCTTAAGGATAAAAATAGAGGGCCAATTAATAGAATAAATTCAAACAATAAAAGGCCTTAGACAGAGATGCGGGTTGTCTCTCACCCTCTTTGAAACATATTTGAACAAAGCCCTAAATAGGTGGCAGAAGTGTAGACTACAGGTTGGAAAAAATTTCTTATATTCTTTTTATTTTGCGAACGATCAAATTCGGATATTAAATGACACAAACAACCTAAGCTGCATGGTTTTAAAATTACATGAAACGTATGAACAACACGGACTTACTATAAATAAAAACAAACAGAATACCTAATAGGTGTGCAAGAAGAAACACGGCTCTGAAGTTAGTTGCATTAAAAAATATACTCGAACGCAGCCAATTCGCGCACCATTTTGGACATATGTGGCTTAGTCACTGTTATTCTTATAAGTTTTCGTCATTTACAAGATGTCATTTATTGTGTATCAATTTTATAAGAGATGGATGTCGATAAGCAACATTTACGCCATTGTATTCTATCCTGTTTTCAAATTTTAAAAAATGCTGCTCAAGCTATGGAATTTATTAATTCGACTTTGGGTGAACATTTTGTGAGTCATTCAACAGTAAAAAAGTTGTTTGCAAGATTTTGTGATGAAAATTTTAGTCTTGAAGGCGATCCACGTCCAGGTACAGTAAAAAAAATTGAAGACAAAGAACTTCAAGTTTTATTGGGTGAAAATCAACGTCAAACCCAAGAAGATCTTGCAGAACAGTTAGGAGTTACTTACCAAGCAATATCACTTTAATAGCATGTAATGTAAAAGATACAGAAGGAAGAAAAATGGGTTCCTCATAAACTGACGGAAGAAAACAAAAGCCAAAGAGCTGGCATCTGTATAAATTTGCTTTCTCGGTACAAAAAGGCATTTTTCGCACAAAATCATTAAATGTGATGAAAAGTGCATTTTTTGTCGACAATGTTAAACGCAGAAAAACATGGATTGATTCAGGCCAGCTATCAACATCAGTTGCAAAAACGAATATTTATGCCAAGAAAGTGTTACTGCGTGTCTAGTGGAATCGGAAAGAGTCATTTACTACGAGTTTTTGAAACTTAGTTAAACTGTTACCACTGAACGTTACCAGGCCCAATTGATTAATTTAAGTGATGCTCTGGAGGAAAAGAGGCCATTTACGGGTCAAAGAAGGCGGAAAGTAATATTGCTGCATGACAACGCCCGTTTACATACAGCAAAACCAACCCCAAATTCATCTTTTCCTTAGGCTGGGAAGTTGTTTAGCATGCAGTATATTCTCCAGACTTGGCTCTTTTTTATTACCACTTATTCAGATCGATGTTGTCATATTTGAGAGACCAGCGGTTCACGAAAGATGAAGATGTACGAAATGGCTAGATGACTATTTTGCTTCGAAACCACCAAGTTTCTATTGCGAATGTATTCATCATCTACCCGATAAATATCAAAATACCGTAGATAGTAATGGCGAATATTTAGATTATTAATTTTTGTAACAAGTGTCTTTTCAATAAACTTGAATTTGACTAAATAAACTCGAGTTTCTACTTCCACACCTATTATTAATAAAAGGTAATAACACATTCGTTTTACTTTTAGAAAATCACTATATAAAAGGGATAACAGCAGCTAAGAACTTGGGGTAATATTCGATAACAGTGAAAGTAGTAGTCAAAAAATAAATAACAGAATTATGAAGGGAAAGACGATTATAAAGTCCTTAAATCCAGTATTATGGGGCAGAAGCATCACAAGTAAAGAGCTTCGTACTTGTAGGACAGAAGTGTTGTATGTTAATAGTAAAAATAAAAAACTGGTTACTGACAAATAAAAAGGATTACATAGGAAATTATTACAAGACCTTATATTTCCATTTTTTTCGTTGTTTTAACTGTACTTTGTACTATGTTTAATTCTGTATAACAATTTTTATGTGTTTTCTCGTTATTTTGTTATTTATTTGTACAATTTATTTTTTATAATTTATACAAAAGATTTTGGTTTGGTTGCTTTTGATTAATTTTATATCTATTTCGAGGGTATTTAGTAATACAGCTTTTTTAATTTTGATTTTTATCTTTTAGTATTACTGTTGTATAGTCTCTTTCTTTGAATTTATTTAATTTTTAAAATAATATTATTTAATCCATTTAATTTGTGTTTGTCTTGTGTTTCTTACATAAGTTTCTATTTACTATTTTTTGTTTATATACAATGGACAAACATTATACGATAAATTTTTGTTTGTTTTATCCGTCATCATTTATAAAAATCTATTTGTTTTCTTTTTTTTTTCACATTTACTACATACGTTTTCTATTTCTTCATGTTTAATTAATTTTTCGTGATTTAATTTATAATCAATAAAATAGATTTCTGAATACTAAATTGCTAAATTAAAAAATATTTTACGATACTAATAATTTCCTTAATAAAATGAAGGCAAATTAATATAAATTATTAATTCACTTAGGTTTTAAAGTATACCATTAATTATAGTTTAACTTAAACCTAAACTGTTTGTAGGTTAGTTGTAATATTAAAATTTTAAACGAAAAACAACAAAAGTTTGTAACAGATATCCAAAGTTTATTAGAATCTAACTGTTCACTGTTAGCGTGTTAAGAAGTTGCTACGCTGTAGAGCATTATTTGCGCTTTTTAACCTACTCTGTTGTACGCCGCATCGAATTTTAATTTTATTTTAAGTATATTTGAAAGTCATGTTTGAAATTTGCTTTTACCGTCTAATTACCTGCACAGATGGCTGTGTTAATTTTTACTACCTTTTTGGACACGGTAAATTAATTATTATAGATGGTGTTTGTAATTATACAATTTTATAATTAAAAATGTATCTGTTATTACTTACTACTACCTTATTGTTGCAAATGATTTAAGAGACACGGATTTTTTTATACAAGTGCAAACTTTATAGAAACAGTTTAAATTAATTTTTATTTATATTAAGCTTTTTAATTTAGAAAACTCTTTGAATAAAATTATTTTCAGTTTTATTTATTAAAGAATACACTTTGTGCTTTAACATTTAAATCTAAAAATGTAATTACTGCGGTACAACTTTATCTGTTCTTAATTTTGTCGAGGTAATTTACTTATTTTAATCGTACCATTTAGATTGTTGTATTTAAATATTATTAAATATTAATTTTCTATTTCTATATATGAGTTTTATTCTTATATATATATATATATATATATATATATATATATTATATATATATATATATATATATATATATATATATATATATATATATATATATATATATATATATATATATATATATATATATATATATATATATTATTATTTATATACCTTTGAATACTAAATTTTAAAGCAAATTATAATAACATTCAATATTTAAAAATCAAAAAATGGCGAATAGAAGCTAGAGATACACAAGACAAAATTTTAAATTAATCGAAAGCTAAGCTAAGGAAATACATATAAAACCATAAAGCGTACAGTGACAGCAATTTTGTTGATTACGAGATAAAGAAAAAAGTAAAGCTAAAAAATATCAAGTACAGACAGCAAAGATGATTCCACCAACAAATTAAGGAGAAATAAATAAGAAAGAGAAAGAAAATTTTTGGGAAATTAAGTCAGACCGAAGAAAAACTAAAAAATTAGGCAGGGTCCTATCAAGGAGATGCTATGGAGAAGTTAACAAAAGTAAAACAACTAAGTGAATACATAGGTAAAGTAAAAAACGCTAATATAAGAAAATAAAATCCTACAGAAAGCTTACCAGAACTTGAAGAGAATAAGTAATTTAAAAAATAACTATGGAATATACGACAAATAGTAGAAATGTTAGAGAAAGAAAAAGATAAATAATGTAATAATATGCGAGGTGTGTAAATAAAGTAATAAGACTGATAGTGTAACGTGCGATCTGTGAACACTAGGAGCTGCCCCTTCGAAAAAAAGGCGGGTCAACATTTTATGCCGGTTCACTTCGCAAGACACTACGTTGTCTGTAGCGATTTGTTTCGTAAAACGTTTTTGGCAAGTGCGTTTTGACGACGAGTGACAATAAGGTCAAACAACGGTATGCGACTCAAAAAAACTTTTGTGGAAACCAAAGGACAACCGGAGGAACACGAGCCTTGACTTTTTGGAGCGGATAGGAAAGGACCCTCGTTTTCTGGAACGTGTCATTACTAGAGAGGATATTTGGGTATTTCAGTGCGATCCCAAAAGGAAGCTCCTCAGCCCGCTTATTCATTTGACTTGAGTCCGTGTGAGTCTTTTCTCTCCCCGCCTATGAAAATGCACTTCAAAGGACGTCATTTTGGAACAGTATCGAACATTGAAAAGGCCGTAACCGACCAGCTGAAAGCAATTTTAGTGCTTGTGTTCCAGCGGATGAGTGAAAGAATCGTCTCCAGCGCTGTGTGGCTGCCCAAGGCAATTGCTTTGAAGGGGACAATGTCCAAGTGTAACTGACATTGCCTAATAAAATGATAAAAAATCAGTCTCGTTACTTCATTTACACACCTCGAACTGAAGATGGGCATGGAGGATAAAAGAAAAATATTTGTGATGAAGAAACTAGGAAATTGGTCAAGAAAACGATTATTATGGAGATAACAAATACAAAAATCAAAAAGAAATTTTATTCAACAAGGCGAAAGCAAAAAAGACATTTTAAGGAAAAGAGGTCATACACTATAGGTAATCTGAGTAAAAAAGAAAGAAACATACAAAATAAAAAGAGAACACAAGAAGCAAATATCGGTAAATGAGTTAAAATTAAATACAATAGAGCAGTAACAGGTGGGAGTAAAATGGCTGGAATACTGATAATAATGAATTAAAAATAAAGCGAGAAAAAGACTAAAAACAAACATAAATGAAAGAAAACACGGACTATATTTTAGTGATAACAAAACTGAAACAACAAATCCCAATATACAGAAGAAGATAAAATAGATTTGATATAAATAAATTGCAAGACAAAGACATTCAGATAAACTTTAAATAGGAGTTAGTAACCAAGATGGAGTTAAATCCGCAAATCGAAAAGACTCAAAAAGGTGGAGACGATGCATAAATCGTGAAAGAAGTGTGTGTCTAAAGCATGACCAAGAAAACAAGGAAACAGAATATGTAACATTGGATGATTTGATAAATATTATAGAATTGTACTAAAACACAAAACTGAGACAAGAATAAACTGATTAAAGGAATAACTTTGTGAGAATGACTAAAATAGCAAAAGAGGCCTGTCAGAAGAAAAGGGAACACACGGAGAAGAAATTGAAAAAGAAGAATATTATATAAATTCAAAATTAACTTTTTTCAAGAAGCAAAAATCAAACAACCGTACTCGGTAATGACACTGTATTGTACAGTTAAAGAAGGCTTATTAGTGCGAGACAAAGAAAATTGGAGATATGAGCGCACTACTTTATAGAATTACTAAATGATCAAGGCCGCAAACTAGTAAAAGATCAAAAAGAATAAGAGGAAGATGTATAAGAGAAACCTCAAGTATAAACAACAGCTAACTAACGAAGAAATAATTAGAAACTTAAAAAGAATAAAAAATCTGAGAAAAATAGAATTTCCACAAAAATACTGAAGGAAAAAGGAATGAATCTACTAATCAGAATAAGCTAGTTACCAACCCTTGGCCTACAACAATACTGTGTCACATACACAAAAAGGAGGGTAAGCAGAGTGCAACAACTATCGAGGAGTTACTCCTGTAAGACGTAACCCATAAGATATTAGCAACAGTATCAAGAAGGAGACTGAGTGTAGTACAAGAATAAAAACTAGGCAAATGCCGAAGAAACTTTAAAAAAGAACTAGTCGGGAGTGGACTAAATATTTATGATGAAGCAAGTTCTATACAACATGTATAAACAAAATTTAAATCTTTACAATTTGTTTGTTTATTATAAGGTGTACGATTCCTCAATGAGAAATAAATTATACAAAGTCCGAAAGAAAGTAAAATTCAAATGGCCTTACAAAAAAGACAACCTGCAGAGTGACAATAGAAGAAAGTCTGCTCGACGACTTTGAGGTGGGGAGAGGTTTGAGGCAAGAGGTGATAGTTAGAGAAAGTTTTTCCATTACAAATAGATTCATTTACAATAACAAACAAAAATGTGTATCCTACGCCAACGACATTAATAGCAATAAGCAGGAAGAGAAAAACAAAATATATGTATATGAAGACAGCATATAAACATAAAGTAAATTACATTCAAATGAATAAATAATACGAAATTTAATTTTAAAAAATATTGTAGATTGGATATTTAAAAGTGATGGGAAGATGATATAGAATTAAAGAGGATATCAAAGAATAGAAAAGGTGTAGGAGCTTGCAAGACCATTAAAAGTAAAGTATCTAAAGAGGGCAGCAAAACTAAGAATATATGGAAGCATAATAAGACAAAGCTGTATAGCTGTGAAATTTAGACATTACATAAGAAAACAGCAATAATGATGGACTTTTAAAAGAGAAAAAACTTTAGTAAAAATACATGGAAGACGCATAAATTGGGCAATAGAAGAAAAACAAACTGGAAAGTTGTAGAAGCATATAAGAATCCAGGTATTTCACAGAAAGTCAAAGTAAAAAAATTAATATGGCTAAAATATATTATAACAATGCCAGAAAATAGAATCATAAGCAGGAAATAATAATAATAACAATAATTATATATATATATATATATATATATATATATATATATATATAATATATTATATATATAATTATTATAAACGTTATTACTAATAAAATTAAATTTACCTAACTTTACGTAGTAAAATCTCGCTAATCATGTGAAAGGAAAGCATTGTTGTTCCTGAATAGTATAGTAAATTGCTTAGAAGATCTAATTTACTTGACTTCCCATTGTGTTCAAGTAACATCTTGCAAGTGCCGATTAAGAATGGTCGGCACCCACAGAGGTCTTTGGTGCGCTGCAATTAGTTTTATTCAAATTGGTAAAAAGCCATTCAAAAGCTATATGGGTCATCTGCATGAAATGAGCCGCGACCGTTACCTGAAATTATCAAGACAAATGAGCAAACGTTAACACTTTTTGCTAAAATCCGCTTTTGTCATCTAATTACACCGACGTGCCTTGATTTGTGTGCCCGTTAGTTTGATAAAAGGCGCTTTTCTAATAGAATTTTTTCTAGAGCGCGATTCATCACACTAACGGACATGCTATACAGAGTTGCTCAAAGGTAGGTTTGTTGTCCGGAACCTCAATTCAGATGTGGGTTAGATCGGAGAGTATGATTCGGTAAATTGCGCCAGAGTGGAGCGGATGCTAAAGATTACTAACCTGAGTGATTTTAAAATAAAAATAGATATAATTTAGGTATGAGAGTTTTGATAAATTAATCTTTATAGATGTTTAAATATCTAAGCATCTCACTAACGGTTCAATTTTATAAACAAAATTGAAGTAGATGATACATTTCTAAACGCAACTTTATGTACAAGAATGCAACTCACCGCAAACATCATGGTCATGACCTCGGCCTTAATGTCGTCATCTGTTAATCCGACGCCGTTCTCATCTTTGGCTTCCAAAAGGCTGTCCAAAAAGACCTTCCACCGGCCCTCTTCTACTTCTTCTCCACATTCCACTAGCTGCCTTCGATTTTCGTATTCCTCCTTCCTTTGCTTTATAACCTTTTCAGTTAAACTGTGCACGATATGGAGGTACTTATCCTGTTCCCTTTTCAGTTTTGAAAAGCGGAACGTTATTTCTGGCCGCAACCAGAACTTGTAAACTCTTATGTGGGCAAGTCTGCCCAACCTAAAAAACCCTAACTGTAAAAGTTACTCGCCTTTTTATTTTTCTTACTTTTCAACTGCAGTCGTGTAGACTAAGGCTTGTTTTCCCAGAGTTTCTTTACTAATGCCGAGCACAGTCTCTAAAATTATAATGTTTGGTGTAACTAATTGTGTTACCAAATAAAATAAAATAAGCTACTAACAACTATAAGTAACTATTATTATTAAATTTATTACTAGTTTTATGAAATATATCAGTTTAAAATTTAAATATAACGTAATGGGACTTGTTACTGTGTTTTTAAAATGTAAAATAATAAAATAGTAACTGTAAGCCGAAATATAAATTTAAGTGTTAATAAATAGTAAACATGCGCTACGTTTAAGGAACTCTAAAAATGACAGTAACAAAGTCATGTATGCTTAGGTTGTACACTAAAAGGATGTTCCTTACCTAGTAATACATCCATTGTGCATTTACTGAGATAAGGGTGCACGTCGAATTCGCCTTTCTTCGCCTCTGATTTCAGTTTTCCGGCCATTATTATTACGTGATCATTAAACACCTCCATGAAGCGTTTTAAATTGTTCATTTGAAACGAGGGCATTATTAGCTTCTTGTTTTGTTTGAATTTAGCACCTAAAATTGTTTTGCTTGATATTCATTTACAATATTCTTATTAGTCACTTTCATACAAATTTTTCTTTCTGCATTTCTTACTAACTGCATATATAAGGATGTACTCTACAGATAAACGTTTATTAATATAACATTGCAATTTACTTTATTAAATTTGTGCAAGTAATTACATGTTTTGTTTAGTTAGATATTTGGCGAACACAAAAAATTAATATATAATTATAATTAATATATGGATACCAAATATTTGAAGGAATCAAAACATTAGTAATAAATTATTTCTATTGGCGTTTATTTAAAAAAACGTAGTTTAGCTAATTTAACTTATTGATTGTTCGATGATTTCATGCGTGAAGATTGAAGTAGAAAAACACATTAATTGTCTATACTGAATTACAGAGAAGCTATAAATGCAAAAATAAGCAAAATTTTTGAAAAGGTAAAAATAAAAATAAAAGGATAGAAAAAAAACAGGAACTAAAATAGGGCAGCTATAATTTTTTTTTATATTTTATCTACAAGTGGGTAAGTGGTAGTTAGTCTAATAACAGTGTAATATTATACTACACAAGGGATTGCGTCCTAGCTTAACAATTTTTCATTCGGCAGTGCAGCAGCCCGATAACAGCCGCAGCCGCAGCCGCCCGGCCGTTCGGCAAGGAGCGAGGGCGGCCTCGACGTGCGTGCACAAACGCACACAAACTCGTATAAATTAAGCGCTTAGAGGCGACACGCCAATTTTCATATCACCCGACTTTGTTTACTTTTAGTTCAAATGTATAGTTTGTTTTTGTTTACTATACACGGACCTCCTTGTGTAAATTAAGGGCCTAGAACCACGCCACATTTTTTTGTAAATATTTGGATTATTGGAAAAGATAATCTAACTTAAATTATCTTATTTTAAAAATGTTGAATGTTAAATGTTGGACTTATCATAATAGTATCAAATAGAGGCAAAGTGCTGTATAATACTTACATTTTTAATTTACATTAAATTATGAAACTTTTTCTATGTATTACCTCATCATTGACTGCTTTATATTTAATTTCTTTCTCGCATTTAAAAATAATATATTTGCTATCGGTGTACTAATAATATAACTAATATTTATTTTCTATAAACAATTATAAAATAAATAAACATACAGAACATAGAAAGTAATAATTACCAGAAATTTATAGGTGCACGCAACATCTACTGTAACTTATTGAAATGTCTATTGAAATTAGAGATACAACATTTATTTATCTAGTATTTTTTTAAATTAATTAAATTAACTTTTATTTTAGTACTTTACCACTTATATTCTTATACAACCAAATAAAAAACTAATTGAAGACCACATAAAATTTTGAATTATACAACTGAACAAGCTTTAGTTACATGAGATCTAAATTCAAAGCATACTTCTTGCATCAAAGGCATCAAACTACAAGATACATCTTTTAGATGAGTATACCTAACCCTTGAGGGGTAACTAGTCTCCCATCGGGCGCCTCCCCAGGTGGCGGATAGGGGAATGCTCACTAAATATGGCGGGTACCGGGGAAATAAAATACCCGGGGATGACCAAAACTAGTAGGTATTGGGAAGCAGCAAGTACCACAACTGGACTAAGGCGGAGGAGATGGACTCTGGAACGGCTTACCCCCAGATAGTCATAGGCGACGGCCACATAATGGCCCTACCGGTTATGATACTGCGATGAGGAAGGCAACGGAAAACCACCTCATTACTTATTTTCTAGTACAATCATCATGGCTGAGAACATACAAACCACGGCCCTCAGTCCCCGGCAGACCTTCAATGGTCAGAGGTGCGAAGAATCCCAGGTCAGCTATGAAAATTGCAACATGGAATGTGCGAAGTATATTTGGAACAGGAAGACTGCAAAATGTAACCAAAGAGATGAATCGACTACAGCTGGACATTCTCGGAATTAGTGAAGTACGGTGGCCAGGATCTGGTAAAATAAAACAGATAATGGAGTAATGTACTACTCAGGCAGTAATGAAGCAAAACACCAACATGGAGTCGGAATAATAGTCACCAAAGAAACTAACAAAAGCGTCACTAGTTTCACACCACTATCTGAAAGAGCAATGTTAATACAACTATGTGCCACAGTAGGTAAAATAAATATAATCCAAGTCTATGCACCTACCAATGAGAAAAACGCGGATGAAGTAGAAGAATTCTATGAACAAATAGACACCATTCTATCCCTAACCAAAAAGAGCGATGTGACATTAATAATAGGAGACTTTAATGCCAAAATTGGAAAAGGAAGAAGTGGAGAACATGTAGGAGAGTTCGGTCTTGGAATGCGAAATGAAAGGGGTGATAGACTGATCCAATTTTGCCAAGAAAGAGAATTTATAGTAGCCAACACATTCTTTAAACTGCCAAATAGAAGATTATGGACTTGGAAATCACCATAAGACACACCACAGAATATTTGCCGAAATCAAATTGACTATGTTTTAATTAGAAAACGATACAGAAATAGTATAAAGTCGGCAAAAACATATCCAGGGACAGATATAGCGTCTGATCACAATCCTGTTGTCATAAAAATGCATATAAAACTTAAGAAGATACAAATAACAAAGAAGACAAGTAGAATAGAAGTGCAGCACCTGAAGGAAGAAAACATAAGAACACAAGTTAAAAATGAAATAAGTAACAATTTAAGCAACATGGGAAGACACTCCTTGGATAACAAAGACAACATAGACTCAAGATGGCATACCATAAAAGATGCGATAATGAAACCAGCGAAAGAAATACTCACCGAAAGAAAACCAACAAAGAAAAAAATGACAGACGAAATCTTAGAGCTGATGGAAAAGAGAAGAAAAAATAAGATAGAAGGGGACGGTAGATACAGTGAAATCCACAAATTGATAAGGAAAAAAATTAAAACGGAAAAAGAAAATTGGATGAAACAAGAATGTGAAGAAATAGAAAAGGCACAACAGAAACACGATATGTTTAACGTACACAGAAAGATCAAAGATGTCACAGGTACATACAAGAAGAGACAATCAAACATTTTAAAAGACAAACAAGAAATAATTATACTAGATGTAATACAAAAAATAGAAAGATGGAAAGAATATATTGAAGAACTATTCGCCGATAACAGAAAGGAAGACTATAAAACTATTGAAGGAGAACATGGCGCCAAAATAACCAAAGAAGAAGTCATTAAAGCATTTGAAACATCAAAATGCGGTAAAGCAACTGGACCAGACGAAGTTCCAATTGAACTAATTAAACTAATAGACGACGACCAAGTAAATATTCTTGTAGATTTATACAACACCATATACTCAACTGGTATAATACCGAAAGAATGGCTGAATCCAACGTTTATTACAATACCAAAGAAAAACAACGCAAAGGAATGTTGTGAACATAGAACGATAAGCTTAATGAGCCACACGCTTAAAGCCTTTCTAAAGATCATACACGCAAGAATATATAAAAAACTAGAACTAGATATTAGTGAGACACAGTTTGGCTTTAGAAATTGTTTTGGAACAAGAGAAGCATTGTTCACACTAAACAAACTAATACAGAGATCCAGAGATATTCATAAAGAAGTATACGCATGCTTCATAGACTACGGAAAATCGTTCGATAAAGTTAGACACGATAAACTAATGAAGCTCCTAAAACAAAAGAACATAGACGTAGAAGACATGCGGATAATTGCAAACTTATATTGGCAACAAAAAACAACAGTAAAAGTAGAAAATCAGCTGACAGAAGAAATAAAAATACAGAGAGGAGTTCGGCAAGGTTGTATTCTTTCGCCCATGCTGTTCAACTTATACTCGGAAGCAATATTTCAAGAAGCACTAATGGAAGAAAACGGTGGTATAGTAGTAAACGGAAAGATAATTAACAACATACGTTATGCTTATGATACTGTACTTTTAGCAGATAATATTCCAGATTTACAGAGACTTATTGAACGGACAAATGACATCAGCAGAAAATATGGTCTCCGAATGAATTTAAATAAAACTAAATACATGGCAATCACAAAAACACCAGTGAACATTCCTGACATTAGAATAGATAATGTAAGTATAGAGAGAGTAAACAAATATAAATACCTGGGAACATGGGTGAATGATAATTGGGAATACACAAATGAAATAAGGACACGTATTGAAATGGCTAGAGCCACATTTGTAAAAATGAAACAAATTCTAACCAACAGGGATTTAAGCTTGGAAATACGGATGAGGACAGCCAGATGCTATGTTTTCAGTGTTCTCTTATATGGAATTGAGGCATGGACCCCAAATAAAGAAATTAGCAGAAAAATAGAAGCATTCGAACTCTGGATATACCGGCGAACATTGAAAATATCATGGATGGATAGAGTGACAAACGAGGAGGTGCTACGACGAATGAACAAGAACAAAGAACTCCTGTATACAATAAAGAAAAGAAAGCTGGAATATTTAGGCCACGTAATGAGAGGGAACAAATACCAAATTCTACAACTGGTAATACAAGGAAAGATACATGGAAAACGAGGCGTGGGAAGAAGAAGAATATCCTGGCTTCAAAACCTACGCCAGTGGTACGACTGCACGTCAAGAGAATTGTTTAGAGCAGCAATGTCCAAAGTTAGAATAGCAATGATGATTGCCAACATCCGATAGGATACGGCACCTAAAGAAGAAGAACCTATTTCCTATATCGCACCCACAACTAGTCAGACATACTGAACATTGTTCTATTTTTTTAAATATTAGAATTAAACTCGAACCACTTACCTGGCTTAGTGTTCTTCTCAACTACATCCCAAATAAGACCTCCTTACAAACTCATCAGTAGATTAATAAATTGAGTCACTCTTCACAAATGTTTAGATACCAATCTTAAAAATCTAAACAGTCATGACATAGTAGAGGACCTTGAAGTAGCAATGCTTAATATTACGATTTCAATTACCGAAGCAGTAAGCTCATCGGTCACAACTTTAACAAGACTTCTATCGTTTGATTATAATTACTCGTCAAACTATATAATCAACTTAATTAAAGCTAAGAATTAGGCTAGAAGGCAGTGGTAAAGAACAAGAGACCCCGAAACAAAACGACTATTAAACAGTCTAACGCATCGTATCAAAAAAGAGCTAGAAAAATATAAAATAGGGTTACATAGAAAATATATCGCGGATATTAACCCCGGAAAATCCAGGAGGTGAAAAACCACTAGACAAATTTTAAAGCAGTGAGAAAATGTAACCACCCTTGCATTAGACAATAATACGTTTAGGACGGCAAAAAATCTGAAACCTTTGCTTTCCATACTGAAAAAATTGGATTACAGTTATCTGTAATCCAATGCAGACATTTTCTATATTAATTACATTGAACAAAATATTCCCATTGCTGAAAACATTGAACCCGCGTCGTCTAAAGAATTAGCCCAAGCAGCTTTATCTAAACGAAAAACACCTAATCATGTTCTTATACCCAACATTGTACTTCAATACTTAAGTAAGAAATGCTTAGCATATTTAGCCTCCCTGTTTAATAGATGTTTTCAAAAGGGCTACTTTCCTAGGAAACATACTCTTATTTTTATGATTACCAAGCTGGATAAAAACACAACTGATATTACTAACTATAAGTCTTTTAACTATTCTCTCAAAACTTCTTAAAAAAAATGTCTACGTCCGATTATTAAAAGTTATGCAAACATCACACACCTTGATGCTTTTTCAATTTGATTTAGGAAAAGACATTCCACATGTCATCAGTTCGAAGGTACCAGCAAAGTTATTTAAACTGGCTTTGAAAATAAGAATTATACTACAGTGGTCTTTCTTAATATAGCAACAAGAGCTGGATCGAAACTCTGGAAAAAAGAATACTGGAACCACTATTCTTTACTATTTATATATTGGACATACCTACAAACATCTTTAGTCATATTTGGTGACCATACTGCTATGATCACACAGAAACCCAACATAGAAGAAGCAGTACATGGGTGCAAAATGCCGTTAACAATATTAATGAATGGTTTGAAACACAAAATTTCAAATTAAAAATTTTACAATGAGAAGAATAACCGATCCACCCGACATCGAAATAAATAGAGTAACCAAACATGAAACCCAAAGAATAGTGCCGTTAAATATCTCAAAGTTTATTTATATACTGGACTTAGCTGGAGTTACCTCATTCAAAGTCATTCAAGACAATAACATACTAAGCCAGATTTATTCTTTAATAAATCGAAAATCGTCACTCAAACTTGAATATACTACACTACTACATAGGACTTTACTACGTTTTATTTGGCTCATACATCCAAAACCAGCATATAGAAATTACAGCGTACCAAAACAAGATTCTTAGAATTGCTGTGAATGCCGTTTAGCTCTTCCGCAACAATCAACTCCATTTCAAATTAGATATTTTGCCAATTCAAGATTTCATGTTAAAAAGTGCTAAAAAGACTTTGTATAAAATAGACATAGCACTAATAAGCAACTTAACAGAGTGGTCAAGCAGATACGAAACTCCTACTGCTCGTATTATTCCTCGATATCGTCAAGTCTTCGATAAGGTATGACACGACAATCCATGTTACAAACTAAAACTTTAGCTACCTCACCAAGTGTGTTGTCTTTTAAAGCATTACGCTAGCAGATACTGTTTCGTCCAACAGCAAAATGCAATCACCCTGACCTTTATAAGTTTAAACTAGGGGTCCTCCAAGAAACCATTCTTAAGCCAATTTCATACCTGATTTGTACGATATATTTTTAAATATCAAGACTGACTACAACTGCTACATGTACAGATGGCACGATAATGTTTTGAATTTTGTCTTTAGAAACATACAAACCAGCTTCAAGCCGTTTCAAGCAGTTGCTTTTATCTTAAAAAACATGTGTCCTGCTAGAACTGTAAAAAACCATCAATTGGCTTAAAGCATCTTAGCTGACAATAGAAAACCTGGGGGGGGGGGAATTTTTCAATTGAAATAGTGCAACGATTTCAAAATAAAATACTCAGACTAGAATATAAGGATCATTTACAATTTTACCCCTATTAGCTAGTACCTATTAGTTACATCACGAAGTAGAATTTTAGATTAAGTAAAAACTTGTTTTGAGAAACATCTTTTTTCGTGCAAAAACAATTCTACATCTACATCACTGTAACTTGTAACTTAATTGGAAGTACCTACTGAGGCATCTTTTGTACGCCACAACTTAAATTTTTAGATGTTTGTCACCTTTTTTGTGCATAATGTACTCATTATATAAATAGCAGGCATATTTTACAATAAGTATTCATAATGAAAAAAACGATACAACTTAAATTTCTTCTGTTGTATTAAACGTTTCTTTCTTTTGGAAAACAAAAAAAAATCTTAAGTCTTGTTCGTAGAAGCCAAATGTTGAGCCACAAGTGTGTCAAATATACATTTTTGAAAAGCTTTACGACAAAATTAATAATTATTTGTAAACTTTGACTTTGTAATAGTGATGCCAGACTTTCAGCTTTATTTCCAAAATTGTGCTCAATATATGATGTGACTTCCCATCTAGATTGCTAATCTTGGAGATAATTGAATACAAATTATTGATGTCTTCAGGTTAGTTATGTCAGTAGTTGTAAAAAATTTTTGAAGCCCTCAACTGCTTGTGAATTTCTGACATAGACATTGATTGAATCCTAGACTTCGCAAAAAACGAACTCGCACGTCGTTAAACTACAAGATTTTGCTGACCAGATGACGTAGCATGTTGCAAAATTGTTGGTGCTATAGACCGGCTATTGTTTGAGCTGTATCGCTCCAGATTCATGTTGCTCTGTTAGTGCCATAGAAAACTGGATTATCAGTAATAGCGACGATCGCAATTTACAGTTACAGCATTTCCAACACCATCTTCGAAGAAGTACGAGCCTATCAAGCCTGTTACGCTAAAAATCCACATAAAACTGGCTCGTTGGGATATATTTGCTTCTTATGAGTTATACAAAGATTTTACTAACTCCAAATGCGATAATTTTATTTGTTCATGAATTTATCGAGTTGAAACTGCGCCTCAGCTAGAAATAATTTTTAAACTAAACTTCACGATGTTCTGCAAAGAAATTACAAAAATTATTGACAATGAGAATGATCAAGAACCGTAATCTCTTGGGTCATTTGAATTTTGTACGCATTAAAGTGCTAGTGCAGATACAGGTGGGTAGTTGCTGAAAAGTTATTGCATAGCAAATCGCTGGGTCGTTGGGACTAGACATCTCTGATTTTGATAAAATTTAGTGTATTGGTAGCACCCGTAGGTAGAAGCAAAAAACTAACCTTTAAAAAAAATTTGAACACTGGTTTTGAAGTTATGGTCATTTGAAGATCGTCAAAATCGCTAAAATCGGCCCTCTCTCAATACTGTTAAATGCTTACATTTTGGTCAAATTTATAGCTGGAAAGGTAAGCTAAACGCGAATCTAAAGCTGAAGAGTTAAAATTTCGTATGATATACATCATGACAGGATTCGGAGTTGTTGTGCTGATGAGAGTCCTTAAGCCCCCACTTTGACCTTTAACAACTTAGGAGCGATCACTTTAAAATTGTTTAATATATTACAATATAAATCTATAATGCATTTTAATAAATTTTTGTTATTAAAGAAAGCTTTTCCTTAAAGGAGGGCTTACACAATATTTAGGAATACAATTTCTTTTTCAATTTCGTTATTTTGCACAGCAGTATGATTCCAACAGCACCAGAATCAGCAGTAAAATCTTTGATTATATTCGCAGTTATTTCTCATGAAAAAAGTTACTAGTTTTAGCTCTTTAAAATCTTCTACTAAGCTTTTCAAAGATATTTTCTTTGTTTTGTGCTACTTACTTTTTATTAACTTAGTCGCACTACGTTTTCTTCCAAAGAAAATAAAAAAAATTGTTTCTAATGTGTCCTTTGTTTTAGAGATATATTAATGGAATTTTTAGGTTCCAACGATCATTTTCGTATCTATGAAACGATAGTTTAACATTTTTTCTTTGGCATATTCTCGATCTTACCAAAACTCGAACGTTATACTGGAAATCTTATCTTTGGCTAGATATATTTCTATTGGATTTATTATTTGATTGTCGTACGGTCTCTAGAGACTTGCTTTGGTATGAAGTATTTTCAAAGTGCCGCCAATCCCGTTGCAAGCTCCCATTAATGGCAAGATTGTACTTCATCCTAGAGGACAAATTGTAGTTTTTTGGAAAAGTGTATATAATTAAAGCTTCACTGTAAAATAGCGCTCATTGCTTGGTTATAAAATCATATTTTTCAGAACTTCCATGTGAGTACAAAACGATTCTACAAATTCTTCGGTACCTTTACTTATTACTTTCACAAAATATAGACCAAATGATACTCATTGTTTATAAGGTACAGTTTCTATTTTTTCATCATTTTTTTTCAAATGCTCCCTGCGGTTTTTCAGTGGTTTACTGTATCTTGTCAGAATACAGTAATTTAACTGCACGGTTGTGATCATCAATTTACGTTTTTTTGGCTCAAGCAAAAATACAGTTCTTTAGAAGTAGTTCCGCGAAGTTTGAAAACCCTGTCTTACAACCTTAATTTTGTTTTTGGATAGATCGACATCTCCTTTAAATTTCCACTAGTCTTCCCTAAACATGTTCGTGAATGTTTTTAATGCTTTTGACGAAAACATAGTCCTTTTTCCCATGCATTATTTTACTCACGTCGTCATTATCATAAAAGTCTTTTACTAAATTTAAAATGTCTTCACTTAGTCTGTTATTACGCGGTTTTGGATTTGCAGTTTATAATATTTCTTTTCCTCCACGACATGCTTCACTTTCTTATCTAAATAATTACTTATGTCAAACTCTTTTTCTGTCTTATTGCAAAAACAACTTTTAGGTAAAATAGTCAGAATTAAAAACAATTCTTTTTTATTGATGTTAAAATTTTTTCTTCAGTTGACATAGCATTTCACTAAAATCACTGCTTTGGGAACTTTTGAAACTGTCAGATGATATGTTGCTTTCTGGATTTAGTACTTTTCCGATTTCCGCACATTTGACTTTTTCAGCTTTTTCTGTGCAATCTGAAGATATACGTATTCGTTTTTTTTTACAATTGAAGGGTTTAATGTGAAATAATGACAAGCCACATTTTTTCAAATTCTTTTATTTTATATATTTGAACACTGCAATAATATAACAAGCCTCTCAACTGATAGTTTAGCAATTGGTCAGTACATGCCGTCACAATCTAGCGATCATCTTGTTGCAGCTTTCAACTTTTCAGAGAATTATATCTGTTAAATAGTAACAAGTTACACAAAATGATCGATCCTAATGATCTATCCTTAAATGTGCAACTATGAGCAATTCTAGTACTGAAATATAATTTTCTAAGGACGACAATAATCTTAATAGTGATTATGCTCCTAGTGATGATGAAATGCAACGCAATAATTAGCGGCTAAAGTTTGTTTTTAATAGTGTGGCTTGTCATATTGTTGTACTTGAGGAGTTCAATGTAAATATGAGTGACTTGTTATATTATTGCATTGTTGTTTCAGGAGTACGATGTAATTTATGTGGACAGTAATGGTCCATCTGTAGCAAAAAGACCCAAACCGAATTCTCCTGAACGTAATCCGAAAACCAAGTGGAGGCAACAAAATATAGAATGTTATTCTCGACATAAAAGAAAATTTAGAAGAAATTTTGGACAGGAATATGTTAGTGACAGAACAAACAAAACTGTTAACGTGAGAAAACTTGGACCGCTTGTAGATGTAAAAAAATTGCAAGATTCAGATAAATCCATTTTTAATAAGTTTTGGGATTTGGGTTCTTGAGAGCTTCAAAATAGTTACATTTTTGGTTGCACTGAAATCGTTAACAAAAAGAGATCTTACCCAAAGAAGCAGAAGCGGCAGCAATCTACTAGGTCTTCAAATCCAGTCTACTCAGTAAAAATAAATGGAAGGAAGATATGTGTACCCAAATCTGATACATGCAAGATGTTGACAAGATGAATATTAAAATAGAAAGTGCAAAATTGGCAAATAATAAACTTGAAGCAACAAGACTGACAACAGAACTCAACTTGCTTAAAGCTAAAACCTTCTCAAACAAGAAACAGAACGTTCTAAAGACGGCAATAGAAGATGTGTGATTTTTTTGGTTTGCAACAGGTTATGCTTATTCCGCAGTTGACAACTAGACCCGCGTTTTATTGCCGAAAGGATTTGGATGTACAATCTTGGAGTACATGATTGCACTGAAAGCAGGGAACATATGTTTGCAAAAAGAGGCAGTGATACAGTAGCCTCCGTCCATTTTTGTGTAAAAATTCTAGCGTTGAAGATTTAGTTATATTTATAGACAACTGCCCTGGCCAAAATAAAAACTGGCTATCATGTCTCTGTGGCTGCAACTTGTTAAAGAAAAAAAATGAAGACTATAACACATCACTTTCTTGTCAACGGCCATACTTTGTTGTTTTCGAATAGAGATTTTGCTCTCAATGAAAAGCGTCACAGAGAGTATGCCCAAATTATCTATTCTCCTAGTGATTAACACCAAGTCATAAGGCAATTGAATAAAAAACACCCCTTCAGCTTGACTGTTATAAATCAAAATGATTTCCTAAATTTCCAACCTATCCTAAGCAACATAAAAAAATCTGCTCACAGAAGACGATGAAAATCTTCATTTCTCTTCTGCAATCTGATAACACTAAAATGATTTACGTGAAATATGCTGTCAATGACGAGTACAGAACAATTACCGCTACTAAGAAAGGACGTCCTAGCCAGACACTTCTTTCTGAACTACGTCCAAAACACTTGGAATCAATAAAAATATGCAAAAGAAACTAGATAATGTCAAATCGCTACTACTCTATGTGCCTTCTGTTCATCATGATTTTTTGTCTTACAACACTCAGCTAACGAAAACCCTAAGTTCCAAGACAAAGTTGAAATCATTGACCAATATTAATATTATATTAGATATTTTTGACTCCATTGTTTTCCTGTTTCGTTTTAATGCAATAATATAACAAGTCTCATATTTCTAATAATTTGTTTTCTGCACTCAATTGCTTTTATTCTCTAAATTAGCACACTACATCTCTTAACAATATAAATGAAATCCATTAACAAAACAGCACTAATTAATTTATATTTTTTGAAAACTTTAAATTCGTTTTTTCAATAACTAAGCATATGTGGCTTATTATTATTTTACATTAAGGCTTTCAATTGTAGATTTAGCCAAAATTATAAGTGATCCATTTAAATGTTCCATCGATTTTTCTGAATCAATAAACATATCTTCTGTGTCTGTTTCTTTTACATTTTTAATTTTTAAAGTTGTTCCCCAATTTTTCTCTATTCTCCTCACCTAACTGTTTGTAACACTTGTCACAACTTGTAACAAAGTGTCCAACCATTTTTCATACAAAAATTTAAATCGCACATCCACGTCGTTACATTTCTTAAGGATTAATAACCCGATGTTCAGGAAATTTAAGTGGGTTACAGTAGCTATCTAAAAACTCCTTTTGAATAGGTGTTTCTATTTGTTTTAACTCACAACGTAAAAATTACCCTAATGAAAAGCAGACGTGAGGCACAGGAATAATGTCGTTAGAAACGATCATTTATCTAAACTAATAAAAATAATTGGAAATCTTATGGAAAGCCATTGCGTAAGTACCGATTTTAAAAATAATTTAAAAAAAAACATATTGACATAGTACTGCTGTTGTTGGGATGATCCTGCTGTGTAAAATGAAGGAATTAAAAAAATTGTTTTCCTAAATATTCGGTAAGCCCTATTCTAAAGAAAAACTTTCTTTAACAACAAAAATTCATTAAAATATGCTGCACATATTTTGGAAATTTTTTTCACTATAATTAGTGGTATTAGTAGAGGTATTAGTGGTATAATGTAGGAGGTCAATGACCCCGACAGCACAACAGCATTGAATACTGTCGTGATGTATATCATATGAAAGCTTAACTCTTCAGCTCTCGATTTACGTTTAATTTACCTTCCTAGCAATAAATTGGACCAAGATTTAAGCATTTAGCAGTATTGAGATAGGGCTGATTTTAGCGAATTTTTCGATTTTCAAACGACCGTAACTCCGAAACTAGTGTTCCGAAGTTAAAAAAAATAATTTTATCTTCTCTCCACGGGTACTACCAACATATCCAACGACTTGGCGATTTGGTATGGAATGACTCAAAATGTTCAGCTATCATGCACAATGCTGAGTCGATGTTTTTAGATTTACAAAACTTTGACTAACCCTTCAATATTCTCAAAAATCTTTAGCCCACGCTAATATAAAGTTTTTTAATTATTACCAATCCACTTCCATCAAATTTTGTAACCAATCTTTACACAGTTACTTTATTTGGTGCACTATTTCGATCAAAAATTCCACGGAATTTTGTATTGTCTCAGTAAATTTTAGCGACAATAATAATTCGCTATTCTTTCATAAATCGTTCCACAATTACTAATCGAAATATGCTAGGGTATGACAGTTTCTGACCTCAACACAAAAATGGCATGAAGTTTAAATCTGACATCTAATTTGGGCCACCCTATATATACGTCTGCGTGTATGCGTACGTATAAATGTGCACGTGCGCGCGTGTAAATAGCAGAATGGAACAGGCAGTGTATCCAAAGTAATCACAAAGCGTTACCCAACTATATGCCCGAATGATATACTACCAATAAAATTGAAATGTAAAAAACTTATATCTTATAGATGATTACTTTCGATAAACATTGACTTTCATTGCCCACAAAGCAGTTCCTTGTCGATCTTAAAGTATTCGCAATAAATCTATAAATGTGTTTGCTCAGTTAAGCGTTTTCCACTGTCAATTTCTAACAACCTAATCTAATAATGTAATTGGTAGGCAAATTTCTTTCGGTAGAAAGCAGCCACCTATCGGATTTCAAGTGCAAATAAACATCTTGGAGTGGCTTACCCGAGCTTATAAGTAGACTTTCTCCTAGCCACGGCCGCAAGTACCTGTACTCATCTGCTTTTTCGACTGTCCTAGATCTCAACAGCACTTCCACGTCTACGGGATCAAACATGGCAACATGCAGCTGGGGTCCTATCCACAGCGCCAACATGCGCGGGTACATCCTGCTCAGTTTGTGCAGCCTCCGGAATACATCTAGAAAACGCTTATGATATACAAACATGCAAGAAGCCCCTCACCTGTGTTTGCTGTAATTGTGTTTAGTTAGCAATACCGCGGTGACTTTTTTAATGTTTTGTATATTGGAGCTAATTGTTTGCTTATAATTTATTATAGGTAAATTTAGAGAACATATAAATAAATTTTTATTAAGCAAGGTATTGTAAATGCGTTGTTTATAAAAATACATGTACATAATAAAATTATAGCCAATACTAAATGTTTTTGGTAAGGTTTAATTAATTTGCTAAAAAATTGTATTTAACTATGGAATTTATTAAAAATAATGCTGATGTATTGTACGATTTTTGAATGTAAGAAATATAAAAAAACTAACACAATACAAGTGATTTAGTTCTAGCTTGTGAGAAAAAGTTTAAAAAAGCTTGTAAAAATGTGCAAACCAATGACCGCCTGTAATTAATAGTTTGATGTTTGAATTTATTGAGAGAGATTTTGATAAAAATGATTTATAATTTTGTTACTTTTCATGTATTTCTTTCATAATTCCTGAATAATACCACTAATATCGTTAATCAACCACAAATAGCTGTCAACAGACTGTATTATTTTTATTTTTTTTGTCAAAACTAAATAATACTTTTTTTATACTGCCAATTTAAATAAACTAAATTGTTATGTCTATTTCTGTTAGAAAATTTATTAAAAACAAAAAGGAAACTTAAAACTTACATAGAAGCACTTAATTATCTTATGAGTTGGAGTTAATATAAACATTACTGTTTTAAAGCAAATAAAAAATACTGAAAGCTCAACCTTTCTTACAAAGTTATTACACTTTTGTTAAAAAAATTAAAGAAATCTGTATTGTACTACGCTCTATGATAATATTAAAGTATTTTCCTGCAAATATTAGAAAGTAATAGCATATAAATGAAATGTATTAAATTATTTTAGAAATTTTAAAATTTGTCAAAATATTTAAAAAAAAAGTTTGATGAGTTGTACATGTATCTTCATTTGTAATCCCCACGGATATTAGGAATTTTAAAATACACTGTTGTTTTATAGTTTTGAACAACAGCATTCGCTTCAAATTTAATTTCTCATTTATATACTTTTTAATTTCTACATTATTCTTAACTTATACGTCATAAAAGAGATACATAAATATTTTTATCTATATAATGCAATGATGATATTGCATTTTACAGCTAAAATATTATATCTTTAGGAGCTATCCTGAGATTGTTTATTTTCATTTGTAAAGTATCACAAACGTTACATCATTGATTTGATACTAGTTTTACAATTGCAAGCTTTACCGTGACTCGAGACCTCACCATGCGTAACTTGCCTTTAACACATATGAAGCAGTTGGAGGTAGTCAATTTAATAAATAAAAATTAAATAGATCTGCAAAGATTTTTCACGTGTCTCAATACAATTTGTAGTTTTAGTATAACAAATTATCTAAATCTACTATGCGCCGGTTTGTGCCAGCTGTGCATATGAGTTGATATTGATAACGTAAATAACATTTTTAGGGCTTATAAAAGGATGGTATATCCCATTTGAGAGAGTTCCTAAAATTTTAAAAATAAATGAACATTGAAAATTAAATTAAAATACAAGAAAAATTAAACTTATTACACAAAACTTAATTAATAACAATTAAAGTAAATATTATAATCATATTATTCAATGTCGGTTCCATCAACCACCACGACCTTTTCATGCCAGGATTTAAACGTGTTGCAGGCCAATACAACTTCCTTCTTGCCTATATGTGTCATTGCATCCATGATGAAGGCTCTTACGCTGGTATTGGTATTATGATGCCTCTCGCCAATCTTTACTTTGTAGAAGTCCACTCTTAGTAGTCAACAGAATTGCAGCCATGTCTGGAGGGTGGCTATAAGTCGGAGGACTAGTGGTGATATAAATTTTTGTATAGTAATGCTTAAATATTCCTAGCCTTGTAGATTCTCACGGAGTCTTGCTGACATACGTACCTCTTCTATCAAAGGCTTGACAACCTTCTCTAGCACGTTGGCGTTCATCTTCAGGCTTTTCTATAAGAAGTGGGGCGCGATTACATTCCCTTTGCTGCTTACAAGCCCCAGCACCATCGCAGAGGCGGCAAAGTTTGTATGCATGACGATAGGCACTTCAGGGGCATCTTGAGAAATCCAACAGTCGTTTTTGCAATTTACCTCTGTTCTGAATGAAGTTCTTTTTGTCCAAAAATAATCTTAGAAGTGCTTAGATTTTTAACAAAGGCTTATAGTGCAGGTCCTGGTACATTGCTAAACTGTCATCACCCTAGCCAAACCCATTTCTTTTGACAGTGATCCTGATCTGCCGTCTCTTTCATTTCACAAACAAATCCTCTTTTGGGATCAGATAGGTTGCTGTAAATTTCCCTATCGACTTTTACCTTCTTAGATTCCTTGTGTTTTTTGTATCTTTTTGTCACGCAATAATTTTTTCGACGATTTTTTGGCACGAAAGCATTCGACTACAGTAGCTCTATGGTTGTATACTAGGCTCGTTTTGTCAATAATAATAGGCTGTTGATTATATGAAGCTAACTTGTGTTACTTAATAGAGGATTTTGCTTTATAGGGGAATGGCCCTTCAACTTTGCTCTATATACACAACTTAATAAAATTCCTGATTTCCTTCAACAATTTTACAAAAGAAGCAGAGCTAAATGGCTTCGAATTGGTTATGTAATCAGTTTTTCATAAGTTTTTTCAATGTTTCAGCTAATATATTAAATACATTCTCCAAAAAGTACATCACAAAGAGAGATTTACAAATTTTTGTTAAAACGGTAATGGTGCATTAACTTTTTTATCTTACCACAGCAATAATAAGCATTTTAATTTATGTGCGGCTATTTTGATGGTTTTATGTATTAAAGAATCACTCTGTATTTTCATTAACATTTCATACATTTATAATAAAACTATTTACCATCGACTAAACATAAATAGTTCATATACAGTTTTAGTAGAAGCTTTGCTTTTTTGTGATTTTTATTTTTATTTTCAGATTATTTCTCAATATGTCGTTTTTAATAATAATTAATAATATAATCTGTACCTTTCCTACCGTTAGGTGAAGAGAAGCCCGTTTTTAAATTAGTTTTATAATATTTTTAACAGTAAAAATGTACTTATAGCTTAATTACAATTATAAAATTAGCACATGCTGAAATTATGTGACTGACATACTTTTAAAAACGTCATGATTTTAGAAACGACGGTCCAAGAGAGTATTAAATATGTTTCTGTTTGAAAAATACATGCATACAATTCTATAAAGTATA
The DNA here is from genome assembly GCA_036346155.1 of Sinelater perroti. Classification (NCBI taxonomy): domain Eukaryota; kingdom Metazoa; phylum Arthropoda; class Insecta; order Coleoptera; family Elateridae; genus Sinelater; species Sinelater perroti. The sequence continues at coordinate 17,398,604 of JARFIY010000143.1, forward strand.
ATTTAAAATTTTGTCTCATTTAATTTCTAAAGAGGCAACTATACATTGCAAAACTTCCAGACTTACCCGCTCGTTAATCTGTTATGTTAAAAACGAGGATAGTTCGGCCCACTAAAGTAAAATATTTGAAATTTTCCGCATAAAATACAAAATTTGATAAGCACTAATGTCTAAAATCATTATGTACCAGATATTTCAAGCTGCTGATATATATATATATGTTGGTTCAGGAATAATTTGTTATTCAATGTTAAAATTTAGCTACCATTATGGTCCATTTTCTTTTTACAATCTCTAGAATGTTCTAAATGAGGAAAGCAACGGGAAACTACCTCATTATATTCCCAAGAAAAATCAGGATGGCAGAGAAATATAAGATTAAATGGGCCAGACTGATCGCCAACGTCCAATGAGGATACGGCACAAGCAGAAGAAGAAGAATGTTCTAAAATATTACTTTCTACTATTTTATCCTCTTGGTTTCTAGTACTTGTAGATAATCTGACCTATGTAATCTAATTAAAATATTGATAGTTTGAAGATGGTTAAAATAATTTCCAAAATTAAAAATAGAACATTTTAGATTGAAAGTGAAATTGTTAGTAAAATTATAAGTTAAACCAATCGACTTTAGGTTGATAATAAAAAATTTGCATTATATAAAAGTACTTTGTTACTATTTTCTAAATTTGTTAGCAAATGCTAATGATGCACTGTTATTCTATAAAAAAGTTCAACTGGTATATGAGATGTGTAATTTGTTGTTATAATTATAGTACATAAATTGCAAACTAAAGTTCTTTAGAGTACAACAAATATTTTAATTTATTAGAGTTACTGTATTCAAATGTATGGTTAAAACATGTATAAGAGTATTCCAAAAAAGTTAAAATCGACATCCGGGGAGTGAAAATATATAATTTTGTCATTTTTAAAAACATTAATTAATTTAATAGGTGAAAATACGCATTACAAAGAGAAAGCATTGGAAACCAACGCGTGTCAAAATTTTGTTGACTAATAATAGTTTCCTAATATTTCTAAGGGCGTTAAATAATTTTTCTTTGTATTGCCGTATTGAAAAAGCAAAATATTGCTCTTGGGAATGAGAAAAAAACATTGAATTTTGAAAATTATAAGTTTACAATTAACTATGACACGACAAATGAGATTTTGAACTGAATGGTTGTACACACGAATTCTAAAGTGTATTCTTAAATAATGTACAAATTTACTACAATTTTTTAATTTGATTTTTAAAACAATGAAAGACAGTAACGAAAGAACTGATGCATCATGTTGTTACTTCTCAGATTGTTCGACCGTGGTCAGAGTGTGGAAACTCTTGATGTTTTGTCCACAAATTCGGCATGCATTTTCAGAAGTTGCTTACCATGCTCTTTTGCTTTTAAACTCGTGTGCGTGTGGTACGGATGGTGGTAGAAAGCTGTTGTTGACACTACCGGTTAATTTCTGGCATAAGCGGGCTAGCTGTTGACATTTGATGACATTATTTGCTTTTTCACTGCATGTATTTTTTGCCCTTTAAGAGCGGTGGATTAAGATTTATGTAAATTGAATTCGCCATCTGACGGCGGCTTAACAAATCCGAGAATCAACAAAACTGCATCAAACATTGGACGCGAAAGCTTTTCTTAAAAAAAAACCTTTTATAAACATAATCTTGTAAGCAAAATATATTTTATTATGGTTTATTGTTTGTAAAAATGCGTAAAAATGCCTAGCCCACACGAAAAATACCTCCATGAAACTTACTGCAATGAATAGAGGTAAAATATGTTTCATGTCTTCTGTATTTATAATTTTCAATGTGATTTTTCAAGAGAATTCTTAATCCTTTTGTACATTTACTATGTTTGGAGAAAATCAGGGTTAAAAAAACTACCGAAGGGCTAATTAGCCCTAAAAAATAATATAATCTATTAAATATAGTCGACTAATACAGTCGCCTAAATATAAGAGTGTAAATTAATTATTTTTAAAAGAAAATGCAAAATATTAATTAATATAAATAAATATTTTTATAATATCAAGCTAGATGAATAAAGGAGAAAATACAAACTATTTTTATTTGACTAAAATAATAAGAAAACCAAAAATAAATATTATTCAGAAATGAAAAAAATGGCACAGAAAATTGGCCATTAGAGCACGCTTATTCTTTTATAAGTGCTGATTGCAAGGTTCGCCTTTATAATTAAAAGATAAGTAGAATATAAATTTAACATCAACTGGACTTTTCTTAAAATTATTAGTTATTTGGATATATAACTTTCTTGCTTTAGCATTGCAGGTTTAAAGGATTGCGTGGGTCTACGTATAACGATAAAAAATAATAATATAATTAACTGAAGTAAGATAATCATAAAAAAAATTAGAAACAAATACGTACATTCACGAAAGGGAAAACATAATTAAAATAAATTAATGGCAAAGTATGCCGATAAGAGCTAAGATGATTAGAAACGTAAAATTACTGCTTGTAAGGACATTTGTGAAAAAACAATAATAACATATGGTTAGTGATAGACAGTTAAAATAAAAAAGTCAGGGTCAAGTTATACAAAATACTTGTACTAATTATTAAATAGGCCATTGCTTTAGAGTGTTACATTATTAATATGGAAAAATAAAAAGGAAATAAGCAAATTATTAAAAATTAGAGATTAAATAAGAATAAAATGTCAAAAACTATTTACGTTTTAAACGACAAATTGTAATCATATATATATTTAATGCAAATACTAAAGCCTCAAATATTAATAAACTTGGTGTAGTAAAAGCTATTTTTGGTAATTATAAATTCTTTGTGTTGAAAGTAAATGCTTGATATGAAAATAAAAATGAGCACATAATTCAAGCATTTGTTACAAAAATGGTTTTTTAGTAGAATTTTGTAAAACAGTATTAAACAGTACATACAATTCGTAAATCTGAAGACATAATATTGACTCTTATACAACTTTATTAAATTTATCTTAACTTCTAAATTTTATAAATCAAAAAAACTTACTAATTTGTTTTTTCGTGATTACAGTTTATATTACAATAACTTCTGAAAATGTTTAGTAAATATTTTTTTATTAATTTCCTATTTGTTACGAATTGTTTGAAATATTTTTAACTACAGTTGCAAAGAGGAAAATATATAAATATATGAAAATGCTACAAATTTCATATCTTGTAAACCTCTATTTTAATATTACTTGTAAAAAACAAATGTAATTATAAATATTATCATGACTTAAAACAGAGTTCCACTAACCTTCTGGTTTCCCCAAGAACGTAAGCACGTTGCCTATGATAGGATATCCTGCAGGGCCCGGAATCTGGCTGGCGAGCTTAATTAAGCGCCTTCTCTTCAGCCAAAACCACAAAATAAACACAAGCGCCCATATCGCCAGAAGAGCCGATAGCATTTTGCGACAGCCTTCGCAAGCGGTTATCTGCAACACCATCGGCGGCTATAAGGAAATAAAGAGCCTTTTCGGTTGGACTAACAGGAAGGGAAGTTGGGCAGGGCTACGGAGATCGGGCAGCTTTTCACTTTTGGTTACCGCGCGTGCTGCGGCTCGAAGTTTGCCAAGCTGGCGCGCAATTTACGCTCAATACATCAAAATGTTTATCGTGCATGTCAATATCGACCGTAAAATTTTATGCGTTCTTACAAAACGAAATATAGGCGAATATTTAGTAGCTTCGACTAAACCCAAATAACTTACCTTAACTAGTCTTAAGACAAAGAAATTATACTTTCAAGATGAGCTTCGTTACTAAAGACGCGAGCGCGTCCAGCACTTTATTAGAGCGCAACTGTGTATAATCAAGTGCTCTACGACAGCCGAATCTGTGCTTTTATTGCTGAAATGCCTGCAACTACCGTTACATCTGAAATAGCTAAAATAAAAAGGCAGTGTGCGGCGGCCTAGTGCAACTCATTTGCAGGGGAATTATAAAATTTCTTTTCGCTTCATTTTACTGCAAGCGGAGCGTCATTTTCAATTGTTTCGTGCCAATTATCGGTTTTTATCCCAGGAAATGGGGCTGATGATTTGACTTGATATTTTTTCCATCAATTAAGCACCGCACACAGCTGTTCTTTATAATACTCGTTGCAAAAGTAATTGAATAATTAGATTCAGTGGTACTAAAACATTTTCCTTGTTTTGGTTACGTATTATAAAACAAATTTTGCAAAATTAATGCTAAAACCGCAGCTTACTAGGTTTACTAAAAATATTAAACTACATGATGCTTAGAGAGTAATTTAACAATAAAATTTTACTGTAATCAACGGCTTTACTTTTTGTTGTTTTGTTGTTAATTTATTTATTAACTTAGCTAAAATATTTATTGTCCGATAGGAGACATCCTTATCGATAGAGAATTTAAGAAAACATTTTATTATTAGCTGTAATGTTTGTTTTTTACTATTGTATAATTAAAAGTGCAGTTTACATTATGAATTGTATAACAAAATCACTGAAACAGTAATGCCTATTGAGTTTCTTAAAATTTCATTTTTAAATGTCTATTTTCGAATTTTTTAATTGCTATTTGCCTAAACATTCAGGCTTTACTTATCTATGTATTAACTCTCTCGCCACTCCAGTAACTAGTCGTCAGAACAATAAATTATGAAACACAACTTTCAAGCCATACAATATGTCTGTAGTATACACTAGTGCCAAAAAACTTAGAGATAAAAACAAAAAGATTAATCAAGTACCCCTAATATAAATATTTAAAATTGTTACAACCTGTTATCGACCGCAAATTAAGTTGAATCAACTGAATCGGCAGGGCCAATTATCCACAAATTAAAAAAATTCCAAAACCACCCCTTATATTTATATATGGCGCAAAAAAGTTAGTATCAATAATTTTTTCCTGACAAAAAAGAAATAAAAATATTTTATCGAAACCTTAGCAAATGAAACCGTTAAAAATGCTGCGCGTGCAATTAAAACGTGCAGAAAAGGGGGAAAACATTTTGCATCGCACGAATCAGATCAACAAAGACCGTGTGTACCAAATAAAAATAAAAATTTACACTACTCTATACCAACTAAAGGTATCAAGCAAGATTTAGAAAACTCAATCTGCAAATTGGCAACATAATAAATCTCAAACAAATTCTAATTGAAAAACTATTATTATTATCCTTTATCGCCTTGAAACCAGAAACAAACAACAAATTTTTAATAAATAAATTCTTATGCAACACCAAGAAATCTGTGGAACGCCCCAGAAAAATCTATGACATAATCCAATGCATGAGGTGTCAAGTCTATGGTCATTCTAAGATTTACCTGCGGCAAACTTTTTAATAGTGTGTAATACGATAAATATCATAATTTTAAATGATAGAAAAACCTAAACATTTTAAAAAATGCACATTGTATAGAAAAGATTATCTTACTAATTATAGAGGATATAATATCTATAAAAACATTGTAGTAACAAAAATCACACTTAGTAGAGTAAATTGCCAAAATCAACAACAGCAAATTAATTCGGATGAAGACATACAAGTATCTGATTTTTCTTTCCCAACACAAATAATATTTCTATACACAACACTCAACTAACATATGCACACATTGCTAATAGAAATAATCTCACCAAAAAAATCTATATAATATATAATACTTCTCGCACTGATAATGTAGTCCACGGAAGCTTTGCCACAATTGCTCAAAAATCAACTTCCTATCATGAACAAAATCCAAATAAGAAGTATTAAAATAAAAGTTTTTTCCCGACACTGTAATGTCTTGTTTTTATTTCCATTTTCATATTTCATTTGTAACTTATCATGGCACAATATCCTCTCATAAATAGAAAAATCTTCTACAGTTGTATGTTTCATCTACTATCCCATTATTTTTTTCGAAATTAATAGTTTAGATTTCGAAAGCTTTATACAACAATACAAAAGGTTTATAAAATAATGGATATGATCGCTAGCTGTCCAGAATAGAATAAAAATCTGTAAATCGGTATTTCTCGACATTTCTCAGGCTTTCCATAAATTGTGGCATTTCGTTCTCCCCTTTAAGTTAAAAAACACTACACAATAATGTTGGTCTTCTCTTAAAGTCATACTTAACTTACAGAAACTTCTTTATAAGACATAACATATGCCAATCCAACTTCTACTCTATCGAACATGGTGTCCCCCAAGGTAATGTTTTTGAACTACCCATTCCCCTAATATATCCGACTAATAAACCTAAAACAAATAATACTACAATTGCCTCATATGTCGATAATGTATCTGTATTACCCATAAGTGAAAGTAGAGATATTTTAAAAAGGATACCCGGATTTAAAACGTTTATATTATGAAAAATAATAAACATAGACACTTAAGATTAATTTTATATTACAGAGATAATCTTAAAGTTTTTTTACATACTAAATCATAGGTGCTCAATATGTCCCCCTTGCGATGCACGGCATATCTTCATCCCAAACTTTTGCAAGCATATCTGGATCCACTGCTGACATGGCTGCCTGCACTGTACTTGGAAGAGGACGCACATAAACGCAGTTATAAACCCCCACAAAAAAATTGCACACAGTGAGGTCCGGCGATATTGAAGCCAATAATAAAACTTCCAGGCTCCAGTGGAGTGGTGCTTCGTCCTGCTGGAAAGTCATCAAAATCAGTCTCTAACTGTGACAAAATCCGGTTTTCAAGCATATCCAGATATGTGATTCCCGTAACAGTGTTCTCTAAGAAGAAAAGGAAACTGTACACATTTTCTTTAAGAACTGCACAAACAACATTAAGTTTAAGAGAATTTCTTTCATACTGAACAATTTGATGTAGCTGGTCCGTATCTCATATTCTAACATTATGGAGGTTTACCCTACAGCTTAAATGAAAAGTAGCCTCGTTAAAGAACACTAGGCGTGTTACAAAATTCTCATTTTCTTGTGGAGGATAAATTCACACAACTCCACACGTCGTAATTTGTCAGCTGCATGAGGAGCCTGCATTAATTGAATCCTGTACTGTTTCGTAATCAAACGTCGCCGCAAAACTCGCCACATAGACGAGAAAATGTTTAATTTTCTATCGACCCGGCGAGTAGATTTTTGCGGGTTACGTCCGAGACTCAGCCGATTGCGCTCCACATCTTCGTTTGACGTGGACGACCACTGAATTTTTATTTACATAGACAACTCGTGTTTTGGAATTGTCCCATCTCCTAACGCTTTGAGCAGTAGAGGGTTCAGCATAATTTTTTTAAAATCAGATGATACCTTTTGTGATACCATGTATATTTATTACATTTATTCAGACTCTACATGGTTACAGCTAAATAGGTAAACTCTGATAATTGTACATTTTTGTAATATTTTTACTATTATAAAGCACTTGCTACACACATGTACTTTTAAATGGGGTATTTTAAATATGGCTAGCACTATCAGAACCGTCGTAACAAAATGTTCAAATATTTATTAATAAAGTTCAAGTTTAATAAATTTTCCTGTTGCAAAGTATTAACCGAAATAAAAAAATACCTTTACAGCTAAAAACAAAAGGTACTACTAATGTTGGCCCTATGGGGATGCGGTGGCTCAGATGGTTCAACCAGTTGGCTCTGTCCTCTAGCCGGCGCGCGCAAGTTCGAGTCTTGCTTAACCCATGGGTGTGTGTGAATGTCTTAGAATAAGTACATGTTAGTGGGAAAAATAAACCCTTGCGGCTGCAGCGCCTGTAAGTGCCCCCCAAAATAAATGTTGGCCCATCAATGGCTGATCCTATAAAAGATTTTCTTTTTGTATAAAATAAGAAACTTCTGAAGTTTTTTCAACACAGAGAGGTGCTAATTTTTAAATATGTTTGAGATGACTTGAAAAACATTTTTGATGATATAAAATAGATTTGTTAAACATAGAGCAGTTTACTATAAAATTTTAAGCTTTGACATAGATAGATAAAAAGTACATGTATTTTGTTAAGTACAAGAAATGACTTTAAAATAGGGCTTTTAGGATACAAATAATCTTGGATGTGGGCCAAGCTTTCGATTGCTCTGCTGAATAAAATCAAGAAAAACCTACCGCATCAGTACTATTTGCTCTTTAAGTCATATCTAGAAAACAGATACTTTCGAGTTAAACAACAGCCACTCACCAATCTACCCAGTTGATACAGGTGTACCGCAAGGTAGTGTACTGGGACCAATATTATACTATTATTTTTTATATATTATACTATTTTTTTATTACTGACAATGTTATAATTGCTACGTTTGCGGACGACACGGTTGTATTATCTTCACACAGAGACCCACTTCAGGCATCAGTTTATCTGAAAAATGGTATGGCGCATCAAAATTAATGAAAAAAATTGACATCAGTGGTTTTGACTCTCCGTAAAGTTGATCCGTCCACTATAACCTTTAATGGCACTAACATACCACAGAAAGAAGACTTCAAATACATCGGTATACATATCGACAAGTAACTTAACTAAAGAAAGCACATACAGACCAAGCAAAAAGAACAAACGGAAATTCCAGCTCAGCCTAACGAACAAAGCGTTGTTATATAAAACCATGATAGTGCCGACATGGACATATGGGATCAAGTTTTGGGGATCAGCTAAGTTATCGAACATCGAAATCTTACAACGATTCCAAAATAAAACAATTTGCGCCATAGCAAACGCTGAATGGTTTGTGAACAACCACATAACGATCTGAAAATTACATGAATTAAAGATGTCATCAAAGATCGCTGCGGCATGTGCAAAGATCAGATTAGTGATCACCCTAGTGTTCTAGTGACAAACTTATTAAATAATGCTAACGCAGTCAGGCGCTTGAAACAGTCAAAGTTTAGTGATATAACAAATTATTATATAAGACTTGCACACTTTATATAATGACAGGGGGCCACTCTTGGTGTTCCTCCCCACGTTATGTACGCGACCACATTTGCTTATTAGTCTAGTTAGACTAGTTGTAAATATGCAGTAAATAACGTAAAAAAGAAGGTTACAAAGAATAGTTTCAAGAGAGCTATAAGCAAGCGCTATAAAGATAAATAAGTACGGACGTGAAACTCCTTTTCCACCAATGTCCGGAGCTTCTATACATAAACAAAAATTTGCGGCCACTTCCGGTCAAACCGGTCTCGAGATTTTCCGATCAGGCTGATTTTTGGCGTCTGGATTTGACCTACGGTCCTTAGTTGAATACTGAACGCGTTATTTCTCTTTCTATCACAGATCAAAAATTATAAGGCGCGACAGATGTCAGAAATGACAGAAATAGAAGCTGGTCTCTAGCTTGGATCAAAAGTTATAAAGAATAACATATTGGAAGCAAGGCTTGCTAAAAACCCTTATTGCATTGTTATAGGACAGCCCACTTATGCCAGCTCGCGGATGTGAACCCGGTAGGACATGAGTTTTCGAATGATAACCCCCTTATGTCTTTAGGTTCAGTAGTTCTCAAGTTGAAAGTCGCGTCGGACAAACAGACTTTGATTAGGCTTCCCTTTTAGGCATAGAAGCCTAAAAATGTTTATACAATATAAGTTACCCAACATATCTATTAACACGTAAATTACTTAAATAAGTTTTTAGTCTAGTTTTTACATTTTCAGTTATTTTTCTCTTACACTAGCTATCAAATATATGTTGTGTAACAAATCTTTGAAATTGTAACAATGATATGTTATGTATGAGTTATGTAATGTTTAAAATAAGTAGGTTGTCCTAAACAAACAAATTTAATAGAATAATAGAATTCATATTTTTCAAGGGCTTATATTTGGAATCATGAGTACGAATTTTCAAAACTAAGTATTCAGATAAGGCGTAGAATGTCATTGTTATAGTTTTAAGTTAAAAAATTACATTAATTATTATTATCACAACTGTAAGAGGTACTTCATGCTTTAACGTCTTAAATTTGATATTTTATGCTCACTTTTTGAATATAAAATAATAAGTCATTACCTCTTTGACCAAAACTAAAATAAAAATATTAGAATTCTTTGTGAATTGGTTAATTGCTATTTCATCCTATATTTCAACACTATTCTACAAGTAGAACCGTTATCCTATTTTTTTTATTAATAACCTTTATATAAACCAACTTAATATACTTATATCTCTTATTTACCAATTTAACTGTTTTGTAGTTTTATTTTGGACGGTCGATTATTTTCTATGTACAAGATTCGACAGAAGAATCTTCCTTTTTTGAATTGATCATCGTACCCAATGTATTGGTAAACAACGCTCGAGTCGTACTTCTTAAGTAGAGTGGTGAATACCTTACGTTCGTGTTAAAGGCCTATTTTTAAAATAACTTTGTAATTTTAATGCATTGACTACTTCATAGGTAGTTCGAAGTAAATCGCCACAGAAAAGTTCCGACCAAAAGTACAGAATGTTTTGTGCACATAATTTTCCTTCAGACCGATTCGCTATTAAAACAGAAGAGTTTGTAGCGTTCGGACACCCGAGTATCGTAATGGTGAGTCATGCTGTTGTCATAGCGCCACGAAGTTTCGCCCCTAAGTATGCTCTCGTCTTAAGAATGTCTGACCGGAGCGAAAGGAGAATTCTATATGGTGATCCTACGTTAAATTCATACAAACTGATTGTGGTCCAATAACTTAAAGAATGTGGCTGGCATGCCCAGCAGGCTGCATGCAAGAACAGGATGGCAAATGTTTCACTTGATGCTGTTATGCTCAGTGGTGACAAAGCTCATTTTCATTTAATGGGCTATTTCCTAGGGCGCAGACTCAACAAACATGAAAATACATCGCTGTGATTTCAACAAGATGGCGCTACCGCACACACGGCGGGAATTTATCGAGAAGTTCTGAGACAAATGTTTCGAGGACGCTTCCTATGACCGGATTAAATCTGGAAACACCCGAAGCTTGAAGTCTTTCAATGCATGCCGCCGACTATTGAGGATTTAAATGATGCTATTTATCAACACGATCGCATTAGTACCAGTGGAAATGACTTGGCAAAACTTTAAGGTGAAGCTGAAGGAATGTATCGCTCGTTGCCGGCAAACATTTTGATGATATCATCTTCATAACTAGTTTATGATTAAATTGCAAACATTGTTCGGTATGATGGTACAATAAAACATTAAACAGAAACTATGTTGTTGTTTTTAATGCTGTTTCGAATACGATAGATCATGCTGCTGGATCCTGTATTTAAAGAAAATCCACTTTCAGATATTTTTTTGATTAAATAACTTTCAGATGTGGTTTAGCAAGTTGTCTGAAATATTCTTTATTACAGGACTATAATTACTCAGTAAATTCTTGCAAACAAATATATAATTGTAATATTGTGACATTTTTGGCTAAGGGGTCTAAGAAACTTTGATGAAAATCTACCTCAAATGTAATTTGTACTCAGGTCCAAAATAAAGTTCCAGAAGCGACATATTTGTAACTAAATCCAAGCTTTCAAAACTATTTTTTAAATTTTTTTATTTTATTTTAAATTATTTATAAATTTTTCAAGATTTTTATCATTTTATAAATGAATTGAAAATGTTCTTATCTGCTTTTAATCCGCTGATACAAATTTGGATAATTATCTGGATCTAACATCATTTCTACGAATAATCCCGCTAATAATTTTTTTCTTTCAAACTTTTATCTTGCAGTGTTTTACGTTCGATAAAAGCGGCGTTTTCTTCTGAAAGTACTTTAACTAATCGATTTGCACACGTTTTGTCTTTGATGCTTTCTCGGCCCCAAGCGAATTTGTTTTGGCCATTATTTTCAACTGAAATACAAACGAGAAGATTCACCGTATATATCATCTATGTTGTTCAATATTATTACAACAAAGACTTTCTTCAGTGAAACACTCAAGTTACTGTTGCTACACGACTGAGAAAGTCTTATAAACATTTAACCAAATATGGTGCTATTTCGCACTACTATTGCTTTGTTTCTGTTATTACTGAAATATAGTCTGACCGGAAACTTGTATATTATGCGATTTTATAAATAATTTCTCCCTTTTAGCAGCCATTTGAAATATATTACTTCTATAATGTCTTATATTAAACATTACTTATAACATACAAGTATTTTGTTTTTATCATCTCAAACTTTCTTTTGTATTAATAAGACTGTTGCTTTATTGTTTATATACCTATATTTATTTTATACATCAATAGTCATTATGTTGTTTACTGATACAACGAACTACCACAACAAAATTTTTGTGTAAAGCTAGGACATTTGTCCGGGAACGATGCAATGAGTACAGTGATATAAGGTGGTCATTAAATGTAAGTACTTCTATGAGCACCACCTCTAATCCGTTTGAGTAAACCTTATGAAAATCACGTGTCTTGTTGTTTACAGTTTGCCCGACAATACTCGTGTGGAATCAATTTAAAGATGGCATCGCCATCTACTTGGTATAGCTGTAGAAATGATGCGAATGAAAACGTCAAAAAGTGAAAGCGAAAAGTAGACCGGAAATCGACATTAGACTCCAGAACAGTGAAAAGATATTTACAATATACGTTATACATGTTGAAATTTTTTTTAATTTTTAACATGATTCAATAAATGGAAAATTTTAAAATTTTTTATTAAATTTTATAGATTAACCAAAAACTGGTTGACTACGCAGTGTCCAAAATGGGAGACAAGGAACAGTCGGTCGACCAATATCGGCGAGAACCTAAGAGAATATCGAAGGAGTCCGAAAACTCGTGGAAGAAGCAATATCTATACCTCAGAAAAACAGTTCAAAAGACTTTAGAGAATTAAGAAGAAGGTTTGTTCAAATATAACTAAAGAAGATTTTGGTTTTTTGCTTACCAAATTCAAGCACATCAATCATTAAGCGATAAAGCAATGACTGTTTGCTGTGTCATCAGCTACTATAACGTACTGGGCCCATACTTCCCGACAGAAACAATTACTGGTCAAATTTTAGACAAAATTTTCGATCGCATTAGCCGAAATTTAGTGAAACGAGGATTTTGACTTATGCAAGATAGTGCTCGAATCCATTAAACTCAGAAAAATATGGCTGCGATATCTAAGGCTTGAATATTATTACTACAGATGCAAAGACGAAGATAGATGGAGGGATTGAGTACCATATTCTTCCGACTTAAACTCTTATAACTATTTACTCTGGAGTTCAACAAAAAACATTGCTTATCATCAACGCCAAGAAATAATACAAAACATCAATGGTTTTAAAATTAGCATTAAAGATGCCATTAATTCAGTCAAAGAGAAGAAGATACACCATTATTGATTACTTTTTAGAGCGGCTGGAACTCATGATCAAGAGTAAAGAAAAGCATTTTGAAAGTATTTTTGTCGAGTCCCTTATCTAGTCAATAAGTAGCAATTTATCCAGACTGCATACATTTGTAGTTTTTTTGTTATTTAATCTGAACCATCAGGGCCACCTTATGCAAACAATTCATAGATGATCAAATATTTGTTAAAAATTATCCATATTTTGAAAGAACGGTAATAAGCAGGACAAAGAAAATGTTGAATGTGTACGGGTTACAATCAACAAGGATAATAATGTGGAGATTTTAAAAAAATTTAAAAAATTATTAGGAGTGTAAATTAGTTATTGGACTTTAGAGTAATTCATTTATAAAAATAATTTAAGAGTAAATCTGTGTTTCTAAGTTTAGAGTTATAGTAACACAATGAATTATAAAACTGAGATTTATAGCTGACATAACCTCCAAAATTCACGGTCAGCACAATAAACGCGATGGATTGATAAGCAACATAATGGGCACACATTAAGTAATGTACTTTTAAACAATCCAAGATAACTATTTATGAGCCGTAAAAAATACTGCATACAAAATTGTTTTGGAGGTTCCTGAATTGAGACTTGAATCTGGAGAATAGCAAACATTTTAAACAATAAAAAAAGTTGGGTGTCGACAACTAGACAAAATTCTAAGTTGAATACAAATAGAATTAATTGCAATGTTATGTTTTTATTTAGTCACAAAAGCTAAGTAAAATTCACAAAAGAGACTATTGGGTAATTTTTGTTGGAGTTAAATAATCCTTTATTATTTAAAGTGTAACACGTGTTTCAAACATAATCTTTATTTATTGCACTTTACAATCAGTGAAAAGTATATAGGTACTACACAAGGACATTTAACATGGATAAAAATGTAGCTTTTGCGCTGGGACTCTAGCTGCTCAATTAGACCACCGCAAGGACCGAATCCAATGCGCTAGCAGGGTGCTGGTTGGGTAGAGCTGAAGTCGTACTCTGGAGGATTTGCGATGCGCTCCGAGCTTTTAAAGAGGGTGGTTGAAGAAACACATCGACTAGGGCAGAGCGGTACCGCATCAGCCTGGAGAGGTTAGAATAGACTGTACGATTAGGGCTCTACTCTGGTGGCCGCTTGGGGAAGTTTGTTACTTACCGGTGACGACCATGCACTTTTACACTTTTCTACAATATTTGTCTGTCGGGTCGAATTGAGACGTTATGGTGGACTGAAGATTGGTGGTTTATCGCCGGTATCTATGTGATGTTCTGTTATCGGTGTAGGTGGTCCGTGTGTTAAATAGATTTTGATATGTTATTAGTTGTTGATACACTTATTTTTGTTCATCTGCTGTTAACTTTGTCCCCTCGTCACTACGTAATCTCAATTCTCGGTAGTCGAGGCTACCCACATCGAAGTCAGGGATTTCCCATAAATGTTCGACTGCTTGCGTTGCGTCAAACCACATGTACTCCATCCTCGACACGGTTTTTGGTAAAGTTTTAATAGCGGTTGTGTGATAGTGGATGGTGAAGACGGGGCCGTAGTTCTCAGTCAAGCCGATTCAAAGTCACACTGCATTGTGACTATGGGTAATGGGTCTTTTTAGACTTTTTTTTTGGATACCGCCACGTGTGGCCGTACATTTCGTAGAATGTACACCTATTACGAATCTTCAATGAATCAACGACTTCTGTTTTGGAAAAGGCTTTTCTCGTTCGTTGGCTTCTATTATCCGGGCACGTTCTAATAGATCATTATAATTATGGATATCAGCTCGTGACATACGGTCTCGAACTCTTCGTCATAACAGCCCATGTACAATATTTAACTGCCACTCTTCATCTGGTACCTGAGACATTTGGTAAAAATTTTTGAATCGTTATATACTGATCCGTAGCCATAATATCTAGCTTGACTAAACATTCTGAAGTTTGGCTTTACAAATTAGCTGGATCGCCTGTTCAAATGTGTTCGTATGCCGTTCCACCATTGATTAGCTTCACCGGTCAACAGGAGTGGGAGTTCGGTAATGGCATCTTCGTCACTAATGCGTTCAACATTCTTGAAGATGGTGATAGACGTGATAAATTCTCCTTCAGCAGCTTTGGATCGAACACCGTCAAAGCGTGCGGAACATTGCGTAAAATGTTGAGAGTTCCGCTATTCAGGATTGGCAATTTGCTGAAGCAGTTGCTGGAATTGTTCAGCTGTCATTTGGATTGCCATTGTAAGGTTCAGTCGAAGGCTTTTCCTCACGGGAGCGGATGAGGTTGCGGGTCGTGGAATCTTGATTATTTTTGAAGCTACTAAGTTGGGCTCACTTGTAACACTGTGTTTACAAATATAGTATTTATTTACTACACGTTTACAATCAGTGAAAAGTATATAGACACTACACAATAACATTTAACATGAATAAAAATGTAGCTTTTGCGCTGGGAGTCTAGCTGCTCAGTTAGACAACCGCAAGGACCGAATCCAGTGCGCTGGTTGAGTAGAGCTGAAGTTCGAAGGGTGCATTAACTAGCGCAAGGCACAAGGCCTGGAGGAAATGGACTGAAAGGGTGGTACGATTAGGGAGCTACTCTGGTGGCAGTTTGGGGAAATTTGTTACAAAAGTATATAAATAAACGTTAGTTCTTATTTAATTATGATAACATATACTAAATTGGCCAAGAAGTTTGCACTCAATATCAAAGAATGATATTTTTAATATATGAATTTATTCAAAAACAATAACAACTATTTTTCAGTATAAAGATCATCATCCTTTATGATCTTTTATTCTATTCGGCAAGTTGTGGGATCGGATCAAAGTACCTTGATACGCTTCTTTAACTTTATCAAAAGGCTCAAATTGATCAGAAGACGGCATAGTCGAATGAAGCAACATCTGGAATATAGACTTAATGTAAAAAAACCTTGACGCTGTCAACTCCTCAAATTTCATCTTAGTTTTCTTGGCGATTTGGCATTGCCCTGCTGAAACAAAGCGCGCTTTTGTAGGACCAGAGTCGGGTACTTCAACTTATCGTAAATACGATCTAACTACTGACAATAGATCTCGACATTGATAGTGCGACCGTTCGGTACAAGTTCAAAATAAAAAAACTTCTTCAAATTTTCATCATGTGTAAATGGTAAGGTCATGACTTCTTACCGAAACTGACAGCAGATTTTTACCTTGCGAAGTCGTCTCCTTTTATTTATCATAAATGACCAGGTAGAACTACTCTAATTCGAAAGAAACGATCGTTCGGAGGGTTGTTGAAAAATTGGCTTGTATTTCAGTGAGTTTCTGCGGCTCCTGTCAGATCTTCTTGTGAACAAAATTAAGTTGATGTAAGTGGTCTAGCAAAGCTTGATAATACAAAATTTCAAGAACCGACGTGAGATCACGATTTGTCGATAAATGCTCTCAAAAATTTTCGTTAATTAATTTTAATTACTGACCAGAACGAGGTTTGTTTTTAAAATCAAAATTTCTGTATTAAAGTGCTTAAACCATTTGACCACTATTCATTAAGCAACTGTTTTCTTGTCTTCAACTTTCTTTCAATGTTGTAATAGTAAGACCCTAAGCTTACTGTTTGCAATCTCGTAATTAGTATCAGCTATCCTGAAAAGTTAATGAACTATGTTTATTACAATTGCAAACATGAAATAACACAAAAACGCAACATTTGCTCTTATGTACAAACTTTTTGGTAAAATTGTTTTTAAAATATTTAGTTAACAAGTTATTAAATCACCCCAAACAATAAAAATACATAAAAGATTATTGTGGAAAATGCAATTAAATAAAAACAAGTATTTGAAAAGACATGTAATAGAAAAATAGTAAATATATTAAGAGAAAATATAAATTTTTATGGTAGATCTTCATAACAAACACAAGGCACGAGCGTTCAATGCGTTGCAAACATGTCTTGTTTGCAAGTCAACGAGAAAAGGTCAACAGGCATTTCAAACAACTTGGCAGTTTAAAAATCAAACCGCATATTCATTGACTACTTAATTTTTATAATCGCTCAAAATGGTACAACGCACTGCCATCCTCTATAATGAAGTACTTAAATAACTGATTTCCTAGCATGATAAAGCGGTATTCGCAGAGCACCGCGGCGCTAATGAGCGGTCAAGTTTGACATGCACAAAGGCACAAGCATAGCTTTTATGTTTCTGTGTTTTTGTCCTGCAAAAACGCTAGCAAGCTGTTGCACTGAAATTAATATTAAAATTGGCGCCCATGTTTATTTTATATAAAAGTTAATTTTTGTTATCATTGTTGTAGTTATAAGGACTTGTAGTGACAAAAAATTATTTTATTACAATTAATAGAACAAAATCAAAATAAATAAGTGATTTTCTTTTTATCTAATATCTAAATTAATTAACTCGTCTTACTATATTTATTCCTAGTATTCCTCAACTACTATTAAAAATAAAATCTACCCTTACTTTACACAGCATAAAGATAATTTATGCCATTCACATACGGTTGCAAATGTCAAGTCTCATAGTTGCAAGTTACATTATGCGTCTTGTCAAATTTTTATCAATGAAGTGGAGACCAAGGGGGCCTCGTTACTGTAATAACATTATGCAAATGTGGAAATGAAAAAAATATAAACTTAAAACCTTTACGTGTGTTTATATACCGGGCTATAAAATTATTTAATGGGACTGAAGGATTGTCCAAGATCTGAAAGAGCACGTTCAGTTCGGACTGTTTACGCAATCAAAGCCGTAGGCACCCGAATTAAATGAAATTCTCTTCGTAAGCAGAAAAGATGCAAATTTCCAAAACTGTGATGTCTCGAATTATTAAGCAAAACCTAAAACTAAATGCTTACAAAATTTGCTGACAGATACTTTAAAAAAAGTAGGAGAGAAAAACAAAGAATGTGTTGACTCAGTGCGCGCATAATGTCCACAGAAAAAAGTTGTTTACGGATAAAAATTTTTGCAGTGGATGAATCTTCCAACAAACAAAATAACAATATACACGCCAGGGCGTCTAAAGAAGCATCTCAGGTAGTGCCAAGGGTTCAGAGAGGCTACCATTTAGCAGCAGCAATGGTTTAGTGGGGAGTGTGTTATGATGGCGTAATTGATATTCATTTTTGTGAAAAGAAAATGACCACTGTATATTAACAAATGGTGTTTCGAGATGAGCCTTGAATATTTTAGCAAAACTCCGTGCTCACTCACAAAGCACGCTTAAACTCAAACTTGGTTGAGCAACAATATATTTCATTTTCTAATAGTAGAAGATTGGCCTTTTGCTAGTTCAGATCTCGATCCATTGGATTATAAACTATGGGAAGTTTTAGAGGGCATAGTATTTTTCCAATGGATATAGTGCGTGCTCGTGCTGCCATATAGGAGTAGCCCGGATGTCTTATAGCTTGCATAGGGGTTAAAGCTAACGATTTTAAATAATCTCTTGTAATTAGACTGACTAATAATCACTTAATAAATCCTGAAAATATTATGCAAAAACAATTGATCGTTTTATTTTATCATTTTAATCAATGTATAATAGTAGTTATGGGCATATGTATATAAATCTTTTGATATTAATGTACTAGTGAAAGATATAACTAAAAAATCAGTGTTGTTTTAACTACGACAGTTACCTTAAAAGTAAATTTCTTTACTTCTTTGTCAGCCTTAACCAAAAAGAATAAATTAAGAGTTTAAGCTAGTTTGCTTTTCAGTTTTCTTTTAATTCTATGCTAATTCGTTATTTAATTATAAACGTTTATTAGAACATGGAACATTTTTTTTTATTTATCGGTGAGAAGTTGTAGTACCTAACGGCTACTATCTTTACGAAAACCCAGCACATTTCACATAATTCAATTCACTGTTATCCTGGTCCAATTTATTGGTTTTTTAGTACACACAATACATCAACAAAAAACGTATGGCAAAATCTAACAACACGAATACTTGAGCACTAGTTCCAGATCACCGACCGCTTCAACTTTTGCTATCAACATTTGTTTGTCTTTCCGTAAGTATTTCTTTCAGTACCAGACCATTTGCACTGAGATGCTCCCAACGTCATACATAACACATATAGCATGAAATTCAGCAACACAGTAATTCTAGACAATATAACTTAACGAGTACTACGTTTACTCACATATAAAGTTTCCTATTGTGCTCCCGTTGCAATAAGTGTTTTATAATATTGCTAAGCACTCAAACTGTACACATTCCAAAATTTATTAAAATAACCCTAATATAAAAATATTTAAACGCCAACCCTGCTTGCACTTTAAATAGTTTAATCAGTACTTGCATCTTAATTGAGAAAATGTTACAATAAACTGTTTTTAAACAAATTACCACTTTGGTTTAGTATCAACTTCCCGTTTTTATAATAAATATAACAGCTAATTTATCTATTCAATTCCGTGACTGTTCATTATGTGATGTATTTGTAAATGATAATTGAACGCGGTACTAGTGGTAACCTTGATACTAATAAACAAATCTTGGATCTAAAAGCTCCATAATAAATGTGTAGAATCAAAGTCTTAAATATTTCTTTATATATATGAATTTTTTCATTAAAGGCAGCCATAGTAATAAAATAAAATAAAAAAATATGAATAATTTTTTGTCACTAAAAACGGACTCTCGTGCTCACCAGATATGGTGGGTACTGGGGAAATAAAATACCCGGTGGACCAAAACTAGCAACAGTCTGACCCAAATTAAGCGGCTGATTCCACAAGGTAGGTTTGACATAAAACAGCAATTATGCCTTTACTGAATCGAGGATATCGAAGAATTACTTCCCTAAAGGTTAGATCCTAGATACTCCCAGTCAAAAATCTCAACGGATTTTGCGAACTGTGACACTGCGACCTAACAAAAGGCAGAAGTTTCGACAAAATCAAGCTACGGTATGGAAAGAATGACTTCGACACAGGGTAGTATTAAATAGCGAAAGGCACAGCTGTAACAGCATTAATGGCTTCCGTACTGCGGTACAGAAGCAAACGGAATTACTACTGTACTACTATTATTATTATTATTATTATTTCAATGTATCTTTATAGCTGAAGAAAATATAGAATTGGCTTTCGCTCCGAGGCACCTCTTAAATGAGAGGAGAGTGCAAAGAATCTCCCCATTGTTCACCAATAAAGATATGAAGAAACTAAATTGTATAAATTTTCACCTACAATATATGCAGCCTGTATATGACAAGGAAACTTGCAAAAGTGGATTTAGAAAGATGCATATTAAAGATTAACATTGTAGGCCTCAGCGAAGTTAGATGGCCCGGAGCGGGTCAACAAATCACAAAAAATGCCACTATTTACCACTCTGGGCGTGGCGACTAAAAACACAAATATGGAATTAAGGTATCATCTCAAATAACAAAATCAGTTTTCAATTTTATTCACATCAATGAACAAATGATGTTATTAAGATTACAAACCTCCTACAGGATTATGAATACTATCCAAGTTTACGCACCAACAATCGAGAAGCTTGAAGATGACGAAGTTGTAAAATTTTACAGGGACCTACATAAAATACCCTAAAAATCACTAAAAAAGTTATCTAACAATGATTATAGGTGACTTTAATTAGAAAATAGAGGCTGGAGAGGAAGATGATGTAGTAGGAAATACGGTCTAGGTATTCGGAATTTAAAAGGAGACGCACTCGTCGAATTTTTCAATGAACAGCTTCTTGTAGCCAATACTTTCTTCAAACTGCTTCCATGGTGTTTATAGACGTGGACATCGCCGGCAGAAAAAAAATGAAACCAAATAGATTTTATCATAATTAAGAAAGAGTTGAGGACATACGTTAAAACAGTAAAAACCTACCCGGGCGCAGACGCGGACTCGGAGTACAATCTAGTAGTTGTAGACTTCAAAATGCCCCGATTTCTAAAAGTCAAGATAGCGCCTACAACGAAGAAAATAGGTATACGAAAAACCAATATACCAGAGATAAAAGAAGAAGCGAAGAAGAAGTTAGAGGATAAATTTAAAATGTCAATAAATAAAAATCCCAACAAAACAGAAAACGAAACTGAAACCGAAGTTGAAAAAATAGAAGCTTTCAAAATGTACATCTACCGACGCATTCTACTTATACCCTGGACAAAAAGAATAGCAAATGTAGAAAAACTTCAACAAATGAATACGTTAAAGAGCTTCTATTAACTTTGAAGGAAAGAAAAATACAATACTTTGGGGATGTCATGCGGGGTAGTAAATATGAAATACTCCGCTTAATTATCCATTAAATGGTTAAAAGATATCCGCCGCTGGCTTGACTGCAAATCTATTGACATATGCAGAGCAGCCATTTTCAAAATTAGCCATATGGATCGCCAAGTTTCGTAAAGACGGCATAATAATAAGAAGAAGAAGAAGAAAAAGAGCTATAATAAACTTTAGCCATTATATATTTAATAATCATCTACTTCTCTAATTATGTGCTTCTAATTAAAAATTTGTTATGATGGTCTATAGTACTCAAATAAAAGTTTCAGTTTGTTGTAGTTTATTTATATTTGAGGTTTAGCCCAATAATTGATTAATCTTGAGACAAATGCTGGTCCTCTTAAATTGCAATGACTTAAAAAGCTTGCCTTAGGACAAATTCACGTTTTTTAGTTTAATAATTTGACTTTTCAGCTTTTCAATTTGTCATCCGTGAGAACTATAGCCAAAAGTTTTAATTTTAAATTTTTTTCTTGAAAAGTCTGAAATTGCTTAGTGTTACGTTTTCAACTCATGTGAACAAAAATTATCTGTCTAACATAAATGCATTAACCATTAAAATTCTCAAAATGTAATTAGTTACATTCTAAAATAATAAATATTAAATTTAAAAAATGTTGAACAATCTAATGGCACAAGAGATAAAATAAAAAGTGGAAGAAAGTGTAGAGAAGCCATTAAAAAAATAAGTAAAAATATGCAACGGATCCTTACTCAGCTATTAAAAGCAGCAACTTAAATTCCAGCGCTGTAGCAAAATTTGGCTTTGATTTAACATTAATAACATATTTTAGCACAAATTAAATTTGCTCAGTTTATTAGTATAGACAAATAGGGTTGTACTGTTATCGCACGTGTTATGTTTAATTATTTTATACACTTCCAAAAATGACAAAATTGTTTTTAAATAATGATAAATTTACCTAACTTTATTTTGAATGACAGCGCCATAAACATAATAACTGGTAAATTATGGTAGACAGATGCAAAGCTGAGCGCCAAAATTAGCTTTTGTTGAACCAGAAAAATTTTCACTTCCCTGCTTTTATTTAAAAAAATAGAACAAGAAATTAATAAAAAAATATAATTACAAATGCCATCGGGGGAGCCTACAAATTTAAACATAAATTACACCAACAGATAATTTACAACATGTTATAAGAAATCAAACAAACTTTCTATTAATTAATAAAGGATTTAAAAATAACATTAAAAATATTAAAACGTATCCCGGCGCAGATGTGCAATCAAACCATAATTTAGAGTTGCCACAGTACATATTAAACTAAAACAACTCCACAAAACAGAAAAGAAGAAGACTCAATGCGATTACACTAAATTAAACAAAAACAGATTAACAAAAAAAATTACATACGAACTAAATAGGCTTAAAGAAGAACAAGAATTAAAATTAATAATGTAGATTTAAGTTTGGCTACTATTAAGAAATTTATAGAAAAAGCACATCAAAATATATGGTGCTTAAAACACTAAAAAATAACAAACTGTAGACAACCAATGAGATCTTGGATCTTATGCAAGAAAGACGGAAACATAAAAATAAAAACTTTATAGTTTACAGAGAAATAGATCAAGTAACCACTACAAAGATCAGAGAGGTCAAGAAACAGTAGATAAAGGAACAATGTGACAAAATAGGAGAGTTAGATAAGAGATACGGTAGTCACAATATAAATAAAAAAATAACTGGGCAACATAGACAGAGATATTTCAATAACTTAATTGATGATTATGATGGTAAACTAGACTACACAATAAATATATTTTAAGCAAAAAAGGGTTTAAACATAAACTAATACAGAAAACCATAAAAACACTCCAGCAATAATTAAAGAAGGAGTGATATACGCCATTAAAAATAATAAAAAGTGTAAAACTGTGGGGCCCAATAAAATACGGGATAAAATAATAAAATTTATCGATCAGTTTTTTCTACACAATTTATACCCACAGAATGGTTGAAATTAATCTTTGTTATCTTGCCTAAAGATTCCCATCCTAAGCGCTCCCAGAAGTACGGCATTATTAACCTTATTAGTCACTTACTAAAGATCTTTTTAAAATTAATATACGGCTGAATTCACAAGAAATGGGAAAAAAACATTAACAAATATCCAATTTTGGTTGAGAAATAGATTTTGGGCGTGAGAAGCTTTATTTGCTGTTAACGTATTGATACGACGATGTCGAGATGTAAACAAAAGGGTGTGTATTGGATTCGTGGATTACAAGAAAGCGTTTGACCGAGTTAAACACTACAACCTAATTAATATTTTGCAAGAATTGGCTCTACATAAGCAAGATATAATTATAATTAAAAACTTTATTAGTATTAGAAGATTAATGTTAATGGTGGTATGAGACAAGAATACGTATTGTGCCCTTTGCTGTTTAACGTGTTATGGAGGCAATCTTTAGAGGCATTAAAAACAGTAATAAAAGTGTGACTATTAATGGATTATTAGTCAATAACATTAGATATGCTAACGATAGTTTACTAATAGCTGAATCAAAAGAAGACTTATAAGCTCTTTTTAATTATGTGCAAGTGACTAGTAGCGGATACCAAGTGGAGATAAATTTAAAGAAAACGAAGTACATGATTATAGAAAAAACACAACAAACACCAACAGAAATAAGAGTAGAGACAGAGGAAATAGAGAGAGTGACAAACTACAAATATTTGTGGACTATTCTAAATGAGGAATAGAGACAAAATACAGAAATAAGAAGTAGGATAGAATAGACCCAAAAAATACTCATCAAAATGAAACCTCTACTGTGCAATAGGGATTTTAACATCTCGCTGAAAAAAAGAATTTCGAAATGTTACATATTTTCAGTGGTACTCTACGACATAGAAGCTTGGATTTTAACTTATAAACTTTGTAAAAGAATATACGCGCTTCAAATATGTACATATCGACATATGTTACGTATATCTTGGGTAGACAGAGTTCGGAACGAGAAAATACAGCGTCAAATGAACACACAACAAGAACTACTACACACAGTTGAAAATCGAAAATTGGAATATCTAGGTCATGTCATGCAAAACTTAAAGTATGAACTGTTGCAATTGATAATTTAGGGTAAAGTAGATGTAAAAAGAGGCTCTATACGTAGAGGAGAATCTTGGTTTAAAACCTTATAAAATGGTATAATCAATCTACTATAACTTTTTTCTAGATTGCAGTATTTAAAGTACAAATTAGCTTTCTAATAGCCAACCCCCAAAAATAGGAGAAAATACAAAGAAGAAAAAGAAGAAGAAGAATTACGAATGATGAGTGTCATAAAAATAATTGGATAGTGGACTTCGAACCTTATAGTACATACATTAGTACTGGTGGCTTGCTGGTTAACGTACCCTGAGATATAATTTTCTATTTTGACTAAAAATTTTTAAACTAATTGGAGAAAGCTCAACAGCACTACAGTTCATCAGTATCGGAGGATGGGGGAAAAGTAAAGTACCCATCGAAAAAAAATAGATTATTTCTCCAATCTTGGAGTTGGATTACAAGAAACAATGACAAAATAGCAAATTAAGTGAGGTATAAGAAACAGATCCACCTGAAATGGCTTAACATAAACAAAGAAAATGAAAATAGATACAAGAACTAATAAAGAAAGTAATAAAATATGGTTACAGAAGAAAAAGATGCAGGAAAGTGGCAGGTCACAAAGAAGAAAAAGATCCGTAGAAGTACAGTTATTTCTGAAAAACACTAAAATTTAAAAGCAAATCGATATAACTTGTCATTAATACCTATAAAGCAATAGGAAGAATACAACCAAAAACGAAAAATAAGTCACACTTTTAAATAGAAGAAGAAACAAAAATGCAACAGACAAATGTGCTACTCTATTCAAGAAGTAAGGTGACTGTTTGAATAAAATACATATTATTGATATTTTCATACAAATTGTGGGGCAATATTTGTTAAATTTTTGGTAAAAAATTAACGAATAATAATTGCTGAGTTTTGCTGACAAACGTTTCAAACTCAAGACATAATTTAAAATTGAATATACTCAAGCTAAGATATGGTAACTTCTTCAACAAGCTCTCTTATACTCTCTGATAATTTCTTATTTCAATTTTTTTATATTTTCTTCTGTTATTAATGTTGATAGATGATCAGAACAAAATTTAACTGATTCACGATGTTTTGAACAAGGATATAACAACAAAAGAAACAAGAAAGACAGTAAAAGTAAAAAAAATGTATAGCCTTTGAATCAGAATAAGACACAAACAAACTCTTTAAGTTAGTAAAAAGACTAATAACTAAAATAATAAGTAGGGATTCGCCATCAACCGAATGAAAAGAAACACACATAACATCAATACGTAAATGCAAAAATGGTACTAAATTAAAAAATAAAATATAAGAATAATACAGAGAACAGAAATTAAAACAGCAAAATAAATTTAAAGAAAGAAAACCATATACGAACAATAAATCCACTCTGTCTCAAATCATAGATTGATTTTACAAATATATACGACAGGATACCACAACAAAGACTTTAGAAAATATTAAAAGTTGTAAATAAAAAAAGATTACAAACAGGCTATCGGAAAGCTTCAAATGAAAGTATTTAAAATGTACACATAAATGCCTAAAGTAGTAGAAGTGTATGGAAATAAATTTAGAAGGATAAAAAATAATTACACATGATAAAAGCGACATACAATACACAGTACTTAAATTAGTTGAAGAGTACGAGAAGTGGGACTCCAGGTAAATATAAATAAAACGAAACATTTGATAATAGAACCAACAGATATATCTAAAATCAAGAAATACTATAAAAATAGAAAGTTACCATCATTATACATACCAGGGGTCTATATAAATATAAATTTAATGTCCAACAGTAAGGTGCAGATGGAATAATAAAAAGAAAAGCAACGTGGGAATACTTAATTTCGGTACTGTAGTATGGAAACAAATAGAAAAAGAAAAATCAAACATAAGACAGCAGAGCAAAAAGCAAAACAACATATGGAGTGGAGTCACACCAATTAACGGAAAAATAAAAAAAATATTAAGAAAGCGAAATTGGTTTACTGAGAGCGCTCATCAAGAATATCAAGATTATATAGAGTTTGAAATAAAACAATAAAGAACATTATAAGGATAGAGGATGGCATGGTGGAAGACGTAAAAAATGAAACTGATATAGTACAGACATATTAAGAAAATTAACGACACGCGCATTCGGAAGAAAGTAATTAAATCAATCTCTAAAAACTTGGAAAATGGATAAATAGGTTTATAAAAAATAATAAGAGAATAATGTAGAGGAAGGAAAGAGAGGAAGAGCGGGAGAAATTGCGAGAAAAAAAGAGGGAGAGGAAGAAAGAGAGAGGGATGAAAAGAAAGAGACAGGAAGATTGGGAGATTGGGAGAGAGGGAGAAAGAAAGAGAGAGGGAGAGAGGAAGAAAAAGGGAAAAGGTAAAGAGAAGGTGAAATGAAAGGAGAGGCATAGAGAAAGAATTATTGAAAACCGGAAGATGATAGATACCGAAGCAGTTAGAAGAAGTTAGATTCTAAATAAATTTTATATATTCTTTCTTTGAGTCTGACAAAATTAGTTAAATAATGTTAATAACATTTTAAACTCACTTGCTATTTCTTAAAACTGAATATTATCGTGACTAATAACAATATACAGCATATATCATTTATGTTTGTTTGTTTAAATAAGCTATAATTAACAGGTTTAAAATAAATGGTAATTACACGTATACAATTAAAGTTAATTTGTGTGACGATAAGGCATTATTAAAAATTCTGCTAATAAGTTACTGTTTTAACGAAATTGAAAAGCAATTAATTTTTAATGATAAGACCAACTGACGTTTTTGTAAAAATATTCTGTTATTCTCATAACGTATATGTATGTATATTACAATCAAATTCCAAGTTTCATAAAAAAACATTTTTAAAATGCCCAAAAAATATAAATTACAGAGAACAGATTATTGAGTAAAGCTTTATTTATTTTATTTTTTTTTTGTTAATGCAATTATCCCAATCAGTACAAGCAATATCACTGTAAAACTTTTAGTAATTTAATAATTTCTCTCAATAAACTTCATGTTTTAACGTGGAAAATTTTCTAAGCTACTATTAATTTTTATAATTATTTAATTTAATAATACAGTTTTTCAGTTATATTAAACACATTAACATTAAATTTACTGTCTCAGATAAACAGAATGGTGTCCTACATACGTGTTATAAATGACTGTTATTCCTTAATTTCCTCTCTGTTATCTAACATTTGACTCGTATAAGCTGCCGCTCCAATTAACTTGTGGATTATTAGCTGAAATCGACATAAAAATATTAATGTTATCCAATAAATTTATACTGAATCACTGACATCATTTCTAATGCAATTTAGCTTTTATTGTACTGAAGTCTTTGCGACAAAAGACACCAAGCACGAGACGTTGATGAGATATACAATCCAAACATGATTGCAGTAAGATGCAAATCATACTCCTTTCTTTAGGCCACGTTCCACTACAATCGTCAATGCAGACCTATAAAAACAATCATGCAAAATGTGCTACAATTAATTAATGAATATTACCTGATTTATCAAATATTCTATGAAAGAATAACCTGAAATCGTAAATTAATTAGCGTTTACAGTTATTGTAACTCTTTAACTAACATTTCAAATTAATTTTAAAATTAATGTTGTTACCTTAAATAACAAAACGTCTGAAATTAGTCAGTATCCTATCAATGAACGACAAAGTTTGAAGCAAGAAGTTCCAATATGGAATAAATATATAAAAATATTGTAATTCGGTGGGATCGTTGTTTACAATTTCTATCAATTCTAATTATCATTTACTATTTGCCTTAAGTAATTAAACATTCAATAAATTATATATTAAAGAATTAGCAATAACAATATTAATAATATTCACACTTAAACTGCACGGTAGTACTCAATAGTACAAGCATCTTCAGTAAGATAATAATAAGTAAATAGTTATAATTGTAACAGCGAGAGACGAGTTTGAACTAAATTTAAGTAAATCTCGTTGATAATTATCATATAGATCTTCCCCAGCCTAAGTCGTCCACTGCTAGACATAGGCCTCCCTCAAACCCTTCCATTTGTTTCTGTCCTGTGTGATCTGGATCCAATTTCCTGCAACTCTTTTTACATCATCGGCCCATCTTGTTGGTGATCTACCTCTGCTTCTGAATGCCTCTTGTCTGGGTCTCCATTCAATCATTTGTCTTGTCCATATCTCATCTTTCAGTCTTGCCACGTGTCCCGCCCAGTTCCACTTCAGCTCAGATATCCTCACCTTTGTTCGCTGCCTAATTGTGGTATTTGGTATTTTGTCCCTAAGTGTTATTCCTAGCATTGACCTTTCCATTGCCGTCTGTGTTACTCTTATTTTCTTTATGGTTTTCTTGGTCAATGTTAGTGTTTCAGCCCCATAAGTGAGAACAGGGAGTATTCACTGATCACTGATTCCTCTTCAGGCATATTGGGATATCTGATTTAAAGATGTTGCTGAGCTTACCGTAGGCTGCCCATGTTAAATTGATCCTCCTCTTCAGTTCGTGGGTTTGATTATCTCTCCCAATGGTTAACTCGTGTCCCAGGCATTTGTATGAGTATACTTGTTCGATTTTTATATCATCTGCCGAAATGTTATCGCTCAGGACCAGGTTTGTCATATATTTTGTCTTTGTATACTTTATGTCAAGCCCGACTTCCTTTGAGGCAGCTTTGAGTTCTTGTAGCATTTCATTTGCTTCGTCTATCTTATCTGTGATTAGGACTAGATCATCGGCAAATCTTAGATGGTTTAGTAGTTCACCATTGATGTTAATTCCACACTGTTCCCAATCTAGGTTTTGTACATATATTCTAAGAGTGTCGTGAATAATTTAGGGATATGACATCTCCCTGTCTTACCCTTTTCTATTTGAAATGTGTTGGTGTCTTCGTGTAATCTTACTGATGCGGTTGCGTGGTTATATATGTATTTTAGTAAACCCGTGTATCTGGAGTCTATTCGGCATTGCGAAAGAGCATGGAAGAGTTGTTGCTGATTTATCGAATCAAATGCCTTTTCATAATCTACAAATATCAGCATAAGAGGCTTGTTATATTCTACGCATTTTTCAATTAGTAGTTTAAGTACTGTTAGGTGATCATTCGTACTAAACCCTACTCTAAATCCAGCCTGTTCTCTTGGTTGGTATAGGTCAAGTTTTACACTTATACGTTTTGATAGTATTCTCGTAAAGAGCTTATATATGCGTTGTAGCAAGCTAATAGTTCTGTAGTTGGTCAGATTTGTAGCGTCTCCTTTTTTATGTATCAGAGTGATGATGGTCTTGTCTCATCGAGTGGGTGTTTTTTGCTCTATGAGACATTCGTTAAATAGAGATTTCAAGGTTTTTAAGACAGCTAGTCCGCCTTCCTTGATCGCCTCAATAACTATTCCATCGTCTCCTGGTGATCTGTTATTCTTCATCTCTCCAATTGCTGCTTTTATTTCTTCCAGACTAATTTCAGGTATATCTTCCGATCCCTGCTTTCTGATATATTTTATGTCTTCTACTTCTGCAGGATTTTCATTTTTGTATAGTTTGTGATAGAAGTTTTCTGTAATTTTCACAATATCGGATTTGTTTGTAATCGTATTTCCATTTTCATCTTTTAGTTTCATTATACTTTTTGTTCCAATATTTATTTGACGTTTCAGAACTTTCAGTTTTTATTTTGTTCGATTGTTTCGATGATTTTTGTGGTGTTATACTTTCGAATATCTTTTCTAACTTCTTTTGATATTTCCTTATTGATTTTTCTGAATTCCTCTGAGTTTTTGTCTCCCATTTCTCTTCCTTCTTTTATTAGGGATTTTGTGTTGGCACTGATCTTGCTAGTGCGTAGGTTTCCTTTGCTACAGTATTTCTGGGTTGCTTCCTTTAGTGTTTTTACAATAACGTCGTTTCTTTTCGATGCTATCTTCATCTTTTATCTGATTTAGTCGTTATTCTATCATGTCTGTGTATTCTTGTCGGTTTTCGACATTTGTCCATTTTCCATTATTACCTTTACCTTTAGCTTGCTTTTTTACAAGGTTACCTCTTTCGTGTTTTAGATTGATATTTATAGTAGTTCTCACCAGGCGGTGATCGCTTCCAATGGAAAATTTGTTTAAAACTTCAACGTTTTTTATAATTTGCCGTTTATTAGAAATTATAAAGTCTACTTGTTCTTGGTGATGCCATCTGGACTCTTCCAGGTCCATTTTCTGTTTTGGTTCTTTTAAAGAAACTGTTCATTATAAAATGTTGTTTTGCAGACAGAATCCTAATAGAGTTCTACCTCTCTCGTTCCGTTCTCCTGCTCCATATTGCCCCATTGATGTTTCCATTTTGTCCTCCTTTTGTCCTATCTTTGCGTTGAAGTCTCCTATGAGGAGTGTATAGTGTGTTGGGGTATTTTCGTTTGCCTTTGTGATATCATCATAGAAAGTGTCTACTTCTTCGTCAGATCCTTGCGATGTAGGTACATAGGCTTGTATTATTTTGATGTTGTATCTGTTGTTCAGTTTTAAAATTAAATATATAAGTCTTGAGCTTATACTTCCTATATCTATTATGTTATTTGCATGCCTTTTGTGTATTATAAACCCAACTCCTCTTAATAGGGCTAATGACATCATATTAATGTGAAGGGGCAACTTATTTCGATATTGTAGGTTATGCTTTGTAATTTCCTCATTAATGGTAGGTACGTGCAAATCATGTTGAGTATATACCATGAAACTGAATTATCACTGGTAGATCCATATAACAGTGAACCCATAGGTCTCCACTGGTTTCAATACTTACTTATATATAACTTTACTCTCTAGAGATAATTAATCAGTACATTCTTCGAATTTTTTTTTTGTTTCAGATATGTTTTCTTTATATAATCTTCTGTCAAGATACTTCACATCTTCTCTGTGACACTTATTGTTTTTACTTAGCAAAAGTGGAAAACAGGTTTTTTGAGTAAAGATCACATATTTTCATTTGTTTGTCCATACACTTTAATGACCTGTTATTGGAGCCAGGTTTGAATTTTAAAGGGCGAACCCAGCAAAACTGGAGCACCAAGAATTAAATAGAACATTGTAAGGAAAGCAGCTCATGAGCTGCGTATCTAAACGAACTTTCCAGTTAGCGCAAAACATCGATGAGGACACAGTTATCTAGATGAGTCAGTTGCCACATTGTCATCGAATAAAGTGGAACGCCGTAAATTAATTTTGCACGAACACGCCGACAATCCAAATCTGAGTACTCGTCAGCTTGCTCGAAAAGCAGATGTTCCTAATTCTACTGTCACTTGTGTGCTAAAACAGTTTAGGGAACGACTTACTGTGGAAAGAAAATCAGGAAGTAGAAGTGAACATGCAATTGTATATCAGAAGAAATAATTTAACATTCTATAGAATATTGCAGGTTTATAAAGACAATCCAAAGATTTCTTCGCGAGAGGTAGCCAAGAAAATCACGAAGTTAGTCTTTTGTACAAAAAGTAAAAGATAGAGCCGGTTTAAAAAGTTTTAGGGTTTAAGTAGCCCCTGAGCGGGATGCAAAACATAATCAAACATCACAATACAGTTTCACAAAAATTAATTGACATACTATTAGTGCGTGGCGATGAATGATACAATATATTGTTTCGACAACTTCAATTATATTACTGGGCAAGGTTTCCGAAGAAATTTCTTGTCTGGCAAGCCACCAACAGTTACGTACAACTCGGACATCTATCGAAAAGATTTTTTCAAAAACATATTTTGCATTCCTGCGGCAGTATGATGTTAAACCTCTTTTTTGACCAGATCTCGCAACGTGCTATTATACTACGACAACGAAAGAGTGGTATGCTGCTAATGGTGTGGATTATGTACCAAATCAAGTAAATTTACCAAACAGTCCTGAAGTCAGGCTCATTAAGCAACATTAGTCCATCCTGAAGGGAATGTTGAACAAAACAGGTACAACAAATAATCGAAGAGTTTCAATCCAAGTTATCGCGAAACTTTTAAACGACGTTTGTGCAAAATTGATGGCGTAAAATTTTCGTAGCTGGATACCGCAATGTTTCTGCATAAAGGACTATTTTGTAGTTTAAGACGTATTTACATGTTTAAAGATTACATAGGTTTAATAAATATATTTTTTATCATTCATATGTAAATAAAGCTATGTGCACATAAAAATAAAACTGAGACTCTACAAAACTATATTTAAACAAGTACTATTTTATGAAAATGATACATAGATACGGTTGTAAGAAGCCATAACGGAATATCCTGCTAAAGATACCTCGACCAATTAAGGAAGGTGACTAGTGAAGAATTAGGTGTAACCACGGAATATGTCAACTATTCAAGGAAGCCGATGCTGCATCCTCTATCACACTACAGAAGCTTAAATATGCTGAATGAATCAAGAGTAGTAAAGAAGATATTCCAAGAAAATACAGAAGTATATACCAGTATAACCAGAGACCAGCTCACATGATAAAATAAAAAAGAAGATACAAATGATTTTGTCAACCAACTAAAAACTGGCTAAAATGTGAGGCTAAAAATTGAGATCTGACTTGAACTATGATGTGATTGAATGGATCGATGGATGTGATAAATAAAAAATTGTTATCATTATCAGTATTTTATTAGTTTCGCAATATAATTAATAAAAATATAAAAATGAAAATGAATAAAACTTGGCTTCATTTCTACTCTTACCTTGCATGAATTATTATATATATATTAACAACGATAATAATAACACTAATAATAATAATATAAATAATAATAGTAATAGTAATAACAATAGTAAGATAACTTTAATGCAATTTTTCTCATTTTTCCAACCTAGCAACATTTAGCAGTTACAAATTTTAATAATATAAAGTATGAATAACAAAATATGTCGAAACAGTCGGCTATCAGAATATCTAATAAAACAAACCTACTAATATTCATAGCAAATCATCATCAGCCCTTGTATGGCTTCCTTCAGAACATTTTGAAAAATATTTAAATTTGTGAATATTGGTATCATAATCATAACTTTGTTATTGAAAGATTAAGTAAACCAATCGGCCAAAACATTATTTTTAGAGCCAAATTTTATCCCCCAAAAGTGAAAAAATTCTCCATATTTAGTTCTCTTCCTTCCAAAAATATTGCTTTATATTTTGCAGGACCGGTTAAAAAGGGAAACAAGAATTTATCTTCTTCAATGTAACTTGTCTGCACAATTTTACCTGTATCCCTAAAGTGACTGCCGAGTAGATTAAAAATAGTGTCTTTATTTTTACTTTTTGGATCTTTATTAGTAATATTTGCAATGGTGTTTTTCGGCGGAAGCAATACTCATTGTTTGGTATACATCTCATGAAATTTTCAAATGAAGTTATAGTAACTACAAATTGTAGTAACATTTTTTGATGTGTCGGGAACATTTGTAGCACATTATTATTAGCGTGGTCTTACATAGAAACAATTAAGTTACTTTTAATTAACACCTACAGTACGAAAGCAACAGGCTAATAAATAAATATGTTTGAAATGCATATATTTAATTGGCAGTCTGATTTTTAAAAATGATTTTTAAAGCTAGATATTTTATTTCAATAATTATATTTATAAATTTAATAACAGAAGAATCATATGGTTGTATCTCGTAATATGCAAGCATAATA
This sequence comes from Sinelater perroti, assembly GCA_036346155.1. NCBI lineage: Eukaryota > Metazoa > Arthropoda > Insecta > Coleoptera > Elateridae > Sinelater > Sinelater perroti. Next base: position 17,433,004 of record JARFIY010000143.1, read on the forward strand.
CCGACATCTCGTATTAAAATACCCAACGAAAAAATGTATAGATTTCTATTAAGGTCGTTTAAAAGTCCTAGTATAATATAAAATAATTATAAAGGAAATGGTAGGCAACTATAATGACACATTGCTATTACAATTTAACTAATTGAGACAACAGATAATTAAAAAGCAATGCAGTTAGTTGGTTATAATAATAAGTAACAAAACTCTTTGTCCACAGCAAACAATGCACCCTTATATTATCCCGTGAGTGTATTATGAAATCACAGCCGTTTATCTTTTTTATCAATTTAAATCAAATTCAGAAATGCGATTGTAAATACGCTCTTTTTTAAATCACACTCATTTACTTACTAATTACGTAGTGGTATTCGGAAATAAAATTAACCCATCTTTAACTTGAGTTCAATAAAATACGAACTATATTTGAAAAATATTTAAAGTGTCTTCTAAGGTACTTTATAACTATATTTTGATAATATGAATATAATAATAATAATAAATTATGTTGCAAAGGTATTAAAAAAAACATATGTCTACTATATAATAAATTATATTAATTGTTCTGACAGTGAAAATTGCAAAAATAATAGTTACGACGATAAATATCATAAAATGTTTTATAGGTAGATCACTAAGCGTACCCAGAGATAGCAGTCGAGTCATAAAATCAGCGAACTTCAGGTTAATTCAATGTTTAGCGACATCAGGCAGGCATTTTATCTGCGGAATGATAATCATGATTGATCTAATCCATTATCTACAGCACATATATTACGTATGTTTATATCTTACAATATTTCATAGAAGCCACTTAGTTTAATAACGCATTGCAATAGGTCTTTCAGTTGAGTCATTCTGGCCTTTGAAAACCTTCAAAATTATTATGGAAAGTATCGAATAGCCTTGAAATGTTTCTACGGATACAAATAAGGTAAATGGTAAATGGCGACACTAAAGTTTGGCAAACAACAGATTTCGTACATTAATGTCTTCATCGGTACATATAAGAGCAGAACAAAAATTTTAAGCTTTCCACTCTACATGTCACTTCAACCAGCTTTCTCGCTCATCGGTTGATTCCACCATCTCTGTTGGAAAACACACGCCGCACGAAAAACCGCTAATTCGTACTAGTACCAATGAGCAAAAATTTTAATTATGTGCAAACAATATCATCCGCCATTGAAATATGTTATTCATGATATTACTTCCACATCTGATCCAGACGAGCCTTGGCCCAAACACCGATGTTCGTCTAAAAAACATATTCTTCCACTCTTTCAAAAAAAATAATAATAATCCGCTACTCCCCTGGAAAAAAGCTCTTCGCGAGACAAAGATTGATTTTTCTTAAATCCATAGACGTAACGGATGGTATATACACCCTGCTTAGCAAAGACAAAAATTCAGTACTACTTTTACTAATCGAAGGCAAGCAAGCTCCTCCGTGTTATTATTTATGAAGTGCCAAAGTAGATATAAAAGGAATAATTAAACAACGAATTTCTTGGCCTTATCCCAATCGTAAGGCGGTTGATCAATCGTTCCCATACCAAGAACTGATGTTGCTTTTGTTTGTTGAGCTTCAGTGGAGAGGCAAGAGCTTTAAAACATTCTTGACTTGCCTGTTATGGTGTCAACGCGCAGCGCTGTTATAAAGTTAGCCCCATGTGTGTGAAATGTAAGGACAGTTACCACTCTGAGCAAGCCCTCCACCTATCGCCAGAACCTTAACTCAATCAGCACTGAAATATGTCCTGTGTTTTCTAAGTAAGCATCTTGCCAAGCCTCTACCGCGCAGCCTGAGAAGCGTTCTTAGCTCCCTTCTTGGCGTGCACTACACCACAACTCTACCCCTACGGCTACGTCACTACTGCGAGTTGATTTCGGAATGTGAACTTCCCTTCATTATTGGTAACTCTCCACTATATCTTAGCAGCCATGAATAAGGCCACAAATATATTGAAAATCGTAGATGTTGGCATCGCTTTTGGCACATTCAGAAATGACTAAATATCTGAGACACCGCTTCAATCATGTTGGAAGTGAGTTAATGAAAAACTTTTTTTTATAAAATGTTTATTTGCCAGATCAACACTTTTGTATTATACATCGCATTGTTAGTATATGTTACAAGTGACTAATCTAACTGATGAGGTATCTTGATTCCTCGGACCTCTTTTCGTCTGATAAGAATTGGTCTTGAGGGAGTCTTCGTTTTAGCCGGGAGTGAATGTTCCGCTTGCCAAGGTTATAGTGAGATGCCCCATCGCATGCTTTGATGTCCTTAAAAAATTTTTTGCTGCTTGTTTTTATGTACTCTTCTAGTGATGGAACTCCTAGTTCGTAATGTAACTGAGTATTTCTGATGGACCACGGCGTGTCTTCTGAAATTCTTAGAACTTTATTCTGTAGCCTTTGTAGTTTGATTATGTTTGTTTTTGAAGTGGTACTCCAGATCGGTACTGCATAAATTGCTAATAGTCTTCTGAGGGTAGTGTACATCATGATTGCGCATTTGGATTTTAGTATTGATTTGCGATTTAATAATGGGTATAGCTGTGCTAGTCTTGCATAACTCTGATTGAGTTTATGGTTGATATGCTGCTTCCAAGAGAGTTTTGTGTCTAAAAGTACTCCTAGATATTTCACTGTTTTATGAGAGGTATTCCATTCAATCATTTGGTTGTTGACATAAATGTTAGGTGGGTTGCAAATTCTCCTGAATGTGAATATTTTTGCCTGGCATTTGCTCGAGTTAATTTGTATATTCCAGTCACTAAACCACTTGCATAATTTATTTATAGCGGCCTGTAGTAGTTGTGCTGCTTTTGTTAGATCGTTGCTTAGTGTAATTATGGCTATATCGTCAGCGAATGTTGTTAAAGCGGCTTCTACATTTGGCATGTCTGACGTGTAGATGTTAAATAAAAGTGATGCCAGTGTACTGCCCTGAAGAACTCCAGCTCGTATACTTTTGGTATCTGAGACTTCGGCATTTATTTTCACTGCAAAGTTTCTGTTCTCAAGAAAAGAGAATAGTATTGCCTTTAGGTAGTTAGGTAATCTTAGTTTTAATAGTTTTCTTTTCAGCCCCTCTAGCCAGACTTTATCAAAAGCCTGTGCTACATCAAGGAAAACGGCTGTTGCGTACTGTTTGTTTTCGTATCCAGTTTCGAATGTTTCAATTATTCTCTGGAGTTGGTGTGTGGTTGAGTAGGTTCTTCTGAAGCCAAACTGATGTGGGGAGAGTATGTTAAGTGAGGTTACTTCTTTATTGAGGCGAGTGTAGATAACTTTTTTTAATAGTTTGAATAGAGATGTTAATAGACTTATAGCTCTGTAGTTTTCTAAGCGTTTTGTGTCATTTCCTGTTTTAGGGAATAGCAGTATTATGGCGTGTTTCCATTCTTTTGGGAAGTGACCCATCCTCAGGCAAGCATTAAATATTGATGTTAGGTAAGCTATGGATTTCATAGTTAAATGTGTTAACACGATATTTGGCATGAGGTCGTAACCGGGGTTTTTTCATTTGGGGAGTCTGGCAATTAAAGCTTGTAGTTCGTGAGGCGAAGTTGGTTCTATATGTTCGATGATAACAGGTAGGTTTCTTTCGATGTAGTCAATTGTAAATGCTGCTTCTGTTGGACTGCATGTGACTTTTGGTGTTAAAGCACTTTTCAGATGGTTGGCGAATGCCATGGCTTTTTCTGCATCAGTGTAGTAGTTGCTGATACCATCTGTGATTTTTCGTTAATGAAAAACTAACTATTCAACACCAAGGATTTTGTGGGAAGGAAGGTAAAGGCTTAATCTCAAAAACATCGAACGCTAAGAACATCAACGTTAACCTTAATTGGCTGCACTCAATCAAATTCTCAATAAATAATATTAGATGATATTAAAACCTGTTTCAGATTAGAAACCTGAATAAATCTTGAACTAGACACAAGAGACCATTTTACGATTGGAAACGTGGTCTTCAAGTCATTTTTAAAACACATTACTCAAAAAGTAAAGCATAGCATAATAGTATAAAAGCGCATAAACTTGAACTGAAAATAAAAATTTGGTATTAAAAAACTGTTATCTATAAATACAAATACTGCATTAGCTTTTTATTATATTCTAAATAGTTAAATGGAAGAACCTACACTTTGAAGTTTAGTTTTTTTTAGTTGGAATAGAACTTATGTTTAGAAAGGAAAAGACCTTACTATTAAGTATGTAATAACAAATAAAGTACTAATAAAAAAGTAGAATAGAGAAATCTCTTTCAACACCGCAAAACTTTTGCAGTTCAACTTAGGTGGGAGTATTAAAATTCATCTGCATACCAACAGAAATATATAGCGGGATAAAACTAAACTACCATAATCTGCTTTAGCTGAGAGGTTACTTTACTTCAATATGTGTCAATTCTTATTTCTCTACAGTCTGTGAAGATATTAGGTTATCAAAACTAGCATAACTTTTTTTCTTTGTTATATTAAACTAGAGTTAGACTGTACTTAGAAACAAAATAGAGATTTTAACTAAATGTAGAAATGAACCGAGAATATCAATTTCTAATATGTTACGGTTTTACAATGAGGTTGCTAAAAAAAGCCACTAATTTTTAGAATCATTGGTATTATTTTATGTTGAATAATTTTTTGACATATTTTGCGAATCTAAATTTAATAAATGCAATAAAAAAATTATATGTGTTTTATTGTACCATTTTCCAATTATATTTTATTTTATTATGTGTGCTTGTATAAGTAGTCAATAGAATATACGGGAGTTATGTCTAAGAGTAGTACTTTTATACCCAGGATTACCGGACTTACGGGTCATTCTGGGATATTGGTCTCCAGACAAACTCTTCTCATTCATGGCTCCTAGAAGCTTATTTAAGAGGCCACATCGCGGAAAACTGTGCCGGAATACCTTCACAACCTTCAATTAATGAATTTAATGGCTTCTATAATAACTATACCCCACCAAAAAATTGCCAGTATAATTAGTCAATACTAGAAAACCAAGAGCCCAGAGATTGAGAAACTGGTCCTAAAGGAGAATAAACCTCTAGAAAGGTCATCGACATGAGAATGCAAAAGGCACCGCAGTAAAAATTCAAAACAAAATAGTCTCCCATTCGGACCTCCGGGTCAGACAGTTGTGAACAATGTTGTGAGAAAGTATTTTATAAAACCAATTAAAATTGCAACTTGGAATGTAAAAAGCTTGTATGCAGCAGAAAAATTAGCAAATTCTACAGCAGGAATGAATAGACTTAAACTAAGTATACTTGCAATTAGTTATCGACAGTGGTCAGGATCAGGAAGCTGTATAACCCATAAATGTGTTTTATATTATGCAGGTAGCGACGATCAAACCCATAGATACGGTGTTGGAATTATCATAGAAAAGAAAATAAACTAATCAGTAGCAAGTTTTATTTCCTATTATGAACGTATAATAATGATACAACTGAACTCTAATATAGGAAAAATCAAGATAATTTAAATATATGCACCAACTGCAGACAAAAAAGATGAGGAGATTATATATTTCTATGAACATTTACAATCGTGGGATGGAAAAGAGAAATTGTGGAAGAGAACGACTAATAGAAGTTTACCAATGCGAAGAATTAGCAATAATTAATACGATGTTTAAGTTACCAATTAGAAGATTGTATACATGAAGGTGACCTAACAACAACTAAAAAATCAAACAGATCATATAATAATCAGAAACAAATTTAAAAATGCCATTACGTTAGCATAAATATATTCCGAAGCTAACAATTTTGTGGTAGTAACAACAAATTGAGGAAGTTAAAATTTAATATAATAAAAATAACAGACAAATAATGAATTAAAGGCATTAAAGGAGAAAACTACATACAATAATGCAAAAGAAAAAGTTACTCAGAAATGTTGAATAACAAAACCAGAACACTAACATCGTAAATGAGAAGTGGAAGAACATATAGGCTGTTTTATTAAAAATTGGTAAAGAAACCTTAATTCCAGCTAAAGTTAAGAAAAAAGCTTGGATAATAAAAGAAATTTGAAACTTGATGAAGAAAAGGAGGAACAACTAAGCTAAAATGAACAGAAATATAGGGAAATTAATCGAGTAATTAAAATAAAAATTAAAGAGACAAAAGAAACAGTTGATTGAAAGGTGCAGAAAAATTGAAGAATACGAGCGAAAATATTATAGCCTTAATATGCACAGAAAAGTTAAAGCATTAGCAGGTATTCAATGAACAAAACAATCAAATATATTAAAATACGAGGATGGAAGAATAATCACTCGTATAAAACAAAAATTACAAATATGGAAAAAACACATAGAACAACTATTTAAGGACGACAGATCTGAGCTAATAAAAAATGAAACAGAGACAGAGCCAGAAATATTAAGAAGTGAGGTAGAATATGCTTGTAAAAATGCAAAAACAAAAAAAACTGTAGGGCTAGATGGAATTTCAATAGGACATAATGGTAGACCTTTTTAATACAATTTATAAAACAGGTGCTATCCCAGAAGAATGACTTACGTCAACTTTTATACCAATATAAAAACAAATAATGTAAAGAACTGTACAGAGCATAGAATTATAGCACTGATGGTCCATACTATGAAAGTCTTTCTTAAATTAATTCATAAGAGAATATACAAGAAACTAAGGCATTAACGATACATAAATGGGATTTAGGAAGGGATTAGAAGCTAGAGAGGCCTTATTTGTAATAAATGTATAAAAATGCAGCGATGTTTAAGCATAAACCAGAACCTTTACACATGCTTTAACGATTTTGAAAAAGCTTTTGATAAAATCAGACATGAAAAGCTATATGAAATGCTTAAAAAGAAAAATATCGATAGACGTGACAAAAAATAATTGCCATCAAACAGCTAAAGTGAAAGTAAGAAATAAAATATTAGAAAAAATTAAGATATGCCGAGGTATCCATCGGGAATGTATTCTTTCTCCGATTTTGTTCAATATATATATAGTGAAGCAATATGTCAGGAGGCTTTAGAGGAATACAAAATGGGAATAATTAATTATAAATGGTAAAATTAGAAACAATACGCGATACGCCGACGGTACGCTAATAATAACAGATAAATTGGAAGACCCGTAGCGTTTAGTTGAAAACGTAAACTTACACGATAATAACTATGGCTTAAAAATAAATCTTAACAAGGCAAAGCTAATGATTACATCAAATAAGCTAAAGATTGACAACAATTGGGTTATTTGTAACACACGAATTGAAAAGGCCAACTGCTATAAATATCTAGGAACGTGGATTATAGCAACTAACGATGAAACTAAAGAAATTAAAACAAAAATAGAGATAACAAGACAAACCTGTAGAAAGTTGGAATGATTCCTGTACTGCCGAGATATTAACTTATGCCTTCAAATACCTTCAAATACGTATATTAAGATGTTACGTTTTTTTTTCTAATTGCTGTACGTTGCAGAGGCGTGGACATTGAAGAAAAGAAATATTAAGTAACTTCAGGCTTTTGAAATGTGGTGTTATGGAAGAATATGAGAACAGTATGGACAAAAAAAACTAACAAAAAAGTATTACGTAAAACAAAAAAAGGAATGTAAAGTAATATACACAATTAAAAATAACAAACTGAAGTATTTGGACTACATATAAAGAGGTAAAAAGTACTCATTGCTAAGGCTAATAATACAGAAAAAATAAAAAGTGTAAGAAGCATAGCGCAAAAAAGGACATCTTGGCAAGGGAACATAAGAGAGCAGTGTGCCTGTAGTAGCAACGAATTATTTAAAGCTGCTGTCAACAAAATACAAATCACCATAATGAGTTCTAACCTTCGATAGGAGACAGTACTCTAAGAAGAGAAGAAGTAGTCAATAACTGGTTTTGTTCGAATAAATCGCTTTTTCTTCAATTTCCATTTGCCTACGAAATTCATAAAGTTGTCTCATTATATGTCTCAGATATCTAAAAAAATACGTGTCGTTTTAATATTTTTTTGTTTTTATATAATGGAAAACAATAAAGCCTGTAAATTTTTCAATATACGGTACAAGAAGGCAGTTAAAGATTAACAAATTTCAATCTACTCACAAAAAGAAGTTTAAATGTAAAGTTAATAACTTATCATCCCGGGAATAGTAAACTTTTGATGGTAAACGTACAATTCTAACAGCATTTTAAGAAAAACATACAGCTATGTCATGCATGTTATTTTTAAGAATATCTGCCAACTCACCGAATACATTTTTTTTATTTTAAATCTCGCAAGTGTGTCATACGTCAAATATAAATGCGAACTTTTAACTATGATTTTATTTACCCTTTGTAAATTTACTGTCATCTATACAATATATTTGTTCATGTTCTGTGTGACAAACTTTGTCAGTGTGCGCTGCCTATGCTATAAAATCTATAAACAATTTTTGTGAGCGGAGACTTGCGACTTGTGGGCTTGCAGTTCTTCGCCGCCGCTCTTTCCGTTCCCATCGCCGCTCCTGCCGTTTCTTTCGCTACACTAGCTTTTAAGAGGAAGAATTGCAGCAAGTTTCTCGCAGTTACAGCAGAGTTGGAACAACAACTTTATTTTACGTTAAGTATTAGAAGATTATCCACTAAACGAAGAAATGTCGTATTTACCTAACGATTATACTGTCTATTTGTCGCAGCCTCCTGGATCACAGTCTTATGAACAGACTGGATACCCTCAATGCATGCTTCAGAAAGGTTCACCAATGCAACATATAATACAAATACCTCCACAAATGGCACAAATTAATACACAATCACAAGTACAACCAAACTTTGAATGCTTGCTGAAACAGTTAATGGAAATCCAACAGTGTCAACAAGATACGATAACAAATACACAAATAAAGCAAGTCAACAACACCCATCAGAAACTGCATACAAAATAAGAAAATAAGCAGAACTAATAGTACATACCAAAGTATAAAACCGTCAACACAAACGAAGTAAATAACTACTGGTTATACAAAGCAAGTAGGTCAAACAAATACGAGCCATTATCAAAGGATGACGAAACAGGTAACAACACATCTAATAAAAAGAATGCAACAAAAAAAATTCCAAACCTCCACCCATATTTATAACAGACGTAAAATATGTAATATATAACACAACTGATAAATGAAATTACTAGAAAAAAATGCGAAATTAAAACCCATCAAAACGATCAAGTTAAGGTCTAAGCAGAAACTCCTAAATTATAATCCAGTAAAATAAAAACCCTAAAAGAAAGGAAAACATAATTTTACACTTATAAACTCAACCAATACCGTAATTTTAGAGTAGTACTGTAGCAAATACACTACTCAACTGGCATAGAAGACATTAAGGAAAGTATCGAAGAGAATGGGCACGAAGTAAGAAATATATGCAACATAAAGCAAAGAGGTACCAAAAAGCAGCTACATTATTCTTCGTAAATATTGCACTAATAAAAAAATATTCAACATAAAGCACTTAAATAATATAAAAATAACAATTGAACCTCTACATCCTAAAGAGAAATACCGCCATATACAAAATGTTAGAGATACGGCCACACAAAGACTTTTTGCAGCAGAATTCCGCGTTGTCAAGTTCCCAGGTAATCATTTAACTGCTGACTGCCAAAGGAAAGAAAGAAGCAAAGATGCCAAATGTGTAAATTGTGTCGAAAATCACCCAGCCAATTGCAGAGGTCGCCTTGTACACAAGCAACTCCAAAGTAATGAATACTCTATGCTAAAAAGAAAAGAAATAAATGCTAATCAAACAAAAACGGCTTCAAGAAACAGAAACATTCTATGACCAAATACTTAGAGGAAATAACCAAAATTAGAATAACACAAATGCCTATAACAACTAAATTTTACAACAAGGTACAAATGCACATTAAACAGATGACTTTAATAAATTAAAAAATATAATACGTAGAACAAATGAGTTCCACGCTTAATCTCTTAACCAAACTCATCTCAAAAGTTGCATAATGGCTCAATACACGTTAAGAATCGCCGAATGGAACTCTAATGGGTTTTGCCAACGTAGGAAAGAAATAAAAACATTTATAATAAACAATAAACTAGATATAGTATGAATATCTAAAACTCATTTGACTGGCCGTTCCTACTTTAAAAATAAATGATTATTCCATATACAATACTTGACACCTTGACGGCACTGCTCATGCAGGCACTATAATCATAATGTGAAACCTGATTAAACATACGGAAATACCTAAATACAGATACAATCATATACAGTTGTTAACGTAAAAGACTGGCTAGGAACTTAGACAATAACAGCAGTATATTGCCCACTATGACATCCCATAAATCAAGATGAATGTAATCACTTTTTAATACTCTTGGGGGCCGATTTATTGCTACAGAAAACTATAATGCCAATCATCAAGACTGGGGATCTAGGGTGATAACACTCAAAAAACAGAGAACTGTTGAAAACAATGGAAGTGAACAATTTATGTGGCTTATCAACTGGTCAATCAACCTACTGGCCTACAGATATCAATAAACTACCTGATCTACTTGATTTCTGTGTAGTAAAAGGCACATCCCAAAATTACTTTAGAATTGAATCAAAATTAATTATATAGTAGAATTACTCCTCCATCGTAATTACACTCAGTAATCGAGTACTTAATTACTGCAATAGGAAGACTAACTGAGAAGAATTTCAAATAATACTATATGTAAAAATGACACTTGAAGTGCCTCTCAAAACTGAAAATGATATTTCAATGTCAGTTAAGTACTTAACTAAAGTCATCCAACACAACCTAAAAATCAAAAAGATCTTCCTGTATTAGTAAAACAAAAAATAGCTGAAAAGCGCAAACTCAGAAGAGCACTCAACGCAACAAGCAAGTATCTGAAAACACCAGTAAACAATATGAAACAGCAAGCAATCAAAGATTATCTTAGTACATTGTCTCCTATGAAAGCAACGGATTATTAGCTCTGGAGAGCAACCAGGAAACTTAAGCAACCACAACAGTATATGCCTCAATTCAAATTATCAAATGGTACCTGGAAAAAAACGATTAAGAAAAGACAAATGTATTTGCCAATCATCTAAAAAAAGTATTTACATTATATCCAGCTGAAATCACTCCAGAAGAAGAGAACTACAGCTATGAATATCTCAGCGCTCTGTTCCAGATGGCACTATCTGTGTAGAAGATACGAGCTAATTAAGTAAAACTCTGAATTGAATACCAAAAGGTCACCCCGGATATAATGTAATAAGTGGAAAAATCTTAAAACATTTGCCAGAAACCTGCATCAAACTAATCGCATACATCTTTAATGCTATCTTAAAAATAGGATTTTTTCCTGGCCATTGGAAAGTCGACAGATTGTACTAAAAAAAAGATAGTACTAAAACCTGGAAAACCACTTGCGGAAGTATCTTCTTACCGGCTCATTAGTCCCTTTCCTGTCATGTCTAAAGTGTTCGAGAAAATATTCCTAAAAAGATTAAAAGCCCTCTTACAAGATATAATACCAAAACACCAATTTGGATTTAGAGAGCAACACGCTACTGCAGAACAAGTGCACAGATTAATTGACCAAATTCACCGAGATCAAGAAAGCAAAAGTTATTGTTCTGGGGCTTTTTAGATATTACGCAAGTATTTGACAAGGCATCGTACGAGGGGTTACTGTTCAAAATAAAAACTAATCTACCCCACAGTTACTACATAGTTTTACAATTATACCTGTCAAACAGAAATTTTCTCGTAAAGATAATCCAATATGTTGAGGGGTGTCTTAAGGAAGCGGGTTAGGACCAACGCTGTATCTGCTATATACTTCTGATCTTCCAACTACAAATCTGAGAGTAACAGCTACATTTGCTGATGATACAGCTATTATGGCATCTCACATCAACCCAGACATAGCGTCACGTTATCTTCAATACCACTTAAATCAAATCCAAATTTGGCTTAAAAAGTGGCGCATCAGAGAAAATGAGACCCAAGTAAAACATATAGCCTTCACGTTCCGTAAAGAAACTTGTCCTGCAGTATACTTAAACAACCAACAGCTTCTACATAGGGAAGAGGTGAAATATCTAGGCATCCATCTACACTTACATGGAGAAAACATATATGGGCCAAAAGGAAACAGCTAGATACTAAATTCCTTAAGATGTACTGGCTAATGGGTCACCGGTCACAATTATAGAATACAAAGTATTACTACTATATAAAGCAGTACTTAAGCCAGTGTGAACTTATGGGCTATAGCTGTGGGTCTGCTAGTACATCCAACTTAACAGTACTACAGCGTTTTTAATCAAAAGTACTGCGTACTATAAATGGCCTATGATATATGCCAAATGAACTCATCCATCAAGATCTACGCATACTTACTATTGCCAATTACCAAACACAGTATACGATCAAAATAGATAGTCCTTTACCCTTATACTGCAGTAACGGAACTTCTTCATAATGATGAAGAAACACGCAGACTCAAACGATTTAAACCAATGGACCTGCCAAACATTTATTTAAGTTAATTCTAGTTCTTTATTAAAATTATAACTTTACTTTTGTTATATTACTGTAAACAGTTACACCACTGGGTGTTACCATATATGTTAAGTATTCATGTTACTGTTATTATTACTAATCGATATGTAATTTACTAAATGTAAAGTTACATTAAGACCGATTGTAAATAATAAAATAAGTTAAATAAAAAAAATCTGTACAATATCATGCAAAGCTGTTATAAGCTGACATTGCTGGTATGTATAGTACAATAGAAAATTTCTCTTTTTATGTGTTATGCTAGTACTATTTTTTAATTGTTACTCGTATACCTATCACAGAAAAAGAAATAGACTTAGTTTATCATAATGATACATAAAAAGTTTTATGTTGTGGTAGGTGTGTCGACGTCCCTTTACCTTAAAAGTAATGCATTTGATAAGAAGTGATAGGAGAAATTAAATTTCCGATAAAATAAGTAAAAATAACTTTGATATTAATATTAATGTGATTTCACCAGCATCATCTCAATCGAATTACAAAGCTAATATGAATAGGCTAAACGACTCTAATAAGTGCGGTTCTTAGAAAACTGGAGGGATAAAAGCATATAAATTTCAGAAATGTCAGGAATCGTTTCAAGTTAAAAAAAACAAATTAATTGAATTATTAGAAAAAAGAAAAGAAGAAGTGTTATCATTGCGAATATGCAGTAAAAGTTTGCCGAAGTATGCTGCAGCAATAAAATTATTTACGATATGAATTTGTAATTAGAAACATATCTCGAAGCTTCGTGCTTCAAAAACGTGAACTAAAAAAATAATATAAAATTATTAAATAAAGGATTACCAAATATTTCTCGCAGAAGAAGCACGATAAAGTAGAACAGGTATAGGAGGTTGTTAATGTAAATTAGCTATACTAAAAAATCTGATTAAGTAGACTGCAGAAAAATTATTCCAATATCGACTACAATCGTTTTTGTTATTCATATGACGGTCCTCTTTCTTATTAATGAAAAGCATAGAAAAATAGCCGCATAGCACCATCTGCTCTAGTGCATAGTTATACAATTCAACCAATTGTATCAATACTTTAAATGTATTGAAGTAAGTGTACAGTTTGAATATACTTTCTAGGGAGAATGAAACGTTAACAAAATAATATTCTTTGTTGAGTTTTTATACAAAACTTTACTTTCTTGTAGATTTATGGGCAGCTTTAAAATCTACAAATGTTTTAGAAAAACATAAAGAAGAAGAATGCTGCGCAGTAAGTAATAATATGTACAAAGTTACTAAACAAATTTTAAAGAATTTTAGTTTCACAAGAGTTAGCGTGAATCACATTTCACTATTTTAGATGTTTTTACCTATGTTTAATGCAAAAGGAATTTGAAAGCAAGTGCGTTTTCTTCGTTAATTTCAAGAAAGTCTTATACTTATAAAAATTAATTTTATTTCTCTCGCTTTAAATTGATTTTTACACATAGAGGTTAGGATTTGTATAAGTTTAATAATCTGCATCCGCGTACTAGTAATCGTAGTTCTAAGTTGCGTAAGCCACAAGTACAAACGACAACCCGAGTACGTGAAATGGTTGTCTGCCAAAATACGCTGAATACTAATTTTTGAGTTTGAATTAGAAAATAATTTACTGAATATGTTACATTCTTGTACAACGTGTATTAAGGGCTTTTAAGGCTTTTGAGTTTTGTAGAAAGGTGTTGGCTGTTGCACAGCTTTAATAAGGATACAAGATTTGTCGGGAAGAACTAGATTGCCAGGTTTATATAGAGGCAATCTTCTCAATATAGAAACATTAAACCTCAGTTACATTCAAGATTTAAAGAAACCAGAGGTTAAAAAGAACGTAGGTAAATATCTTTTTATTTTATGTAATAACTCAAAATTCCAGACCTGTCTTACGTCTAAAAATGTTACTGGGCAATATTATTTATGTTCTAAACTTCTATTAAGGAAACATGTGATAAGGTGATACTGTGGAACTATAAAATGACCGGTTGAAGTCTAAATTGATGGTGGAATGTAGAATCTAGTCGTTAGATGTTAAGTCTGGATCAAGGTCCAAAATAAACCTTTCCTGGTACCATTTCTTTGGATTCTGAATGGAAGATATAAATTTTGAGACTGAAGAGAAGGCATATCTATTTAATTTTGCTAATTCCGGAAAGCAAATGGTCGAAATTGAACATATACTGGTCTGTGGTGAATTCAGAAAAGGACGCGAACTATGGTTCTGTTGTGTTTTGTGTATTGGCCTGGTTTGTGCTGCAGGTAGCGCTGCGACAGAACACAAAATGTTGTTTATGACCTTTGCAGCTAATTTTTTTCATCTGAAAACATTTTAACTATCGTTTTTAGTAAGTAGTAAATTTTAGTTACCTTGACACACGGGCGATATTCTTTTCTTTTTTATTTTGAGATTCATATACGGGAAAGGTAGATTGACCAGCGCATGCCATTACCCGCAAAGGTAGAAAATGGAACGCATTTACAATTCCTTAAATTGTTATGCAAAACCTGAATTTGCAACAATACATATCTAAAGCATTAACAAATAAAAGACAATTGACAAAGTAAGTGTGAACCATACCCAAGAATAGATACCGCAAATGAACACCATTTTTCCTCTTTCCCTTAATGTAATGCCAAAAGTCGGAGTATTAAATTCTTTCTTCTAGAAAGCACTAAGTATGGGCAATCTCTGGACATATAATTTTTCGTTTCTAGAAAATCATTATTCAAATAATGGAATATTAAATATTTTAAGTGGCCACTAAATCAAAGTACATTCATAATTATAATTTGAACAAATATTTATGGTATTGTTGTCTAGATTGTTATTTATTTACGCCTAATAAACTTCGTTTCAATATTGAGGAATTTTAACATGAACTGCGTTTAAATTTTCTTTTAATGAAATACAGTTGGTGTAAGATTTTCTATAAAGTTTACTATACTGAAAGAACAAATATAACATAATAAACACTATAAACTTTTGATCTCCCGTAATAAATTGAATTAACCAATATTTTAATATTGATATGCATACAGTATTTGTATATTCATACCACAATGCTGTTTAACATAACAAAATACTTATAACTTGTCTGAAAAAAGTTTAAACGAGCTTCCAACGTAATTCCTATACCGCCACAAACCAATCAAACGGAATAGCCCATTTTTATAGTTCTCCATAATTTAAAAACAGTAATACTTTTGCCTATAAAAAATATTTTATTATTTAATTATGTAATAATTGACTTGAATGTCCACAATAGAAATTATTCTCTCAAAAATACAGAAGCAACTTTGACTAATAAAAACAAGCATAACGCATATTTCGTACATAAATAGAATATGTTGACAGAAGTTTTGATGATGTTTAACATAAAACAACCACCAATTTATAAATGTTTTCCAAGAAAAAGAAACGTTATTTTGATTGTACATAAGTAAACTTTTTATTTTTAAAGTACTATAGCAAAAAGTACACTTTAGTGCCGACCGTTCAGTAAGAGCATGTTTGGGTTAATGTGGGGACAAAATTATTTAAAAACATTTTGAAACACATGGGTACGTTGTACTCCATCAGAATAAAGATACCATTGTATCAATAATGTGTCCAGTCACCACTGGCGTCGATAATTGCCTGGCATCTTTGAGGCATGCTTTTGATAAATTGATGGTGTATTTATCCGGCAAGGACCTCCAAATGCTTCAAATGAACACTTTTCTTCCACGAAGCTTGTGCTTAATGTATGCCCACACATACTCAATCGGATTTACATCATGTGACTGCGACAGCGAATCAAGTCTAACGGTGCCAGACTGCTCTTTCCACTCGATGCAAAGCTTGGTTCGGTGTTTGGGGTCGTTGTCCTCCTAGAGCACCCAGTCCTCGTTTTTATTGATGAAAGAACAGCCGGTAACAAATAGTTCTTAAAAATTTGGAGCATTTAGAAGCAAAGTTTCAAAACCCAATTTTGAAAAGCAGCCCCAAAGACGCACTTTTACTGGGTGTTTAACAGTCCGCTGTACCAACCTTTTAGTTGAGGTTAACCAGGCTTGTAGAACGATAACATATTCTCACACAAAAGCTTTGTCTGTACAAATTACATTGCTCCAACCTCGGATATTGTCTTTTGCCCAAGTGAGTCGCTTTGTCACATGGGCTTTTACCTAACAAAGGTTTCTTCAGTGAACTACGGTATTTGATATCATGCGCCCGAATATGGGTTTGGATAGCTACGTGCAATACATCTACACCTTTCTGTTTTAGTTTTGCTGCTCCTTAACGCAATGTTAAGTCCGAGTTCCGCAAAAACGAGTTTAAGATTTGTTTTTCGACTTTAGGGAACACCTAGCCTATCGAGCCACGTTCCGGCAAGTCATTGACTTTTTTTGTCTCATTATATCGCTGCACCCACAGTTTCTTTCCAGTAACATGCTTTAATGACAGAAGCAATATAAGGTTTAGTGTTGTTTTATAGTAATATAACTGTTTAATGTTCATAACCAGAAAATGATAACTAAAACTCGTAACAAAGTAATTCTGTATATCATATACAGAAAAGTATTTTCTGACCATGAATGTCGCATTGTCCTGTTGACATCAAAATCTCTCTGAAATTTATACATGATTTTCTGAACATGGCGTAATCAACATAGACTCACTTTTTGTTGCCAATAATGTTGCTTCATAAAAAATAGTAAACCATAAAAGAATATAAGGGAGATACCTAATTAATTAGTAATGACTCCATTGGTAATAATTTCAAAATTATCCTATATAAAGTACAATTTCTTGTGTATTAATTATTACCAAGCTTAGCAGTTAATTCTACAATATTTGGTTTAGGTTGTCATTTACTAATGCCTCCATTTCTTTCGTTAATATCAGCTTTGAGGTTTCCAAAGCAAGATTATTTCTGTTTTAAAATCAGCTCCTTTGTATTGCTAAAAGTACTACTAGCATGCCGATTCATATAGCAGAGATTTATAATATGACAAGGTTAACACAGAATAGATAATATTTTAATAACAAAACGGGAGAAAACTAAATCATTGTTGACTAGCGTCAGCCATTTGCGACCACTTGAACATTTAAAATATCTTCTAATAGATTGTTAAGAATAAATGCGACACATTTAATAATATAATAGGTTAAAAAACTTTCGAGAATGCGCATTTGTCAAAAATACGAGAAAAAAGTCAAAAGTTTCTGCACTATATTTTAGGAATGACGGAAATAAAAGAATATTTATGTATATCAAGACATTTATTATATTTATTATAAGCATTTCAATACCCTTGGAGAAATACTTTGAAGTTTTATTTGTAAATTTGTGCAACTCTTCTTTGTTGTTAAATTTTCTATCTCAAAGGTCCTTTAGTTATAAAAACAGATAGCAGTCTTTGGGAGCTAGGTCTAAGCTATAGTGTGTGTGGGTAAGGTTCTCAAATCGCGCAGACAACTCAGCATTCCACTCCCCTTTTCTTTGATAACATCGCGCAATTTATTCAGTAAGCTGTCGTAATATTATCCGTTTACCACTGTATTCCTTTTCTTAAAATCAATTTGCAAAATTTTCTTTGAATCTCAAAAGATCGCTGCCTTAGTATTTTTCGTCGATCGAGTCACCTTTCCTTTCTGTAGACGCTTTTAAAAATTATTTTTAATAAAATATGACACTACCTATTTTGTTTCCATTATGACTGAAACAGGGTTAGGCCGGAAACTTTTGGTGCTGACTTTATATCTTATAAATGTTATAAAAATTTTATACCACTCAATTGAAAAATTATGAACAACCAAAAAATGTTAGAATCACAAACGGAAAATTTAATGGTGAAGAAGCAGTTATAACCACGAAACATTTCAACGACGACCATGTCCTATTAGATTGAAGGTGACCCTTAGATAAAACCGGCCATTTTATCAATTAAAATAGATTTAGCTTAAGTATTTACAATTAGAGAGACGTATGTACAACGAAATATAAGCTTTATATCTTGTCATGTCAAATATTAAAGAAAAATTTGTTTTTATTATTATTGGCTTGATGAGAAGTATTTCGCTGTGTAATAATGAAACAGTGGAATAGTTAAACATCGAAATTATTTTCGTAGAGTGTTGTCCTATCATATTTTGGAAAACATGTAATTAACTCTACCTCAAATTATAGGAAAACAATTAAGAAATGGTTGTAGTGCAGCTTTTGAGTTTTATTTCTGTTGCTAAAGATCGGCTATTGGAAAATGTATGTTTAAAAACCACTAAAATTTGAAAACTGCATGAAACCCAGGTATCTGAATTTTTTAGTTAGCTCTCGTTTTCAGGTTCGTCTGCTAATGTTCAACAATTTTATATTAAGGTTGATACCACTTCAACCCTTTTAATTTAATCTCCCAGTAACCATAGCTAAAGGATTTTCACACTTTCAACAATTAAATGCCTTCTAAAGGCTCGTGAATGCTAAAATTAGATGTTTAAAATTCGGATTTATTATATATTGCGTACTATTTCAAATAAATTGTTAAAACTGCTTTTCTGGTAGGAAGACGCAGTAATTAGCAATATGAGGCAATTCAGTATCAGAAAACAAAAAATTTTATATTAAAACGTAAAGAAATTTGAACAGAGAATTACTAAATATATGAAACTTTATTAATAATTAAGTATAATTACAGTGCTACAAATTCTACACAAGTATTAACAAGTAATGCAGTCTTTCATCATGTTGCAAAACAACACAAGTATAAATAACAAACAATTGTAGTGGTGACAATACGGCGACGACGAGGCTAATGATGGGGAGAGCCCTGGGGCGACTTCTCGGATTGGTGCTTCTCTCCCTGCTCCAAGCATTCATCGCATTCGGTAGGTTTGGGTGCTCCTGCAATAAATAGAAGTTAATTTAATTGTTGGGCCAGATGGCGGCCGATCTGCTCTTACCAGACTCTTCGTTTAAATGCAGAAACCCTTCAACTTTCTCCTTCAGGGCAGACACCTTCTCCATGGCGGGCTGCACCAGAGGCTCCGCGATCTGGCGGGCGCTCTGGACGGCTGGCTCCACTGCGTGCTTGGCTGCCTGCACTGCAGGCTCGACCATCACCTTCGCAGTCTGGACCGCGGGCTGCACCACAGCATACGCCGATTGCACGGTGGGAGCGACGGTGGTGTTCACGTACTGCTTGGTGCTAGAGTACATCTGTAATAGGATCTGAAATAAATGTTAGTAGAGTGGGCCATAGCTATTGTATATTACAAAGCAGCAAAGCAGAACTCGCACCTCGATTATTTAACACAGTTCGACTTACCTCTTCGGGCGGGAGCTTGACGGCCGGAATCTTCGACTCGACGTAGTCCAATCCGGTGCACAGCATCCCATCAACTTTCTTGATGGGGCCCTGCAGGTGGGAAACCACAGGAGCAGCCAGGGGCTTTCCCACCTCAATAGCCTTGTGGACGGCATTCTCGGTTGTTGCAAGAGTCCAGTTGGTTACGGAATTATAATCCTGCAAAGTTACTCGAATTAAAAGTCTGGTAACGCTATCACACCACGCAGGCACTAGTACATGTGATAAGATAAGCGCGGTTCACACGCATGAAAGGTTTGAAAAAACAATTCATCTTTAGCACTAGACTAGTATTATCTTGTCAATTAAGCTGTGACTCAGAGAATATCAATGTTAATAGCTTCTCAAAGGATTAAATTTGAACTTTGACCAAAGAATAATTGATGTTTTTTTAAGAAAATAATCGAAGTGAGAAGGACAAAGTACAAAAACGGATTATTAATATATTCATATTTTAAGAATGCTCAAAATATTAGTACCTTGACTTTGCTGTAGACGCTGGTAGCGGTCTGAATGGTGGATTCTACGACCGGCAGTTTACTGATCCTATTTACAGATTCCATATTTACGCACAAGCCGGTCTGGCCTACGGGCGCGCCGTTGTGGTCGACTTCGCTGGGTGCAGACATTTTTATCTGAAACAGCCGAGAAATGATCAAAATTGATCAAAATCTTTGAAAACCTAGATTCATATTTATAGCTGAGTTCTTTTAGTTAATAGATTATCGAAAGTTAGAGCCAAAACCGCGTTGTACTCACATTTAAGAAAGGAACACGGACGACACGTTAAAATTACACAAATGGCTGGCGCGTACTGGCTTCGAGTAAGCCCGTCGTGACCGTTTATTTGATAAACTTGGTTGGGAGGGAGAACTGGGAATTTAATCGGGCACGTTGAGAATGCTAAGTCTGATACGTCGGGCTAAGGTCAATTATCACTTAGTTTCGCACTTTTTTATCAGTCATGAGCTGACGTGACAAGTCTTAATAAATTAACAGGAACATAATCGATCCTTAGAAGAAATTATGTTCTTCACAACATAAGTACGTATTTATACTTTTGAAACTAAAAATCATTTTGAATTCATGAGACGAAAACGGCGCAGCTTTGCTTATCTGCATCTGCACACAATTTGTTCGCACAAACGCGTTTCTTATCAGTCGCTTTAATTTCTAAATCCCACTTGTTTTAGAACAGTAAAATAGAGACTGATTGCTTACCTCCATTATATCAGTTGTATTACAAATGAGAACAAAAAACACTTTCACTAATTCGCTGTGAACCTATGCGGTTTGAATGCAATGATGGAGAAATGCAAGCTTATATATAGGATTAGAGTAGGGGAATCCTCTGTGAGCCTTCCTCCGCACGTAATCAGCTATGAGTCATACAGCGTGGACCGTCACATGGCTGCAAACAACTTTTGAGAGCCTCTTGGACGTTGAACTGTCAGCGAGCCTCGCAACGTTTGATTACACCGAAACGAGTCGATTCGTTTCATCAGGTTAATGAGAGCCGCGGATCATTTTGGCAAAACGTAGGCTTCTTTGTTAAGAGGTTTAAAATTTGATTCCGCTAGAGAACTGGACTTTGGAACGTGACTACAAATGTTCGCGGAACGCAGTTTTAATATTCACGCGTTTCAAATCGTTGCACAAGTTCCTCAGAGCGCCCGTCAAGTGCAAAGTCCGGATTACTAAAAACATAGATGCGGACGTTCTAGAAAAACGATTTGTTTGAGGCCAAGGCCGCGTTTTTTGCTTTACAGGTGGCGTCTAAACAATTTTAATATATTTTTAGAGTTAAGGACTGCTATTTCTCACAACTAAAACCGTTATTTTATTACACAACTTAAAACTTACATCAGTCGAGTCGTAGCCCTTCACTAAACGCGAGACGGTTATAATGCCCTCAAGGCGGTTACAACGAAGGGGCCCCGTCTGCTGCGTGCGAGGGGCGCTTTGCAGCTTCCCTCTTCTCACTGCGTAGCATATTGCCCCTTTGTCGACTACGTGCCAGACGGCAAGCACACAGTGGTTTAGGTTAAATAAAAAGGACTTTCAAAGCAGCAGCAGCAGCGGTGCTTTAATTTTAGTTGCTTTTATCACTTTTCATATTAGCAAATTTTGTTGCAAGAAAAATAAATTTTTGCATACGTTTATTTGCTAATGAGAAAACTTCTTAAGACAATTTAAGGTGCATTTCTCAATATAATCAATTAATTTTTTAATTAGGAGGAAATGAAAATTACTTTGTAGTAGTGAAACTCAGCGTTACATAATTTTTTGTTTTTTTTAAGATATTTAATGTTTCTACATAGAAGACGTGGGTTTTGTAATTGAAGGGCTTCAGTCTGAGAATTATTTTATAGCTTATCCGAAATGTGCTATCGAAACTGTATAAGTTGTTAATATATTGCTCGACTAATTGTTTCAGATTTTCGAATTATATGTTATATGTGTATTGGCATAAAAAAGTTTGCAATTTACTATTTTCACCCCCTTAAACTAGTTAAAAAAACTTTCTAACACTAGGAGTATCTCTATCAATACGTAGAGCGATCTCAAGTAGGATATATAATAGCCAGAGAGAGGCCATCTGCGTCTCCATTGTCACAACACCTTGAATTACAACTTCTAGCTCCTCAAAGTTCACGTATTTGAATTACCGAAAGGGCAAACATAACCAAGTCACATAGCTACAAATTAAGTAAATATGAATATTGCAGCTAACTTTATGTTATGTATATCAGGCCAATGCAACTCATGACTGACATTGTGGTAGGCATTGATGAACATTGTCAATTTAGGTGAAATGTAGATGTTGTTAGTCGTGTTTTCTCTTAATTACAGAGCTCACATAAAGAGATACCATCGATGACTACAGTCATAATCAATAATAATGTTGTTTCGGCTGAGGCATACTATAGTCTGACAGACTTATTTGGGTTGAGTGTACAGACTCATTATGTTGATTATTATTGGACGAGGGGTTTTATATTTTTTTCCACCTTATATTTGTTTGCTTTAGTTAAAAGAATTTAAGCACATTTCCAAAAAGTCGTTACCGTTTGTTGGATGGTTCGTCTGGGAAATAAAATGTTTTACTTGGTCAACTTATTAATATAATAATAATTTATGTACTTACTTTAACGAAACACTACAAAAATTTATTATATCCAAACCAAAACTCAAATAAAGGGTTCGTCTCGTATAACAAAAACAATTCCAGTCTCTACATATAAAGAACAGTTACACAATTTTACTACAGGGTACAATTTAATTCTAATCTAGCTAATTATTTATATAAGGCAAGGTCCTTAATGCCATACAACTTCCAAGCTACCAAACGTACCCGTTAGGACTAATAAGGTGAAGATTTTTTTGTGTTGGATCAAGTTATAGCACGAGACTTAGTTTTACAATAGCGATTACCTAGCAGAAGACGTTTTGGGTTATACCATATGGTGTCTTTCAGTAATTACAGTGCAATGTTCATTTCAAAGGCAGTGCATTGCAAAATCACCACATTCTACAATGTCATCGACAATTGAAAAACACAGGTTCGCTGGGTAAAGGTAAAAGTAGTGGAGAACCAAGCATTTCTAACGAAACTTCCGGTGTGTTTCGAGCGTATTCACAAACTTGAAGTCTGCAGTTTTTACAGTTGCAGCTGGATAGCTGCATCCAACGATTTGAATTTTATAGTATTATGCAAAAAGCATTGCAGGACAACAAATCCTGTCCAATCGGTGCTAAGTGACAAAGTAATATTTTACTTAAATTAAAAAAATAAATAATAACGTTCGAATATGGAACAGAAATTTTTTACGCTATTATAGAACTTGGATGGGATTTACTAAACCTCAACGTTTTCTGTTCAATTTTGAAAATAAAAATATATGAGTTCTTTTTTTCATTAAAAAAGCTGTTACTGGCACATCACACTTCGATGTGTTACGCAACTAAAAGAAAATTCAGATAACTTAATGTTCCAACAAAACAGACTCCACCTTACTGATGTGCTAAAGGGCGCCACTACCTAAAGGAAGGATATAAATTGGATGACTTAAAAATAAATTAACTCTGTAACTGAGCAAGCAAGTCTTCGGATTTTATAATTTAATGTCTTGGTGAATTATGTTAAAGACTGGGTTTGTGAACTCTCATTGTCAAGAACAATGAATAAACTCAGAACTTGTATTACTGTTTTGTTCAAGTCCGTTAATGAAACAATGCTATGACGCGTCTTAGACAAATTGGTTTATTGTATTAAACATTTGAAAAGAGGGATGTATAGGATTTAAACTTAGACAATATTAATTAGCTTTTTATAGCCAGATTAATCATTTTTAATAACCTTGTATAACAAACTGGTACAGAAAATGTTCTACTACAAGGCAAAGTATCTAAATAGGGAGACGCTCTTATCAAAACAGGCTATGAAGTTAAGCCAATGATTATTAAGCGGTTACTGCAGAAGTAAATTTGTTAAAATGACAAATAGAAGACTTCGATAAGCTTTAATGGTGATGTATTTAAATTCAGGGCAATTCCAAAGGAAAAGTTATATTGTTAATGAAATATCTGTAAAACGTGTTTCTATTTCTGTAAATAATTGTTTGACAAATCTGTTAATTTTGTTAAAAACATTGTTGTGTTGCACTCGACAAAAGCTTCTAAAAGCTACAAAAAAATTGTTTTTAAAAATAGGTTAAATGTAACAAGTTAGTTATGTTGAAGCTTTAATAATTTTTGATACCACAACTATATTGAGACTAGCATTTGTATAATCTATTGCAGATTTGATATCACAACCAATTACATTAGTAAAAAAATTCTTAAACTAATTGGTTACAATACAAAAATTTTTGGATACTAACTTATTTGCATATTACATGGAATGTGCAAGACATTAAGAATTAACAATTTATTCCGATGGCCACAAAAAAATGAGAGGAATAAATCGAAAAGAAATAGAGCAAATTAAAGTGACCTTTTCAAATATTCTAAATTTTTCTAAAAACTAGCAATAATCTTTTTAAAAATAAGATAATAATAAAAGTAAAATTCTTCGGAAATTAAAAGACATTCACATTGTTAATTATCCCAGTTTTATGAGGAAAACATAAATTTAAAGATAAACTATGATCATCTCATATTTTTGCATTTTAAAAATTGTAATAAACTTTCAACTGAATTTTGACTTAAGTTTAATGATCGGCTATAATGTACCAAACATTGACGAAATTCTGAAGTTCATCATAAATTAGATCTTCTCTATATAAGAAAATTGAAACACCTTGCATTACTCCTTTCGCGTAAAATTACGGAAATGGTTATTGGCCTTAGAATGTGACGAGCGTGTATATTGTGATAACACTTGAAGCTTGCAGGCGTAGCAGGTGTACTCGATAAATTAAACAAACTGAATATGCAGCTGCAAGAATTCGTCGAAAATGTTTCAATTCGTGCGTAAAATAAGAATATTTTATAAAATGCTTTGTTAGCGAATGATTATTAATTAGAAAACATAAATTGGTCCTAAAAACTACGTTCTTTGTTTTACTATCATGCACAAGGGTTAATTTAAGATAATAAAAATAATCATAACACTTCAGTTTTAAGTTGGTAGAGCGATGTAAAATTAGTCTAGTACATTCTAATCTTGTAATACACTTAAGGTAACGTATTCTCTAAATTCTCAGATTTTGTGTATATAAGACTAATAATTATAAATAAATTCAATGTATTTATTAAATTAGGATAAATAAAAAACACGTTCAATGCGAGAACATCGTGATTATAGATAGATAGAGGCCATAGACTAGAGGTTGTTACTAGAGTTATAGGATGATTAGATTTGACTACTAGTTACATTGGTTACGTTAGATAGGCTATATTACATTAGATAGGATACTTATTAAATTTGTTGCTACATAGAAAGTCTCCCATAAATTCCTCGTTATATAAATTAATAATTTGTTAGTCAAAAGGAAAATTCATCTGCAAAAAATTTTCGTACCTCAATATTCATTTCTTCAAACTGTTTACTGCGAAAATGGAGAGATAATGAGCGAAATAAATGATAATTTGATAGTGTATAATCAGGATTATACACAAGGTAAAACAAGAGTTCAATTTTGTCAAGCTTCTTCTTTGGGATTTGTTCTTTGGGCTTCATGTGACAATCCCGGTGTCTTACATGCGTTTAAATTGGTAAAAGTAATTTTACAGTCACTTTACAACTATTCGGGACAAACTCAAAATGCACAGCTGTAATAGATTTTCGTGTTTGGCTTACATTTAACTATTGCTTACGCACATCTGGATTAGGAAAGGCGACTCGCTTGTCATCGCGTAATAATTTGTTTAATGAAGCACCTATCAAGAGGATTTTGTAAAAGATTAGCGACAAACTTCAATACTTTTCTAAGCTTGAATTAAACTATGGGGTGCAAATCTATTTTAGTCATATATCAAGCACAAACTAAAGAGTAAACGCACATTATCAGTCAAATTTTATCTTAATGGATTGTGGAAAATAGTGCTCGCTTCCGCTTCTCATGCTATAAACCTAGGCGCTAACAAAATCGTTACCATACGATACTGAATAATAGTGGTAATTGTATACCTTACTAAGTAAATGCGTAATAATGTTTACTCAGTCCTTTAGAAATTGCGCTGCTAACCAGATATGGTGAAAAACTAACTGCTTAGTATAGTTCTAAATGTTGTTAAAGTAAAAATACTCCTCAGCATATTCTATAAAGATTAAACGAATATTTGGTAAATTGTGACACCAAGTGCCAAAAGTGAAACATTACTTCTAGACTAGCACTATCATCTCTTTAAATTCTACTTCTATAAATAAAATTCTATATCAAAACTCTAAAGCTACAGAAAATTATTAAAGGAATTTATGATACCCTTGCTGATCTGTGCTAACATTATAATAAGTACATTTACGCCTCCCCGTACAACAAAAACTTCTCCCCCATAAATTTATTAAAATGATTAGAAAAATATAGAACTAGGATAAACAAAACATAATTTGTACCTATGCAAGGCGAAGAGGAATTTTCTCACTATTATCATAAACAAAATTGTCGTAATACAATTTAAAAAAGGAAGTACCTAGAAACGTACTAAAACAAAAAGCTAATTTAAAAACAGACATGTAAATCAATGTATTTAAATGTCAAGGGGCTGGTTAATAAGTCCAAAATCACCTTTCATAGCAGAAAACAAGCTTCTTAGAATTAAAACCATTTTACATAGTATATGAAAGTACTATAAGCTATCTGATTGTCTTAAATATTTTAATATGCACATTATTTAAAGATCCAAATTGCATATGTTAAAACTCTTTTGTATACGTAATTTACAGATCATGCGAATGACTTTGTGAGTAAGTAATCAAGCGTTTATAAGTTTAAGTGGAGATTGCTCTAAAATATATAAGAAAATAAAACCCGACAGAGTAAATTTAATAACCTCGACCAATTGTTCTTGGAACAGAGGCAAGGCGTTGGGTGCCAACCTACTTAAGACAAACAACTGATCATTTAGTTAACGCATTTATAATTATGAATTTAAGAAAGAAGAATGAGCTGGGTAAGTGAGGTTGGGTGACATGCACTTTAGCGGAAATGTCAGAATGAGTCCATGTCGCTGTCGACTTACTCGATTGGACGAGCTGAGTCGAATGAGGCCGGTTTCAACTTTAGGAAATGACCGGGGCAAAAGTTACGCCACTTTCATTTTTCAATGTTAACTCTATGGAAAAAAATTTTTTGGCGAAATCAATTGTAATTCGAATCTCATCCCTTGAATTTAATATCCGAAACCACCGATCCCCCGCTCCATTGAAATAGACTTGCCTTGTTTCTGATTGGTCGACACACCACGTGGTAAAAGTCAAGTGACATTCTAGTATAAAAGAGGCGACACTGCTTTCCTATGTTTAGTTGTCAGTGAGCATTCATTGCGTTCAGACGACGTCCAATTTTTCTATTAATTTTTTCTATTTTTTTTCTCATTTGATTGTTAGCCGTTGACGAGAGCAGTCGTGTTTTTAATTGTGCAAGTTTTCTCTTTTTCAGTTCAATTTTTTCAGTGTTATTTTTGTAGTTTGTAATGGGTGACTATGTTCTTCTTTGGAACACCAAACAGCTCCCTATGTCTGCGAATGGCGTAGACTAGGCGGTCAGTCAAGGGTTGTTGCCACGTGAGCCACCAGATTGCGCTGTTCATCATAAGCCTTTAAAACTATACGAGGCTTCAGAAAGTGGGTGTGGTCGCTACAAGTGCACCAAAGCTGGATGCAACAGCGGCCATGCCAGAGCAAAAAACACGTGGTTTGAAGACGCCCGTATCCGTCCAGATGAAATAGCGTGGAATATGTACGGTTTCGCTAACGTCTGGCCACATGAATTGGTGAAGAATGAGTGCGTTGACCTCGATTTGCCTATTGATCAACGCACTGAACTTAGTCAACACACGTTAACTTTTTGGTGAGTAAAATTTCAGTGCAATAGTTAGTTTCAATGTTTGAATACAGGTATCGCTATTGTCGTGAAATGATTATTGACGATTTCATTGCTCGGCAAGAAGACATCAAACTGGGCGGTCCTCGCAAGATTGTTCAGATTGACGAGTCAAAGTTTGGTAAGAGAAAATATAATCGCGGTCGAGCTGTTGAGGGCCATTGGGTCTTGGGAATGATCGAAGACGAACGTGAAGACGTCGTCATGGTTGTTGTGGACACTAGAAATCACCAGACATTGATTTCTGAGATCAAAAGTATGTGTTACCAGGAACCATAATTCACACCGGCTCTTGGAAAGGCTATGATCGGCTCAACGAGTACGGTTACACTCATAAGAAAGTTAACCACAGTGACTTGCAGCATAGGTTTGTAGGTAAGTAATTGGATTCGTCATTCTCTCCACTTATTAAGTTTATTTTACAGCTCCAGATGGCACGCATACACAGCGCATTGAGGCGACTTGGCGTCCGCCGAAAGATTACTTCCGTTCGTGCCATGTTCCTCAAGAAGGGTTCGCCGACTACTTAGTCGAGTACCTTTGGCGCCGCCAGTATAAAAACTACCGCCTTTAAACTGCGCCTTGCAATTTAAACCGCCTTTTTCAAGGCGTGGCCCTAATGATGATCAACTGAAGGGTCAGGGGAGTGACAGCTAACTGCCTCCGCGCGGCGTTCCCTGGAAACGCTTATAGCGGCAAAACAGTCAGCGACATTCAAAAATAAAATTACATGTTTCTTCTAATTAACGTCTGCTTTTGGATCTCAGAAATCAATGTCTGATGATTTCTAGCGTCCACAACAACCATGACGACGTCTTCACGTTCGTCTTTGATCATTCCCAAGACCCAATGGCCCTCAACAGCTCGACCGCGATTATATTTTCTCTTACCAAACTTTGACTCGTCAATCTGAACAATCTTGCGAGGACCGCCCAGTTTGATGTCTTCTTGCCGAGCAATGAAATCGTCAATAATCATTTCACGACAATACCGATATCTGTATTCAAACATTGAAACTAACTATTGCACTGAAATTTTACTCACCAAAAAGTTAACGTGTGTTGACTAAGTTCAGTGCGTTGATCAATAGGCAAATCGAGATCAACGCACTCATTCTTCACCAATTCATGTGGCCAGGCGTTAGCGAAACCGTACATAATCCACGCTATTTCATCTGGACGGATACGGGCGTCTTCAAACCACGTGTTTTTTGCTCTGGCATGACCGCTGTTGCATCCAGCTTTGGTGCACTTGTAGCGACCACACCCACTTTCTGAAGCCTCGTATAGTTTTAAAGGCTTACGATGAACAGCGCAATCTGGTGGCTCACGTGGCAACAACCCTTGACTGACCGCCTAGTCTACGCCATTCGCAGACATAGGGAGCTGTTTGGTGTTCCAAAGAAGAACATAGTCACCCATTACAAACTACAAAAATAACACTGAAAAAATTGAACTGAAAAAAGAAAACTTGTACAATTGAAAAACACGATTGCTCTCGTCAACGGCTAACAATCGAATGAAAAAAAAAATAGAAAAAATTAATAGAAAAATTGGACGTCGTCTGAATGTAATGAATGCTCACTGACAACTAAACATAGGAAAGCAAGTGTCGCCTCTTTTATACTAGAATGTCACTTGACTTTTACCACGTGGTGTGTCGACCAATCAGAAACAAGGCAAGTCTATTTCAATGGAGCGGGGGATCGGGGGTTTCGGATATTAAATTCAAGGGGTACGGTTCGAATTACAATCGATTTTGCCAAAAAAAATTTTTTTTCCATAGAGTTAACATTGAAAAATGAAAGGGGCGTAACTTTTGCCCCGGTCATTTCCTAAAGTTGAAACCGGTCTCATTCGACTCAGCTCGTCGAGCCCTTTCGAATGACACCCCTCTCGGCCCAATCCGCCACTTCCGCTAAAGTGCATCCTTACCGTGAGGTTTACTGCCTTGGAAACTTAAATCATTGAATGTTTTTGTCTTTTTAATTTTTTCATGAATGTTGTATTATGACAAGTATTTTATCATTTAGATTAAGCTTTAAACATTTTTATATAATTACCTCATAAACTCTTGCAGTGTATATTTATTAAATGTCTCCCGAACTTGTGGTCCAAACACATAATTCGTTTTTCGAAAGACTAATAGCAGTTTAGTATCATAACTATGCGTTGCAACTCTGTGACAACTTGTAGGAAACCCCCTTTTGTACTATGGGTGTCTAAGGCGTGCTGTAAATAAAAATTCTATTTAGAATGAAAATTACTGAAATTAAAAAAACACAATTACTTACTTTTTAAAATAAATACAAATTGCGGTACACCACAGATGATTTTGCATTTTGTCATATATTTAACATTTATAATTTTTGCAACCTTTCAAGTTGACAGTTTTAGAATTTTAAAATTAAATTTGTTTTTTGTTTTTTAAATTGCGATCATAAATTAGTGGATTTTTATTATTTTCTATCGTAAATTTTGAAGTAGCTGCTTTAAAAGTAAGTAATAAACATTCTGTTTTGCTTTTCCCATTTTGAACATTTTTTACAACAATGTAGCTTGAATGTCAATGTACTATTCTTAAAGCGATTGATAATCTTTCTAAAATGCTTATTCGTTCTGTGGTGTGCTTCTTTCTTGTTAAAAGCAAAAAATACCTCATATTTGCTGATGATACTTAACAATTTTGTAATCTAATTTACTATTTAAGTGACAGGTTTTATGTTTGAAGTTACAAATCTTAAAATTGAAAAACTCGGTGTTGTCAATGTTCTTGTGATATAAAAAATACTTTAATAATGTTAAACCAATGTTGTAAATGCATTATCTACAACATCTGAAACCAAAATTATTTGTTTACAATATTTAGTTTTGGTCAGCTATAGTATTTCTGCGGTAACGTGTTTTAGAAGTGCTGAAATAGAAATACAAATAGACTTTCACTATATAAATTCTAATTCGGACACAAACCTAAAGAATTTGCATTTCTAAAACCGATTCCGCTTAAATGAAAAACACGGTTGTAGAATTTCAACATATAAATATTTGAATTTGTTCAAACCAACTCGACCACAGGTACACGTAAGTTATCAGATGAAGTCGGCGTTTAAAATAATTTATACATCTCATTGCACTTGGAAAGGTAAAATTAGTTGTTTTTGAGGAAAAATGAGAAATAACAATGAGAACGACAACAAAAATTTTACAAAACCGCAAAAGAACTGACGCTAATAAATTTATTGGAGAATACTTCAGTAATCTATCAGTAACGAAATCTACAGAGTACTCATTATATAAGAAAACAACCAAACAACTCAAAAGGTCATAAACGTCAATTCTGTCAATCAAAACCGAAATGATAAATAGACTATAAGAAATAAAAAAGGACTGCAGCATTAGCAAGACACTTAAAAAATAATTTAAACCACATGCAATAATTGCAGTGAAACACGGACAGGAAGTTAAAAATTTTTAAATACTCCGTGCTAAATTAATTCTCTAAGAGAAAAAATCATGAAGCTAATCAAACAATTTTAGGGCACTCGAACCCCAACATAGCCTCAGAGTTCGACCTGATTGTAAAAAGGTGTTATACGAACTTACAACCAAAATGGTAGAAGGACATGTAACAGATTTTTCACTCAATGTTGGGGCCTGTTTACTTTTCCAGCACATGGAAAGTAGTGCAAATTATAATTTTGCAAAAACTGATAATAATGAAACAGAATCTTCTAAAGTCTATTCTAAATTCTTGAAATGACTGACACCTGTTTTAGACAAAACCTGATTTAAAATCGCCTATTTGGATTTAGAAGCCAATACGATGCTATTGAGCCAGTACATAAAATAGTTAACGTAACTAATATAAGCTTTTAACAAAGTCTGACATTAATATCTCATGTACAAACTTAAAAGGAGATTCTTATATAGTCTTGCAATCTAACAAAAAGTACTAGGGTGAATACAATAAACTGCTCTAAATTTAGACTAGGGTGCTATAGAGAAGTGTATTGGAACCCATCTTGTTTTAGCTAATTGACAGAAAACTCCCATTAACTTTGAAAATAAATTTCTGAAATACACGTAATCCTATAACCTATTCGGAGATTCAACTGTGAGACACAGAAAGTAATTCCAATTTGGAAATACTGCGACGCTTTCAAATTAAAGTCTTACGACCTAAAGTTGACGCTTCCTAATATTTTACCAACCTAATAATTGCACTTTCATCAATTAAAGATTAAATTAAATAATGTAGTGCAAATTACAGTGCTAGAACTGAAGTGTATCTGAATATGAGTGATTCCACGATAGATCGATCAATTTTGGCAAAATATTTGACTCTAGCAATCATATTTTTTTTACTAGTAAGAAACCAAGGTAACTTTAAAAAGTAAAGCTCAGTTACCTTCATTTCAAGCGCTTTTGATAGATATTGAGCATGAAAAATGAAAAAATTTGTCTTTTGGATTTTTTATGCCAAACTAGTCTGATTTTGTTAATCCTACATAGAATAATATTTATTTGGGTACTAGGACTATATACTGAAAATTTAGTAAACTTCCAGGTGCGTGTTAAAGCATCGATTTTGGTGAAAATCAACATTTTCACTATTTTTTCTCAATAATAGTAGAAACCTGTATCATATTAGTTTGGGTCATTTGTTAGCCTAGCAGAGATGATGAAATACTTGCAATGATATGTTTTTTTAAAACGATCAGCTAGGCAGAAATAAAAAGTTAAATTTATGAATTTTTGAATATCAAAAATTTTTAAGAAATTTAAATGATCCTGCAGCTCAAGTGAAATAGGCATGTGAATACAAGGTGTAATAGAGGGACGATTTGACTTTGTCCTCGTCTGGCATATGTAGCGTTTTACAGAATTCAATTTTTGAAAATTAACAATTTTTCAACTTTAACACCTTATAAATTTTAAAGAATTGACTTGCAGATAGGTGTAGCGACACTTTCAATCATCGTTTCATGGGCTACACAAAACTCTCTGGAATTAATTTTCTATCTTACATTGGAAAAAATATTGTTTAAAGGGAGATACCTATTTGTTGTAGAATTAGTTTTTTTTAAAGAACTTTGTGCTGTTAGTTGAAATAGATTTCTGT
Source organism: Sinelater perroti (assembly GCA_036346155.1). Classification (NCBI taxonomy): domain Eukaryota; kingdom Metazoa; phylum Arthropoda; class Insecta; order Coleoptera; family Elateridae; genus Sinelater; species Sinelater perroti. The sequence continues at coordinate 17,466,614 of JARFIY010000143.1, forward strand.
AATAATTAAACATTAATAATACCCCTGCAGGTCATTGTTATTGCTCACTAAAGGCCCCTCTTAATTGTTAATTAAGCGCTGATCCGGAAAGGAGTTTTAAAAATTCTAGAAACAAAGATCCCGGCCTATCTTAAAACCTGACGCCTTAGCTTTCAAACATTGCACGAGGTTAATTGACGTGTGGACTCGAGGGATATAGGTGTTAGGCCGGATTTATAGACACATTACTAATGTCTTTTCTATAAAAATGCATGTTCGGTTGGTTTGGTGGCTGCAACCAGTTGCGACTTTATGAAGTGTATCAGGCAAATTTCTAGAACAATTAGCTGCAATGAAAGGAAATTAGTTTAAGGTCGCTTTAGGAAAATTATCAGCAATTTAAAAGTTGTTATAAGTGATGAGTGTTGCCATAATGCTACAGTATTTCTTAAAAAATTCACGAATAAATATCGTTTGAAATGCTTTCTTCTGACAAATATAGTTAAACACATCATTCTAGATAGATATGATAAAAAAATTCTAGCTAGATGCTGTTCCGGACCAGAGCTGTTTTCGATAATGCATAGTAATAGTTGAAGAGAACACAGCTAGAGAAAAAATCGATAAAATACTACAAGTTCTTGATCTTCAATGGCCAAATAATAGCATGCAATACAGGACATTTGACAGAAAGAAAGCAATTGCATTTAAAGTACTTGGTCAAGTTTAAAGTTCTCTTGGTAGCCTATTAGCTAAAAACACTAGATTTGCTTCATAACAAAGTAATTGATCGTAATAAATTAAATACAGAATTGATGCTTTAATGTATTAGAAAAATATATAGTGTCAGATTCTGTTGAACACGACAACCGCGAGGTAAAGATCTTGGCAAGCCGTGGTGTGACGCCCCAGGTCAAAAGTATCGACAAACATCAATTTCTCTCCTTTAGCGGTCGTAACGTACACTCTCTTTCTTTTAACGGATTAGACTAGCCATCTGCCCGGGGTATGTCCAGCATGGCTCATAGTACTACAAGAAATGAGTGGTCAGAAACAGGCTAATAGCCTATAACGTAAGAGTAGAAGAAGAAGATTATGATGGAAAAAAATGTTGCTCGCTACCTTTTCAGCAACCGTGTCTCTGGTTGTAACTGAAAGTGTCGGTTGCTCCACATATGCCGTAAAAGAAGCAAAAATGTTAAAATTGAACACAGGGGCATAAAAAAAAACTAGTAATAGGGAGTGTTGTGTAGATGCTGGCAAAATTAAAAAATATCGATGAGCAAAAATTTAAAATAATGTTTTACAAGTAAGTAAATAAATACAAAAGCATGTTTTTCCTAACCTAAAATACTATTTATACTAAAAAATTAAAAAATAAAAAAAATGATTTTTTTTTGTTCATTTTAGTATTCCTGTTCGGGAAAAACACGAGACGAGTGGCTAAATGTCCTTAAAAAATATTGCTCTAATATTTATGCTATTAAACATAGATTTGTGTGTAGCCAGCATTTTAATGAACATTATTTTTATTATGCTGTATTAACAAAGAGGAAACAACTTTATGGAATAATTGTTCCTTTTGTATTTCCCTTGATAATGACTTTCCAAAAATAGTAAGCATAAGTGCATTTGTTGTAATTTAGAAACCTATTTGAGATATATAAAACAATGTTTTTAATTCCAAAATAAATCATTACCTGTAGTTTTATAAGACCACACGTCGAAGAGTTGAATCACCAACCAACATCTGATGGTGACGTTCACCGGAGCCTACCAACCGAATCGTTGGACCATCCGATTGTTGTAATCACCCTGCTCAGCCAGTGGAATCGCTAAGCCACCAACCAACGTCCGATGGTGGCAATCGCCAAATGCAAGACGTCGAAGATTTGAGCCAATCAACTTCTAATGGTTGCGACGACCGGTTTTCAACAAGTAACTTCCATTTGTCATTGATTTTAAACTTTGTCTTAGAACATTATATAGCTTTAGTGAAAAAAGTAGAAAAAAGAGTCAGTAAATTGCTAAGTAAAAATTGTGAATGAAACATGAAAATAAAAATTACGTGCAAAGTACAAAACAAAAGCAAATTCTTTCACTTAAACAAAAGAATCAAGAATTTATAAGAAAGCTCGATGTAAGGAACAGTTGAAGATCTGGAAATATGTAGCAATTATGTTGAAATTGAAAAAATATTTATCCGAGGAAGCGAATAAAGCTTTACCTGTAAGTAAATTTATGTAAAAAAAGAATTTCACACCACATCACTTGAATTGTTGCAAAATAAAAAACAAGAAAAATCTTGTCAATTTTGGTATTATTTCAATCCATAGTTTTAAATAGTAAATTTCGGGCGAAAAGAGGAAATAAACCAAGAATATATTTCAAAGCGTGTTTTCATCTTATTGACTTTTTGTCAGCGAAGAAATTATATATCAGTGGTCCAGAAAAAATAAAGTATAATGCATTTCGTGGTTTTGTAATTGCGTTATGCAGATTCAAGTATGTGTTTTGATTTGAAAATAAAGTCTTTCTATAAATGTTGAATTTGCGAACTCAACGAGCTGTGTACATTCTTATATATTTATTGTTGGCCAAAAGAGTGACAAAGATTTAGTAAAACGTTGCCACGAATTTGAAAGTATCTAGATTTTATTTATTTTTATCAACAGTCTATTTTTACTAGTAGTTTAATTAGTTTAAAATTAAAGTAAAACTAAGAGTAAAAGGAAAACGATTCATTTTTTTTTGTTTTCGCTATTAATTTTTACTGGGGTTTTTAATGTGTTCGCTGTTAAGGCAAAAAATATTTCCCATTTTAGTTTTTTTTAATTTTGCCAATTCTTCACTTCAAATTTAGTCGAAGTCAAAGTTAGATCGACAGCAAATGTGTTAAAAATTAAAATCAAATAACTTTCATTGTTGAAATTAAGCTTGAGTTGATTAAGCCTGAGTTTTTACAGGAAACCGTACCTGCGGAGGAAGAAAATGCTGAATACCAAAAGGAGAGTCATCGCAATGCAGTCATCTTGTAAAACATTTCCACTCTTATAAATATGTAAGATAAATCGTTGAGCTTTTTGCCTTATCCAAAATGTATAAGTAGATGCTTTAGAAAAATATTTGTTAGTACCAGTATTTGTAAAGCTCCTCTGCAAGCAATCAAAAACAATTGCAATTTAGTTATAGATGAAATGACAATTAGAAAAAAGTTGTTAATGGTAAAGCATTTCGTAAAGCCGATGTTGGTAAAGGCAGAGTCTTTGTATAAATGGGCTTTGGAAAAATGCCAATCTCTTATTATGTTAGAGTTTTATCACTGGAAAGACAAAAAATATATAGTACATGAGTTGAGAATATACACAAAACAGGTACTAAAATCGTTTCGTTGACTTGCGATGGACCTAAAAGTCTAAAAATCGTTTATAAATTCTTTAGAAAAAACAAATGTTTGGAAATATGATTCCACAACTAAAAAAATAAAGTATAACAAAAAACGAGTAAAATGATGTACACTAGTGAGAAAAATAGAATCCATTAGAATTTTATTAAAAAATTGGATGATCTAATGTATAGACATAATTCTTTATTTTCTACTCATATATTGACTAGCGATCATATAAAATGGTATAAGAATAAAATTAGTGTAAGGTTAGCTGCTCAAACATTAAGTCATGGTGTGAGTGATTCTTTGAAATATGCAGAATTTCTTCTAAAAACTCTAACTTGAAGGGTGCTTTAGAAACATCAATATATTGTAGCGTGTTGAATGAAGCGTTTGACATTCTTAATTCAAGAACTGTATATTCTGATGTGAAAACAAGAAAACATAAAAATAATATTGATGATATAGGGAGTAGAGATGATTTTAAAATCAAGTGCATTAAAGGTTTGCAATATATTGACGGTATCAAAATAATTTTAAGTAAAAAACGTGAAGTTATAGGGATACTTATGTGTCTGAAAAATGTTGCACAAATGTATAAACAGTATATTGCTAAAACCCAAAATGGTAACGGATTTTTAGCTTAGTTAAGATCATTTAAAGGTTCTTTTCAGTTCGGTGAGAAGTAAACGGGGATAAAATAATAATTCCAATTGCAGAGCCTTTACGAGCACTTTTAAGCAATTGCTGCTTCACGCAGGCTTTTCAAATGGTAGTTGTATTTTTTGACGACTCAGAACTGTTGAAGATCTCTAAAGAATCTTTTGACGAAAAGGAAGAAAAAGGAACAATTACTAAGTGTGAGAAATAAAAAAATTATCATGTATCTGCAAATCGTCTAAGGCCTGCCACGTTTCCCCGCATCAGAGATGGTGCGCAACGACCGGACAGAGAGAGCGAACATATGAGAACCTTAATCTTTCAGTTTGCAGGCCGTGTTTCCACGCGGGGCGTTAGAACCTTACTATTATTATGTATCCACAAAATCGTAAATATGTAAATGATGTGACGTATGTTGCGCAAAAATTATTGTCGCAAAATTTTGAAACGAAGCAAATGCCTTTCAAGTTCTTTCTATTTGTTACATCAACCTGACGAAATTGAGAATTCTGCAAAGTATGCCTCTGTCTTAACATATGTAAAAATAGAAGTTATTTACTTTCTAGTTAAAGCGATGTTGTAGATGTATGTAAAATTGCTGGAAATGTATTTGTTGCTTATAATAACAGTTCCCCGTAACAGGTCTTGAGACCCTTTGCGGTAGATCTGCTACAATCTAGAGCCTAGGGTACACACGGATAGTAACGTGGCTAGCGCTACGTACCGACCGCCTATTATTACCCCAGAGTTTGACCTCCAGGTACTCATTTATTGCAGCCTGAGCCGAGTTGGGCCGTCAAAATGCCAGTAATCGAATTGGCGAGAGCGGCATTCGAACCCGCAACTCTTGGTTTCATAGTCTAGCGATCTATCCACTAAGCCACCACGGCTCTTATTTGTTGCTTAGAATCAATGTAAAAAAGGCATTTTTGACCAATTGATTTATCATAATGTCCAAATCGTGCCTAATTCAATTTTAGTTTCAAATCATGATTTCTCACCAAAAATGAAAGAATCTGTACAAAGAACTAATCTTATCAGATAAATTTATTTATTTAGAATTAAGGATTAGCAGATATGAAAAAGATGTTCAAAGACTAAAAAAAAAAAACTGAGAAGAGTTTATAAAAGGTTAGTTGTTCTTAATAATAAAGAGCAATAACAAATGTTCAACCGCAAACTTTATTGTATACTTTTTTACTTTGTTATCATATATACGATCCTTTCATGCCTTTATTAATAGTGAAAGGTTTTCGGTCCTTTTATTATGCTTAAAATATACCGATATAAAATGATTGAAATGAGTTTTTAATAAAAAAATCAGTTACCGTATTTCAATTAAAATTTTTAAAACAAATTCCGAAATGATTCCGTAAAAAATCAAAATTTCGAAACTCTGCTAGAGATTTTAAAATTTTTAATTTTATTTTTGTATTGCGTATAAACTACTATTATTATTATTATATTACTAAATTAATATTATTATAATATTATTAAAAACGGTATATTATTAAATAATAGTGCAATAACATATTTCCAAATCTTAATAACTATTAAAAATGTGTTATATTAGTGAAACTGAGTTTCACTATTTAAATGTACGTCAATTTCTTACTAGTAAAAAATTATGATTGCTATAGTCGAATATTTTGCCAAATTTGGTTGATCTATCGTGGAACTTTATTCACAAACACTGTTGGTGAAGTTTGTAGACTAAAAAGAGTGAAGTCAAATGACCTAATACTCGAATTTAACTAGATTAGGCAAATGTATATTAATAATTCATTTAATAAAAAAGTTACTTTGCTAGAAATTATTACTTGTATGCTGTTAATGTATATATAAATTATACACACCAATTAGTTATTGTCAAACATAATATAATCTAGTCATAAATGAGTAATAAAAACAGTAGGTGGTAAAAGATAAAGTGCCTTTAAAACAAAAAACAGTTTAGTGTCAATAATTCCCCGTATTTCAAGTTTTGACTGAAAAAAATTCTCGGTTCTGAAAAGCTAAAAAACAAAAGTAATTTCAACTTTAATCTGATCTTTTAAAACTTCGTAAAAGCGACTTTGCTATAAAAGCTATAAGCATGCCCTTCAAAAGTAAAATTATGTAAGGGCTTTTTCGATTACTCGGTAACGTCTACTTCTTTCCAATATTTGGACGGTTGCAATACATTTGTCAATAAATTAAATTTATATTTATTGTTTTTTACAAGTACCCGCAATTAGAGTTTGAAAATGACGCACATCAAATTGCGTTTCTATTCAAGACATTTTTATCATTACTTAAACAATTGTTAAAATCATTATTCAAAATTAATAGTGCTTCTTCTAACGATAATTTTTAAACAATAAACCAATTTTCTATGCATTTTTAATTTTACATTGTGTAATATAGGCGTTATTGCTTTAAACTAATCTAATAAATCTATCAAAGTAATTTTTTTATAAATGTTCGATCACAATAACAGCAAGATTTAATAGCTTTCGTCTCTCAGTTTCTCCTATTTGGATTCGTATTTAATGAAGCGCATGAATAATTTTATACGAGTACAATAGCGAATTATCTTGCCAGCTGTACAGCCAGCATTATAAATCGATTTATGCTGTTGGCGATAAGGTTGTGAAATTTACAACCAATTTTGTACACTTTATGCTATAAATGATAAATATCATAATAAGAATTAAATTATTTGCTACGAAGCGTACTTACGTCGCTTTAATAAACTGGTTGCTGCCCTAAAAGTAAAAAGGTTTTAAAGGATTTTGTTAATAAGAGCACTAAAAGAGTTTAAAAAATCCACGTATAGAAGATGTACGTTAAAAATAAGGAAACATTAGAAAAACTTCTGCCACACTTGGAATTCGATAACAATTATTTTAACAACAAGCAATTAAGGTCATTGACCGTTATGCTACAGAAGTATATTTTGAAAGCAGAATGGGGCATATGCAAAGTTCTATGCTTTCCCTTTTAAGAATTTTAAAAAATATTTTATTATTCTGTAATTTATTGATATTAGAATAGTTTTTGTCATAACTTTGTTATTATTAATACGTGAATTTGTACGTCTTGGGTGTTTAGAACAATTAAGTTTGTGGACTGAACCTCGTTGATTTTTGGAAAATTCTCGGCGTTTCGGCATTCACTTTGATTCCCCTATGAAGAGATTGAAGTGTTCTACTAGCAGTTTGAGTATTCTGCTTGGTTATTTATTAAATCCCAAGTGAGAGTTTGGTACGAAAAAGTTTTTGTAGCGTAACTAATATAACTAACCGTTTCCAAATAATAAATAAACCTTAACCATCGTCCGGAGTATTCAGGCATTAAGGGTGTTTGAGATTTTAATAGCCTCACTAATGATCCTACTAGTGGGATAAAATCAGAGCGGGTGATGTAGCATTGGAAAAGTTCATTTTATCGTCAGTTTCTTTATTGTGTTTGGCTAAAGCAGAAAAAAATCACCCTTTCGTACTAGCAAAGAATTTTTTTGTTTGTCTAACTTACGTAGGTTGTATCAGTCACCATAAGGCATTTCTTAAACTCTTTGAGTTGTGTGAGGGTAATGGTCCTTGGATAAGCGGATTAAAGTAACTATTTTATTGTTAGTCATAAAATTCGTTTATATAAATTTGTTGTTCAATATGCGGCCTATTATGTCAGCGATACTTTAATGCAAGGCAAAAACCCTTTAATTTGGCTAGAAATGTCGTAATTTTTAAAATTGGAGTTATTGTTAATAGTTTTTATAGCATAGGTCAAGAGTTTTTTGTAGATATATCTGTTTTATATTAGAGTTCTAGTAATGGTATTAATTTAAATGAGTGGTTTTTTGGAGTTGGAAAGTTTGAGGACCCTGGTGAAAACCGATTCTGCAACTGAGTGGATTTGAGCAGGATGCTGGCATTTGGTGTTTAAGTAATAGTTACTGCGATTAACTTATGTAACAGTAATGGTAGAAACTATCGGTAGAAGGATTTTTTTATAAGAATGTTCAAAAAAGAGGGAATTGTTTTATTTGACATTCATTGTTAACTTTATTGGTGTAAAGGTTTATTTAGATGAGAAAGCAAACTGGCAACTCATGTCTCATCCACAAGGCCAAATAACACAAGCATCGTCAACCTATCTTATATAACAGGTAGGTTTGGAGAGGAAGGAAGTGGGGGCTTTTATTTTCAAATCGGCTATAAAATAAGGATTAGAAAGGCAATGATTAATTTAAGTGTGTCGTCTTCGCATTGTGATCAGCGTTTAGAAGTTGCAGTTTTAAGGATGCGAATATTAGTAAACATGGAGGCAATAGAAAAATTTGCCATTGTTATCTTCATATAAAGAAAAAATTTTGAAGATTTTGTAGTATTTTAAAAACGCAAGAATACACAAAAGTCTACTTTTTCGTAAAATAAGCTTTGAGTGGTTTTTCTTCCCAGAATTGTATAAAAAGTTTGGAAAGGTTTTTGACGTTGACGATAAAAGAGCAGCTAGATTCATGGATTAAACTGTATCGGTTTTCACAATAAACAATAAAATAGTTGACTTCGTCTAGTCATTTAACGGCCATTCCCAATTTCACAAATTTCAAAAAATTTACAAAGTACTTTGTGATGATTTCAGAACTTCCATAGATCAAACGAATAATCAAATGTTAAGTAGTATATACGAACATGATTTGGCTGTACAAGAGGGTGATAATTCTTCGGCAAATTTTCAAAAGTTATATAATAATTACAGTGGTATTAATAACTCCATATTTAATGGTAAATTTTTTAATATGAATAACTAAAGTATTTTGGGTAACATTACACTAGAGAAAATAATTTAATTTACAACTTGATTTTCATTTAGGGTTGCATATGAAATACATAAGCATAAACTACTAAGAAAATTCAATAATACATTTTAGATTTTTGTAATCTTTCAAAATTCTTTTATTATACTTTGTGAATTTCTGCTGCTTCAAAACCAGCTGTTTCGTCACTTGTCACAATACTGCTGATATAGCGAAATTTTCCACGTTTAAATTTATTATTTTTTCAGACCGCACAATAACGCATCCTGCTAATCTTCTCGTTTGTTAAGACGGAGTTCTTAAATTGAAAAAACTTTTTTACTTGAAAATGGTTATTCAGAATGGTATGAATATCTAATCACTATTCTGTCTGACAGCAACAACATGCTCCATTATGGCAAATGAGAATGATGTTATGACCTCAAATCGTTTTCCAAATTAAATTTTTTTCTAAAACTCTAGACACGATCTGATTATAGTCTTATGGTGGAGATAATCAGAAGAGGACCCATTTCTCTCAAACACCGACCAACATTCAAACTTCTTGAAAAGTTATAGCGTACAATTGTTTAATATTTTATTTTTGGCTAAGATGACACTGCAAAGATTTTAATAATATCTGAAAGTCGCAGTGCTGGTTTGAACCTATCTCAACAAGCAAAAATAACTTCAAAGGCAAAATAATACCAGAGAAAGACAATCTAAAATGTGATCTATTTCTCTATATTGTTTCAATGTTCTTCCTTAAGACTTCAATAAATGAGGCTTAATTTAACGTGCTAGCGTAAAACTTCTCTTCGATGTAGATAAGCATGTTTTCTTTTACTAACATTATTCTCCGTATTTCTTGATTAAAATTTTTAGCGACCTTGTTGTTCTTTTACATTTATTTCAGTAATTTATCTGCGTAGAAATAATACTACTTTGGTCCCTTTTTTTATAATCCATATCGTTTTTTGTGTTTTTTTTTAGAATGCACACACCTCGTAAGATCCATTTAACTATTTTGTACATAATTTTGTTTAATTTAGTATGCTTTTTATGACTTCTGTGATTATCTTTTTGATTGGGACTGTGACAATTAGCGTTTTTTAAAACCTTTTTCCGTTTTATTTTACCATCTTCCGTAACTTACAAATTTGTTACTCCGTATTATTAAAATTTTTATTATAATTTTTTAACTGGATCGACTTTTCCCTGAATAGGGAATGTGAAACAATTTAACTTACAATCGAAGCTCTGTTCGGCGGAATCAAACCAAATGGTCGTAACAGACGCACTTTTTGCATTCGGCAATAATTACGTGTGCGTTCCCAATTCGTACCTAACGCAATTGTGTTGTGAGAACCAAACAAAATGTGTACTCAGCTGAGCGCTTCAAATATTTAATACGCGTTGCTTATCTAAACTCAGCCGCGGTCTCCCGGCTCCAGATGCACTACGGCTCGACGGTCTATTCAGTAAGCTATGCATCGTGCTTCACGAACGACTCCTCGTGTAAATCAAGAGCTCAGGCCACGCACATTTTTCTTTTACTTTCTGTTCAAATTTATAAATAGATATATACGGCTATGCTTTTGTGTCTGTAAAATCCACTAGTGAAGCGGAGATTGTTCAATTTATATATTTCTATTAACATTATCCCTATTTTTATTTCTGACTTTTTTCCTAAAACATTCTGTCATTTTTCTACCCACTCTTTCGTTGAAGTTTTTCGCGATTATTAATTAATTTGTTTTTTTTATTATATCTATTTCTTGCTCTAGGGTTTCTATAATTCGTTCTGCTTTAAGAGAAGCATACAGCATAATTATATATACTTCCATATTTGTTCTAAGAATCCTTTCTTAATTGGTTTTCATTTTTGTGATTTTCTTATAAATTTATTTCTTTTTAAGACTATTTTTTCACTTCAGTCAAGAATTTTATCTATTGTTTTTGTTTCGGTCCTTTTTCTTTGTTCAACTAATTATAAACAAATAAAGCTTACTATTCTAGAAGTACATTAATACTTTCTTTTACTTGTTCTCCATTCCCATGTATGTCATGTCCTACATGTTAATTTTCGGTGCTTCTTCTGTTGTTTGCCATGTTTTTTTGGCTGTTTTTTCTGTTAAAATTTAGATTTTGGTTGTGTTTCACAGCTTAACAGTTTGTAAATATGCAACAAAACGCTGATCACTAACTTTCGATTTTATTTTATTGACTTTCTTTAACTTTTCTCTTAATATTAGGTTTGTTAGATTTAGTTAGTGTTTAGATTGACAGGGGTATTTATTAAAAAATGACACTAGAATTCGAAATAGTGTACCTGATCCTTCTAGACTCATGTCACGTCATTTCTATCGCATTTAGTCTTAATTGTATTATTTTTCATGTTTTTCTCTTATAGATATTTGGAATTTTAGTATTATTTTGTAACGATGTATATCGATAAGATTCAGCTTTTCTGTTCTTAAATATCAGTATTCTCCGTTGACATCGATGACCTTGCCTTTCGGGTAGCTTGCAATTTCTGGTGATAGAAGCTCACCGGCTTAAGACGATAAAGATGTGCATTTTCGGATCTTCTTCTGTTTTGAAGTGCGTATCAGCCAAGTGATGCTGTAACGACCGGAATAAATGATAATCGGAAGGACCATGCTGGCTATACGCCGCATGTGGAGAAGTTCCCAGCCTAACGCGAAGATGTGTTCTTGCGTCGCCTTCGCAACATGTGGTCGGGCATTATCATGGAGCAGGATGACTTTGCGACTTCCTTGTCCAGTAAATGGCCATCTTTTCTTCGATTGCGTCGCTCAAATTGATGAGTTGTGTTGGTAGCGATCCGCCGTAACTGTTTCACCTGGTTTCAAGAGTTCATAGTACAGCACACTTTCCAATCCCACCAGATACAGAACAAATTCTTTTTGGCGTGGATATTGGGCTTTGGAATCGATGTCGAAGGTTTGCCAGGGTCTACCCATGATTTTTGCGCTTGGGATTGTCGTACAAGATCCATTTTTCATCGCCCGTAATAATTTTATGCAGAAAATCCTTTTTCGGTTCCTTGAAAGCAAATAGAGTGCGGTGTCACGCCGTCGATTTTTATTGTCTTCGGACAGTTTATGCGGAACCCATCTGCCTTCCTTTTGTATCTTACCTTGCATGCAAACGTATGGAAATGGCTGGCTGAGTGACGTTCTGCAAGCTCTTTTCAGTTTGCGCATTGTTTTGATTCAGCAATGTCTGCAGCTCATCCGTGTAAAATGTTTGAAGGCGTCCAGCGCGTTGTTGATCTTCAACACTAAACTCTCTTCCGCGTAATCTTTGGTACCACTTTTTGCGCGTTGCATGACTTACAGCATTCTCACCATATGCAGCACCAACCATTTCGGTGGCTTCAGCAGCGTTTTTCTTAAGATGAAACGCGAAGTGGATAGAAAATCGAATATGCTCTTTTGTGATTGCCATCGTGAACACATCTGATTATTGAGGTTATGTGCATCAAACGCCAAATCGCATGATGTTTCGAAAGACCAAATGTCATTGTTTAAAATTGCAAGAGGGCGGACTAATACGTTACATGTAAATGGTGGTTTGCGTCCTGTGAAATCTAAAGCTGAGAACTTATTTATACACCTAATAAACACAAATATCCAATTGTGCCCGCCACCATTCTCTAACAAAACCTAAACGAAATAGAAAAATGGTCTCATAAATGAAAGATCAGAATAAATGAGTCGATGTCGAAGGTTTTCCAGGGTCTACCCATGATTTTTTGCGCTTGGGATTGTCGTACAAGATCCATTTTTCATCGCCCGTAATAATTTTATGCAGAAAATCCTTTTTTTGGTTCCTTGGGAGCTAATGGGGTGCGGTGTCACGCCATTGATTTTTGTTGTCTTCGGACAGTTTATGCGTAACCCATCTGCCTTCCTTTTATATCTTACCCGTTGCATGCAAACGTATGGAAATGTCTGGCTGAGTGACGCCAAGCTGTTCTGCAAGCTCTTTTTCAGTTTGCGCATTGTTTTGATCCAGCAATGTCTGCAGCTCATCCGTGTCAAATGTTTGAAGGCGTCCAGCGCGTTGTTGATCTTCAACACTAAACTCTCTTCCGCGAAATCTATGGTACCACTTTTTGCGCGTTGCATGACTTACAGCATTCTCACTATATGCAGCACAAATCATTTCGCAGGCTTCAGCAGCGTTTTTCTTAAGATGAAACGCGAAGTGGATAGAAAATCGAATATGCTCTTTTGTGATTGCCATCGTAAACACAGCTGATTATTGAAGTTATGTGCATCAAATGTCATTGCTTGAAAACCGCAAGAGGGCGGACTAATACGTTACATATAAACAATAATTTGGGTTCTGATATCTTACTATATACACCTAATATAATGATGTTTGAAGAGACGCTACCCCTGTCTGTAGTTCTGTGTTTGTCTGGGAAGCAGATAGATTCCTTTTAAAAGCAGTTCTGTTTTAGAGACCTACTGACTCTGACTGTACAAATGTATGACGCTCTATATTCCTCTATCCGTAAGGAATCAGTGCGTTTACTTTGATCCTATGCATTTAATTTTTATCTTTTAAAACATTCCTTTATTCTTAGCCTTTGCTAGATCAGTGTAGAAATAATAAGCCCAAAATCTCTAAATTTATATTTCCAAAATAAGTATAAAAAAAGGTTATTATATTCTGGAATACCTCCAAAAGGAGAGAAAGAATATGATATTATGACTATAGCAAATAATAACAAGACTGACAAACTAGAATTTTAAATTAAAAACATGTAAAACGGAACGTATTAGGTACGAGCGACACGAGAAGAAGCAAAGAATATACAATACTGTTCTCTGGCTATCAATTAATATAGTAAAAAAATGTGTAGAATATCACCAAATTTACAAACACATAAGGCTATATCAGATGAAATTGCATATATTTTCATAAAAGTAATAAACATAAATGAAGGAGTGGAAATATTCCAGAATGAAATCAGGACAGCATTTTAAGAATTTCCATTAACGTACAGATTACTTATAGGAGATTTTAATGCTAAATTAGAAATAAATCAAAAATAAAAAATTGGTAAAAGTAATCTTTTAGGCAAAACATTATTACATTTTAGGAATGATTAGTCTATTTAAAGATTTTTTTCCAAAAAGAGGTTTAATAGAAAGTAAATGTGGATTAGTTCTGACAGTGTTATTAGACATAAAATTGACTCCATACTGACTAATAATAAATATGGTGTTCAAAGTACTGTAATAGTAAGTTATTTGGCACTGGTAGTGATCATAGTACTAAGGGCAAAGTATGCATAAACATAAACTTGTAAAGAAAACAAAAGTATATATCAATTAAAATATTTAGAAATTACCAAATAAGAAGTGTCATTTATTGGTTTATAACTACAAGTACTGACGTAATTTGATCAAGGAAATAACATTTATTTAAATCCAAGCTTCATTTGAAATAAATGTTTGTTAAAATAAATATATAAAACAAATGCTTGGTATATTCTTCAGTAATAAATGTTCACAGACAAAGTTTATTTGGGAATGATGCCTTAATCATTTATATAAGTTCGGGTTATAAGGTCACAAATTTGATATAAATAAAATTTGTTAGTGTAATATTCCATGACAATAATAAAGCTTTTGTTTTAAGAAATCTTGTAGCGACAATAATAATCTACTGATTCAGTGGCCTTGAGTAAAAAGATATAAGACGTGTTTTGTATTATATGTTATACTTGCTGTCGGCGCACTAGACCCTCACAATATTTATATACATTTATGGTTATTAAAAAACAAAATCATTTATAAATAAATAGGTTAAAGGTTGGAATTTCTTATTCAAATAATTTTATTCTCTGTAGGGTTAATAATTTATATGTTGTAAATACTTTTTATTTAATAATAATGGTAAGGCTCTACGCCCCGCGTGGGAGCACGGCTTGTAAACTGAGAGGTTAAGGCTCTCATACGTTCCTCTCTCTCTCTCTCTCTCTCTGCTCAGTCGTTGCGCACCATCTCCGGTGCAGGGCGGTGTGGCAAGCACCGCGCCTAAGACGACCGCCATTATTACCCCTTGTTCGAATGAACTCAGGTACTCAATTATTTTTAGTGACTGAGTAGGCCACCCGCCAGGCATCAGAGGGCACTGGGAATTGAACCCCGGATCTGTCAGCATCGCAGCCCGCCCCTCAACCACGGGACCACGCTGGCTACTTTTTATTTAAAAATTAAATTAAATGCTTGTGTGTATGTGTATATTAAAGAACCAAATATATTTATGCAAAAATTAAGGGTCTAACATTTTGGTATGACGTATATGAGCTTTGCATAAAACATTAAAATTTGAGCCCTCTTTCTAACTACATAATTGAAAGTGTAATTCAATTATGCTTCACATAGTTTTGTTTTTCTTATTTGTTTCGAAATACTGGTGTTTATGAAGTAGATTAGAATAGACTAAATAAAATTATTTTGCCCATTTGGAACATTGATGTGTTTTACAATTGCTATGTTCAGTGTAAATCTATAAACTTCATTATGTTTTAGGTTTTAGCTTTTATAATTTAAATCAAAGAAAACATTTCTAAACTTAAAACCAACGCCCGCTTTAGCTTCGTTTATAAAGAGACACATACTTGAAGAGAAAATACAAAGCCTTGAAGATGATTATCGATTATTTAAACAGTATTTGGTTTCCTTTATAGTACACAAATGTATGCAGGTTTAACATAAATTATTTTTGATATGTTTGGGTTTACAAGAATCCGAAAATTACTAGATTGTCACATGTTTCATAAATGCATGTGTACTGTGTTCAAATGAGTGTTTGTGTTAGAAGTTTACCATTTCTCCTAAAAACTGTTTGACTAATTGTGCGTAGGCAAATACAATGCAAAATTATGACTACTTTAACGTTTTTGTACTTTTGTCAGAGAAGTTCCAAAAATAATTTTTTAATTCTTTACCTTTGATATTTAATCACAAGGAATGAACGTTATTCAGTCAATTCACATGTGTTCTGAATAGGCATGACCTTGGAAGGGTTTTTGTGTAAACTCACTAAGTGGCTTGAGTATCCTTAGCAACTGACTGTTCAAATTACTGGTGCATTTAGTTGGAAGCTGCACAGTGGCGTGATGAACCCAGATTCCGAGCTGAGAGTTAACATTGAGTTCTTCGTTAAGCTAGGAAAAAACACCTAGTACGATATGGAATATGACGCAACAAGCAGATGGTGACGAGGTATTATCGAGAAGGTATGTTTTTGAATGGCATAAAAGATTTCGGGAGGCCAAAAATTCAGTGCAAGACCGTCTCATACATAGCGCTGCAAATATGGAATGTATGAGGCAGTTACTGCAAGAAGACCCCTGTGTTACTGTGCGTATAACATCAGATTTAGATGTTGATCACTTTTCTTTATGCTATGGGTCTGATGCACTATAAAATCTAAGCTGACAAACTTAAACGTTTTAACTAATCAGTTTGATTTGTGGGTTCTCTAGGCAATGGTTATTGCAGGACTTCAGAATACTCCATCAGTCCAGCTAACATCACATACATCCTGGTCGTTGAGTGATTTTTTTGTTTTTCCTCCTGAAAATTCTGTTAAAAGGAAAGCGTCACAAAGATATTACATCAATCCAAACGGCCGTTGAAGATGTGCCTAGAAACATCTCGTATGAAGCTTTCTCTGTTTGCTTCCATCACTTCCAGAAACGGTAGTAGCTGCGCATAGATAGTGGGGGGGATTACTTTGACAAGACCTAGAGCCATTCGTTGGTAAGTTGAATAAATTATTTTTTACATGCCCCGGCTTGTAACTTTTCTAAAAACTTCTATTTTAGCGCGACCGTACTTGGATGATTAGTCCGTCTAGTTATTGGCTAGTCTTATGTGTTCATATATAGACTTGATATGTCTGGATTATTTTAGTGCAACCAAGTAAAATGTCTATGAATCGTGTGAGGATAACTTGTTGAGTCATTGGAACTTGTCAGTTCACGTCATTCGGGAAATTACTGGAATCCTAGATAAAAATTGGTTCTCCAATGTAACATTTATATTGGTGGACATAACTTATTTTATAAAGTAAAAATGGGAGTTCAAGTAAATTAAGCTTGAAAATATATGAGATGATTTTAGTTTCTAAAGGCTAAGTAGTTTTTAATTACTCGTATCGAAACATTGACACTCTGCTGTAGCATTGCTGTAACGGACATTGAATTCTAATAAAAAGTTATTCTATGTCTTACCTCTTTATATTTTATGAAATGTGACCTATGAATCCTATTTATAGTTTTACAGATGGAACTGTTACATATTTCCTTTTTGTTTTTTATTAGCTCAATAACTGTATTTTACTACTACCAGTAAGAACAGCTTTTAATTCACAAGAAGAAGTAAAAACTTTGAATAAAGTAAATTAGTTAAATATCGATGCTAATTTAGTTTTATAAAACAATTTATAGCACTTGTTTTATTTTAATTCTTATTAGCTTAACAGTCATTCCAATATATGCAGTATCAAGGTTTCTATGCGACAGGGCAATGAACTTCACAGACTTTGGCCTACAACCGCGACTGATACGCTTTTATTAATAATTAATTAATCCAACAAGTCTGTTTTTCTAACGTTCAACACAAAACGTCTCTTTTCTGGCAGCGGGGCCTTTAAACTTTTAGATGCTTTTCTTTTAGATGTCTGCGCCCGTGCACGTACCGTTATCGCCACTCATTCATGGAATTCGCTCTCGGCCAGCGGTTATCACTGTTGCTGTCTATCGTCTAAAGTTGCAGCCGATGACTCATCCCCTTTCGGTAGCTTTGCAAATCGATACACCACTCGGAGACAGGCCCATCCAAAACAGCAAAGGGAACGTGGAAAGTCAGCCAGTCAACAAGCTGCAACAGTGTTAGCTAAACTGTGCCGGGAATGAGGCAAGTCGATAAGAAAAAAGTAAACTGATTTTAGATGTAACGCCGCGGCTTCGCTTCGCCAAACAAAGCTTAAACTAAATTTGGAGCTTCCGTTTACGAGTTTGCTGAATAGAGTGGGCACTATAAAAGTGAAATTGGCAGGCG
Organism: Sinelater perroti; assembly: GCA_036346155.1. NCBI lineage: Eukaryota > Metazoa > Arthropoda > Insecta > Coleoptera > Elateridae > Sinelater > Sinelater perroti. Next base: position 17,484,537 of record JARFIY010000143.1, read on the forward strand.
GCCCAGAAACAAACTCATGTGTACTTTAGCAAAAATGCTTTTTTAGATTTTATGTAAAACACTAAAAATTTTGTTAGTAAAATTTTGTAATAAAGTATAAATTCCAAATTTTAAATCCTACAAATGCAATTACATAATATGTGTATATAGAGCAACACAGCTAAATACTTGAACTACTTAAAATACTTGAATTTAATTAAAATATACTCCTAACAAATAATTCAATATGAGATAGGCATTTTTATACAATTAAATATTATACTGTTTTTAACTGAAATTGGTTATATTTTGTTAATATTTTTTACTATTTTTATAAAATTTTATATTAAAACGTAAACATGTCTTAAATGCAAATGATAAAATGAAAATAAAAACCAATAGCTACAATCAAATGATAATTTAAATAAAACCTTGTTTAGGCATTTACTATAGATGGGTTGACAAGTTCCAAGGAATAAAACAAAAATGTTGGACTCTGACCTTCTATTGATGGTAATTTCCAGAGCTGTAGACTTGAGAACTGCTGTTGGTCTGGATGTCAGTTGTCGTCGTCGTCTAGTGGATATCGTGGTCAGGTTTTATAGGATTTGAAGGAGTGGGCAAAGCTGTTGGTAGGACGAAGTAAGAGTTTGAGAAAAAAGTAAATAAAGGACTGTTAATTAGAAAAACCGGCACGAGAAGGTAGGTAAATTAACTTCTACTTAACGAATTCACGCTTAAAATGTAACAACCAGTTAGAACTGCTATTTTAAAAATAACAGATTTTAAGACTTTTAGGGGAAAAAGTATTAAAAGTATCGGACCATATACAAAAAATAGCAATTGCAATAATAAAAATCTCTATCTTTATTAAAAATAGTACAAGATACAAGAAACAATAATGTAAGTACATTAAGATATAACTCAACTTGGTAATTGCAAAGTGCTATCTTGAAACCACAAATAACGCTAATTCCTATCAAATGATATCTCGTACCGTACAGTTTTCAGCACAATTAGTCTGTTGTATCAGTCATCGAACTTTTCAGACATTTCAGTGAATCAATTTCAACTTCAGTTATTTTAGTTCTTGATCATTTATTTTCTGGTGCCAATACTGTCAGCCGCTAATTCCTGTTGGTTGTAGTCCGTACATTTAACAGTTTTCGGTAGTCTGTGTGTTGTTGATCTTTCAGAACGTGAATCAATTTCAACAAATTCTTGATCATCTCTGAATCGTATCCACGATAACTTTATTTGTGCTACATTTATGTCAAAGTTTCAGAATGCCTTCTAATTATTTCAAAATTTTTTGCAAAGTTATATTTCAGCTCACCACAGAATTTGATGCAGAATTGCTGCTTTGGTCATCAATCATTGGAAATGCAAAGATAACACATTATACTTATACATTCGCCGGCGTCTAATTTCCAACGGCAACGAAATTATCTGCTTTTACGCATGCGCACTACCGTCAACTCGCTTCAGCTAAGTTAGGTAGCAGCCGCACAAATAGTTTTGATTTCCGTGATATTTTTGAGGCAGGCTTAGTAAGTTGATTATGATTGCTAGTATTTTTTGATGTTATCAGTAGTGTCTAATTAAATAAAAAATTTCAATTTTACAGATTATATTCTGGACGCTCTTGTGATACAGATAGACGTTGCATTTTAAAAGCTTAAGTGTAGATACGTGCAATTTTGTGGCACAACTCCGACATTGCTGTTTCAAGCCAAGACGAGAAATGAGAAAGTATCGATAAGCAATATTTCGAAAAAAGCAGAGTTTAGCTCAACCCGCTGATAGCACCCTGTAAAAACCCCATTTAGAATTAAAGATGTAAACCGATTCATCGCTCCATGCTGGAGGAGAATATTAAAATAAAATTCAACGGCAGAGAAACATAAACACAAATTTTTACAGTTACGTGGTAACAACCGTTCTAGAAAACAAACATCCTAAACTATATTTCTGGCTGTCCGTACCTGTCCTTTGTTATTCATAAAAAATATGCAAAAAATTGTGGAAAACGGATAGATGTAAATTAATTTAGAACTAGGCAAAAAGAAATGACTGTAGATTTTGTATTTAAAATGTTTAAGAAATTTGCACAAACTTAAATCACAAAACAAGTATGTAAAAGAAACATAGATATCCTGACTTTGACAGAAATAAAGAAAAGTTCAGCGAAAGTATAAAGTTTGGGGAATATGTTCTTATATATGGAGTTCAAAGAGTATTTATTCAAAGAAACAAGAACCCAAAATTAACTTGTACTAATTCGAAAAAATATTAAAAGATAATATCAATGACTTCGAAATAATAAATAAAGGCATCGTAAAAGTAAATATAAGAGACTAAAAGCGTTTTAGTTATTGATCTATCAATTGCAAATAATAAACGGCTTCTACAAACATAACGACATTTAAATAGATTTACCTGGATACAGACAATAAAACATTTGAAATCAGTAACTGATTATGCTATAAAACGAAAAAATCACCCATAAGAACTTTAGATATACAGGTATATTTATGTACAGGAAAAATATATTAAAATAAATACCAACAAAATCAGATAACAATAGGCAGAAGTATTCAAAGAAAAGAAACACAGTTACTAAATTAATAATACTAAAAAAGTATTAGATAGGATATCTAGTAACATCCAAACTCAGCTTGGAGGCCCGGGTGGCACATTTAAAATTATTGTAAATATACACTAAATTAGTAAAAAATAAATTTTACGAATGAGTATGCAATTAAAAATTCGAAAGATATGCAGCCTTCAATTTGATGCTAATTAAATTGAAGAATTACTTGGAATATATGACAACATAAGTTAGAGAGGAAAATAAAAATATCTAAAAAACAAAGAATCTAATCTAAGGGAATTAAATAGGCCCAGGTGAAATTTACAAATACCTTTAGTTTAAAATAGATAGAGTGATAAAGTAGCGATTAAAAAATAAAACACTAGGAAAAAGAATAATCAATAGACAAAATAGTATATGGTAGGATAAAGCTAGGGAAATAAATATTTATGGTACAATATGGAAATATAGAGATGTACACAGAACTATGAACAGCTATTAAATAGCAATAGAAATAGATGCATAGTGTAGAACCGGAATCATTTCTAGACAAAATCGTAAATAAACCAACAGAAGAAAATAGTAAAGCAGAACAAACTATTACAGATAAAATAGAGAAGAAACAAGTAGTTAAAGCTGCATGAATTTAGACACTCCCAGAGAAAAGAAAGTAAAAAGAACTACAAGACGGAGAGAGATAACAAATTTGCTTTTAATAGCTTAAGTCTATTAATCATTTTTTTTCTAATTTTATTATAACTAGATTATTGCTATACGGCATTTTTTAGGTGAGCCTATATCGAGGCTTTTTCTTTATATACATATACATCTGTCTCATAAAGAATTAAGCGTTCAAATGTATTTTGTAATTGAAAGTTAAAATCAAAAATATTTATTGTAACATAACTTATTGTTAAAAAATAGAATAAATAATTAAATACCATATACAATACACTATATTATGTATTATTAGTATCAGTAAGCCTAGATTAAACAGCTTTTAAAAACAAAAATAAGACTTTTAATTATCTTTAATTGTAGTTGTAATTATGTAACTGTTCTCTACTCTAACACCTATTATGCAATCGATACAAAACAAGGGTTTCTTTTAAACATTATATCTGAAGTATGACCGAAATTAATCCATTTCCTCCATAAAACGGTATGTTTGCAGTCAGCTCTCCACATTACTATCAAAGTACATTGTATATTGCAGAAACGTGTAAACGACCATTTGTGGCGCGTGACGTAACATCTTCCGATTTTTATTAATAAAACACAAGGAGTTTGTCATTCTTACTGCTGCATGTATACGTACAAATATTATATAATACTAAAGTAAACTAACAGTTCAATTTTTGTTTTATCTTAAAACACCACTTATAGTAAGATAAAATAGAAACTATATTTTATGTAATTACTATTATGTGTACTTTCTAGAACTAAGTGTATTTCTATTATTTTTAAATTTGTTTTTATTATTTTAAATAAGTTGCACATAATATTAGCAAAGTTCATGGCTGTCAATTTTACAATAACATGTTATAATTGTTCGATTCATTTTTGAAATTTTCCTCTATGTATAAAAATACGATTATTGAATTTTTTTGAAGAAAAATATTCTCGCTCTTTATAATGGATATGGTAATCGGCAACATGGTCCAGTGGTTGAGCTACGGGCTGCGATGCTGACGGACCCGGGTTCCATTCCCGGAGTACCTGCGTTCATTCGAACAAGGGGTAATAATGGCGGTTGTCTAAGGCAGGGTGCTTGCTACATCGCATCAGAGATAGTGCGCGACGACGGGACAGAAAGAGCGAACATACGAGAGCCTTAACCTCTTAGTTTGCAGGCCGTGCTTCCACGTAGGGAGTCAGAGCCTCACTATTATTATTATTATAGATTTTAAGACTCAAACAAGCTTCTATCAATCAATAATTTTTCGTCCGAAGTAGATAACAGATTTTTTGAATAAATCGTTTCAATAGTATAGAACCATATAATACAAAAAATGACCTACAATTAATTATTAATAATTAAAAATGGTTTTAGTAAAGATGCTGCCAATTATCAGTTGCTCAGAGCTGTGGTCGGTTTTCTCGTATTACATTTCGCAATCGACAAAGAATATTGAGATAGTTCTGCTTAGTCATTGCATGATTTGAAAAGCGTTTTTGTGATAAACAATACCTTCTCAGTTAAAAGAAACAGTTAACATGATTTTCACTTTGCTACGACTTTTATGTAACTTCTTTGGGGGTAACAAACCAGGAGACTCTCTTTGTGACTACTGAGTCTTTATTTCCATTTTGCAGACTTAGTGATATGTTTCATCTCCAATTCTTTAAGCTAATATGGTTTATTTCTGGTAGTTTAAAGGAAGTAATTAATAAATACAGCACGATATTTCTTCTGCTCTGGTAATAGCATCAGCAAAACAAATTGTTCCATGGTACATTTTATGCTAAGTTCTTGAATCCAAACTTTACGTACTAAAGAACCATCAATTTATCCTTTAGTTCTTAGTTTGTCAGTCGCCGAGATTTGAATTTATTTAATTGTAACTGGTCTCTTCATAAACTTATCAATACACTTTCACTTTTTTAAGGTATTTAACAATATATTGTTTAATTTTTCTTCTTATGTCTCTGGCCATTTGGGTCACTGAATTAAGACTGCTTTAGGTTACTTCTAGGAGATCTTAAAAATTGAATGCTGTATTTGATATCGATTATGTAATAACTATGTATTATAGATTGCTAAGCAAGCAATACAAATAATCGCAGTTCTTTGCAATACTTTTCAAATAATTTACACAGAGCGTAATTCAATTAATATGTTATGTTGTCACATGGAAAAATATATGTCAGTAAAATGTTAATATCAACTTCTTAAATAATTCTATATAAAATTATTTTAAAAAACATTTCACCGAAATTGAGTCGACATATTTCAGAACGTTTGGTAGTATCCTAAATTTAGTAAAATATTTTTAATTCTTTGTTAGAAAATTCTTAATGTGTTACTCCCCCAGTTATTAGGTCACAATATATTTCTTTTGTTAGATTTTTATGATATATTCCGTTTCTGTATTTGTTTTTTTAATGGGCATATACTGACGGGATATTTTCAAATATTTGTTTACGTTTTTATTCTTATAATCATAGTTTTTCATGAGATTTAAGCACCTTTAAAAGATATTTGATTAATATTGTAGCTGTTATATTTTATTCGGAATGCTAAATTGTTTTTTAATGAGTGACACATATTGTTCTGATCTTTCCAAGTTTCTTTGCTTTTACGCTAAATAATCATTTTTTGTGGTTACTAATCAGCTTAGATATACGCGTATGAACTGATTTTTAAATTTAATAACAGCATTTTGAAGTCCATCACAAATTTAGTAAACTTTTTCTGTACGTTTCTGACCTTATTAGTTACCAACGCTTTCAAAGGTTTCGTTTTTAGGCAGTTTGTTTTGACAATAATTAAATTGTATTTTTTAGACCTCTTTTTCTCTTAAACAGCTGCCCAGGCTAAAGTTCGAATGGCTTTAGTTAGATTATAGATTGTTTTATCTATGTTTTTAATTTTGGAAAAAAAACATATTACAGTAGCAACATGGAACATTAGGGAAACAAAAAAGAACAAAAAATAAAAAAACATAACAAGAAGATAAATGAGTGCATTATGTAAAACCGAGAAAAAGGAAAAGTGTATACTTCGATAGGAACACTATGGGTTTGTTTATAATCGCATTAAAGCTAATGAAAAGCGAAAGAGGAAGTTGCATTGCCGATACATAAGTAATTTAAAGATTCTATAGAAACAGTTTATTATATATTATTAAGAATATTACATATCGTTATAATAATAAGCAAACAAAAATTAATTACACGTAGTCTTGGTGTATGGTCTAAAGAGTTAAACAATGAAATAAAGCGGAAAACAAATTATACATAGAGTCACTCAAATAACAGTGTAAAAGATTGGAACAAAATACGATTAGCTTATATATTAAATAAAAATACTATACATAAATATGGGACGATAAATGCATAGTAGAAAAAATAGATTATTATACATTGACTAGTGCCAAACAAACTTTGGGAACAAATATGGTCACTGGAAATAAAACAATTATATACAAACACTGGTTTATATGTAAAATTAAATAAGTAACTAATGAAAGAAACATTTTTTCATCACAACACTATAAAAGTCTAATAGAGTTATGAAAAATATAAAATCGTGCGAATCAAAGTAAATTCCAAATTAAGAAAAATTAATTCTGCTGGAAAATTTTTTCAAAAACTGTTAAAAAACTTCTATATCTCCCAAAAACTAAAATGGCAGGTGATACGTAACAAAAGACAAGAACCCTAAAAACACAAAGACATAGATAAGGTAGAAGCAAAGCAATGGATCTGTTACTTTAAAATAGTATGTTGTAAACGCAAAAGATTATTTAGAAGTTCCACGATCGCATGCAGGCAATTAGTATTATAGATATAATTTAAAAAATAGCAATAAATTTAAAAAAGTATCTGGAAAAAATCAGATATATATAATAAAATGTTAAAATGCTCTAATAATAGCTGACTAGAACAAGTAAAGATTTTATTAGCAAAAATTCCAGACAAATGGAGAAGTAGTACAATGATACTAGCATTGAAAAAGAAGATCATAGTAATACAATAATAATAATATTTCTGGATACTATCTTAAAATTAACAATCAAATTATTAATAAATAAGCTCAACTCAATAATACTATTTTGGGTCAAAAGGTAGAGGGTTTTTATTGGGCGATCTTACATTGATTTTATTTTCGTAGTCGGGCAACTCCTAAAAAAAGCTATAAAATTTACTCAAACTGCATATCTGCGTTTTATAGATTTTAACAGAGCTTTTTACTCTATTTTATTAACTCGCATAGTTGTATAACTATGGAATAGAGAAGTACCTTAACTCATACAAAATAAGTGCCTCTATTAAATTAGATGTAACAACATATGCAAAGCCAATATAAACAAAGTGCGAAATATCACGAGGAGATTAATTGAAATACAAATATCGAAGTTAAAGTCAGAGTATACACAATTGTAATTAGATCAATATTAACGTAAGCAGGAAAGATACGATGTGACACCACTCGCATTACACAAAAGTTAAAAGCCTTAAAAATAAAGGCGTAATGAAAAATAATTAAAAAATCAAAAAGCGCTGGACTGAGAAATAAACATATAAGAGAATAGAGACAAATACAAGCAATTAACAAGTATGTACCCAGACATTAGGAATAGAAGAATATATATATATATATATATATATATATATATATATATATATATATATATATATATATATATATATATAATAAGGATCACACGAGGTAAATCACTTAGAGACAAAAAAGTTATTGTAAGATCTCAGAAACGATGGAAGGATACCTAATACAAAGTGCGCTAGTCAGCTCCGAGCTCATGGAGTGTCACAGTGCCTAATTCAGTGAACCCTTATGTCAGTGCTCTGTCGAAATTTGTTCCACCTGGCCAAACAGTCAACGCCAAATTCTACGTCGAAGTACTGAGAAGGCTAAAGCAACGAGTCAACCGCGTCAGGAGCGAGATGAAGAATTCCTGGAAGCTGCACCTTGACAATGCTCTCAGCCACACCGCCTTTGTGACGACCGACTACTTGACCAAGGTCGGCATCTCAACGCTCCCCCAGTCGCCCTACAGTCCTGATGTGGCCCCGCCCGACTTTTTTTTTGCCCCCGAAGATTAAAAAATCCCTCAAAGGACAGCATTTGGGGACCCTGGAGAGCATCAAGGCGGCTACGACGAGGTTACTAAAGGACATCCCAGTGAAGGACTTCCAGGACCCATATGGAAATCTCGTTGGAACAAGTGTTGAAGCAGGAGAGATGTATTTTGAAGAATATTAAGTAATTGTACGAATCGGTTCAATAAACTTCTTAAAACAAAAATGTGCGCATTAGTTTCCGGGCAGACCTTGTACGCTTGAAAATAAAACAATCAACTCAAGAACATGCTCAAGTTTTGAGACAATGTGTGTCCATTCTGATAGCATTACAAGTAATGTTCAGTGTACTGTTTGAAAGCTTAAAAACTGTGGTTTCAAACTGATTAGAATTGGATCTGTTCTGACAAATTTATGGGCCTAAAAATATATGTAACGCAAAAGAGTTGAAAGGAAAAAGGTGATTATGACAGGAAAAAGGATGAAATCCGCAGTTGAATTTAATTTAATGATTTTTTCAATACATGGTGTTGCCACCTCTACTCCTAATTACACTTTTCAAGAGATTACACATAGTTCGGATGACTTTTTCTATGCTGTCTTAAGGAATTGTTTCTCACTCTTCAATCAATGCCGCTCTTATTTCCATTAAGTTCTCTGGTGCAAGATATCTGGCCGGGACTCTTCGCTTAAGCTCATCCCAAACATGCTCAATTGGATTCAAGTCTGGGCTTCACGTTACAATTTTTATTCCATTTTTAATCATGAAAAAAACTAGAAAAGATTATGTTAGAAATATCTTGGTTTGTATCTAACAATTTTAACTCTAAAACCTCTAAAAAATTTTATTTGAAATGCGGTATGAATAAAACATTATCACGGTGCAAAACGACTTCACTTCTAGAACGCCGTAAACGAGCCTTTTGAATACGTCTAGCGGACATGTTGCGTGTTGCTACAAGGAAATCGTACATTTATTTTAGAAGCACAACTGCTATGGTATGTCCTGATTTTGAAAAAAAGCTGCCCCATATGTTCTTTATAAAGTTTTTAGATTACTTTATTATGACTATATTAAGATCTGTTGAAAACACTTATTGTTATGATTGCTGAGTATTAATAATTCCTAATAATTTTTCATACAACATGTGTTTGCTTAGTTACATATTGAAGTTGAGGATGATGAATTTACTCTGGAGAATTTACGTTAGCAGTAGATCCTAAGGCCATTTCTGCTTTAATCTCTAAAAGTTCTATTGTTGGTGGTTCTACGATGTCATTTGGGTGGTTCGAAGGTTTACTATAATACCTGGTTGCTCGTTCCGTAGCTAAGTCACACACCTATGGGGTGTTGGGGTGAGGTTCGTCACGTATTATGGAGTATTCATAAGAGTTTTCAATGTCTTAAAATGGAACCTTTAAATAATGTCTAAATCGGTGTAGTTCATTTAGTATATAAAAAGTTTTCTTTCTGTTCATAGTGGTAATTTCCAGCGTATTAGACAGTACATCTTTGTGCCTTTTAGACTTATCGCTTTGCACTTATTTTTATCTTTTGCTTTTAATATAATCCCAAGCATGTCGCTTCTTCAGATTGTGGTATAGTTATGTTGTTTATTGTAACAAAATGGCATATTCCTCTTCGCATTGTAAAAGTTATATGCACTAATTTTGTTTTATTTATCTTAATTTTCTATTTGTCTAACCTTTGTTCTATTATATGTATGTGTTCCTACAGTACTCTTGTAGCCCTAAATGGACATTCATTGCACGCAAAGATGACAGTATTGCGAATGTTATCATTTTTGTATATGATGTGGTTGACATATCAGGAGTATTGACTTTAGTCGTTTTTAAACTTATATCAGTATCAAGGTGTTAGTCTATATATTCTTTGAAAATATCCCGATCTGTCTATCTGTTACATAACATTGGTTTGGTTTCTTTTTTAATTAATGTAGTACTAATAGTAATTATAACTTATGGTGTATTGATCTGATCTTATATCATAATTAGATGTGATGTCTCTATATAGTTAAATAATATTTATTAGCAGTAAATAGATTTAACAAATCTAGAATTTTTAAGGCTTTCTTGACCAATAAACTGAATTGCCTGTTGAGAAATATGTGTAATTATTATCAATAATGAGTATTAAATTTTTACTCTACTGTCCTGTCGAGTATGCTTTGCAATAAAGTCCACGTTAACTATAAATCCTGGCCCTAATAAATCAAAGAATGGCTATAGCCTAGGTTTGGTTATCCTAAGTTTGGAGAAGACAATAGACTGCCGCTATTGTAATTTGGTTAGACAGTTTACTTACCTCCTCCACACTAACTTGCAATATATTTTTGCGGATTTTGTAGCTTGAGGTATGTTATAAATGTTTCATGTAGCTTCAAATGTTAAAATAGTGTGGTATTTTTATGTCGGTTCTTGTGGTAAAAGAGGTTACTAATATAAAGATAAATATTATTAAGGCTGGTAATTATTTCGATTTTTTAATTGTTGGCCGTTGGCATTCCAAAATGCAGCTTTAAAAATTTTGCCATTAAGGGATTATTTTATTTATAACTGTCGTAAGCTAATTTACAATTGAGGTATTTTGTTGCGTTAGTTATTTGAACATACACTTGAATTATTTTAAAATTTGCGTGAGACTTAGGTCTTGGGGTTTATTTGCAGTTAATATCCGTTGCCTTCTAGTAGTCGTTTACCTATACGAGAAGAAAGTAGTGCGATTCTGGCTTGTAGGGAATAGGTGTTTTTTTTGCAGTTGTATATAATAATTAATTTTATTTAGGTAGATGGATTACACCTTGCAGTTTGAGAGATATGTTCCATTACACAAAGCACATTTCAAGGGAATTCCTTAATTTCTTACATATTAAGGAATTATATAGTCTATCACACTTTGGACATGCGTATGACCTATAACAATATGATTATGTATGACTAGTTTTACCATCTTGTGCACTACACCAGATTTGTATTTTTATATACAAATTTTTATATTGTAAGTGTTTTAAATTGTATATGTCTTTGTTGTTAAGATCAAATTTCAAATCAACAAAAATAATAATAGTACTTTATAATTTTTTATGTTTTATGTTAGTTAATGTTTAACATAGTAGTTATAAATGGCTGGTTCAGCTATTATGTCATCTACTAAAATTGTAAGATATGTGGCGTAACACTACTCTGTACTCACGATCACGTTTGATTTGATAAGTATGGGAAATAACATTATTTTCTGGGAAATGCATGGCTAGTTTTTTGTACACATTGTTCATGTTGTCAGCCACACATGTGGTATTGTACAATTTTTGTTTTGTAATATCATTTAAACTTTTTATCACTTCCTGATAGTCACTCATTTGGTATAGGAAAATTTGAGAAACATTAAGTGTTATGTTTGAATTTTTGTAACATCGTTAACTTAATTATTACCCCTATTTGTTTTGTCAAAAACTCGTGGTTAATGAATTTGTTAGTTTGTGTTAGATGAAATTATTATTTCCATCTGATCACGGTTTATAATTTTATTTTTAAGTTACTAACCTTTTTTACGCATTTTTTGTTTGAATTTTTTGGCATAATTTGTTCATGCAAGAGTTGGACTTGACATTACAATTTGAGACATTGATTATGCCCAGAGAGGTGGTAGAAATTTATAAATATAAAACTAATATTAATAGGAAATATGGATTAAATTTACCTAATCTTGGTTCATTGCACTTAAGGGACAAAAATAAAAAAGCAAATAACGCCAGCATATACCACAGAGATGTTACTGGCACGTTTAGATTTACATCATCAAACAGCCCGATACATATAGTGACTTTGACAACAGCCTTCCATCGCCATTCCTACCATACTCGTATGGATATAAAAGCGAAAGCGTACGGTTTAACAACTTAATTTTTATATTTTCTTTTAAAGATGCCCGCTGCAATTGTGAATGAAAACAAACTTCGACCACGGCCTAATATCTTGAGAACCAACTACACTGGCTGTGAAAGCTTTAGCGTTTATTAGTCAGATGTTATTTATTGTTAGTTGTTATTTGGAATAAGTGAGTATTGTTGGTAAAAGAATAAATTTTATTGGATTGTAACTGGGTTAAATTGTTGCATTGAGTGAAAAGCATTATCAAATGACGGTATTTATAATTAGGTTTACTTAGTCACTTAATTTGTCATAAGCAATATACAAAAAAAAAAAAGAAAATTGCTTATTTCAATTAATGCACTGTTATCACTGCTTAAGGTTCACTGTACAACAACGATAACACGCTGCGCACACGATGTGTGCATGTACTTTGCTTGACCCCTCAAGCCGTACTATTTAAAAATAAGTTGTAAAATAACTGTTGAAGTTAACCAGACTAAATTTGAACTGTCAAAGTAAACAACAACAAAATTTGTCAAACATGTTTAAATTTGTTGGAGCTTTTGGCTTGCGGGCGCTTTGGATGCTACTTTAGTTAATATTTTCTATACTTACGAGTGCTTTATTACCCGCTCTCAAACGAAAATTTTCTATCGCTTGCGGTTCCGGAAATATATTACCTCGGTCGTGCCTGCCGCCGGGCCGAAATTTGTCCTTCGGAGGCGCTCAGGTCGGCATAGACGGGTGACAGCAGCAGCAGCAGCACTCATATTTTTTTTATATATATAACGAGGGGAATCCCCTTTAGATATCTCTACCTACAATGCTTAGAAGCCGCAATCTTCTCGGTTTACCATATGGTGCGTAATCAACAAATTTCGGATTATATATGATGTGTCTTTATAGGCAGAATAATTTTTTTTAGTATTAATGACTCATTTGTTTATTTTATTAGCTCTTCCCTCAAATCACTACATCATTAACAGCAATAGTATAGTTAGAGTTGAACTTTCACCTTCAGAGTTGAACTTGACCTGTGTGACAGCAGCAACAGCAGCACTCATAATTTTTTTTATATATATAATTAAAAACTTACATCAAAACTTACATTTAAATAAAGTTTTCATATGTTTACTTGATTTTTATAAGATATAAAAGCATTTTGTACTATTTACAAATTCATCTTTACTCTATTCTACATTAGGTAATTTTACCATAAAAAAATTAATTGCATAAGACATGTATCACTTAAAGATCAGCCTAGTAAAGATAAAATTGATTTTATATCAAATCTGTTTTAACTATGGAAAAAGTTATAATTTGACGGAAACCAGTGGTTTTTTTAAAAAGGTACATCTAGGTTATGGGTTAGATCTTTTAGGTTTTGTTAATTATACTTGAAACAAACTTACAGAGTAGGCAGATCAAATAACTGTAATTAACAACAAAAAATAACTAGTGAGATTAAGGGGGATTAAGAAAGACTAATACCAAGCGAAACGTTGGAAAACCTTTTATAATCTAAGATCAATCCTGAATGTTACAGATGCAGACAGTCAATGTCTAAAAAGCTAACTAGGCATAGATACATGTTTTGTTTATTCACAAAAATTATATAAATTATAGAATTATCTAAATTATAGAAAATAATTCGTTCCCATCGCGGCTCGGAAGTGCGAGTGTGCTTGTCAACGCTCGGTCTCAGTGATAACCGCAAACAAACAACATTCTTTTATATTTTATATTCTGGTAACAAATTTTATTTCGTTTATTAAGTTTTAATAACCTCAAGCGTATCCCGCACCTCCTCTTTAGAGGGTGACCGCTTCAATCGCCATGTCCAAAAGAAACTCAGATCACCTATCTCCACCGATCACCGATCTACAAAAAAAATATCAATAGCAACCCACTTCTCTAATTGAAAAAATAGATATTACTTACCCAACCATCTGGAACCCTCTGCTGAAGACAAGGATAACTCAACCAAAGAACCACCCAAAATTAAAATTCTACCTATCTTTCTGCATAGTTCAATTAATCACAATGCAGTAATCAGCGACATAAAAACCCCCGCCAAAGCTGAATTCACAACATCTCTAAGTTCAACTAACTTAAAAATTACCCTAACAACCCAGGAATATTATAGAGCCTTAGCTAAACATTACATAGAAAACAAAATAGAACACCATATATTTCAAGATCCCAATAGCAGACCCCTTTCAGTAATAATTAAAAACGTCCCACCCTCATTAACTGAATCAGATATTTTTGAAGAACTCATATCTTATAAGCTACCAATTATACGGATCACCCGATTGCTCAATAAAGATAAAGCACCGATGCCAGTCTGTGCAGTCCTTCTCACCGCATATGAAAAAGCAAACGAAATATTTAACATCACCAAAATATTTCTCTCAATAGTTACCGTAGAACCTCGAAGGCACAGTAATAAAACCCCTCAGTGCTATAGATGTCAGTGTATTGGGCACACTAAAAATTACTGTCCTCTTGAACCACGATGTGTCAAATGCAAAGGCAATCACTTATATATAAATTGCGATAACCGCCCCAAGAGCCTCCCATATGTACCAGCTGCGGGGAAAATCACCCAACTAACTTCAGAGGCTGCAAATATTTCACTGAGTCAGTGAACTATCAAGACAAACGTCGTCGAAACGAACAGGAACTCAGAACCACCATCCACCCGTAAACAACATGGAAAATTTTCCCAATCTTCCTCGTAATATACCACAGACTAACTCATCACCATGGCAATCTAGAACAAGCACCTCAATACCTGAAACGTCATCCTTACTTAATACTTTATTATCATCTCTCTTAAATCTAATCCAACCCTATATCGAACAAATTAAGCAATTCATTTTATCTAATCCTTTACCCTCTCTGTTTAATGCACCCTAAAATCAACACAATTTCTTTAAATTGGAACGCAAACGGTATCAAAACTCAACTAAATTTATTTAAGTCCTTTTTGTCAAGGCATTCCATTGATATAGCATGCGTCTCAGAAACGCACCTAAGTCGTGCAGAAAAACTCAACATAGCTGGATACCAAATCTACCGCACAGACAGAAATGCCAGCATTGCATCAGGAGGGGTGACCATCATTATTAAACTTAAAATTATACATCACGAATGTCATCTAACACTGTAAATCTCGAAACAGTAGGAATCAAAATTAAAGATCAAAACGACACAATAGTAAACATCA